>CM076580.1:285206862-285816321 GCA_034641835.2 Pinus albicaulis
CTTCAGGTCAATATGTCTCTAGTTATAATACTAGGTCTTCAAATGTCCTTATCAAGAGAGCCTTTAATTTTTGATATAGAAGAGAGACTCAAACTCTTCTCAACAAATTTTCTCCATCAAGGTACATTTTCTTCAAATGCATATTAATGATATTTTTCCTTATTGCCTTGATGTGCAATATATTTATAACATAGGTCTTATCATTAGCACACACAATGCATCTTTCCAGGACTTCAACATTGCAAGGTGGCAATTCTTGTGTATTTACCTAGGCTTTCTTTAAGCTTTATCAAACTTGTCTTGTATCTCATTTAATACAACTATAGGACATATCACTGTAGATCTAGAATCCTATATTGCATCTTCAGTTTATACAGATTTGACTTTAAAGGATTATTTAAATATTGCTTTCATATAATTTCCAAATCATTGACGTGGTCCTTTGATTCATTTTACATAGACCTTTCATTCAAGCATTGAATTGCATACTAGTAGATTTTAAGATCCTTGACTTCCCAGTCCTCATACTTATCTTTTTTCTTACAACAAATTTTTTTGTATCTTGGTCTTATAATAATTATTCAAGAAGTATTGGGCATGATATCCATGATTCACATTCACACTTGTCATATTAATTCCTTATTTAGTGCCTTCCACAATTCTAGGATCAAAATATTATTAAAGTGACATCAACTCATATTTTCAAGGAACTTGACTTCTTCAATTATGACAAGGGACTTAGAATTTTGAAAATCATTAAAACAATGATTTTTTCTTCTTCAAGAGATCGCACAAGGATTTTTTAGTATGGATCAAATCCTTTTATTCCTTGTAAGCTTTGGCACTCTTGTTTACTAGGATTTCTCCAAGATATGCATACAATTTAATAAGGATTGAATATGATTGTAAGTTGTATCATAATCTCTTTTACAAAGTATTTTACAAGATATGATTCCAAGATATGTCCAAAATATATCTCAATAGGTCCTATAATTTATGTGACATCGAGGATAAACAAAACAATATTTTTCACAAATTAAATCAATGTTTATGGTAAGGCTCCTTTCCTTGATTAAACAACTTGGTTGTTCACAGACAGAGGCATTCCTCATTTTGCTACAATAGAGCCTAAGATATTTTTTAGGATTCTATGACATATTATGAGGTTTGATTTGTAACATTTTTCAGGTTTTCTGAGATCATGTTTGAGGCTTCTTGGCCTACCGAGATATCTCAACCCTTAGGCATTTTTGGATTGAGGTCTTTAGGGATTCAGATCAAACACACTGATGCTTATCTTGGCTTCTTCAAGGCCCGAATAATTTCGACATACCTTCAAAAATAGTGCTTCGATCTTATATGCAAAAATGATTCACAATTGTCTTTCAACAATGAAATTTTGACCTTAAACTAAGGTTTTCGCCCTTTTTATTGCTTTACTAATATTGGCATAAATAATGTAACTTATAAATGTTTTTTTCGTCCACTTTTTCTTCCTTCTCATAGTCTGGAAAAACATTTGTTAAGGCATTTATTTCACAACACTTTGATTTCATTTCTTCCTAAACCTGGCATGGTCAAAGATGGCATGTTTATCATTTATTTTCTAGAATAAAATGTAAAATTTCTTCAACAAATATGACATATCTCGGCCTTCTTTTTTAATGTGTTCTTGAACTAGGGATAGTGACAGAACAAAATCTAGAACTACCTGAGACAAAAATGATTCATTCTTTAGGGATGCTCCTTCACCATAACTCTAATACCATGTTTATTTTTAGGGCATCCTCTAAACTGATAACAACTTCTTATGATATTTGCTTAGGTTAATATTTTCTTGCTTTCTTATTCATCATAATATAGAGGATATCAATAGTAAGAAAAAAAATGCTAGAGGATCATAATGATACAACCACACAATAACTTAAGATTTTACCCTGGAAAACCCACATGCAGGAAAAACACAACAAAATTTTCCTTAGAGAAATTATTAATTTTAATAGAAATACATCTAGACATCTTAGTCATGTACAAGGTCAAACTAAACCTATAGAAAAGACATGGTCAAACCTGGTCCAACCCTCCTAGTCAAGTCAAACAACTTACCTAAGAAACTCTCTCTATTTTTCTTAGTGAGGGAATAATTTTGTCCTTCTTCTTCATCCATAGAACTCAATCCTACAACTCTCATGGTACTTCTTCCAGTACAAATTTTCCCTACACTTATTTTGGTATAAAATTGTTTTACACTTATTTGTCTTGATAGAGATTCATTCCTCAAAGTTTTGACCTTTCAATAGAGCATCCTCAGTCCTTCAATACAAAAGGTTATCCCAAAGAATTGGTCTATAAATTCATCTATTGTTCAACCTCCTTTTCAGCTCAACAAAATATATGATGTGTTTTTGTGATCAAATCTAAAGTGTGCTTAAGAAGAGGTTGAATGCCTTATATATATAGATATCCAATAGGGCCAATGGGTGCCTTCCATTACAGAGCCGACTCGATCACTTGAAGGGGCTTACTTGACTAGGAGGAGGCCAACTTGGATTCTTTTGGAGCCAAAAATTATAATTTTAAAAAATAAAATTTTCTTATTTTGAAAATAGAATGAAGAACATGATTTAAAATATTTTAAGGACAAAAATAATAATTACGAAGACTGGACATAATATCAAAATTCAACAAAAAGTTACATAAAAACATAGACATAATAAAACTAGACAAAAGGTTCAGAGTCTGAGATTGCAACTTGGATGGATGCTTTAGTGTCCTCAGATGTTCTCCCGAGTAAGGAGGGGAATATCAAGAAGTGGTTCAATTCGCTTCGTCCTTCGATCTAATTCCCTCATATGTTGATGTAAATGCTCTAGGGAATGGAAAATATCTACGTGAAGTTCATGTCAGTTCAAAAGAGTGTGCCCTAGTAGAAACTTCATCTGCCAATAGAGATCAACAGTTCGTAGATAATAATTGAAACAAACTCTTGAATTCCCTATTTATAGTATCCAATCTACCCATTCAGTAAGAACCTTCGTATATAATAGGGGAAGTCATTGAGATGAAGCTTCCCCCTCAGCATAGGTGAGTTATTCCTAAATATGTCCTAGCATGATGCCATTATAGCACGAAGAAAATTCCTCCAACCAATGGTGCATGTGTTTACTTCCCTTATGGGCCTGCTATTGGAAATAGGTAGCACCCATCTGAACTCACGCTCATTGACGAGGCATGGGGAAAAAGTGAGAGAAATGGAAAAACTCAAGCCAGGATCGACTTAAGGAATAAATAATATATGAGCAGTGCCACATAGGTCTAGTGTCGATCAAAATTCCGCCATAGCCAATGGGGTCTCCCAAGAGGTATGCATATAAGGTTAGCGCAAGAGGAGAGGGAGGACAAAAGGTGAGCCCCAAAAAAACAAAAGCCACTGGAAGACACCGGAAAGCAGGCTTACATTGAGCACACTTTTAATGTAGAGTGTGCAACAATATAAACCAAATTGTGGGAAAGATAGGATGCGTAGCTGGAGAGAAAATAATCCCAAGGGAAAAAGAAGCATAGGGTGGCCAAGAAAGAAGTTGAGGGGTGACGAGAACATACCAGGGAAAGACCAACAAAAGCATCAAATAAATAGAAAGAGAGGAAGGAAGAGCCACAAAATTGAGTCCCAGTGGTGCTAATAAGTTTAGAAAACTACAGGAAAGTAGATAAAATGAACTAAATCGAAATATGAATTGAAAATTAGCATTGACAATTCCAATTCATCACAATAAAGCAAAGAGTTAAACAACTCCCAAAGTTTGTTGAAATCTTGGTTTTGCAGGTTGATTTCTTGCAGTTAACACCAAATCGCGGTCTTGTTGAGCATACCACCATATCGAACTTCCTTGACACCATTCATACGCCCACCTCAAATTCCCCTGTGAACGTCTCGCCCTGGGAATAGACTCAACATATGCTTGTGGGCTTAGAGTCATGGGAGATATCTGTACTCTCATTCCCATCATACACATGAAAAATCAATTATCATACACACAATGTGACAAAAAACTCATATCCAATTCTAGAGTCTTCATAGTTTGGTTGACCATAATGATAAACCTCTTTCCATAAATCTTCAACATTAAACATTCAAGGGGGCATGTTGCCACATCCTAGTTCGTTGACCAAGTGAAAATACGACAACCCATGCCATTTTTTCCTTGATCATCACCTCATCTGAAATTAAAAAAAATAATAATAATTATAAACACGTGATAAGTTTATAATTTTAAAATTATTTATTTATTTTAAATGATAATTTTTTAAAGTAAATAAAAAACAAAAACATTATAAGTATGTTGATTAAATCTACTCAACGACCATTTGTATGGCTTTTAATATTCCAAAACTTGTATGGATTTTAATCTTCCAAAACTTGTTGAAAGAGTGATATTGTAATGGATATGTTCTAATAAGTATTATTTACATAGTGTAGTTGAGATAAGTGATTGATTGACCTCCGAATTAGACACAAATTACTGCCCATCTAGCCTTTATTAGGCACATAAAGGTTATATTAAATCTCATCTTCTACACTTAATAATGTTTTTTTAGCTTTAAAATGTTATTAGGAAGATTTAGAGATAAATGCATATTATGTTCCTAGTATTATTTGTTTTTGTAGAATATTGTGAGAATATTGGGAAGATTTGGAAGATGAGATAATTTAGGAACTTTATCCCTACCACAGGATGCCACGGGATGAACCAATAAATGAAGAAAATATCATAAAATCATTGACAAATTTTGGAGCTCCAGTGACTAATAAAATCTAGGGATGTGTTCCTGGCTACATGAGAGGCAAAATTTCAATATTTAATAAAGATTCCTCCTATTGGGGACCATATCCACTTTTCTATGAGTTTTGGAGGGAATTATTCCCCCTCTTCAAGGAGGTTTCCCCTAAATACTTTTTGTATAAATAAAGGGGTCTAGTATCCCAATGACAAGTTTGAATTAGTGAAGAATAGACTTTGAGGAGTAATAAGCTTCTTTGCCTAGTATTTTGTTATGTATGAACTATTTTGACAGTGAATGAAAGCCATATTATTTTTAGTTTGATCCATATTTATAGGGATGTTTCCTCTTGGGTTAGGGCCCAACCCAGAGGCTCTAGTCTCTCTCTTTTGTGTATTTTACTCATGTATGTCCTTTCCTAGCAGTATTTCATTTTTTCAGCATAACTTGTTTATAAAAAAAATTCTTGTGCAGGTATGTCAATCGAGTCTCTTATGGGAAGTGTGGTTGGATATGTTTTTTTTTCCAGACAAAAACATATATTCACTTTCCTTTACAGTAGTTAGACCTTATATTAGTCTTTTTTTCTTGCATCTTTGTTTTCTGCAAACTAGAGATTGGTTTAGTAGTTTTCTTTGAGCACATGAAGTATAAACTCTAGTGGATGTAGGCCTTATGTGGATTGTTATATAGGTTGTATTTCAATTCAATAGTTATATTTCCAATAAAATTCAACTCGTAATTTCTCTGCCATTTAAATTTTCAGCAATTTACATTGTTCACATGCTTTAGTTGTTTGGAAAAATAGAGTAATGTGTTGTGGTGTGCAGGTACTATTATTTATTTGTAGGGTTGGAATTTTCATCCACACTCTTTATCCCACCACTATCTTCCTTTACTCAACCTCAACAACTCCCTCGAAGATCTATTCACCAAGAGCATATTTATGGGTTATTGAAGGCCACTATGTGCGATGGTTTTTGTGTAAGATGGGTCGTTGAAGGGTACTAGGCTTGGAAAAGGTTTCATACAAACTTCATTTAACCTCCACTACCTTTATCTACCTTCATATCTCCTTTTACACCCTTGAAATGCTCACAGATTCAATCAAGTAGCAAAACATGACAATCTTGTAGCACTTTGTCCCGATTCTGTAACATTATGAAAAAGTCTCCAAATGCATTCTGATTTTCTCCACAACACTCCAGAACACCATAGGAACTTTATAATCAACATAAAACCATAAAAATTAATAAAATGGATTCATAGACCTAGTAGGAATTTTTCTTTGGTTAATAAAGTAGATAGAGAGTCATTCTGAGCAATTATGTAGTAAAACAATAATAATTTTGTGCTATTTTTTATCACATGTTAAAAAGGTTCTTTTGAGTTGATTCCACTTGAATTGAGTCCTAAAAAAATTACATTTAACAAAAAAATTTACCCCATATCATTTGTACTTCATCAGGTTAGGCATTTGTTAGGTTAACTGACTCATTAGTTCTATAATTTCTGGTTTTTAGAGTAGTAATTTTCTGTTATTTTTTAGCACATCTTAACAAAGGTGTTTTTGAATGATTCCACTTGGATTAGAGTCCTAGGAAATCCTACTTAATAACAAAATTTAACCCAACTCATTTTCATTTGATTTTCTTGGGAATTTGGCAAACTAACTGGAGAGACATACATCATGTAACAATCATGTAGCAGTTTGCTTTCAAGATCATCCTTGCTCATATTCACTCCAAATTCATGGTAGAAGTATATTTATAGCCTATGAATGTTGTGAGGTCACTTTGGTTGAGTTGAGGCTTGGTTAGGTCACCATTTATCTCTTAGATTGCTTGCTTCTTGAATGTTCATTTTTGCAATTAGTCTAGATTTCCTTTCCGCAATTTACATTATGCAAAGTGTGATTTCCTTCTTGCAATAATAATATAGGACTTTTCCTTCCGTGCAAAATAGAATAGATTTCATTTAACGCCATTTTCTTTCCAGCAAGATACACTAGATTTGCTTAGTTTTCATTACGCGAGATTTCCTTTTGTTTCCGACAAAAGTAGAATAGGTGTGCTTATTTTTGTTGACAGTTTACCTAGATCTTTGCTCATTTGAAGTTTTTTCTTTGCCTTCTTTCACTTGCATCAAAGATAATCAAACTATGAAGATGAAGGTGTCTGCTGCACATACAATGTTAACCCCTCTTAAATTTTTACGAACCATGGGTTGATAATTTAAGTTGAGAGTATTGAGAATTGCAACATCCTAGATGCAATACCAAGGCTCATTAGTGATATTGTAATGAAGATGTTCTAATGAGTATTATTTACATAGTGTAGTTGAGCTAATGATGTATGGTTTATCCTCCTCACTTAACTTAAATTTCAATGACATTGAGATTAACATGCTTATTCCTTGAAAGCAATTTAATTTCTACATTAGTGAAAATAAATTTTATATAGTATTTTTTTTTTTTTTTTTATAAATATCTTTCATACATAATAGTCTTACTTTAATTGACGGATGTGCGCCATAGTCACCATTTTGGGTGAAATTGCATAGTAAGAATTCGAAATTTCATTAATACTGCTACTGTTATGGTCTATAAATTATTGATCACATTTTCAATTCAGAATAACTTGTCGTAATGTCGTAATTAAGATGTATTTACCCTATTAACATTTTTTTCTTTTTTTTGGGAGGGTGACTGAAGATCAGGATGTGTTTTTTTTTTTTTTCTCTCGGAAAATTTAGAAAAGCTCTTCGATCCAAGTTGTATCAGTATTGCTGCTCATGGTTTATATCTAATTAATTACAAAGCACGAGTCTTAGGAAATTTTCATATAATTTCTTTTTATTTTATTTTATTCTAATATATATATTTTTATTTATTTTGTATTTGTTTTTAAAATCAAATCAATCTTTTTATATATATATATATATATATATATATATATATATATATATATATATATATATATATATATATATATATATATATTTATTTTAAATTTCTCTTTAACATATATTAAAATTTGTTATAGATTGTTGTTTTTTGTTTTGTTAAGACACTCAATAGAAATAATATATTGAATATGATAAAGATATCTAGCCAAACTTACAATTTTTTTTTTATAAAATTTAAATAAATATCACTTATTTATTTAAATATTATTAATTCAATTAATCTCTTTTCATATAAAATAAAAATCTAAATACATATAATTAATTAATTATTTTATTTAAATATTAAATAATTTAATTAAAATTTTAATCAAAACCATAATATATTAAATCATATTAAAACAATCAAATAAACCCCAATTTAATATTAAAACTACCTTTACCTACAAAGCTAAAAAAAAATCATTATCAAAAAATCTAAATACATATAATTAATTAATTATTTTATTTAAATATTAAATAATTTAATTAATTAATTTAACCAAAACCATAATATATTGAATCATATTAAAACAATCAAACAAACCCCAATTTAATATTAAAACTACCTTTATCTACAAAGTTACAAGAAAAGTCATCATTATCAATACTTTGGTGTCGTAATATTTTGTACCATTTATTTCTGATCCAAAAAGCTGAGCTTAGCCATTTATTTATTGAGTGGAAATTTTATATCTAAAATCCCCAATTTAATATTAAAACTACCTTTCTCTACAAAGTTATAAGAAAAGTCATCATTATCAATACTTTAGTGTCACAATAGTTTGTACAATTTATTTCTGGTCCAAAAAGCTGAGCTTAGCCATTTATTTATTGAGTGGAAATTTTTTATATATTCTAGATATAGGTTTTTTAATTTTTTTTTTTTTCAAATATATAATGTTATGGTGAGATGAGAAAAAATATATATTTTATATATTAAAATGAGAAAGAATATATATATTTTTATATAGAATATTTGTTAAATAATTTATAAATTCCTAGTTCTATTATTAAAATTAATTATAATTAAAAAAAATTCAATTTTTTTTTCCTTTTCTTTTTCATCTTTATTTTTAGTTTTAAAAAATATAGCAAATTGAAATAATTAATTTACTCATAGTTTTCTAAGTATATGTATGTTTGTTTTGTATATAAACAATGTGTGTGAAATTCAAGCTCAAAATGTGTCTCTTCAACATTTTCTCATCAAGACCAACATCATCATGGAAACTATAAACTTTATATTTCTAACTTTCTTTATGCGAAGATTATCCTAAGAATTCCCTCTTTTAAGCTTTTATTTATCTATCAATTAGACATTACTACATCACTTATTTATTAAAAAATAATAATTAAAAAATTAGCAATGAAAAAGAAAATGAAAAGAAAATGAAATAAATAACATATTTTATAATCTACTGTTGAAAATAAACATAATGGATTTAAAGAAAATAAAACATATATAAAGGCTTTTAAAACCCCTTACAAACTTAAATATGATTCCTTGGTTTATTTGAACTATAATTATTTTAGCAAGCAAAACATATGCATGCTCCTTTAAAGTGTTGCTTAAAGAGTTACTAAGTTTCAACCAAACTATCATGTAATATCTTCTAACCAAGCAACTTATAAACTTATAAAGAATGCTTGGGTTTTAATTTACTCATAGGTAACTTCAAAATTAGATTTTTTTTTTTTCTTCTTTCTTTTATTTCTTTTGGATCCTTTGAGGATCCTTTGAGGTTTGAAAAAAATTATTTTGTAAAAAAATGTTTAAATATAGCTCATTAAATATAAATGGATATTTGTTTTACTTATCAATGGAATATTTTAAGACATTATTGAGAAAGTTACTAGAACCTATATCTAAACTTTCAAATGGAAATACCTTGAAAGAAGAGTTGATGAAAACATTGTTATTGATTCTGCAATAGAACTTGTGGGCCATTAGCGACCTTAGTAAGAGATCATTTGTTTAGTATTTTGGTGGACTTGTTGGAGGAATGACAACATGTAATGATTTTTGGGAGAATTTTAAGTGAATAAATCAATGCTCATAAGCAAGGAAAGGTAGTCCAAGCAGTAATAGAAAAACAAACACATGATACACTCATGGGAAAATAAATGTCAACAATTCAACACTTAACTTCACCCCCATTTTTCATAGCATCTACCACACCTTTTATGTCATATGGTCCACAAATAAATCCTACTTTACTATATATTGATTCAACACAACAAATATTAGAAAAATATTGGAATCCATTGGAGAGAAATGAGGTAGATGATGAATTTTACGATTTTTTTCATTAGTTTTAATGTCTCTTTTAAAACTATTAATAACCAATTATTTTGGAACATGTTTAAAATTTTGGTTGTTTTAGTTCTACTCATGATCCTTCAAGATTTGAAAGTATTAGGAGCAAAGGAGTTGAGAGGAGAAAACATGGAAGAGAGGAAAGAATTAGGCCTATAAGGAATTCAGGGACCATTTTTTAATGCACTTGAGTTGGTGATAGTTGAACCAATCATTATAATAAACCTCTTGTGAACACTCTTGCTTGTTTTCCTCAAAGAGAAATATATTTATCTATTGTTGAATATTTATTTGAGAATATTTATTTATTTGAGAATAGTATGAACAAAACAAATTGTTGAATATTTATTTGAGATATTGAGGGAAACATTATTATCCATAGAAGAGAACAATGCAGTCTAAGTGGCCACTAAAATTGCAACCAATTGTGTTCATGCTAGTGACATATTGATGGAGAATTTCTCTAAGGTGTTTTAGACACCTTGCATAGCACATTGTATTGATATTTCTTTCCATGACAATGATGAAATAGATTGAATGTAGGAAAAAATATCTTATGAAATATAATTATTGAATGGGTTTGAGCGTATTTAGAAAATATAAAACTAGAAATATACTCAAATTTGATTACACTAAATTTTCCACCCATTTAATTTCATTGTAGAAGGAAAGAAAGAAAAAAATTATATTGAAATCATTTGTATGAAACAAAGAGTGGGTGAATTTTCCTTTGTCAAAATCAAAAGGTGGCAATTTAGTAGAGTATACAATATTTAGTGAAATATTTTGTTATGTGATACACACACATATGTCAACATTTTTTTATGAATTTTAAAGATGGTTCATTCCAATAATGGTTGCATGATTTTTGTTTATGAGGACACGGACACAGTAAAAGAACACATATCATCAAAATGTAGCAATAATAAATCAATATAGGACATTAAAAAATGGTAGTATGTGTTGCATAGGTTATATCATGCTACAAGGATTTTATCAACACATAATTACTTTCATGTACCTAAAGCTAGAGATATCATGGCGGGATTTTATAATTGTGTGCACATGGTGTATGTTAAGCCATATATATATATATATATATATATATATATATATATATATATATATATATATATATATATGCAAGTGATTGGCCATGCTTTCACTATTCCTAGGGTGACATAAGATATGGGCTATCTAGAGGCCACCCTGGCTCATTAGTGGTTTCTCCATGGATATGAGATTTCATAATTGAAAGTATTTTTAATCAAGGTGTTGAGTCGAGTGTGTATGAGATGCACCAATTACAAACATTTGTAATAAATGCATTGAGTCAAGTATTTTTGGAACCACACCTTTTTTTAGTGTTTATATACCTTTGCAAATAATTACGTATAAATTATTGTAAAAATATAATATTATTTTTCATATTAAAAAAATAAGTCACTAGTGCATCATCATGTGAGAGGATTTGGAACACACATGATTTCATTCATAGAAAGAATTGAGACTATTCAAAAGTAATCAAATTGAAATTTAGCTAGCACTCATTGCAATTTGCACTTATGGATGAAATATTTGGTGGGGAAGACATCCACTTTACAATGGTATGAGATGCCCCATGTTTTTACTACATCTATTCCAACTTCACAAGCACCTGTTATGGGATCATATTTCATATTTGTGCATCACATTAACGAAGATAATGTCTTTTTTAGAGATTAACATGAACCTCATGGTTCAATTCATGAGAAAATCATAAGTAATTAAAGTAGGACATGTTAAACTAAATTATTTATTATAAGAATATTTCTCTAAATTATAATTCATTGGATGCAACAAGCATGTGTAAACACACATAGTAAATGATAGGTCATGTCTTTGACAAAGTGCATAACTTATGGTGATTGTAGATTAATAATTATGTGATGTGATTATCTGGTTATTATTTATTACATAATAATAACTATATTATAATGTTAGTTGTAATGTAGCCTAGTTATATTACAAGTATTTTCTCCTTAAATATGTTTGGTCCTCAAAGCATGGGAAATGAAAACAATTTTAAACAAATTATCCATATTTTTGTTGTTTTCATCTACTTGATAAGGTTGTTAACAGAATGTGGTGAGACCTTTTAACATTTGATCAATCCACCTAAGGTTATTTTTGGTATTACCTGATGATAAGATACTAAATATGTTCTTCTTTGTTGTTGAATCTGAGGTGCATAAATCCTAAGATGGTTTGATATTTAAGAACACTATTGACTTGGGTTCTGTACCTTGGGATATTGGTATGTTGATTCTTGTGTACTAATAATTGTATGGTTTGGGTGTCAACACAATACCCTCATAAGTTGATCCTTCTTAAACTATATTTTAATCATGTCATGATTTACCTAAGCCATTATGACAATATCTAATATTTTTGTGTTTAGTGATGTGACAACATTTTTCAACTAAGGTATGAGTGATTAATGGTATGTCAACTTTGACTAAACCTATGAATGTTTCTTTATCAATGAATGGTTAATTAAACTTAATTTTTTGAAGCTCATTGATAGAGTAAAACCTCATTACCAATGAAATTGCGATTTTTAGTTTTGATCTCTTATATTGAAACCACCTTCTCTTCAATCTCAAACTTTTGGAGGCTCTTCCATTGATATAACTTTGTTAATTAAAAAATGAGGATTTTCCACATTGATTACATTGGTTTCAGTGCCATTATCTTGGTTTTGATATTTTTGGTGCACTTTCTTTTTATTCTTCATTTATATTAGCAGTTTTTTATTATAATTTGTCATCTTTGGATGTGAATAGTGGTATTTAAAAAAAATAACCTCTATATATATATATATATATTATTTTTTTTTTCGTTGTTGTATCTCTTTTATTTATTGCTGAAATTTGTGAATTTATATATTCTACATCTCCAATTCTCTTCAATTGTGCAGGTTTTTTTTTTTGTCTTTGTTGATAATGGTTTCTACGAATCTCTAATTTCTCCTTCTAAATCATCACAACCTTGTTGTTATGATTCTTTATCATATTGAATTGTATAATTTTTCTATATGGTTTATATACACAAATGATAGTTTTTTTTGTGCCTAAATACACTCATAATATTATCCTCTCTCCCTTATAGGAAATTGATAAAATTTTAATTTTCATATTTAAATGAATGATACCAATGTTTACATCCACTTTGAACCTAAAATTATGTTAATAGTATAAATATTGATAAAATATGCAATTATGAATTGGGATACGAATTTATAATCACCCATCCATATATATAGGTCATTAGTTTCATATTGGTGGTTTCCTTTAATGTCTCTCTTTACATCATTACATTAATTTGGAATTAACAATTAATTTTCTAAGTTGACATTAATATAATTTATCTTACTAATAAAACAAATAGCAATGATAATATCTTTGAATAATTCCTTTGAGTTTTCATAATTCAAGGACCAAGATTTAACTTCTTATGTGAGATAACATGCCTTCCGTTTTTTTATTAAAAATCATTTTTCTCAAAATATTTTATTTTTATTTTTATTATTCACAATGGGTTTCTTTATTCACTTATATTTTCAAATTTAAAAAAAAAAAAAAAAAATTGAATCTTAAGTATTAATTTAATAACTCTTTAATTGAGCCAAGAGACACTTTATAGCTCAATATTGGGAAGATGTTGCAGTGGTGTGTAAAATGAAGCGTTAAACCAAAAAAATAATAATTATAAAACATAATGTCTACTTAATAAAAGTGATAAAAATAATAAATTGATATAAAAACTTAAAAAATTTAACAAATAGACACATGCACAAACACTTACTCAATTCTATGCATATCACATGTATTAAAAACTTAAACTAAGTTAAAAAAAATGCTAAGCACATATATATGTATTATCACCGTTTTAATAAAATTTAAAATAAAAAACTATATAGATATGTGAAATTTATATAAATATAAATAACATTATTAATAACCAACATATATCCATCTATCAAGTTCTAAGAGGAATCCAATCTTTAGATGTGGAAACATTTCCTCTAGTCTTGCACTCAAAAAGTGGTTTGCATCTTGAGAGATTTCATCATTTTCGATGCTTGGTAAATCAGAAGTTAAGATGGATATATGTTGATTTAACTTGTAACAAAACAATATATTATGTTTGAAAATAATATTTGTCCTTTTTAATAATGTAAATACTTTGATGTCATTTCCTTTAATACTTTTATCTGCCTTTTTAGCATTATTTTTACATGAATACTTATAAAATTTATTTTAAAGAAAGATTTATGTTTTCATTTTTATTACTTCATATAAAGAAAGATTTATATTCCTTCCCTTGAAATTTAAAAATTCTTGGAAAACTTCCCTTTTATTACCTTTTTTTTAAGGAGGTATATAGTAATTTAATTTTCTTATGTTCATTATGGAATCTTTGTTTAACTGGATACTTTTATTTACATACAAGTTACATACAAGTTTTTAAAGATTTTTGGAAAATTCCCTTTTTATTTTTTCACAAGGACTTTTTAAAAATATTTGAATATTTTTTTTTTATTTGATTTTTAAATACGATTTAAGTTTGTTATTTATGATACTGATCTTTTCTATAATATTATATTGAATGGTGGACCATTTAGAAAATAATTGTTTACCATATGCTAGCGGAACAACCTATAATGTGTTTAGAGGACTAATATGGGGTACCTAGTGAGTACCCAAGGGAAATGGTAATGATCCTTTCCATAATACTATCTTGAATGATGGACCATTGGCAAAATAATTTTTTACTATATGTTAGTGGAACAACCTATAATGTGCCTAGAGGAATAATATGGGGTACCTAGTGAGTACCCAGGGGGAATAATCATATATATTCGGGCATTGCTATGTATAATGGTCATACTTAGTAAATAAGACCTAGTAGTAGTGTGAACAAAAGTATTGTAAAAAGGCTTACTAGAGGGTTTTTTCTCTAAAATGTTATTAGAAGGTATATAGTATTATAAATAGAAGTATAAGAAATGTAATAGGCATGGTGTAAGAGTATTGTAACTGGACTTATCTCATTATTAGGTATATCCTTTAAAGACAAAAGTGAACAAGAGAAGATTCCTTCTATAAAAGGATCAATTGCAACATATTTCCCTACCCAAAACATTTTGATATTAACAAAGAGAGAAAATTTCTAGAGTTATTCTTGGGTATTTTTTTATGTGATTCTATTTTTAGATCTAAGGCATAAAAAAGTTGGTATCAAATCTCTTTCTTCCCCAGTAAGGGGCATTTGTTTCTATATTATAGAGGTTATCAAAGGAAATAAAAAGAGATCCTCAACACATGGATCATTTTCTATAGCTTTTGTTCCATAAATTGACAAAAGTAGTTGTGTATATGAGTTCTTATTAAAAAAACATCTTTCTCTCTCTCTCAACAAAGTGAGAAAATTTCTCGTGTTATTCTTGGGTATTTTTTTATCTGATTCTATTTTTAGATCTAAAGCATAAAAAATTTGGTATCAAATCTCTGTATCAAATCTCTTTCTTCCCCCAATAGGGGCATTTTATTATTATTATTATTATTATTATTATTTTTTTTTTTTTTTTAAAATATTATACAGGTTATCAAAGGAACTAAAAATAGATCCTTAACACATGGATCATTTTCTATAGCTTTTGGTTCATAAATTGATAAAACTAGCTATGTATATGAGTTTTTCTTAGAAAAACATCTCTCTCTCGTATGTGTGTGTGTTTGTATATCTAGAAGTTAGATCTTACTAATTTAAAATCAACTATTTTAGGAATTTTTCATGACAAACATATAGAGTGTGTAGAGTTAATATCTTTTCACAACTTTCTTAAATTTCCATCAAAATAATATCATTGAATAGAAGATTTTGAATATTATATGTTGTGTTTTTTATCAATATATTCTACATTATAGCCATTGAAACTTTTTATTTTTAAAACTAAATTGATTTTTAAAATGACAATATGATAATATTGATTAAAGAAGCGTTCCAAGTTTACTCTGTGACCATATGTTGTTGGAGAAATGAAGAGTATAACATGTGTGTGTGATTATTGGCATATGAAAACTTGTCATTTTTGGGATGATAACTATTTTCATCTTACTCCACATTATGAAAAAAACAACATAGAGGAAAGTCAAGATTTGGTTAACACTACTACTTTTATGTGCCTATTCTTTGGCACTATTTTGTTATGTGGGTATTTTCTTGGATATGGATAGACTTACATATGGCCGGGTAAGCATTCATAGCACCTTTTTTAGCTAGCTGTTGAGTTTATGTGTATACAAAGGGAGTCAAAATTCATACTTAGATGTGGAATCTAGGTTCAATATGAATTTGATTAGTCTACTTCAACATGGTGGCTAGTACATTTACTTTGGATTACTTCAAAATTGTGGTAAAAAATTATCCATGGGACCCTGGTATCATTGTAGTTATACTTTCTCACAACAAGTGTTGAGCATAAAATTTTTCTATGGGGTATAGAATGTGATTTATCTAAGGGAGTAAAATGGGGTACCTATGGATATATTCAAGGGGAATAATAATATATGATTTTAAGTATTTCTATGTAATAAATTTCATCATTAACCGATAAGGTATATGTAGTAGTGTGAACACAAATATTATAAAAAAACTCACTAAAACGTTCCATCTATTAGAAGGTTTCCTTTACTAAAATGTTCATAAGAGGTAGATAGTAGGATAATTAGAAGTATAAACATCACAATGAGCATGGCGAGAGATTGTAATAATTGAATTTTATCTTCTTAGGAAGTAGCTCCCTTGAAGAGGCAAGAGAATAGGAGTAGATTCCTTTCCTATAAGGTCGTGTCCTACACTAAGGGTTTTGATATTAATATGATAAGAAGAATTTTCATCTTATTCTTGGATATTTTCTATATGATATTATTTTCATATTTTTCATATATAAGGCAAATAAGGAAACCTATCTAATATGAATTGAAGTGAAACTAATGTTTCAATTTTATGAAAATATCATGAATACATAAACTAATCCATATTAAATAACAATTATTTATTATAAGAATATATGTCCAAGTCATAATTCCCTAAGTATTATACATATGTATAAGTACACATGGTGGGTGCTAGGCCATATTTTAGTAAATGATATGACTTATCATTATTACCATTAATAATTACTTAATATCACTATTATTGCATGAATATTATTTATTACATAATAATTACTATACTATTTAGTTCTAACATGCCCTAGAGGTATTATAGATATGTATAAGTACAAATGGTGGGTGATAGGCCATATTTTACTAAATGATATGACTTTTCATTATTACCATTAATAATTACTTAATATCACTATTATTACATGAATATGATTTATTACATAATAATCACTATATTATTTAGTTCTAACATGCCCTAAAAATATTATAGAAATATTTTAAAGAAAAGTAGTAACGATAATACCTCTCTTATAACTTTGAGACACCAATTTCAATGTTGATGATGGAGATTATACATGTGATAATGTCTCCATTATAACTTTAATATACAAATTTCAATGTTAATAACTTTAATACACCAATTTCAGTGTTGATAATGGAGATCATACATGTGATAATGCCTCCATTATAACTTTGATATACAAATTTCAATGTTAATGATAGAGATAAAATGCCTCCATTATAATTTTAATATACAAATTTCAATGCTAATGCTAGAAATGACATCAAACATATACAAATTTCAATGTTAATGATAGAGATAACATCAAACAACCTAAAAAAATTTATGCTTTTCATTTATAATCATGATATTGTATTCTCTTTTTATTCTCTTATTACTTTCTTCGCTTTGTATTATTTTTGAATTTTTATTAAGTTAATTATTACTTTTTATTAAATAGAAAATTTTATATAACTTTGTATTGAAAAAACTAATTCCATTTATAACTTTGGCAATATGATTACTTAAAACAATCCTCAACTTGTTTTTGAAGTTTTGAATACTATGATTACTAAACTTTGTATTAAAAAATCTAATTCCATTTATAACTTTCGCAATCTGATTACTTAAAACAATTTTCAACTTGTTTTTGAAGTTTTGAATACCATGATTATCATTTTTTATTTTCAAATATTAGATCAAATTCATACTTAATTAGTGTTCACGATCATAAGGAGCCTGAAACCACGTATGGTGCTGATGACCTAGCAACGTTGATATTCATGTGCCACTCAAAAGGACTTTGTCCGTTATTGTGTTTTAGGGTTTCCTAAATCAAAGAAGCAGCTTGTTGAGAAGGTGATTAATGGAGTGCATGTCTGTTTGTACTTGCTCCAATCTTCCATATCCTATGATGTATGGAGTATACAAAGCTGTAAGCCGTGGGGGAATATGATGCTGAGCCAACACGGGTGGTATTCCAAAGGAATGTTCATCATTGCAAGAGGGAAAATTCAAGGCTGCCATCCGTTGCTCCCTCTTGCAGTGGGGCTTTGCTTTATGATTGTAATTGGAGCTCGGAGGTTTGTAATTGGTTTTGTTTTAATTAATTCATTTATCTGGTAATTTTTGAACCAGAAGTGGGGTTAGGGTTTGAAGAGGAGGGGTTATGGTTCTAAGAGGTTTGTGGTTACTTTAAAATTGGTATGTTATAGTTTGAAGAGGTTTGTTGTTACACCATAATTTTTAGGTGTTAGTAAATTTTCCAAATTTATAGTTAGGATTTCAGAGTAGTAATTATGGATTTCATTGAGGTGTGGTAATTTTTCCAATAGTCCTGTAAGAGGTAGCTCCTTCTGAGTCTAGACTCATATCATGAAGATGTTTGTGGTTACACTAAAACCAACATGTATTAATAAACTTTCCAAACCAGTCACTAGAATTTAGAGAAAGACAATTATAAATTCCATAAAAGTGTTGTGATTCTTCCAACTTAATAACCAAAAACAATAATACATATTTTAATTTAATTTAACTTTTTAACAATTTAAAATCAAAATGGAATCCATAGTTTTTAACTTTCACTCCAAATGCCCAAAATCCAAATGCCCAAAATCCAACCCAAACCTTGGATAACATTTGATAAAGACAATTCAGCCAGAAAAATAAGAGAAACTGAAAATTAAAATGAAAAAATGAAGTCATATGATGACTTCTATACAATAATTTGATTTCATCGAAACAATATAATTGAAAGGGGTCTTAGAGTTCCTTGTAATATGAATGCATAATGGGAAAATCGAAAGTCATCTGACATATCTAATGACCTACTTCTATACAATAATTTGATTTCATGTGAGCATGGTTAAACAATATAATTAAAACGGCACTTAGAGTTCTTTGTAATATGAATGCGTTAGAGGAGCTATATATGTTTCCATGATAGCATTTTATGAACCATGGCGTAATGTTACTAATGCCTTAAACAATCAGTGGAAGGTATTATCCCGGGACATGCATCAGACACATTGTTAAAAAGGTATATTATTACTCTATTTTCAAAAGAGTAATACACATTGTTTAAAAGTATATTATTAGGCTATTTTCAAATGAGTAATTTTTTCATTCGTTAATGTTATAAATTTTTTATATTTGAGTTAATGTAATGGTTAAGAATATATATTATTTTTATTAGCATACTAATTAAGGATTTATCTTTTGAAAATATGAAAAAAGGGAATGTATTATTGATTCTATATATATTCTTGCCAAATGGAACTGTAGGCTCTGCCAATGTCTGTATACTATCTACCCAGGTCTCCTTAAAGTACATTCACTTTTGTGAAACTCCTAAACAACTATTTTTCAGTTGTTCATTTGTTCCCTAATTTTAGAACAGTGGGCTCAGGAGTGTCTGGAGGAAGTGAGAGGCAATAATGTTAAAACTAAATGAATTGCATGTGAACTGAGAACACCTGTCCATTTCTTTCAGAACTGGAAACTTCTTACACATGCATAGAGATTCATCGTATCTTTGAGAAGATACAATACTGAAAATGTAGGCGGGCAATTCTGACAAAGCTAATGGTAGGTTATTTGAGGATCGAGAGCACTGTAAGGCGCAGGTGGCCCAGAGATAGTCACCAGATTCTGCTCGACGAATTTTAGAGATGGAGGATGCTCGGATGAAAATCCTTTTCCTATTTTCCTTTCTAACAGAAACATTCTTTGTTAGAGTATCCCTTTCATTATTGTAAAATATTGATTATTCTTATGTCGTTTACAGATTTTGGAAATACTATGTGTGTATTTATAGGGATTTGTGAGTAACAGCGTTTGCAATAGTATTACTCTATCAGAATTTATATTAGTATTACTCTTTTTGAATTTATTTGAATGGTTGTTTGAAGAAAATCTGATTTGTGAAATTTATTTGTTTAAAGTTATATATATATATATGAAGATTTTGTATTATCAAAATAGCTCAAAACTATATAGTTGTTTTCATTAAAGTATCAAAGAGATCTTTGTTAACTTTTCCGGATTCATACTTCCCTACTAATCCCAAAATACAAAGATATCAGTCAGCTAGTCTCAAAATATAAAAACCAAACATACCAGCAACTCATTACAAAGCATAATAGAATACCAGATATATTAGCAAACATAAACACCATTAAGAATTAGAAGAAGAGATGAGAGCAAGGTCTAGCACACTATCTAGGAGGTATCAATGTTTGTATTGTAATGCAGGTGTCTTTCTACATGAGCCAGTCTTGAGTTAAGTATGTTTATAGTAAAGTGTTGGTTCTATGGCATCTTTTTGATGTCTTCCAAAGAAGCAAGAAGTTATACCTTTCTACTTGTCTGTCTTTCAATACCAAACCAAGCAGAGTCTTTATCGGCCAATAAAAAGCAACAAAATTAAGATATTATTTTTCCTGTTCCCTAGTATAACCAAAGTCTGGAACTTAGCAGGGGACTTCATCTAGAATCTCACACTCTAAGTAGGACTAGCTTTCCACTCCTACTTGAGTTTCTAATTACCTGATTCCTAGTTATGTCTGTGAGGTACTGCATTAAAATATGTCGCAATTGAATCTTCCTTTAAGATTCAAACCCTCAATTGATCTAGTAAACTACCACCCTTTCAGCATCACTAACAATAACTAAAACAACCATAGCCTAAAAAGTGACCAGAAAAAACCCTAGAGCGAAAACAAACCATCCCCACAAGATACCAACACCCTCACAATGAAACATAGACTATACAACATGATGAAACTCAATAGTAAGAAACTGGAATTCCAGTAGCTTTGGAGTCTGCCAAACGAAAAACTACAAACCCAATGGTGTACCAAACTTTCCATAGCTACACTAAAAGGAAACATCATTTTGGAAAAATGTGTTGACGGGGGAGGCAAAAGTATCTTGACCCCTGATACATACTGGACATATTTAAAATGTAATTTTAAATACACTATCAGAATTTATTTGTATTTATTAGAATGGTTTTAGATCATCATTTCCGTTGAAAAAAATCTGATTTGTGAAAATTATTGGTTTGAACACAAATAAATTTAAAGTTCTACAAACTCGCTTGATAAATAATATAGCAAAAGAAATCTCTCTTACATTTGAAAAAAAACCACCAAAAGATTAAACTTAGGCTTAAACAACTCCACCGATGAATCACTGAACCAAACGAAAAAATCCAGACTTCCCTGCTTTCCACATTGAAAATTAAGATTAAGGATTATTTTTATTTTTATTGAATGGAAAGTTCGGCTGGTAGCGCTGTCTGAAAGGGATGTATACAATGCATCATGTTGCATCGAGGGGGGGGTTTAAAGCTTATTAAGGCTCAGCGACACAACCTTCTCCCGTCATGACACCAGCACATGTAATATGTACCACAAAATACTGCATATAACACGTGCAAGCTGCTGAAGAACAATTCATGGGCATCTTCGTGTCCACAGAATAATTTAGGAAGGATCATGTATCTGTATAGTTCAGAATTTGTAATTGTCAGTGGTTAATGTGATAGGTTACTGTACAGTATATGTTAACTTCAACTTCAATTGAGTTAATTATATATATATAATATTACTGTACAGTATATGTCAACTTCAACTTCAACTGAGTTAATTATATATATATATATATATATATATATATATATATATATATATATAAAAGTTTGATAAATTTAAAATTGAAATGAATATATATATATATATATATATATTAAATATGAAAAAGTTATACATTAAAATGTTATAAATTTATCTAGAAAATGTTAGAAATTGACAGACAACCAAGAGAGATTGTGTACACAACAAATCACACATTATGTTGTTATTGAACACGTAATAAATTACATATATAGCTGTAGATCACCAACTTTTAGATGATAGAAAAAGGTGGATCTATGACTCATGGACAACTCAAGAAATAACTACTTCTAGAGTCATACCTAGGGACTCACAATGACAACTCATAAGGTCCACCTAAAACACATGGAAGCATTACTTTCAATACCCCTTAATGCTTACATGTAACAAATATAGAAAACGCACATTACAACAATAAATGAATCTCTATCATATTTGTTTGATATGGTCATCACTAGCACTCATATCCACTCTGAAATCTCATAGTTTCACTCTTTATTTCACCACACTTTCGAGCTTTCCACTTGATTCATTTAAAACATAATCGCTTCAGACCATCTTTCACGTACTTTGCAAAATTGATGCTTCTCAACCTCCTAGAACGCAAAGAGTTAGTCATGATACTGAACCATTCTATGGAACTGCCACCATCTACTGAATCCATGGCCCTCTGCAGTCTTCATAAGTATCTAGGATAGCATTCTGGACAAAACATGTCTTCAACAGAAAATTCTACAACTTGACCTTGTATAAAATAACACGTACTGACACTCCCAGAGCAGGATGAATCACACCAACTTGACCTTCTTAAGAACTTCCTATGACTAATGCTCTTGGAGAAGGATGAATCACATTAGTCTATTCAATAATTGACTTGTTCTTTGTGATTGTTTATATAAATCATCTCAAAATTATATATGTGTGAGACACCAACCTTCATAGATCCATTAAAAATTTACACATCACTCCATATTCATCATATTAACAATAAACACTCACTAATAACACATAAATCACCACATTATAACTAGATACATGACCAAATAACAACTAACATATAAGTTATGCTAACAAGCGCAACTGCACCGCTATGATATGAAAATCTCAACACTAGCAGTATGGTTTAAAATTATTGCAGTTGTGTGCCTTCTCCCTGAATACTACGTGACGTCTCGGTTGTAAGAATTGATAACCTTTCCAACTCAAATTTCTAGGGGCATTTCAACTCAGTGGGGTCTCAAAAAGGGTGAGTGTCCGCGAGCATGTCATACGCTCCAACTGTGCATGCACAATGTTCCTACATGTAGACCTGGTACAACTACAAACTATTTTTGTTGGTCATCACTACTAAGTGGCACCTCCAAGTTTGTCATGTAGATAATTAGGAAGTCACACAATCGGACAGGCCAACTGTGGATTCTTCAGTGACTGGTTATACAACTACAAGTACATGGGAATGTCGGACATGAGTTCGTCCATCTGATATGGCCATACGATTTCATGAATATATTTGCCTCGACAGAATGACCCTGTCGTAACTCAATGACCAAGAATCCTTCCATTCAGCCACTGTGTCCTTGGACAAAGTTGAAGAGCATATCAAAATAGCTCGATCTTTCTTGACTAAATTCGTTGAAGGGAAGGGTAAACTTGGTCTGCACAAAGAGATAAAAGGAAACTGAATTCAATAGTTTGAACATCATTTTCCTAAAACAGAGAGCCAAAATTGCTGCAATTGAAAGGAAAAATGTTTCTCTTTGTTTGTGTGTTAGCTTCGATCCAATGGTGATTGTATTCTTGTAAGGAAGTTTTTTTTTTTTTTTTTTTTTTTTTTACGAAATTGGAAACTCCTGCAGCTCAAAGCACACAACGAACAGATCTTTAAAAAAACAAAATTACTCACACAACACAATCTCTTACTATATTTATTTACAGGAATAAAATTTAGGGCTTTCTCACATCTTCCTGGCCCTTCATTGAAGGAGTTAAGCAAAGACCAGCTCTCATCCCATGTTAGAAATTGAATTACAAACTATGTTGTTATTAAGCACATAATAAATTACATATATAGTTGTAGATCACCAACTTCTAAATGATAAGATCTGAAGAAGATTGATTTATGAATCATAAATAACTCACACACACAGGGAAATAACTACTTCTAGAATCACACCTAGAGACTCACAATGACAACTCACAACAACCTAAAACACATGGAAACATTACTTCCAATAAAGAAATCAAATCACCCTTGATATAGTTTTTTTTTTAACATGTATTTAAAAATATTTTACCTCACCAATTCTACTTATTATTGTGTGTGTGTCTTCTCATACTAGATTGTATAAACTATGTTAAGTTTATGCTAAGCAATGATAGAATTACACATAATGGTCAAACTCTAATGTAAAAAAAACTTTTTTATAAAACATTTATTTACTTTCAATTATTTTTTTATTTTTTTATTTATAAATATAATAGCTTAACTTAAGGTAACATTGAAATATTTTACCTTTAGCAAAGAACATGGAAATATTTTATTTATAATACATATTGAAATATTTATTTGGTTATTAACATATTTGTAAGTATTATATAGCATTTTTTAAATACTGAAAAATTAAATATAATAACCTCTTGAAAAAAAAAAACTCATTTTCCACTCCCCAAATGGGGTGCTTTATTCAAGAAATGGTCAGGACCACACTACAGTTGTCGCACTAGACCACATTCCAATGGGCATGACAACATGCCCCTATAGTGATTTTCATGAAGGGAACGAGGGTGCCTCTTCAGCCACCTCCCATTTATTTGCGTGGTGTTTCTTCAGAATCTGCAACCATCGATTGATGGATTATCATACTTTCACCACAAAAAAAAAAAAATCAGAAGGATATTTGTGTGCTTAGTGAACACATTACTCAAACTATACTCATTAAATATGCATTTAGAACTATCTGATGGTAAGGATATGTTTGAATTCTCCACTTTGTGGAATTATTTTACATAATTTATCGAGGGTTCTTGCGACCAACATCAAGCCACGAGGCTTCAACATGGGGAAGGGGCTTCCTTAGCTTGCCCAAGACAAGAGTTTCTTATTTATTATGAAGTTGAGGATAATGTTCATTCATATCCAACAGCTCAATAGGTTTCTATTATGTGCCTTCATATACGTAAGTAAATCCCTCGAGGGGTCGCATTAGAAAAGTAAGCATGAAGGTGTTGTTTCCCTCACCCCCCAAGTCATCTATCTCTTCTTCATATCCCTGTTAGTCCTTCTAATTCCTTAGTCGGTTTTGGGGAGGAAATAGCCTAGTTGGTCACAGTGCCTTCAAACATCTTATGACCTACTGATCAATTTGTCAAAAAGGTCTTACAAACATGTTTAAAATTCCATTTATGTTAATGTGTGCAACGGATTGATAAGATTGTGAATTAACATAAATAACAAAATATAAAGTCAAATCTGAGCAAACATAAACAAATAACACAATATTTTATTACAGAGTTCACCAGAACCTCCCTGGCTACCTCTCTGGGCCGCTTCTCAATCAGAAAATCGCTCTTATTAGGCTTCAAATGTGCACTTACAACAATGACCTCAAAATCAGAGGTTCAAATGTAGAAAAGGACTGCAGAATCGAAATCAACATGAAAAATCGTGAAATTTGAGACCATATTTGGATCAAGTGACCTCTGGACCTCCCAAAAGCCAATATCCACCTGTAATTCTGCCAAATCTAGATAAAAATTCCAATCTAGAGAAATTCTGTTAAATATAGTGGAGGTTCGCTAAATCTGGCTAGCGCGCTCCTGGTTCTTGCAACTCATAAAAGAAATTTCATTCTCTACCTGACAACAATGTTCTTGGTGCAGTGGTTATATAAGTCCAGTGGGGGAGAGGAGGTCGGAGGTTCGACTCTCCTCAACCTCGTTTTGTAGCACACATCATGTAATATCCCATGGATGAGCCTTATCATATTCAATGTTGTGATAATGTATATACATTAAGATTTTGAAACCCGCATCGCGCTGTATAATCTTATCTCCCCGTGCACATTGCATATGGTATATGATAAGGTTCAAACCTTATCCTTTGCACCATATAATATATCACATTTTGTTGTGCCAAACCTTATCACTATGCATATGGTTGCATAAACCTTATCTCCCACCATTTAAATCTTATCCGCCGCGTCTTATTTAATGTGCTTATTTTGTGGTAGGGGTGGTGGAGCCACCAAGTATGGCAGGCTTTGTACCCCATTTAATGTTGCCTCCAACCAAAATATAACCAAAAACAATTGCATTCACCCTCTTTAACATGAATTGTCTGTCGGATTCACGGTTAGCCGAATTTCATGAGGTCGTTGTCAGATTTGGAGGTCAAGGGTTTGATTCCCTTCGACCCTTTTTTTGAAAAAACTAGACAAACTTCGAAGGAGCATAGAATTCTCATACAATGTCCATTTGACGTGTCGTTCACAACATTAGGTGCATATCGCCGAGAAATTCATCATCAAACCATGTGTCGATGCATTTAAAGCCTTTTGAAGATGAGTGTTTGCATTGATCCACCTAGATCAATCCTTCCCACTGAGAAGATTTTGTACCACCAAAAGTTGGTTTTATTTTGGAAACAAGTGAGGATATAATTCCTTCACTCTCCCTATTTATATCCATAGCGCCTTGCTAGTATTTGTACCTTTGAGTCTGATGCGCAGGTATTCCACATCTCCGTGTCTTGAAGTTCATTCATGTATTCTGGAGCGAATTATTCTATGGACGGATCTTAAATTCGTTCTTACTGATCATCGATCATAAAAGGCTCATAAAGGTACAAATTTTCCACATGTATGACAGAATAAATTTTCATGTAAGGTGGCAACTCTAAACGAAAAGCATTATTACCAATCTTGTCTAAGATTTTATAAGGACCATATCTTATTGGTTTTACATTTTAACCTTCACCTTGAAGTATTTCCTTATTGATGTGTAACCAAACTTGATCACCCACCTTGAACTTATGATCCACCTTGTGTTGGTCGTGTCTTATTTTGTACTGTACTTGACTCTTCTCAAGCTGTTTTTGGACAGATTTTTGTATCAATTGAATCTGTTTGACGAAGTGACTAGCTTTTTCCTTCTCACTTTGTCCATTTGTTACAACATATTTTCCAAAAATAAATTCCAAAGGATACTTAGGTAAATACCCAAAACAAGTCTCGAAAGGAGATCGTTGAGTAGACAAGTGCTTTGCTTGATTGTATGCATGTTGTATGTAAGGTAGATGTTCGTCCCAAATTTTTGGATGTTGTTGATGCATCCCCAAAGAAATTGAACCACTATTATGTTCACTACCTCTATCTGTCAATCTGTTTGTGGATAAAATGTTGTGCTCTTCTTCAACTTTGTGTCCATGAATTTCCACAAACTTGACCAAAACTGACCGACAAATCTAGTGTCTCAATTAGATACAATTGATGTGGACAATCCAAAATGAACCCATACATTTTCAAAGAACAACTTAGTTGTTTGTTCAACTATGACATGTTTAGTGCATGGTATCAAAATACACATTTTACTGAACCTGTCCACTACTACATACAAGTAGTCATGAATTTTCCTAAACATTGGTAATCCTCCTACAAAGTCCATTGAAATGCTTTCCCATGGACGAGATGATCTGAAATTATTGCTAGTTATTTCTATGCTAGTATCATTTCCAGACATAAATTTCTCTTTTCTTTGGTTTTCTTATTCATCAAGGGTTTTTCCATGAGCATGTGATTGTCAATTCAATTTACTTGGTGAAATATAGTGTCTTTCATAAAATTAAAAGAATAATTTTAAATGACTAAAAAACAACAAATATAAACACAAAAAACACACATAACATAGCTCAATACATAGAATTTTGTTGAAGGAGTTCACCCCTCCTGGGCTACATCTCCTTGGTCCAAATTCATAGTGTGGGCCTTTGTATTAGCTTCAAGTGTGCTCAAATTGTTTTTAAAAGCTTCAAATGATATTGGAACCTATTCCAATGAGTTTAAAACATCAAAATCTACTAGAAATGACTACTTTTTTGCTCAATTTGGATTCTGGATGCTCTGGCAATGCCTCCAACACCTGGTGGCCCTAACCTTCATTAATATTCAAATTCACGAAAACACCTATAGGTGACCTTTTCTAAATTTGCAACCTACTTCATTAAGTTCCTAGCATGTCAATTAGCCAATAATGCCTCTTTCTGAGCTCTGTTTGGTCGAAAATTGCCTCAGTTATGGAAAAAACTGTATTTCCTCCAATTTCTCCACTATTTCTGGAAGGTCACGAGTTAAAATTCTAAAAATAGAAATGCCACCAATTTTGGCGTGCTCCCCTAAAATTACACCTGATTAATTGCGCTTAATTAAGTGATAAACGTGATTATTGATAAGATAAGTGGGGTTAATGCTATAAGCGCGGATTTGCATTAATGAAGATTAGATATGGTTTAATTAACATAAAGTGTGGATTAACCATAATAATCATGGCTTAACGATTCCCGCTGCATTGTGTCGTTAGAGCCCTTGGTTCTGGTGCATCGAACACATGGGATAGGGGGTTGGACCCTTGCTCCTGTTTGTGCTAGATGATCCAAAAATAAATATTATCATAGGTTATAAAGTTTGAATAAAATAATTATCAATTTAAGATATTAAATTAATAATTATTATTCTATAATATTTAATAAATATTTGAGATACTTAGAAATAGAATTTTGTTTTAAAAATAGGACTCTAGAATAGAGTTTTTTCCTAGGCTCTAAGTTAGGAATAAAGTTAGTAGAATAGTTAGAAGGTAATTTAATGTAAGTGGACACTTGTTATTTAATAAGTGATCCATAATTAGTGGAAGTTAGGACATTGAGCTTATACATATCTCATTGCAAGAGTGTTTTTGTTGTTCAGGTGTAAACTCTTGCATAATTCCAATGTAATTGTTTTTCTAATTAATAAAATTACGTGTATGAGGACACTTCGGCCATTATTGTGGTATCAGAGCTACGATAATGCTGCAGTGAATGTGAGAAGGAGATTCCAACTCTACAAGTTCTTGGAAAACTCCATTGAATTCATCAGCAAATGATTGGTATGGAATTTGTCAAGTTTTTTGTTTAAAAGAACAGGAATTTTATTATTGTTTTTAGATTTGTAAATTCTACAATCAATTTTATTATCAAAACAAAAAAATTTGCAGATTGATGCATCCAATTTATAGTCCTTGTTAAAACGGTGTCTCAAAGAAAAAATTGCGGAGTGATGCATCCATGCACTTTCGCTTTCCTCTTTTTATTCTATAATCATTTCAATTCCTAGATTTATTTTTTCATTTAGTATGGTCACGATCAATTGATCAATGAAGATTGAGGATTTTGGGGACTGAAACACTTGATTGAATCATAATCAGAATTGTATTCCTACTGTTTCTTTTTGTGTGGGGCTTTAGGAAACCGTTTCCAAAAGATATTGCTTGGAACGTTCGAACACTGTGCAATTGCTATGTGATGGTAAAACTACAATGTAACATACTAATCTCAGCATCCTTCTGTTTTGTGAGATCATCGAGAACTCTAGCATTTTGCTTTAGAGACTTAAAAGATTATGCCAAATGCGTAACTTCCTGCACTACAATATGCAAAACATGTTTATTCGTTGAAATGTGCTTTGAGTATGTTGGCGTGGACTACTCTGTTGCAAAACGGTGCTGCTCTGTTGAAGTGTAGCTATTGGATGCAAACTTGTTACTCGAACTTGAGGTACCGGGACACTGGAGCTAATGCCATGAAATGTTCTGAGTTGAATTGAAGCAGCGATTGAATTAAAGCAGCATTACAATTGAAGCAGTGATTGAATTAAAGCAGCGTTCAATGCGCACCTTGCACACTCAGTTTTTGTTTTTTGTTTTTTAACTTTCAAAGTATTGACATTGAACCACGACATGAATCTTGTGATAGAACCACGACTGTCCCCCCTAAGGATGTGACATATGAGCTGCCTGCATGGTTTGTTAGCATATTTATTGATTGCACGAATGTGGCATTCAATACAGCAAAGGGGAGTCATTGGCTTTTCGTTGTTGGATGAAGAAAGTTCACAAGACTGGCATTGAATTGTTATCATAGTTTCACAATCCGCATTTAGTGTATTTGTATGATTATATTTCTGAAAATTTCAGGAGATTTACCTTTTATACGATCTGGTGTTACCAACAAATCTGAAGAGCGCTGAGGAAGGTAGCCTTTGAAATCGATTCGAAAGAGGGATCAGTGATTATATTTTTTTTTGTAATTAAAATTGTAATTGGGATCATAAGGTGAAGTTTCCCTGTGTATTTGGAGGAATAAGTAGATTTTTTTTTCTGAAGAACATTGTAATATTTTTTGGAGTAATAAGGATTTTGTAATTTGTTGGAGTAATAAGGTTATTTGTAATATTTTTGGAGTAATAAGGTGATTTTTTGTAATTTGTTTCTGGAGAGATAAGTGTGACTCAAAGTAATTTTACTTTGAGGGGGGGTAACACTTTTTTACCAGATTGTGCAAGAGCATCATTGTAAAAGTCAAATTTTGAAAGTTACCTTGTAAATATTTGAGAAATTGACTAGAGCCAAGTGCAAAGCTCAGTCATTTTTCTCCTATTTCAACGACTATTCGAGGGTTAAGGCCAAGCCCGATAGATCATTTTTTTTTGCGTCGTGTCGTTTTTTGTGTGGCGTGTGTCGTGGCGTGATGAGTTGCTCAGTTTTTTGTGCTTGATTCTTTTGGTACACTACTTCAACACTCCAATGTTGAAATTAATTAATCTCTTCTCTGAAACTGATAAGCTAGGAGGAGTGAAATCCTATAAGACATGGCGACGTCTAATTGAAAGCACTCTTATTTTTAATGAATTGTGGCATGGCATTTGTGATGGAAACATTAAGCCAAATAAACCAATAGATCCAGATTCTCTTGAAAAATGGGAAATAAAAGATGCCAAGGCATTAGCTCTTATAAAAGCTTCAGTTACTAATGAAATGTACATACACATTGAGAATTCTTCCAATGCATGGGCTGCTTTACATACATTCAAAGATCTCTTTGATACACAACCTGAATCAAAGAAAGTTGATCTTCAATTAAAATTTATTCAACATAAATTAACTGAAGGTGGTGATGTCCTTGAGTACATTTCACGACTTAAAAATATTAAGCAAGAAATCATCAATGTTAGTTTTCAAGCTATTGATGAAAGCTTCTTAACTACAATTTTAATTGTTGGATTGCCATCATCATATACTCATTTTTTGGAAACTTTGCAAGTCTCTGGCAAGTTAGAGAAGATCAAATTTGATGAAATGAGTGACATGTTAGCACAGCATGATACAAATTTTGGGAAGAAGCAGTAGATTGGGGAAGATGTCTTCCTCACCGAAGCCAATTCCAGCAACTCCTCAGCTGTCAATTCCAGAAACAAAGGAAAGGTAATTTCAATCCAAATCAAGCAGCGCAAGGTCGTGGTCGCAGTCAACACAGAGGAAACAACTCCAACAGAGGCTCCAATTCAGGCAGAAACAATTTTCAAGGCAGAGGCAACAATCAAATCAGAGGATATCATCAAGGCACAGGATAGAGTCTAGGAAGAGGACAAAATCAAAACATAGGACAAAGCAGAGGACGAGGACAGTCTCAAGGCAAAGGAAAATGTCAGGGAAGAGGCACCGATTTGATATAAATTGTTTACAAGCGATGTAACAGAGTTGGTCATTATGCAGCAGATTGTAGAACTTCTATTGAGAAAATTTCTAAGTTTCATCCAAACTCAACACAGTTTGAAAATGATGAAGATGATCCTAATAGTCCCGAATATGTTTTCACAAACACAGAAGCAACAACTTACAAGTTTCAAGCTTTCTCCGCAGTGATTATGAAGATGCATGGATTCTTGATACAGGTGCAACTCAACACATGACATTTTGACGTGACTTCTTCTGGAGTTTCAAAGAATGCCATCTGAATTCAATCTATGTTGCTGACAAAACCAAACATACTCCTTCAGGCAGAGGTGTAGTTAAATTTTTTTTACCAGGCATCAGAGAAAGAATGATTTCTAATGTATGGTATGTCCCAACATTCAAGCAAAATTTGTTGTCATTAGTCACAATTCGACAAGCAGGGCATACAGTGATTATGCAAGATGGCTCAGTTAAAATCAACTTAGTCAAACAAAACATACAAACAGTAATGACAAGTTATGAAGATGGAAAACTGTTAAGGATGAAAGGGATAGTTATTCCAAGACATTCTGACTTTTCAGGTGCAACAAGTACAAATATTTCACCAATCAAATTATGGCATGTCAGATATGGCCATCTCAACTTTGACACTCTCTCAATTACAAAAACAGGGCATGGTTAAAGGACTTCCAACCTTCAAAAGGGAAAATGCAAAGTGTGAGTCTTGCATTTTTGCAAAGCAACATCAAGAGACTTTTCCCACAAGTTTCTGGTGAGCAGACAGGCCTTTGCAGTTGGTTCACAGTGATATTTGTGGACCCTTCCCAACTTCACTTGGAAGTTGCAGATATTTTTTACTTTTTATTGACAATTTTAGTAGGATGACATGGGTTTATTTCATGAAGCAAAAGTTAGAAGAATTTGAAAAGTTCAAAAATTTTCATAAGCTTATTGAAAATGAAGTAAAGGAGAAGATTGGCACTCTTCGAACTGACAATGGCGGAGAATTCACTTCAAATGAATTCAAAAAGTATTGTATGGAAAATGGAATCAAACGACATCTTACCAATGTCTACACTCCATAGAAAAATGGGGTAGTATAAAGAATGAATCGTACCTTGTTAGGAATGGCGCGATCTATGTTAACTTTCAAAAAGATAAGTCCTTCATATTGGGCTGAAGCAGTTCATACCGCTATCTATTTGAGAAACAGATCTCCCACAGCTTCTTTAGACAGAATCACACCCTATGAAGCATGGTTTGGATTCAAACCATGAGTTAAGCATCTCCGAGTTTTCGGATCTATCTGTTATGCCTTAGTTCCCAAGGAAAAACGAACTAAGCTTGATGCACGAAGCTTAAAGTGCACAATGATCGGGTATTATGATAAGAAGAAAGGGTACCGAATTTTGTCGAATGGGAAATTTATTGTAAGCAGAGATGTGATATTTGATGAAAATGAGAGTAAGAGTGCTGAAGAAGTTGAAAGTATTCTTCAAAAGTTAGAAACAAAAACTGATAAAAGACATGGAAATTTACAAAGTCAACCAAATTCACCAAGTTGGTATGAACTTGAATTTCCTTCATCTGACGATGATTCATCTAGTCCATCTTATTCATCAGCGCCATCCAGGTCTTCTCGCAGTTCAGCCAACTCTCCTAGCAGCAGCAGTTCTTCTGGCAATGCCTCTCAACCCCCAGAACCTGCGGTTGTTCAAGCCCAAACCAGTGAACATCAATTGCTGAAATGGGCAGTTTAACTTTTGAAAGATGTAAGGCCTAATGAACAAAACAAAACATGAATAAGGGGATCAAAACAAAATGAAGGCAATTTGCTTTGATTGCAAATGATTTTACTGAACCTTCTTCTTATCAAGAGACAGTGAAACATAAAGCATGGAAACAAGCAATGGTTGATGAATATCAGGCAGTTCAAGACAAAAACACTTGGCAACTTGTTGATTGTCCTCAGCATGTTAAACCTATTGGATGCAAATGGATTTATCGAATTAAGTACAAGAAAAATGGTGATATTGAAAAGTATAAAGCAAGACTTGTTGCTAAAGGTTTTGTCCAGCAGGAAGGGATAGATTATGAGGAAACGTTTTCTCCTACAGCTAAATGGAACACCATCTGCCTCACACTTTCCTTAGCAGCTCAACAGGGATGGAAAGTTCTTCAAATGGATGTAAAAAGTGTTTTTCTCAACGGAGACTTACAGGAAGAAATGTACATGACACAACCACCAGGTTTTGAAATTGAAGGACAAGAACATAAAGTCTGCAAATTGATAAAGGCTTTATATGGGTTAAAACAAGCTCCCCGAGCTTGGTATGCCAAAAATGGATGAATACCTTCGCCAAGTTGGTTTTCATTGCAGTGAATCTGATGATACCTTGTATGTACGCAAACAAGGTAAAAATCTGGTGATTTTGATTATGTATGTCGATGATTTGATCATCACAGGCAACAATGATGATCACATTGAACAGGTGAAAAAGGAGTTACATGCAGGTTTTAAGATGACAGATTTGGGACTACTTCACTACTATCTTGGAGTTGAAGTATTCCAACGTCCACATCAGATATTCATTTCTCAGAGTAAATATGCAGCAGAAATTCCTCAGCTATTTGGAATGCAAGATTGCAAGCCTGTCCTTACCCCTATGGAACAAAACTTGAAACTTTCAAAATTTGAAAGGGGGAAAAGGTGGAAAGCACTACTTACATACAATTGATTGGCAGCTTGATTTATTTGACAACCACTCATCCTGATCTATCTTATGCAGTCAATATTCTTTCAAATTTTATGTAGGAACCTCTAGACAACCACTGGAATGTAGCCAAAAGAGTTCTTCGACATATCCAAGGAACAAAAGATTTTGGTCTTCTTTACAAAAAGACTAAAAAAATTTTACTTGGTGGATTTTCAGATGCCGACTTTGCTGGCAGTATTGATGACAGGACATCAAACTTTGCTGGCACTTTCGGCGAATTATTATATCTGCAAGTCGGCATCCCTTTCAAGCAACATAGGAGTGGTCCATTGGTGTGAAGGCGCAACGACGAGGGAGAGGTCACGGGGTCAAACCCCGACCTCCGCCCTCCGTGCATATTAATGTCAAATATACGCCAAATGAGCAGCCATGAAATCCCGACGAATTTAAATCACTTTAATTTCAAAAATACGATCTTTATTTCAGATATCCATGGATTTTTTCATTTATATACAAACTATGGTTTTATACGTGGATTGATATTTGTTTTAATTATAATAAAATAATACAATATATATAATTTATATTATATATTATAATATATATATAATATGTTTTATAATATATATCTATATATATATATATATATATATATATATATATATATATATATATATATATATATATATATATATATATGTTAAGGCATATATATAAATCATAATTAAAAAAAATAAAAAATACAATTCCACCATTAGGAAATTTACCCCATATAGGCCAAATTGGCAAATCCGAAAATGCCACTTGTCACAATCTCTTTGGTAGAAACCTGAAGAATATTCCTAGAAGATTCCTTTTTGTTGAGTGGGCTGCCATGTCAACAACCTCACACAAACCTGCAATTTTTTTTAGTTGTTTGAGTAAATGGAAAACAAGCCATAACTTACTCGTACGAACTCGGATTTTGATGAAACAAGTTGGGTTGGAATCCTGGTGATGAGCTCTATGGTTTCGTCCTAGTTTTGAGCAATTCTAAAAACTTTGATTTTTAGCTAAATACTAAGAACATGATCATGAGATGGAATAGGTAATGGAGTATACAATCAAAAATTTACGTTACTAGCTTTTCTAATAGCACACATAGAACATCCCTTTAGATATTTTGATATAGTATCAATCATTCTTGGCCAGTAACAAAATCTGTGAAGATGCACAACTATCTTGTTGATGCCAAAATGTCTGGCAATTAGAGAAGTATGGGCTTCTCTTATGACATGAACTCTTTCATTATTTGGAATGCACAATTTTCCAAGATGATATAAAAATTTTTCATGGAGATGATACTCAAATGCTTCACTTTTCTTGCCATTTTTTAAATTTGCATAAATTTCCTTAAAGTCATCATAATTAGCATATTGTTCAATATATCCTTCATGTGATACTACATTGTTCTTAAGAAATGTTGATGCATTGATTATTGGTCTTAATAATAAATCAACAACTTTATTATGTATGCCTTTCTTATATCTAAGTACTAGATTAAATTGTTATAGAAAACCCATCCAACAATAATTCCTTGATTGTTGCAACTTAGTTTGTGAATGAAAATATTGTAGTGGTTGATCATCTGTGTGAATTATTGTTTCTTTACCAAGAAAATAATGTTTCCACTTCTTTACGTTTTGAACTAGTGCATATAATTCTTTATCGTATGTAGGATAGTTAGCTATTGCTGAAGTAAAATTTTCATAATGAAATTATATAGGTCTTTTGTGTTGGAGCAACACAACTCCCATGGCATAGTTACTTGCATCTGTTTCTATCTCGAACGGTTGCTGCCAATCAGGAAATTCCAATATTTTTGCAGTACTTATCTTTTCTTTCAGTGTGTTTAAGGCTTTATTTTGTTTGCCTCCCCATTGAAACTCTTGTTTAATACTTGTTAAAGCATGTAAAGGGGCTGCAATAATGGAGAAGTTTTCAATAAAATTTCTCCAATATTGCGCTGCACCTAAAATGCTCCTAAATTTTGTAGCAGTTCTTGGGTGTGGCCAATTTACAATAGACTCAACCTTTGAAGGGTCGATCTTTAACTCACCATTCCCTACAATATATCCTAAGTAAACTAATGAAGTTCTTCCAAATTCACATTTGGATAGTTTTACATATAATTGTTCTTTTCTTAGGACATCTAATACATGCTTTACATGCTTTATATGATCATTTAAATTTCTACTAAACACAAGAATATCATCTAGGTAAACTATTACAAAATTATATATGAATGGTCTAAATACATCATTCATGAAGCGCATAAATGTAGCTGGTGCATTTTCCAAGCCAAAAGGCATGACCATCCATTCAAAGTGTCCCTGCTTGGTCTTGAAAGTTGTCTTCCAAATATCCTGTTCAAAAACTCTGATCTGATGGTATCCACTACGCAAATCCATCTTAGTAAAATACATGACATCCTTCAACTAATCTAACAAGTCATCAATACGTGGAAGCAGATAACGGTTCTTTATTGTGATCTTATTCAAGGCTCTGAAAGTCGACACACATCCTCCATGAACCATCGTTCTTTCGGACAAAAACAATAGGTGAACCACACAGAGAAGTGCTTGGACGAATCATACCTTGATCAAGCAATTCTTGAACCTTCTTCTTTATTTATTCATTCTCTAATGCTGATAACCTATACATTTCAATGTTAGGTAGAGAAACATCCTTCTACAACTGAATTTCATGTTCAATTTGTCGCTTGGGAGGAAGACCTTTAGGTTCCTGAAATAAATCATTGTAATTAGAAATAACTTTAACAAGATATTCTTTCAGTTCAGGTTGACCTCCTTCAAAGGAATTGGAATCTATAATGTCCTTTGTTTTTACAACCATAAGCATGAACTGTTTTCTAGAATTTATTATTCTATTTATTTATCCTGAGTTGATGAGTGAAAATTATTTTTGAGCTTATGAGCGATGATGGTGTAATTTACTCCATCTTTAGTTAACTGATATTTCTTTTCTTCTCAATAGAAAATAGCCTTTCTATCATACAAAAATGGACTACAAAGTACACTTCCACATATATCAAGTGGGACTATATCTAATTCTATCTCATCCATGTATTGTGGGCCTATGGAAAAATGAAATTTACATTGTTTAGTTACTTGAAGTGTTGTTTTGTCACAAACGCATCCTAATGGATATGGTATTGGATGAGAAGTAGTTACAATGCCCAACTTTTATACAAGAGTTTTGGAAATCAATTTTACTTGCGACCCACTATCAAACAAAGTATCAATTTTGTTATGTTTAGCAATTACTCTAATATGAAAGAGCTCTCTTCTTTTCTTTTCATCATTTTCCTCATTATGAACTTTAGAAGAACTAGTACTAGCAATAGGATTTTTACCTTTAATTCCCATGGCTATCACCTTCATTTCATCTCCCGAATTTGATCTCGAGACTTTGAATGTAGATGCAACATTATTTCGCTCCTTATTGAATTTCTTTGGTTTCAGATCTGGATAAAGCTTCCAATAATGACTTTCATCGTGACCCTCTTTCGGGCAATGTGAGCAAGTCACTTTTTCCATTTTAACTGTCACTATCATTTTTCGTTTTTTTCTTTCCTTTCCCTTTATCTTTACTTTCTGCAGATTGGGATGAAGGTACAAATTCTCTATTCTTCCCTCTAGCTTCTATGTGAGTGGCTTACAAACATAGTTACTGATGAAACGAGAACTATTACCTCAAAAGGAGAACTCTAGCCAAAAAAACATGAAAAAACCATGAAAAAACAACTCAAAAATGAAAAATTGTATTCTGGAATAACCTTTTTCTTTTTTGGGGTAAATTTTCAACATTTTTTAAAAATGCAAGTAAAAGCCAATTTTTTTGGTTGCAAAAAACACCCTGAAAATGAAAATAACCTGGTTTTTTTTTTCATAGTAAATTTTCGACATTTTTAAAGATAGAAGTAAAAGCAAAAAAATTTTGTGCAAAAATTTTATACAAAAACCACCCCAAAAATAGAAAGTGTTGAAAAAAAAAATTAGAATAATAAAAAAGTATATTAAAAAAAAAAAAAAAAACATTTTTAAATAGTTGCAAAAGAACAAACTTCATTATATTTTTTAATTTTTTTTTTTTTTAAATTCAAACATTAAAAAAAACCTAAAATTTAAGAAACAAAAAATAAAAAAACAATAAAATAAAAATATTAAATTAAAAAAAAAAAAGTTTAAAAAAGGAAATTAAAAAAAAAAAAACTAAAAAAATAATGGTGTACAAATTAAATTTAAAAAATAAAAGAAAATGTTTATTAAATTAAAAACAAAAAATTAAAATTTTAAAATAAAAAATTAAATTTAAAAAAATATATTAAATTTTAATAAATTGAAAACTTTAAAATAAAAATAAAAATTTAATATTAATATATATATATATATATATATATATATATATATATATATATATATATATATATATATATATAACATTATTTAAATTAAAATTAAAAAACTTAAAAATTAATTAAAAACAAAATAAATTAAAAATATTAAAATAAAGAATATTAAATAAATTAATTAATTAAATTTAAATTATCAAAAATAAAATATATACCTGAACTTATATAATAAATAAATTAAATTTAAATTATCAAAAATAAAATATATACCTGAACTTTTATATATATATATATATATATATATATATATATATATATATATATATATATATATATGATTTTATTAATTTAATAAAAAAATAAATAAATTAAAAATATTAAATTAAAAAAAAAAATTGAAAAGCAAATTAATTTAAATAAAAAAAAAGTTGAAAAAAAAAACTTAATTTAAAATACACAAGTTTAATTTAAATAAAAAAAAATTAAATTTCTTTTATTAAAATAAATAAATAAATGAATAAATAAAACAAAAATTTAAAAATAAATACTAAATAAAAAAAAGAAAAGAAAGAAAGAAAAAAAAGGAAAAAAGAAAAAAAAAAGAAAAAAATTAAATTAAATTAAAATAAAAAACTTAATATAAAATTTCAAAATAAAGAAAAAATAATAAAAAATAAAAAAAAATGAATTAAATTGAAAACAAAAATACAAAATACAATTAAAAAAAATGATTAAAAAATAATAAAAAATAAATTAAAAATAAAAAATAATTTTTTTTTTTGAACTTACTAGTGGTGGCGCCGCCACCTGGGCAGGAGGCTAATTCCCAGCCTCCGCCGCCACCTGGGCGACGCCACCACTGGTAAGTCAAAAAATATTTTTATTTTTATTTTTAAATTTCATATTTTATTTTTAAATTTAATTCAATATTTTATTTTAATTTTTTAATTTGTATTTGTATTTTTATTATTATATATATATATATATATATATATATATATATATGAATATGAATATGAATTTTATTTTTTTTAATTTCATAAAATTTAATTTTTATTTATTTTTAATTCTATTTTTATATTTTTATTTTTATTTTTAATTGTTTTTTTAATTTAATTTAATTTAATTTATTTATTTTTTAATTTTAAATTTCAAATTTATTTAATAAATTTTAATTTTAATATTTTTTTTAATCTCTTCTTTTATTTTATTTTTCATTTCTAAATGTTTGAAATTATATATATATATATATATATATATATATATATAAAATTTTAAAATGTTTTTTTTTTCATTGTTTTTGTTTTTTAATCCTACTTTTTTTATTTTAATTTTCTTAAATTTTAAATTTTGTTGTTATTGTTTTTTTTTTCCAATTTGTATTTTTATTTTCTTATTATTATTTTTTTAATTTTAATTTTAAATTTTAAATTATTTTTTATTTTAATTTTTCTATTTTAATTTTAATTATTTTTAAATTTTCTATTTTATTTATTTATTTTTTAATTATATGGTTTTTTTTAATAACTCAGAAGAAAAAAAATGTTTTTGATGTTTTTTTTTAATCAATTTTTGTTTTATTTTTTTTTTTTTAATTTTTTATTTTTACAAGTCAATTTTTATTTTTTATTGTTTTTGTATATTTTTATTTTGAGTTTTGTTTTCATGTTTTTCTTATTTTATTTTTATGTTTTATTACCAACATGAAAATCATCTCTCTAAAAAAGAATGGTTGCTCTACATCAATACGTTTCAAAATTAGCATGAAAATCACTAAAATTTTAAAACAAAGATTCATACTTCATAAATAAAAATATTAAAGTGTCAAAAATATGCACAAAAAAAGAACGGGTGATTCTACATCACCAGTTTTCAAAATCGGGTGCTTTTTTTGCTACCTAAAAAAAGTAGGTACCAGTTCAGTTACCTATTTCATCGGTAACCATGTTTGCACTGAAACATCATCTAATCGAGTAGGATTTAAGATCAAAATAGTATGTCGTAAATAAATATGTAGACCTCCAATATATTTCAACAAAGTTTTTGGACATTCTATCATTATACTGAACATTAATGCATGCTTTCGAAATTATTGTGTATAGCTTTGAACATTTTGACCTTTAAGTTGACGCAAAGTTTGCCAACTCATCATAGTTTGTTGAACATAGGCTAAAGGATAAAATTTCTTCCTTAAAGCGGAAATAAATTCACTCCATGATGAAATAATCTTACCATATATTTGAAGGTGAGTTTGAGTTTTTCCATCCCACCATACGAGTGCAATTCCTCCAAGTCTTATACTTGCCAATTGAATCTTATGTCGGTTCTTCACTATATCATGTATCCTGCAATAGAATTCAACTTGTCTGATCCAATTGTTTAATTTTTCAGCATTTAATTCACCATCATAAATTGGCAAATCAAATTTTACAGCAAGCTTAATCAAAGAAGAAACTTTCTTTTTCTCTTTCTTTTTAGAAGACACAAAAGATGAGGATGAAGAAGGAGATGATTTTTTTTTTGAAGAAGAAGATGGAGGAGTAGGCTTTGATGTTGTTCTCGCTTCTGCCTTTGTTGAAGTCTCCTCGCCTTTTCCCTTTTTAAATTTTTTGTCCATCTCCTCAACCATGGCTTTGATTGACATGAATGAGTCCACGAATTGAGCTTCTGATCCCAATGGTCCTCCTTCTTAGGACATCTTTTTCTTTCGAAATATCCTTCCAAACTCTAATTTTGGTGAAGGAATTTATCCTTTTCCTTGTTTAAATTTCAGCCTTGTAATCGTTCAACACTGTCAAACATCATCAAACTTGATGCTCTAATAGCAAAACTTGATCAATTTGTCAAAAACATCTTACAAACATGTTTAAAATTCCTTTTATGTTAATGTTTGCAACATATCGATAAGATTGTGAATTAACATAAATAAAAAAACATAAAGCCAAATCAAAGTAAGTAACACCGTATTTGATTATAGATTTCACAAAAACCTCCCTGGCTACCTCTCTGGGCCGCTTCTCAATCACCAAACCACTTTTATTAGGATTCAAATGTGCACTTACAGAAATCACCTCAAAATCAGAGGTTCAGATGTAGAAAAGGACTGCATAATCGAATTCAACACGAAAAAGCATGAATTTTGAGTATAAATTTGACCATATTTGGACTAGGTGACCTCTGGACCTCCCAAAAGCCAATCTCCACCTGTAATTCTACCAAATCTGGATAAATCTGCCAATCTTGAGAAATTTCGCTGACTGTAGTGGAGGTTCGCTAAATCTCGCTGGCGCGCTCCTGGATCCTGCAACTCATAAGAGAAATTTCATCCTCCACCTGACACAATGTGCTTGGCACAGTGGTTATATAAGTTCAGTGGGGGAGAGGAGGTCGGAGGTTCGACTCCCCTCGACCCTGTTTTGTGGCGCGCATCACATAATATCCTACAGATAAGCCTTATTATATTCACTGTTGTAATAATTTATATACATTAAGGTTTTGAAACCTGTGCCACATTGTATAATCTTATATCCCCACATGTATTGCATATGGTATACGATAAGGTTCAAACCTTATCCTTCACACCATATAATATATCACATTGTAGGAATTTATAGTGTAAGTTCCTTAAATCAAAAACCAAAGGTCACCGCTCACAAATAGATCACAAATCAGCACACCAGTATATCACGTGGTTAAAACCCTCGAAGAGGGAAACAATCCATGGCCTGAGCCAATGCGACCACTTCAGGAAATTTATTAATATAAAAATGAAAGTTTACATATGTTTCTCTCATAAACGTTTACCAGACAAATGACCCTCCATGCTCTTTAAATAAAGATAATGGAAAAATCGGGTGTTAAGCCACGGATCAAGTTGTCATTTACCGAGGAGAGAGTGAACCGTCAAATCACTAAAAATTGTGACCGTTGGATTATAAGTTACGAATGTACATAGTAAAGAAACACACTTTACCGAACTCTACACTAGACCAAGTTATACTTAACTATTTCCTATGTGTCGGAATATCCTAACACACATTGCATTGTGCGGAACCTTATCATCGCGCATATGGTTACATAAAGATTATCCCCCGCCATTTAAATCTTATCTGCCACATGGTATTTAATGTGCTTCTTTGGTGGTAGGGGTGGTGGAGCTGCCAAGTATGGCGGGCTTTGTCCCCCATTTAATGCTTCCTCCAACCAAACTATAAACAAAAACAATTACATCCGCCCTCTTTAACATGAAATTTCCATCAGATTCATGGTTAGTCGGACTTAATGGGGTCATTGCCAGATTTGGAGGTCAAGGGGTTGATTCCCTTGGACCCTTTTTTTTTGCAAAAACTAGACAAACTTTGATGGAGCATAGAATTTGCATACAATGTCCATTTCATGTGTCTTTCATGATGTTGGGTGTGTATCATCGAGCACTTCATCATTGAACCATGTGCCAATGCATTTGAAGTTTGTTGAAGATTAGAATTCACATTGATCCACCTGGATCACCTGCCAAGCATCCCAGCCACAAAAAGCAATTGATACATGTTACTTAGGACGGTTCCTCTCCTCTACAAAATATTTATAATTCTCATTATTTTAGGTTTAGTGTTGTCTGCTATTTTAGGCCAAGGTGAGGCCAATGGTAGTTTGTTTGGTGTTAATATTCTTGGGCCTCCTATAGTGGAAAATTCCATCCTCATTGATTACACCACTATTGAGAAACCAGCTCCAAAAATAGAAGAAAAGAGATATCAACACCTTAGAAATAAGCCACTTCGAGGGGGCAACTTCCAATAAATTACATGAATGAACAATTCTTGGATGATACAAATTACAAAACCTCATTTCTATGTATAGGAGTCCATGGGGCCATAATGTAATCCTAGTGGGCCACAATGTAATTCTAGCCGACCTAAAAATAATAATTTAAGGGCACAATAATAACAATATGGGGGTTACAAGGGTACAATAATAACAATAAGGGGGTTACAATAACAAAAATAAGGGACTATACTAGTAATATAGGGACCTAACATGCCCCTCTCCTTCAAAAAAGTGTTGTCATCAATGCTTGAGTAGCTTTGGGTGCTTTCGTAAAAAATTCTCATCCTCCCATGTAGAATCTTCAGTGGGTAAGTTCTTCCACTTGATGAGATACTCTGAAATTGATCGATTCCGTAGTTGTCAAGTTCTTGTTTCCATGACCGCTTCCGGTTCCAATATGATTTTTCCTTCCTCATCAAGTTCTGGCAATATTGTTTGAACTGGAAGATTTTCACCTATAACCTTCTTTAAGCACGAAACATGGAAAACCGGATGCACTCGTGAAGAAGCAGGAAGCTCCAATTTGTATGCCATAGTACCAATCTTTTGCAACACCTTGTAAGGACCATAGTACTTTGGCGATAATTTATTATCCTTCTTAGCTTGCTTGAGGGACATTTGTTTGTATGGTCGTAGCCGTAAAAATACCCAATCTCCTACATCAAAACTTCTCTCGCTGCGATGTTGATCTGCCTGTTGTTTCATTCGATTTTGTGCCAAATTCAGGTTATCCTTTAAGAGTTGGAGAACTTCTTGCCGATGCTCGATGTGATCTTCCACTGCTTGAACCTTCGAATTTTCCCTTAAAGATGATGTGATGGATGGTGGATGATATCCATAAAGTGCCATAAATGGGGTCATTTTTGCCGCAATATGGAAGGAAGTGTTATACCACCATTCAGCGAGAGGTAACCACTTGACCCATTGTGTTTGTTTATCAGATACAAAACAACGAAGATATCCTTCCAAACATTTATTTACTATCTCAGTTTGACCATCGAATTGAGGATGATAAGATGATCTATGAGCTAATTGAGTACCCAAACAAAAAAATAACTCCGTCCAAAAATTTCCAGTAAAAATGGGATCTCTGTCGCTCACAATAACCCTTGGGTTTCCATGTAGCTTTTGAATTGTGTCCATAAATGTAGTAGCAACTGTAGTTGCTTTAAATGGATGAGATAATGCACAAAAGTGTGCATACTTGGTAAGTCTATCAACTACCACCATGATGACACTCTTTCCTTCGGACTTAGGTAAACCCGTGATAAAATCCATTGAAATCTCCTCCCAACGTTGACTTGGAATGGATAAAGGTTGTAGAAGTCCTGGGGTCTTAATTGTTTCCACTTTATTCTGCTGGCAAAACAAACATTCCGCCACAAACTTTTGAATATCAGATTTAAGGCCATCCCAAAAAAATTCTTTCTTCACCCTGTGGTAAGTTTTTAAAAATCCTGAGTGTCCTCCTAAAGGAGAAGTGTGCAATTCCAAAAGAATATTTCGTTTTAGTTGGGAATTCTTACAAAGATATAAGCGATCTTTGTACCATAAGGAATCATTTTTCCAACTAAATGTATCAGATGTACTAGGATCTTGCTGCAACTTTTGAATGAGTGTCCATACATCTTTGTCCTTCTTCCATTCATCTTTTGCTTTGGTTATCCAATCTGGTTGGATAATAGAAATGGCACAAAGCAATGCTTCCACCTCTTCATTCTTTCTTGAGAGTGCATCTGCAACAACATTTAGCTTCCCTTATTTCAAAGTCATAACCCAACATCTTTGTGGCCCATTTTTGCTGCTCTTCTAAAGATATTCTTTGTTCCAAAAAGTGTTTAAGACTATCATGATCATTTTTTACCATGAAGTGTCTTCCCATTAGGTAAGTTCGCCATTTCTTTAGTGCATGCAGTATTTATAACATTTCCTTCTCATAAATAGGTTTCTGTAAATAATTTCCTTTGATTGGACCACTTTCAAAAGAAATGGGTCTTCCTTCTTGCATTAAAACAACACCAATTCCATTTCCTGAGGCATCACATTCCACAATAAAGGTTTTTGCGAAGTCTAGCGTAGCTAAGACCGGTGCTAGGCACATTGCCTCTTTAAGATGTTCAAAGGCCTTAGTTGCTTCAGGAGTCCATGCAAATGCATCTTTATTCAATAATGTTGTTAGAGGTGCTGCTATTCTCCCATAATTCTTAACAAACTTGTGATAATACCCTGTTAACCCGAGAAATCCTTGCAACTGCTTTATGGTTTTGGGGACTTTCCATTCCTTAATGGCTTTAATTTTGTTAGGGTCTACCTTAACACCCTCGTGAGATACAATATGAACCAGATATTCCAACTCTTGTACTCCAAATAAACATTTGGATGTTTTTGCATATAATTGTTTCTCTTGCAATAGTTTGAGCACCCTATCAACATGTTGAACATGATCCTTCCAAGACCTGCTATAGATTAGTATATGATCAAAAAATACTAACACAAATTTTTTAAGGGTTTCAAAATGGAATTCATCAACCCTTGAAATGTAGAAGGTTCATTGGTAAGGCTAAAAGGCATGACCAAAAATTCATAATGACCCTCATGAGTTCGAAATACTATTTTCGGAATATCTTCAGTCTTCATTTTAATTTGATGATATCCTGAATGAAGATCCAACTTGGTAAAATAAATTGCTCCATGTAATTCATCCAATAATTCATCAATCACAGGAATGGGAAATTTATCTTTAATGGTGAGCTTATTGAGCTCCCTATAATCTGGACACATGCGCCATGATCCATCCTTCTTGTGTACCAATATTACAGGAGTAGAGAAAGAACTTTAACTAGGTTGAATTATACCTGCCTCTAACATTTCTGCAATCATACGTTCAATTTCGCTCTTTTGGACATAAGGATATCTATAAGGCTTGATGTTTGGAAGAACAATTCCTGGAATCAAATGAATAGCATGATCATGATCAGGAATAGGTGGAAGCCCTTTGGGAGTTTCAAACACCTTGGAATGATTGTCCAAGACTTTTTGGAGATCTACAGAAATAGATGATTTTGATGTTGGAACTTCTAGTGAGCATAATTGTGCAATTACACCTCGTTGTTCTTTCTTTAGAAGCTATGTCATGAAATTAGAGCTTATTATCTTTCTCGGCTTCCCTACAATACCCCGTAATTCGACTTCCTTTCCTTCTGAAAAAAATTTCAAGAAAAGTTCTTGAAAATTAAAAGCTATCATCCCCAAAGATTGTAACCATTGTACTCCTAGTACAAAATCAACACCTCCCATAGGAATGGAAAGCATTGGACTATTCAATACATATTCCCCCATGGTTAGCCTGATATTATGGCATTTTCCAGAGAAATTTATAGTTCCTCCATTTGCAATCATCACTTGACATTATGGTGCTGGGTATAGGAAACAATTCAATTCCTTGGCTACGTTACAATGAATAAAATTATGTGTGCTACTTGAATCAATCAACACCATTACCTTTTTCTTCTTCATATGTCCTTCTATCTTGAGAGTTTGAGGAGTGGTAATTCCTGCCAATGCATTACACGATATGGTGGGACTCATTTCTTCCTCTTCTAGGGATGGTTCCTGGTGTATATCCTCTTGTTGTTCATTTTCTTCTTCCTCTTCACAATATATGTAAAATAATTTCTTCTCAGCACACTTATGACCTTTAGTGTATTTTCTATCACAACTCTAGCAAAGCCCTTTTTCTCTTTTTTCTTCCAATTGTTGTGGTGTCAACCTTGTAGGTTGTGGAAATCTAGGAGTAGCAACACTTCCATCTTTATAGAAGTGAGTGGTAGGCTTCCTTGTCGCCATAATTTTACATTCAATTTTTCTTGCCAACCTGAATGCCTTCTCCAATGAATCAGGTTCCAAAACGCGAACTTCATGTTGGATGTTATATTTTAAAGTACCTATGAAGAGATCGATCATGTGTTCCTCTAGAATATGAGTTACCCTTATATTCAATTTTTGAAAGTCCTCAATGTGCTCTGCCACTAAACCCTTTTATTTGAGATTTATCAATTGGCTAAAGAAGGTGTTGCTTTTTGTATCCTCATAATATGTTATCATTTCCTTCGTAAAAATTGACCAAGTGACAATTTTTTTATGGGAGCAAAGCCATCGATACCATACAAATGTATTTTGTTCTAAATGTAAAGTTGCAGTGGATACCTTTTGTGTGTTTTGCACATTATTGAGATCAAAATATTGCTCCATCTGTAGTATCCATGTTACATGATCCTTGCCATCAAACTTCCTCATATCCATCTTTGGAATATGGTGGTTCTTTAATCCAACATTAGAGTTTATGATATCACGATTAACATTTATTTTGTTCTCATCATGATTTTCATCTACTATCTTTTTGCCATTAGGAATCATTTCTTGTATCAACTTTGACAAACCTTCCTTCAAACCTTCCATGTCTTCCTTCAAACCTTCCATTTTAACTTCCATACCATTCTTCAAACCATCCATTGTATCTTCCATGCCTTTCTTCAAACCATCCATCTTAGCTTCCATGATTTTCTTCAAAACGTCCATTTCATTTTTTGTTGCTCTTTGCGAGAGCAAATTTTGGTGCACTTGCTCTTGTAATTTTGATAGATCATGTTGCAATTCTTCATCTTCATGAGTCATAGTAGAGTACTCTGAGGGCTTAATGGGTGTTGAATTCTTTTTAGGAGGCATTTTATAACCAAATACTGATATCTATTCTCAATAGGCCTTTGGAATCACTTAAAGCTGATTTTTCAAACAAAACTTATGCAATTTGAAAAAAAATACACTCTTTTTTCTTGATTTTGAGGAGCTTGATATTGAAACTGAATTATCTTTGTGATTTTGGATCTTCAATATGTAAAATTCGGCCTCGACGTAGCCCCCTGAATCTTCTTTCAAATGCCACAAGTCTGACTTGATTTGGATTCTTCGAGACAAAGCTATTTCCAATCTCCCACAATGACCTAATTATGGACTGGTTCAGTAGAGCGAACTTGTACGACTTTCCACGTGTCACTGTTTGCTCCTTTCACTCTGAAATTTATAGACAAGAAACTAAAGTCCATGTACTTCCAGTCACTTTTTACAAAATTCCATTCCGATGCTCAGAGATAGAGTTATGAATATTTTCCCACAATCACCTCTTTCAGATGAAATTCAGGAGCCTGAAAAAGACCTAACTTCCACAGCTCATATCTCCAAAACTATTGTGAACCAAGCTCTGAAATTTTGCGACGATGTTTCTCCAGATTTCCTCTTCGCTCTTTAAAAATGTTAGCTTCTGAACCTTCGTAGAAAAAAAATTATAGCGAAAATTTCGCGATGACCTTTTTAAGTGAAATTCAGGAGCCTGCAAAAATACCTAACTTCCACAGATCATATCTCCGAAAATATTGAGAACCAAGCTCTGAAATTTTGTGACGATGTTCCTCAAGATTTAGGCTTCGCACTCTAAAATTTTCAGCTTCTGAACCTTCGTAGAAAAAAATCTATAGCAAAAATGCCACGATGACCTGTTTGGAGCAGCGAAACCCTAGAATCCAAAGCTCTGATACCAAATGTTGAGAAACCAGCTCCAAAAATAGAAGAAAAGAGATATCAACACCTTAGAAATAAGCCACTTCAAGGGGGAAGCCTCCAATACATTACATGAATGAACAATTCTTAGATGATACAAATTACAAAACCTCCTTTATATGTATAGGAGTCCATGGGGTCACAATGTAATTCTAGTGGGCCACAATGTAATCCTAGCCGACCTAACAATAATAATTTAAGGGCACAATAATAACAATATGGGGGTTACAGGGGTACAATAATAACAATAAGGGGGTTACAATAACAACAATAAGGGACTATACTAGTAATATAGGGACCTAACAACCACTCAAAATTATAATTTATTCTCATAAATCGACTCTTGGCCAGTGGGATACTCAATCTATATTTGGCTCAAAATCACTCCTAGGGAGGCCATCATGTCGTTTCAAATAGCCCATGTGCGCCACGGGGTAGCATACTATCAGGAAAAAGGGAAAACTTGAGCCTAAATGAGAGCTGAAAGCTTGGTGGATTGGCTTATAGAACTTACATCATAGCCAGACCAAGAGGAAATTTCTCAGGTTGAAATAAAATTGGCTAACGATCAATGTACCCTTATGGACACTAAAATTCTAGTGGAGATACTTGATTGAGTCCCAGATGAAGGGCACAATCCAGGGAGATATAATCAGTATATTTATATTGTGGATATATATTTGGAACCTGAATTTCATCCTCGATAGATATCTGGTAAACAAAAATGCGAGTAGGGATTCTTCTCTCTGAGTGGTGGGCAGCAATGGATCGAAGGATAGGCCATACCGAGAAACATATGGGCATCCCTCTTAAACCATGTTTCTCCCCAAGCAGCAACAAGGAGCCCATCTTAGTAGAAGCCATTGATTCAAGTAATTCTACTTAATAGTATTTTAGTAGATTATTTTCTTATACTTTTATGTTTAAGTTTTATAATTGCCAATTTAACATTAGCCGAAGAAGCTTAATAGCTAGTATAGGCGTTTTGGTTTCAAAAGATATAGACAATATTTTGTCTTCTACATTTTTGAAGATACTAAAATTTTATGTCTCATTAAACATCTTCCTAATGGCTAGCTATACTATACTTCAAGGAATTAAAATATAACCCTCTATTTTCAATCAATACAAATCATTTACTTTACTTCAAAAAAAACTAAAAAAGCCCACCATTTTCCACACTTTTAACTTAAAATATTCAAACCATTAAAACTACTCTTTTATTTAACCAACCTAAGTTACAAACTTTTAATTCTAGGTAATGTTTCCATCCAGTTTCATTGCTCAAAGAATAAGTGTAATTATTTAAAAATATTATACAATACAATAACACATTTTTACAAAGAACCTTAAGAGAAGTGAACACAATACTTATTTGTAGATTATTCCTTTTTTGAAAACATAAAAAGATGTGATATTTATCATAGAGTTTATAAAAGAGATGAATATTGTATTCAATGTCCATTTTAAGTACGAATCTTTTAATTTTATCATGTAAAAGTATATCAGTTTTGCTAATAATTCCTTACTAAAAAATTTATTAGTCTAAATTTTATAATTAAATTATTTATATTGAATAAATATTTATCATCAATACTTAAATATTAATCCCAGGCATGAATCATATTGGAAAGAAAGTTATTTTTCAAATTGAATAATTAATTTGTTTTCAATATTTCAAAATTGACAGATTAAAATAAGTTATTCTTTTTTCATGTGAAAATTGAAAATAATTTAAATTTCACATATAAAATTATTATTTTATAATCCTAAATTGTGAATAAATAATTCTTAATTTATCACTTTTCAAATTGTAACTCTTTAATTATCAAACTAAACGTAACTCTACATTTTACCATTAAAGCATACAATTAATTGAATGGGCATACCTTAAAAATATTTAAGGTTGCTTTTTGGCTTTACATTTCAAATATTTAAAAAGATTTCAATAGAAACTACAATATCTGCACCTAATATGTTTTACAAGGAAAAATACAATTTTTCAAATCCCTCTTTGTAATATTTTTACAAACGCAAGTGGATCTTCAATTCAATTAAAGTAAGTTCTTACCCTGCACAAGAATACATGTAAATAGATCATATAAAATGAATAAATTTCAATAATAAATCCAAGTGGATTAATTAAATTAACCTCCCAAAATCTAAAAGAATATGTGAAAGCTTATTTTCAATTAAATTTGGTAAATCTGTGGAAGATGGGTAGATGTTACCTCCCCGTATGTAGTGGAACACTAATATCAAATCAAAGACAAGTGAGTAAGAACATAAGGGTAGATGAGAATATAACCAATTTTATATTCATGCAAGGACCAACCAAAGAGACTTATATCGATATCCACCCTCAGTTTTCAGTTTCTCAGCTATATGTCTCTTCAATTTTTCAATGATTGTCTCATATTTTTTTATCCTCCTCAAATTAATGGATAAATGTGGGTTGTGATGGCATGATATTGACATGATGTCCAAATAAAAGTACATTAGAATTCAGCAAGATTAACCTTAATTTTTTAATTTCTGATTAGCTATATGTCCCAAGGCTTTCCTGCTCCAAAATTTCTCAGCAAATGGAGATTGCTGTGCTTAACAAACCCATTGGCTATGATATAAAACCTAGTATTTGATTCTTTTTGTCCGCTATGAAGTTGTAGTTTAGATTATACATGAAGTTGTGGTTGTAGGTTATGCATGCATGAATTACACCAAAATAAGATTGATAATAACAATTTTTATTTTATATATATATATATATATCTTTTGTTTTAATGGTTAGAATTTATAATAATAAAAAAAATTATAAACACAATAATAAGTAGAATATATATAATCTTAGAGGGTTAGCTATATAATCTTAGAGGGTTAGTTCAATTGGTCAATCCCAGTTGTTAAAACACTTTTACTATTGAGAACCTATCACATGTTTAATTCTCTCTACACCCTCTAGGTTAGAATCTTTAGTTGAGTCGAAAGTAAGGAAGTGATCTCTTTCTGTGGATATGCCTATAGGAAGTGAGGATGATCCATTTGGGTGGAAGTGATCTGAAAGTGAGGAAGTGATCACTTTAGGTCTGAAAGTGATGAAGTGATCACTTTAAGATGATATACCCGGTATAAATATTTTGTGCATGTAGAAATAGATATGTGAACTACATGAAAAAATAAATAGAATAAATATAAAAAAATTCCTTACCCATCATTTAAAAAAATATTTTAGATTTTTCATTTCAAATTTAACAAATGATTTTTTATTCTAATTTTATATGGATGGAAAATAATTTGTTACCCTTCTATGATGATGAGTAAAATAGATTAATACCATGTGTGTGAAAACTATGTATGGTTTAAGCTATAAATAAAATTCATTGCCTCAAATATCATGGGCCACCCAATACCTTTAAATAGGATTCTTATGGAAGAATACCATGTGTCACTTGATACCAAAACAATTTATGGTGAAAACTTGTCACCTTGGGTGAAAACTTACCCCCTTTGCCAAAAGATAAGGAAATGTGATTTTGAATTTCTATTGCCCCTTAAACATAAGTTAATATGATTCTTTTTTTCCCTTGAAAATAGGTAAATATGATTCTTTATGAGATATATTATGTGGCTATTTATACATAAAAAAAAAATAATAGGGTTTTAAAATATTACTAACAATGAGATTTTTAAATAATGTAAAATATTTGTGAATCTCAAAATGTTATCCAAAAAAAATCTTCTTTTGGTGATATTTTACCACTAAAAGATATTCTAACTTTCTCGTGTGTGTCCAATTCCTTGAAATTGATTTTTCGTGTGTGTCCAATTCCTTGAAATTGATTTTTGTTTGCCTGATTTCTCTACTTATGAACCTTTATTTCTTTGTGCTCCTAAAAAAAATAAGAAATAGCTTTATGTAATTCTATGTAATTATTATATGTTTATTATCATTTATTATTTAAGTGATTGTGCCAAGAGGTTTACTTCCCAGTATGAAGGAGATGTGTAATTCTTCCATGCTAAAAAGAAATAATATTGGCTATAATAAAAATAAAAATGAATATACATCTTTTGTGGTAAAAATATTTCATTCTTCATTCTCACTCTAATAAAATATTTCAATGTCCATTTGAAGCAACACCAACATAGAGCCATCTTAATTTTGGATCTATCAAGGGCCTAGAGGGATCAAATTTGTGGAGGTGCGAGCATTTCCTAAATTTTGCACTCAAAAAATAAATTTGATCTCTCTCATTTCTTAAATGTCCATTTGAGGCAACACCAACCTAGATGCATCTTAACTTTGGATCTATCAAGGTCCTAGAGGGATCAAATCTGTGGAGGTGCGAGCATTTCCTAAAGTATACACACGCACACACATTAGCAAAACCATGTGTTGTCAAAACTTGGAGCCCAAATATCTCTTAATTCTATTTTTTTAATGTAAATCGAGTGACTCAAATTGTTTACATAATAGGATATTATGTTAGAATTATATTGGAGAAATATCAAAGATTCTCCTATATATAGAGATTGTTATGTTTTTTGAATTGTTTTCCTTAATTTGTCTCTATTGGTTATCAGTTTCTATATTCTAGGAATATGTTCAAGAGGAATGCAATCCTATATATGTAAGATTTTGTTGGTCTCGTGAATGCAAGTAAGTTTTGTTTGGTGAAGTCTCCTAAGTGAGTAATTGTCTCACCATAGAGTTTCAACCTTTCTTCATATTTTGTCTTATATTTTTCTGAGTTCGTATTAGATCAAAGGTTACGAGACTAAGGGTTGTGAGGATAAACTAGAGTGATTTAGGTTTGAGGGGACATGTTGGTGTGGTTTTTGTGGGCCGTGTGGGTGCACTTAGGAAAATGATTAAAGTTGTTGTGTGTTGGAGGGTCGTTGTATCGTGAGAGAGGAAGACTGTTATGGAGTTGGTAGTATGTTATTGGAGGTTGAGTGTTGAATTGACTTGCTAGAGGAGATGCAAACCTGATAATTTTGGAAAGGGAGAGTGCAATGTGATTCCTATGGAGATCTAATTGCTTTTGGAAATCATGTTATACAATTGATTATCCAACATTAAAAATTGAAGGTTCCATGAAATGTTTTGCAAGCTAGTTTATGTATTTTAGGCAATGGATCACGATTTTAAAAGAACATAAACTTAAATAAATTTTGCATATTTTTAATAGTTAAAATGGAAAATAAGCAGCATCAAAACACCACAAATTGACAAGAGATTTCACCCCTCCTAAGCTACTTCTTTGGGACTAGCTTCCAATGGTGTCCTTTTTTATTATATGCTCAAATGTTCAATTAAATAAACATACAAGTGTGAAATTACAAAACTAAAATTTCCATTGCTTCCAGAATGCCAAAAAATCCCTATGTAGGCTCTTCTTGGGCTAAAAAAGGATGAAAAATTGCCAAGATATGCCTTCTTCTTTGAATTTCCTACAAAAACACTCTACAAACTGCTCTGCTCTGCAAAGTAAGAAACAAACTAACTCGGTGGTGTGTTTATATGATGCTTCATTGGTATCCAAGATGTCATGACTCCACACTATGGTACTTCATTCATCGTGGGCATTGCGTGGCACTAACCCAATTTCATTTTAAAATTACTCTTGTCCAGACTACGCATACTTCCAACACTTAGATTATTTTCTATGCAAGTGTTCTTTCTTCAATTATAATTGCAACAGAAATAACATTAATTCAGTAAAAATCAATGTGTGATAATCATAACATGTAAACAAACCAGAAATGTAATATCATACACAACAATTATAAATGGGGGAGAAACTCTCAACATTTCAACCAAATATGTGTAATCAAACTTTTGCAATAATATTTTATAAAGTTATGATTTTACAATGCTGTGTCAGTTTCCTAGTTGCATTAGTAACTCGTCCACATGTTTACTTAAGTTGTGCAACTCGTCATGATCTCAACTCAACTTTTTCCTGTCGTGACTTCAACTCGTCCTCTGCCCGTTGTGCAATTGTTGTGACTGAAACTCGGCTTGTTGTGATTCCAAATCAGTTGTTGCCCATCATGTAGCTATCGTGACTACAACTCGTCCTCTCGTGATTCCAACTCGGCCTCTGCCTGAATCACTGTGGTCAACCCAAAAACATTGAATTCAACCCAAAGACATGAAAACTCAACTTGTTTGGTCCTTAGTCTCACTGGGAGATCCTAAACCTACTCATGGCCTTCGTTATGCCTTTCTCTTTCGCTTAGTGTGAGTTCTTGTTCCGTGGTTTTTCTCTTTGCTCGACTTTCTCTTGCTTGGTCAAATTTGCCCTTAAATGAATGTCACTTTTGCAATATATAGCCTCTCTTCCTTAATGAATTGAACCAACACCTCATTTTTTTCTATGAGACAAATTTTCATGCGGCTAAATTCCCCCATTCAATCTCTTGTTATGTTTCTGAACGTCTCGACTAATCTACCAACTTATATGAAGACACCTCAGTTGACCCATCACTATGTGTTAAACGCCCCTTCTGTGGGCGGGTGAGCCCTCAGCTGACCTACCGGTGGGCATTTAGGTTCCCCTTGTGGGGGGGTGCACATTGCCTAGGCACTCACGCTGCCTCCTCTGGTCATCATTGGTCGTTCCTTTATCCACACTTCGCTCTAGTTAGCCATTCATATGTCATGTCACTTCCACCACACGCTCTTGCCCGAGTGCCCCGTGGCGCGGTTGTGTTGGGTGTGGAGCCTGATTATCTTCTTTCCTTATATGTATCACAACGTTGGACCCCTGTTGTTAATGGGGTGGCAACGCTGCCCATAATTAAATACTGCTTAGGGGATCCAGGGGGCGACTAAGACTTTATGGAGGCCCCCCCTAGCGGGGGGTTTCGAGGGCAATGCCCCCGAAGAAAAAAATAGATATAAAATTGCCTTGTAAAAGTATAGTAATTTCTTGTCAATATAGGTTGTTAATTAGGTGGATGATCTGATGGTAGAAGTTATTTTTAGTTTAGGGTTTTTTTCCCTAGAAGGCAACCCCTCGCTTTGTATGAGGGTATTATATTGCAACTGTGTAATGTATGTGTATTCTTAGAGAGAGAAACAGATAGGGAGACTGTGAGAGAGAATAGAGGATATTACAATGGATCTGATGTAGGTTGTGTATCTTCATTTTGCTGGATAATAGAAAGGAAGGATTGGTTGTTCGGGGTGGACGTAGCCTAAATAGGGTGAACCATGTATATCTATGTCTCTCTAGTTTTATGTGTTTCTTGTGTTTGTGTTTCCACATATATTTTATTTTTTCCATTGCTCTGTAATATATAATTTTCTAACAGGTTGTGCCTATAATGTGGCCACTACAATGTGCACGATGGGTCTACCACTCGGGTAATCTCTATAAGTCATGAACATGTGTTTGGTTAAACACGTCTTTTATTGCTGACTCGCCTGCTTGGTTAAACGCGCTTGTTATGTCTGACTCGCTCGTTCATTTTTTCGCCTCTCCACATGCTTGTGGGCAATCATAGGTGCTCATTGGCCATAGTGCCAACTTGAGGCCATGAAAACCTCCCCCACTTTGAAAATTTTGTCACCCTCGATAACACCATCCCGGAAAACTACTTTTACAAATTTCATCATCACAACAACCAGATAGCTATGTCTATGACTTGCTGAATGCCCATATCTTATCGCAACTCTGTAATAATATAATGTGATGGTACCCCTCGTGTTGGTGACACATCGGGTAGCTAATATGATCGCAATGTATCCTCCACAATAATGCATGTATCTCAAATGATAAAAACTATCATTGCATCATGTTTTCATATGATCCTCCTATTCATCTCGCTTGATGGTATGCTCATCACTTCAGTGGGTCTCATTTCCCTAAGTAGATGACAATGAGCCCATCCTCCATTCTAAGTTCAAAAATATGGTGGGGATGGGAAGTTTAATGTCCTTCCACTTCCATTTGTTGATCAGTGGTTGTCATTGATGTCAACCCAAGCAGCACCAAGGGCTACCCCGATATTTCATGGGAATTTTTACCTACCAAATTACTATATTCTAGGTCTAGAATATTTTCATTGTTTCTACTTGTCGAGATGTTTCCGTTGATATATGGCATGCCATGTAATTCTTTACGGTTTGAGAGATATTCATGTTTGAAGTTTGTAACCCTAGTTAGTGGGCTAAAACCCCACGGGGTTGTGGCCTGGGTCATTGAAAATTCAATAATTGATCATTTTTAAACTCCTATAATCCCTCCCACATTCACTTGTTGAAGTCCCTCTCAACCTAAGCATTTATGTAAATTGTGATCCTCATATCGTACTTATCTAGGGATTTCGCTACCTGAAATAGGTCATCGTGGAATTTTCACTATAACATTTTTTATACGAAGGTTCCAAAGTGGAAATTTGTATGAGATGAATCCAAAAGCCTGAGGAATCTCCTGTAAAAAATTCAGATCACGATGCACAATATTTTCAAAGATATGATCTTTGGAAGTCAGTGTTCTTGAAGGCTCCTGAAATTCATCCCAAAGAAGTGACCATGGGAAAATCATGATAACTCTCTCTTTGAGTACCGGATTGGAATTTTGTAATAAGTGGAAAATAGTACACAAACTATAGTTTTGTTGTATCAGTTTCAGATCCAGATAAAGAAACAGTAACACATGGCACATCATACAATTTCGCCCTACTGAACCAATCCATAATTAGGCCATTGTGAGATATTGGGCATAAGTCTCCCTTGAATAATCCAAATTGGTTAAGATCTATGGCATTATAAATAAGACTCAGAGGACTACTACATGACCAAAAATCACATATTGGGGATCTGAAATAATAGAGATACACCAGATTCAATATTTAGCTCCTAGAAGGAAAGAAAAAGCTAGATCATGTGTTGTCAAGGGCTGCAAAGGGCCAGAATTTCTAGGGCAGAAAAGAAAATAAAGGTTAAGGAGAAAGTAGCATGACAAGAGCAGAAATCAAGGTGCATAACGACAATTATAATTTCACCACATGAGCTCTTCAAGTGGGAAGCACTGCATACAGTCATTGTAAAGGTATCATTGTACTAAGTAATTGTAAATGCATCATTGTAAAAATTGTACAAATGTATATATTCCAAGAGTTGAAGAGGTAGTGTCAGGAGGTCTAGGATCATCATTAGGTGGTTTTGTCATAGTTGGGGTTATGGTCTAGTGTGTATTCTTCTTCTACATCATTCTATATCATTGTAAAGTGGACCATTTTCCCTCGTACGAGAGTCCATTCTTGTTTTATTATTCTATAGGGTGGTAGGCTGGTGCATGAAGTCACCAACAGTTTCAAGCGTGTGAAAACTTTAGGGTTGTAGGGTGGTGCTAGGGTGATTTGTAGTTCATTGGGTGTTGGGGCATCCGTTCAGTTGACCACTGAATAATCTTGGGCATTGGACCGTCCATCCAGTGGGAGCTGGAGAAGAATGCTTTTCTAGATTCTAGGAAGTTGGAGCTTTATTTTCAGTTGGAGTTGAATATTAAAGAATAGTTAGAAAAGAATTCAGGTGGTTTTTGTCCTGAAGAGGGTTTCTGCCTTAAAAATTGTGTGCATTTGTGTTCCTTTTTTTACTGCTATGATTGTACAAACACTTATAATAATTGAAGATTAATTAAGTCTCTGAAAGATTAATAATAATACTAATTGAAAGGAATATTGATTCACCCCCCTCTCAGAATTTCCAAAAATTGGTATCAGAGCTTGATTCCTTCAATAGCAGTTTAACAACTAGAAGGAGGTCATGGAGCATACCAAGAATGGTGTACCTCTGTTCAATGAAAATAATTATGCACATTGGAAAGGAAGAATGGAGGTCTATCTCATGGTGCAAGGTTATGAAGTATGGGACACTGTTCAAAATGGATTTACATCAACCGTGGATGAACAAGGTAATAATAATTTGGTAAATGATGCAAAAGAAAAGAATATAATTATTAGTGGACTTATTGAATCTGCTTATCATAAGGTGTTGAGTTGTAAAAAATCCAAAAATGTATGGGACAAGCTTGAGAATATATATGCAAGTGACTCAAATGTCAAAGAAGCAAAGGTTCAAATATATAGAGAAAAATTTGAGCAACTCATAATGAAAGAAGATGGAAACATTGCCGCATACTTCCAACACGTTGATGAAATAACCAACACTCTGGAAGGATTGGGAGAGCCTATTGACGAGAATACTATTATACATAATATTCTTAGAACGTTACCAGGAAGATTCAACCCAAAGGTATCAGTCTTAGAATATAGTGAAAATCTAGCAAAACTCAGCAAAGAGGAATTACATGGAGTTCCCATAGCATATGAAATGAGACTTGATGAAGAAGAGGGTACTTCTCATCTAGAAACTGTGTTTGCTGCATCTAATAAAACCAATAAGGACAAACAACCTTCAAAGGCAAAGACCTGCTCCTCCAAGTGTGAAGAAAAAGAAGATATCTCATCATCTGATGAATATAGTGAAAACGAAGAAGAATCCAATGAGAGATTATTTTTTATGGCTAAGCACAATAAAAAAGAGGTATCAAACAACGAAGACGAAGGGTTGACCATAGAATAATTTTTTAAGGAGGCAATCGAGCTTATAAAATAACTCAAGGCTGAGAAGATCCATTCCAATACTCTTGAAGAACAAGTTCAAGGTCTCAAAATTGAAGTTGAAGAATAAAAATGTATTGAAGAGTCACTTAAAAATAAGTTGGAAGAAATCAACCAAGAAAGGGAAGCATTAGAAGCCGAAGTAGTCTCGCTGTGTAAGGAATTGAAGAAGGGAAAAACTATCCAAAACTATGCCAACAACTCAACGGCATTGGAAGAACTCCTCAACAATAAACGATCTTACAACGACATAACTGGCCTTGGTTTCAAAGAAGAAGAAGAAGAAGGACCTTCTACAAAAAAATACAATGAACCTATGAGATATGACATGCATGTAAAATTCATTGGTTAAGATTCATAATAACAGACTTGGAAGACAATTCCTCGACGAAGATTTCCATCCAAGTACCAACATATTTTTCATGGCTATTGTTATTCATGTGGAAAATTTGGTCATAAAGCTGTAGAATGTCGCACGTACCCTAGGAACCAATAAAATTTCAGGAGATCTATCAAATATGAACCTCCCAGGGCTCAACGAAAAATCAATAGATTTGAACATTTAAGAAATAATATTGAATGTTACAAATGTCGAAACTTTCGACACACAGCTAGAGAGTGTAGAATTGAAAATCCTCTAGAATAATCTTCGAAGCCATAGAACGAACGAACATGGGAGAAGAAGAATGATAATTGTGCTCTTGCTCTCAAGGCTCAAAACAACAAAGATGTGTGGTATGTTGATAGCGGTTTCTCAATGCATATGACTGGAGATAGAAAGAAATTTGTATCTTTGAAAGAAAAGAAGGGTGGAACCGTGTCCTTTGGAAATGATGGATCTTCAAATGTTATAGGATCAGGTACCATCACTCTTAGAAGAAAATATGCTCTAGCCAATAATGTTCTATTGGTTGAAAACATGAATCACAATCTGCTGAGTGTTGGACAAATGTGTGATCAAGGACACACAATACTATTCAACTCCACAAAAAGTGAAATCAGGAAAGGCAGGTATGGTGAAATTGTGGCTACAGCAAGTCAAGCTCCAAATGACATATATGTTATGGATGAAGCAACTAAAGCATGTCTACCAGCTAAAGAGGATGATATAATCTTTGGTAGCAATGACGATCGACTAAGTAAGAACTTTGCTACAAAGATGCAAAGTGAGTTCGAGATGTCTTTACTTGGTGAGCTGACATACTTCTTAGGGATTCAAATATCTCAGCAAGAGAAAGGAATATTTATATATCAAGCCAAGTACATCAAGAAAATGCTCAAGAAATTCAAAATGGAAGATTTCAAACCCGTCCTTACTCCAATGGTAATAGGTTGAAAATTGAGCATAGATGACTCATCTAAGGATGTGGATCAGAGGTTGTACAGATCTATGATTGGTAGTCTTCTATATGTAACAGCCTCCCGACCAGATGTTATGCAAGCAATTGGACAAATAGCAAGATTCCAAGTAGCACCAAAAGAAACACATATTATTTTCGTCAAAAGAATTCTTCGATATGTAAAGGAAACAACAAAATATGTATTGTGACATCCCAAGGGTAACAATCTCATTATTCAAGCCTTTACAGATGCATATTGGGCAGGAAGAGTTGATGATTGTCAGAGTATTCATGAATCATTTGAATATCTTCGCCAGAAGATTTGGATTATCCCAAGTTCTCATTATATTTTCCTTATTCAGAAAATAAAGGGGGAGTGGAAGTGTGTACAGGTCCGCAGGATGGTTGTGTGTCAGGGAGAGTTACCCTTTGTCATTGATGTCAAAGGGGGAGAGAATCTTGTAGGAAGAGGTGTCATGATCGCAAGGGGAGTACTTTTGTTGCCATCAATGACAAAGGGGGAGATTGTTGATCAATGGTTGTCATTGATGTCAACCCAAGCAGCACCAGAGGCTACCCCAATATTTCTTGGGAATTTTGACCACCAAATTACTATATTCTGGGTCAAGAATATTTTTTATGGTTTCTACTTGTCAAGATGTTCCGATGATATATGGCACGCCGTGTAATTCTTCACGGTTTGAGAGATATTCATGTTTGAAGTTTGTAACCCCTGTTAGTGGGCTAAAACCCCATGGGTTTTGGCATGGGTCATTGAAAAGTCAATAATTAATATTTTTTAAGATTTTAAATTCCCTCCCACGTTCAATTTTTGAATTCCCTCTCAACCTAAGAATTTATATAAATCATGATCCTCATATCCTGCTTATGTAGGGATTTCACTATCTGAAACAAGTCATCATGGAATTTGTGCTATAACTATTTTTCTACGAAGGATCATAAACTGAAATTTATATGAAGCAAAGCCGAAATCCGGAGGAATTTCCTATAAAACATTCAGATCAAGGTGCATAATATTTTCAAAGATATGGTATGTGGAAGTTAGTGTTTTTGCAGGCTCCTGAACTTCATCTCAAAGAAGTGGCCTTGGGAAAATTGTCATAACTCTCTCTTTGAGTATCAGATTGAATTTTATAAAAAGTGGTGGATATTTCACAGACTTTATTTTTCATTGTATCAATTTCAAAGCCGAATAAAGAAATATTGACATGGGGCACACCATACAAGTTCGCTCTACTGAACCAGTCCATAATTAGGGAATTGTGAGAGATTGAGCATAAATCTCCCTTGAAGAATTCAAATTGGGTCAGACCTATGGCATTGGAAAGAAGACTCAGAGGAATACTACAGGAAATAAAATCACATATTGGGGATCTGAAATGACAGAATACACCATATTCAATAATGAGCTCCTAGAAGGAAAGAAAAAGCTAGATCATGTGTTGTCAAGGGCGGCAAAGGACCAGAATTTCTAGGGCAAAAAAGCAAAGCAAGGTGCAACATAGGGTAGCATGACAAGAGAAGAAATCAAGGTGCAGAACATCAACAATAAGTCTTCAAGTGGACAGCGTTGCATAAAGTCATTGTAAAGGTATCATTGTACTAAGTCCTTGTAAATGCATCATTGTAAAAATTGTACAAGTGTCTATCTGCCAAGAGTTGAAGAGGAAGTTTCGGGAGGTCTAGGATCATCATTAGGTGGTTGTGTCATAGTTGGGGTTATTTTCTAGTGTGTCTTCTTCTTCTACATCATTCTATATCATTTTAAAGTGGACCATTTTCCCTGGTATGGGAGTCCATTCTTGTTTTATTCTTCTATAGGGTGGTAGGTTGGTGATAGGCTGGTGCATGAAGTCACCAAAAGGTTCAAGCCTATGAAAAATTTAGGGTGGTAGGGTGGTGCTAGGGTGAGTTGTAGCTCATTAGGTGTTGGGGCATCCCTTCAATTGAATATTGAAGAATCTCTGGCGTTGGAGCATCCATCCAATGGGAGCTGGAGAAGAATGCTTTTCTAGATTCTAGGAAGTTGGAGCTTTATTTTGAATTGGAGTTGAATATTAAAGAATAATTAGAAAAACATTGAGGTGGTTTTTGTCCCGGAGAGGGTTTCCATCTTAAAAACTTTGTGCATTTGTGTTCCTTTTTTTTACTGCTATCATTGCACAATCACTGATAATAATTGAATATTAAATAATTCTCTGAAAGATTAATAATAATACTAATTGAAAGGAATATTGATTCACCCCACCCTCTTAGTATTTCCAACAATTGGTATCAGAGCTTGGTTCCTTCAATATTATTTTAACAGCTGGAAGGAGGTCATGGAGCATACCAAGAATGGTGTACCTTTGTTCAATGAAAATAATTATGCGCTCTGGAAAGGAAGAATGAAGGTCTATCTCATGGCACAAGGTTACGAATTATGGGACACTGTTCAAAATGGATTTACATCAACTACGGATGAACAAGGTAAGAATAATTTGGTAAATGATGCAAAATAAAAAATATTATTATCAGTAGACTTATTGGCTCTTCTTATAATAAGGTGTTGCGTTGTAAAACTGCCAAAAATGTATTGGACAAGCTTGAGAATATATATGCAGGTAACTCAAATGTCAAAGAAGCAAAGCTTCAAATCTACAGAGAAAAATTTGAGCTACTCAGAATGAAATAAGATGGCAACATTGCCACATACTTTCAACACGTTGATGAAATAACCAACACTCTGGAAGGATTGGGAGAGCCTGTTGACGAGAAGACTATTATACAAAATATTCTTAGAACGTTACTAGGAAGATTCAACCCAAAGGTATCAGACTTAGAATATAGTGCAAATTTGGAAAAACTCAGCAAAGAGGAATTAAATGGATTTCTCATAGCATATGAAATGAGAATTGATGAAGAAGAGGGTACTTTTCATCTAGAAACTACATTCGTTGCATCTAAGAAAAACAATAAGGAGAAACAACCTTCAAAGGCAAAGACCTGCACCTGCAAGTGTGAAGAAAAAGAAGATATCTCATCATCCGATGAATACAGTGACAATGAAGAAGAAGCCAATGAGAGAGTATTGTTTACGGCTAAGAACAATAAACAAGAGGTATCAAAAAATGAAGACGAAGGGTTGACCATAGAAGAATTTTCTAAGGAGGCAATCAAGCTTATAAAAGAACTCAAGGCTGAGAAGATTTGTTCCAATACTCTTGAAGAACAATTTCAAGGTCTCAAAATTGAATTTTAAGAACACAAATGTATTGAAGAGTCACTTAAAAAGAAGTTGGAAGAAATCAACCAAGAAAGGGAAGCATTAGAATCTGAAGGAGTTTCACTGTGTAAGGAAGTGAAGAAGGGAAAAACTGTCCAAAACTATGCCATCATCTCAAGGGCATTGGAAGAACTCATCAAAAATCAACAATATTACAATGACAGAGTTCGCCTCGGTTACAAAGAAAGAAGAAGCATGACCTTCTACAACAAAATACAATGAACCTATGAGATCTGGCATGCATGTAAAATTCATTGGACAAGATTCACAAGAACAACCTTCGAAGAAGATTCCTTGACGAAGATTTCCATCCAAGTACCAAAATATTTTTCATGGCTATTGTTATTCATGTGGAAAATTTGGTCATAAAGCTGTAGAATGTCGCACGTACCCTAGGAACCAATACAATTCTAGGATATATGTCAAATATGAACCTCCCATGGCTCAACGAAACATCAATAGATTTGAGCATTACGAAACAATATTGAATGTTACAAATTTTGAAACTTTGGACACATAGCTAGAGACTGCAGACTTGAAAATCCTCAAGAAGAATATTCGAAGCCATGGAATGAACGAACATGGAAGAAGAATAAGACTAATAATTGTGCTCTCGCTCTCAAGGCTCAAAACAACAAAGATATGTGGTATGTTGATAGTGGTTTCTCAATGAATATGACTAGAGATAGAAAGAAATTTATATCTCTTAAAGAAAAAAAGGATGGAACCGTGTCCTTTGGAAATGATGGATCTTCAAATGTTATAGGATCAGGTACCGTCACTCTCAAAAGAAAATATGCTCTATCCAAGAATGTTCTATTGGTTGAAAACATGAATCACAATCTGCTAAGTGTTGGACAAATGTGTGATCAAGGACACACAACACTATTTAACTCCACAAAATGTGAAATTAGGAAAGGTAGGTATGGTGAAATTGTGGCTACAACAATTTGGGCTCCAAACGACATATATGTTCTAGATGAAGCAACTAAAGCATGCTTACCAAATAAAGAGGATGATATAATATTTGGTAGCAATGATGATCGATTAAGTAAGAACTTTACTACAAAGATGAAAAGTGAGTTTGAGATGTCTTTACTTGGTGAGTTGACATACTTCTTAGGGCTTCAAATATCTCAGCAAGAGAAAGGAATATTTATATATCAAGCCAAGTACATCAAGGAAATGTTCAAAAAATTCAAAATGGAAGATTGCAAACATGTCCTTACTCCGATGGTAATAGGTTGCAAATTGAGCATAGATGACTCATATAAGGGTGTAGATCAGAGGTTGTACATATCTATAATTGGTAGTCTTCTATATGTAACAACCTCCTGACCAGATGTTATGCAATAAGTTGGACAAGTAGTAAGATTCCAAGCAGCACCAAAAGAATCACATATTATTGTCGTCAAAATAATTCTTTGATATCTAAAGGAAATAACAGAATATGAATTATGGTATCCCAAGGGTAAAAATCTCATTATTCAATCCTTTACAGATGTAGATTGGGTCGGAAGCGTTGATGAGCATAAGAGTACTCGTGAAGCATATGAATATATTCGCTAGAAGCTTTGGATTCTCTAAATTTCTCATTATATTTTCCTTATTCAAAAAATAAAGGGGGAGTGGAAGTGTGTACAAGTCCGCGGGATGGTTGTGTCAGGGGGAGTTACACTTTACCATTTATTTCAAAGGGTGAGAGAATGTTCTAGGAAGAGGTGTCATGATCGCAGGGGAGTACTTGTGTTGCCATCAATGAAAAAGGGGGAGATTTTTTATCAGTGGTTGTCATTGATGTCAACCTAAGAAGCACCAAGGGCTACCCCAATATTTCATGGGAATTTTTACCTACCAAATTACTATATTCTAGGTCAAGAATAGGTTTTATGGTTTCTACTTGTCGAGATGTTTCCGTTGATATATGGCACGCCATGTAATTCTTCATGGTTTGAGATATATTCATGTTTGAAGTTGGTAACCCTAGTTAGTGGGCTTAAAACCCTTGGGTTGTGGCATGGGTCGTTGAAAAGTCAATAATTAATATTTTTTAAGCTCCTAAAATCCCTCACACATTCACTTTTTGAAGTCCCTCTCAACCTAAGCATTGATATAAATTGTGATCCTCATATCCTGCTTATGTAGGGATTTCGCTACTTGAAACAGGTCATCGTGGAATTTGTGCTATAAAATTTTTTATACGAAGGTTCAGAAGCTGAAATTTGTGTGAGGAAAAGCTGAATTCTTGAGGAAGCTCCTGCAAAAATTTCAGATGAAGGTACGCAATATTTTCGAAGATATGATTTGTGGAAGTCAGTGTTTTTGTAGGCTCCTAAACTTCATATTAAAGAGTTGACCTTGAGAAAATCGTCATAACTCTCTCTCTCTAAGTATCAGATTTAAATTCTATAAAATGTGGTAGATAGTGAACTAACTGTAGTTTTCTCTTTATCAATTTCAGTTCCGAATAAAGAAACAGAGACATGGGGCATGCCATACAAGTTCACTCTACTGAACTAGTCCATAATTAGGGCATTGTGAGAGATTGGGCATAAATCTCCCTTGAAGAATCAAAATTGGGTTAGAGCTGTGGCATTGGAAAGAAGACTTAGAGTACTACTACAGGACCAAAAATTACATATTGGGGATCTGAAATAACAAATATACACCAGATTCAATATTGAGCTCCTAGTGTTGAAAAGTGTAACTAGATCGGTATTATGGTGGCTAGTGAATACTCCAAGAACTTGCTATAGACCTCATGAAGAAATGATAATCCAAGCTACACTTACAACAATGAATACAAGTCCTCCATGTCGGCCTATGAATAGAAGAAGTCGACCTTCTAGCTGTTTGAATGGTCGGCCTAAAATAGAGTCATGGAGACTATATATACAAGAAGTTATGTGGTCACTTGAATATGAAAAAGTTCGAAAATAGATTCGGACGTATTCGAAGTATGAATTGAGTCAGTAAAAGGATGCAGATCTTTCTGGAATATTACAACATTTTTAAATTCAGATTAATCTGATTATTGTGGATATATCTGAACCAGAATTATAGGAAGAGTCTGCGAATATATATTACAAGTAAGCAATTCAGACACCTTAAAAGACAGTGCAGATAAGTGATAACATATTATGTGGAAAAAGGACAAAATAGAATGCGGATTCTACAAAATTTTTGGACAAGCATGGTTAGTATTGTGGACTATTTTGGAGAAGAATATTCGATAAAAATTAAAGCTACATTGCGGATGACAGAAGGACGTGAGGAGAATTTTTGTTAGACACTAATATTATAGTGCGGACATCTGGACAAATAAACCATAGAAAAATTTGTGGATGCACCACAATATAATTAAGGCAACAAATAAATGTAGATAAAGGCTAATATATGAATGCAGAATTGAAGGAAGAAGACAGTCTGCGGATGGTCAATAAAATTTTGTAATAGCAAGTAGTTGATATACATAGTTAAGTACTGTGAGCATAATCTTTGCATTTTTGTGTTTTGATAATTGACTTGATGAAATATTGACTTAACTAAAAGAAGAGAAGACATAAGTACCTTAAGTACGTTCACAAGTAATTATCTAGAAGAGAATTTGTATTAACCTACAGCCTTTCAAATTCTTAACATGGTATCAGAGCTTTGGTTACAAGAAAGGGCTATTAGTGATACAAATCCACTTCAGTTTGGAGGTTACAATCTCAACTTGGTTACATTGCAGTGATTATAACACAAATATTACACAGTCATCCTAAATGCAGTCTCAACATACATACATCCCCATAGTTCAGACTCAATCTAAGATTCTCGATGGTATATAAGTTTGAAAAAGGAAGCAGAACTCAGATAACAAAGTTTTAGGTATATAAATATATTAGTGAGCAAATTACAAGTGATTACAAGTGAAATTCTCAACAAATAGAAGTCAGGGTAAACTATATATTCCCCATATAATTGGTATTCTTCTATACGTAATAGCCTCCCGACCAGATGTTATGCAATAAGTTGGACAAGTAGCAAGATTCCAAGCAGCACCAAAAGAATCACATATTATTGTCGTCAAAATAATTCTTTGATATCTAAAGGAAATAACATAATATGACTTGTGGTATCCCAAGGGTAAAAATCTCATTATTCAATCCTTTACATATGTAGATTGGGTCAGAAGCGTTGATGAGCATAAGAGTACTCATGAAGCATATGAATATATTCGCTAGAAGCTTTGGATTCTCCAAAGTTCTCATTAGATTTTCCTTATTCAGAAAATAAAGGGGGAGTGGAAGTATGTACATGTCCGTAGGATGGTTGTGTCAGGGGGAGTTACACTTTACCATTTATTTCAAAGGGTGAGAGAATTTTATAGGAAGAGTTGTCATGATCGCAGGGGGAGTACTTGTGTTGCCATCAATGAAAAAGGGGGAGATTTTTGGTCAGTGGTTGTCATTGATGTCAACCCAAGAAGCACCAAGGGCTACCCTGATATTTCATGGGAATTTTGACCTACAAAATTACTATATTCTGGGTCAAGAATAGTTTTTATGGTTTCTACTTGTCGAGATGTTTCCATTGATATATGGCACGCCATGTAATTCTTCACGGTTTGAGATATATTCATGTTTGAAGTTGGTAACCCTAGTTAGTGGGCTAAAACCTCATGGGTTGTGGCATGGGTCATTGAAAAGTCAATAATTAATAAATTTTAAGCTCCTAAAATCCCTCACACGTTCACTTGTTGAAGTCCCTCTCAACCTAAGCATTTATATAAATTGTGATCCTCATATCCTGCTTATGCAGGGATTTCGCTACCTGAAATAGGTCATCGTGGAATTTGCGCTATAAAATTTTTTATACGAAGGTTCAGAAGTTGAAATTTGTGTGAGGTGAAGCTAAATTCTTGAGGAAGCTCATGTAAAAATTTTAGATGAAGGCACGCAATATTTTCGAAGATATGATATGTGGAAGTCGGTGTTTTTGCAGGCTCCTAAACTTCATATTAAAGAAGTGACCTTGAGAAAATCATCATAACTCTCTCTCTAAGTATTGGATTGAAATTATATAAAATGTGGCAAATAGTGAACTGACTATAGTTTTCTCTTAATCAATTTCAGTGCCGAATAAAGAAACAGAGACACGTGGCACGCCATACAAGTTTGCTCTACTGAACTAGTCCATAATTAGGGCATTGTGAGAGATTGGGCATAACTCTCCCTTAAAGAATCCAAATTGGGTCAGAGTTGTGGCATTGGAAAGAAGACTTAGAGTACTACTACAAGACTAAAAATCACATATTGGGGATCTCAAATAACAAATATACACCAGATTCAATATTGAGCTCCTAGTGTTGAAAAGTGTAACTAGATCGGTATTATGGTGGCTAGTGAATACTCCAAGAACTTGCTATAGACCTCGTGAAGAAATGATAATCCAAGCTACACTTACAACGATGAATACAAGTCCTCCATGTCGGCCTATGAATAGAAGAATAAGTCGACCTTCTAGTTGTTTGAAGGGTTGGCCTAAAAAAGAGTCATGGAGACTATATATACAAGAAGTTATGTGGTCACTTGAATATGAAAAAGTTTGAAAATAGATTCAGATGTGTTCAGAGTATGAATTGAGTCAGTAAAAGGATGCAGATCTTTCTGGAATATTACAACGTTTTTAAATTTAGATTACTCTGATTATTGTGGATATATCTGAACCAAAATTATAGGAAGAGTCTGCGGATATATATTACAAGTAAGCAATTTAGACACTTTCTTAAAAGACAATGTTGATAAGTGATAACATATTATGCAGAAAAAGGACAAAATAGAATGTGGATTCTACAGAAGTTTCTCACAATCATGGTTAGTATTGTGGACTATTTTGGAGAAGAATATTCGATAAAAATTAAAGCTACATTGTGGATGACAAAAGGACATGAGGAGAATTTTTGTTAGACACTAATATTATAGTGCAGACATCTAGACAGATAAACCATAGAAAAATTTGTGGATGCACCACAGTAGAATTAAGGAAACAAATAAATGTAGATAAAGGCTAATCTATGAATGCGGAATTGAAGGAAGAAGACAGTCTGCAGATGGTCAATAACAGTTTGTAATAGCAATTGGTTGATATACATAGTTAAGTACTGTGAGCCTAATCTTTGCATTTTTGTGTTTTGATAATTGACTTGATGAAAGATTGACTTAAATAAAAGAAGAGAAGACATAAGTACCTTAAGTACATTCACAAGTAATTATCTAGAAGAGAATCTATATTAACCTACAACCTTTCAAATTCTTAACATGGTATCAGAGCTTTGGTTACAAGAAATGGCTATCAGTGATACAAATCCACTTCAGTTTGGAGGTTACAATCTCAGCTTGGTTACATTGTAGTGCTTATAACACAAATATTACACAGTCATCCTAAACACAGTCTCAACATACATACATCCCCATAGTTCAGACTCAATCTAAGATTCTCGATGGTATATAAGTTTGAAAAAAGAAGCATAACTCAGATAACAAAGTTTCAGGTATATAAATATATCAGTGAGAAAATTACAAGTGATTACAAGTGAAATTCTCAACAATAGTAGTCAGGGTCAACTATATATTCCCCATATACTGCGCAGGAAAAAGGTGGACAAAACCTCGACCTTGTCTGAGTTTTTCGATGAGGTTTATGTGATAAAAGACAACGGATTCCAGAGCAAGGAACATGGTTATATACTAAGAAAAGAATAGGAACAATTATGAGATAAACTCGATGATATACACCTACAATAAAAGCGATATCAAGTCTATGATTGATGCGTAGAAGGGAAATAGACATATCACCTGATGGAATGCATTGAAATCTGAAGTTTCATAGTGTGGATGACATAGTGTGAATTACATAGTGTGTAATATAGATGGTAATGGATAAAGACTCCGGTCATTAGTGCTACCATAGTAATAGATCTATGAAACTATCATAATTCACCTTGGAAGAATAAAGTCTGAAAGATCATCTACACAAATGGATGACATGTGATCTCAAGTCTGGAACAACCTAAGAAGAAGATCATTCAAAGAAGAACAAGGTGTAGATATCCTCTTCACTGGCCAAGTAAGTATCTTTCATTTTCATTTTAATTTTGGTTAAATGACTTTGATTTGCAAGGAGATATATGAGGTGGTTGTATTACCGAAGATCCTTGCATAAAACAAGGAGGATAGTCATGGTCCTCATAGATAACTAAATTCATAGATAAATGACTCCTTTGAATTCATGGAAAGGAACTCTTAAGTTTCTCTCACATTAACAATATTGGAGACACAAAAGAAGCTGAAAGAAGAATTATGAATAGTACAAGAAAGTTCATGTCACCGGAAAGGATGGAAGGAGTGGATGGAAAGAGGGAGTAAGAGGTCATAATAAGTATCTTTATGGCTCCTAGATCCTACTTAAGATTTGATGCAAAGTGACATCATGGAAGTATAAGAAAAAAGAACTCATATGATCATAAGGGTAAAAAAATCATGGGATAAGTAAGTTACCTCACTCATCAATCTAGGGTTTCTATGGAAGAAGACAAGGTGAAGGAAATAGTTTTGCAGAACTCAATCATTTGAAGAAAAAGGAAGAGCTCAATTCAAAGAAAATCTAAAGAAAGAAGAAGCAGTGGATCTACACTACGATTGAGATCATCTTATTTAAGTGATTTATGTTGGTTATATGATAGGAAGTAGTGTAACACCTTGATGAAAGCATGGAAGGAGCTCTTGGTGAATCAGCTCCGGGAAAACCTCTCTGATAAAATTATTGATGGAAATCAATCACCAAGAGCAAGGGTCATCATGGAAAAATATTTTCTGGGATATTGATGGAGCATACCAAGAGAATGAAGCTCTTCATTGCTACAGGATGAATCAAGGGAAAAAGGGTATGAGGTATGTATATATTTATATGATAAACATTGGATGCTATGAAGTCATGTCATATGGTTGCAGGTAATGCACTTCACTATGGTAAATTTTGTTCTAAAAGTTCATATGAATATGTTTATCTGGAATAATTTGTGTAGGGTTGCTAATCATGAGAAAGGATGTATGATCCTTGGAAATGATTCGAAGGAAAGAAGCATGGCATAATAGTGGACCAGATAAGGAAACATGATGAATCACTTTCTGATAGTTGACATGACTTAGGATGAAAGTGACGGATGATTTGTGCCCTATGAAGCTAAAAGTTGGAGATTCCTCAATATTGAAATCCATGACATTGAGGAAAGGAATTATTCATGAGCAGCTGAGTGTCTCAACATTGTTGTTGGAGGTCCCTGGTTAAGAGGGAGCTTGATGATAAGTTTCCTACTTGGAAGAAACTTGGTAATTCCTAAGAATGAGCTTAGGTACATTATTTGTATAGGAATGAGTACATTCCCTTGTGGAATAGGTCCTCCCTGGTTGAGAGGGAGAGATAGACACATCATTCTAGTATTGAGAAGACAGAATGGAGGATTGGGTAATAATCTAACATTCGATACTCTTTAAGAATGTGTTAGGGCATTCAATATAAGAGTAGTCGGGGACCGATATTATTTGAGGGCTAGCTACCCAAGAGACGAATAGTCTAAGAAGGTCGTACTTTGGGAACACCCGAGTGGAGTATGCACCTTGGAGAGACAATGACGAAGGTGTCTATAAGTCATGTGTCTCGCCAGCATTGTAGCCCATTGTCTCGTTGAGAGATGGGGTTGTTAGTCAAGGCCTTGCACTAGGACAATGCTGGTTGATATGATGCTATACAGATGCAATTATCAATCTGATTATTTTTATGTGATTCTTCAGTTTGAAAGTGACCATGTACCTGTATGAATACCTCCATACTTAAGAGGGAGTGTTGAAAAGTGTAACTAGATTGGTATTATGGTGGCTAGTGAATACTCCAAGAACTTGTTATAGACCTCATGAAGAAATTATAATCCAAGCTACACTTACAACGATGAATACAAGTCCTCCATGTTGGCCTATGAACAGAAGAAGAAGTTGACCTTCTAGTTGTTTGAAGGGTCGACCTAAAACAGAGTCATCAAGACTATATATACAAGAAGTTATGCGGTCACCTGAATATGAAAAAGTTTGAAAACAGATTCGGACGTGTTCAAAGTATGAATTGAGTCAGTAAAAGGATGCAGATATTTCTGGAATATTACAACGTTTTGAAATGCGAATTATTCTGATAATTGCAGATATATCTGAACCAGAATTATAGGAAGAGTCTGCAGTATATATTACAAGTAAGCAATTCATACACTTTCCTAAAAGACAATGTGGATAAGTGATAACATATTATGCAGAAAAAGGAAAAAATAGAATGTGGATTCTATAGAAGTTGCAGACAAGCATGGTTAGTATTGCGGACTGTTTTGGAGAAGAATATTCGATAAAAATTAAAGCTACATTGCGGATGACAGAAGGACATGAGGAGAATTTTTTTTAGACACTAATATTATAGTGCGGACATCTGGACAGATAAACCACATAATGTTTTTTGGATGCACCACTGTAACTAAGCGCAGACAAGATAGAGAATTAAGGAAACAAATAAATGCAAATAAAGGCTAATCTATGAATGTGGAATTGAAGGAAGAAGATAGTCTGTGGATGGTCAATAACAGTTTGTAATAGCAAGTGGTTGATATATATAGTTAAGGACTGTGAGCCTAATCTTTGTGTTTTTGTTTTTTGATAATTGACTTGATGAAATATTGACTTAACTAAAAGAAGAGAAGACATAAGTACCTCAAGTACGTTCACAAGTAATTATCTAGAAGAGAATTTGTATTAACCTACAACCTTTCAGATTCTCAACACCTAGAAGGCAAGAAAAAGCTAGATCATGTGTTGTCAAGGGCTGCAAAGGACTAGAATTTCTAGGGAAGAAATGCAAAGCAAGGTGCAGCAGAGGGTAGCATGACAAGAGCAGCAATAAAGGTGCAGAAAAATAGCAATAAGTTCACCACATGAAGTCTTCAAGTGGACATCACTGCATACAGTCATTGTAAGGGTATCATTGTACTAAGTCGTTGCAAATGCATCATTGTAAAAATTGTACAAGTGTCTATCTGCCAAGAGTTGAAGAGGTAGTGTCAAGAGGTCTAGGATCATCATTAGGTGGTTGTGTCATAGTTGGGGTTATGGTATAGTGTGTATTACTCTTCTACATCATTCTATATCATTGTAAAGTGGACCATTTTACCTAGTATGGGGTTCCATTCTTGTTTTATTCTTCTATAGAGTGGTAGGCTGGTGCATGAAGTCACCAACAGGTTCAAGCTTGTGAAAAATTTAGGGTGGTAGGGTGGTTCTAGGGTGAGTTGTAGCTCATTGGGTGTTGGGGCATCCATTCAGTTGACTACTGAAGAATCTCAGGCGTTGGAGCATCCATCTAGTGGGAGCTAGAGAAGAATGATTTTCTAGATTCTAGGAAGTTAGAGCTTTATTTTCAATTGGAGTTGAATATTAAAGAATCATTAGAAAAGCATTCAGGTGGTTTTTTTCCCGAAGAGGGTTTCCACCTTAAAAAATTTGTGCATTTGTGTTCCTTTTTTTTTTACTGCTATCTTTGTACAAACACTAATAATAATTGAAGATTAACTAATTCTCTGAAAGATTAATAATAATACCAATTGAAAGGAATATTTATTCACCCCCCCTCTCAGTATTTCCAACACCATCTTCATCTTTCTCCAACATCTATATCCAAATGTCAACTTCCTCCTCTTCTAATCTATGCATATATTCCTCTTTGTCCCCCTTCCGTTGGTTCTCTGATTTCACATCCTTGAATTCTTCCATTGCCTCTAGTCTACTTGTCAAGTCCAAAACATTATTGGACAATTCTCTTATGACTTCTTCCTGCTCCATGATTTTTTCCTCCATTCAATTCAACCTCTCATAGACTTCCTTTTTTCACTGATCTTCTTCCACACCCATCATTGTTATCTTACATTCGACCTTCATGGTTGTCATGGTTGGGATACTTAATGGTATGTCCTCCCTTCCATAGTAAATATACAACTTCCTCAAATGTGGCACGATCATTGCTTCAAACTACTTCATGTATTTTATCCCAAAAACTGCTTCATAATCATCCATATAAATGATTGCGAAGCCATATTTTCATAATCATTCACCAATCTTCACTTCCATGTCCTTTGCCACTCCAATCACTTAGTCTGGTGGAGAGTTCACTTCTTTGAGACAATATTGAGTAGGAACGAAATTCATCCCAACTTTTCTTGTTTCCTCCTCTCTCATGAAGTTATGGGTTGCATCGTTGTCCACCATGGTGAGAAATGTGCCCTACCCAACCTTCATCTCAATACACTCCAATTTGCTTCTCTCAGGATTGCGCTTTGGGAAAAAAAATTTCATTCTTACAGCACCCAAAATCTTCATCATACCAACTATTGTCTCCTCTTTATTCTTTCCATCTTACTGCGTTACAACTGCAACTTTCAGTCTTGAAGGAGAATTATTCACCGTATGGTCACCCTCGCACAACCAACACTTTAAAGGTTTCTTTTCCTATGGTTTACCACCTATCATTCACCTCATATTCCTTTGAATCTTTCTATTTTGGTTTATCATACTTCTTATTTTCCTCATTCCCTTCACCGTAATGGTATACTAACCTATAAACTGCAGCAAATGCCTCCTCAAGTGTTTTTATATTCTGTCGCTTCACCTCACTGTGTGCCCAAGGTTTCAATCCAATGATGAAGTTTAAAACCTTGTCTTTCTTTGCCATGTTGGGTAACTCCAATATCACACTCCCAAATTCTTGTTGATAAGCTTACAAACTCCTAGTTTGTTAGATGTACTTGATCTTTGTTTGTGCATCCCATGTTTCAAATTGTGGGTTGAATTGAGCCAACAATGATTCCTTCATTTCTTCCCAAGTGGAGATGTCCTCAACATCTCCATGGGCAATCTGATCCACTCTCCACCTCCACCACATCTTGGCATCCTTCGTAAGGAATTATGTAGCAAGCTTCACCTTGGCCTCTTCTAATGCAAGCTCCAACCATTCAAGATACTACTCCATATCCCACAGAAATTTTTGAAGTGTTTTCGCGCTTCTCATTCCATCATACGAATATGGTTCCTTAATATATATGTGGGTATATCCGCCAATTGAACCTTTCCCCAATGCTTTATTTAAAATCACAATCTCGTTGAGAGATTTGGAAAGGATATTCTACAATTTTGCGATCTCTTCCATGCATTAATCCTTTGCAGCTTCATATCCTTTAACTTCATTCATGGTTTAATCATATCTCCATTCAAGATACTCATGTCTCACCTTGAGTTTTGCATGAATCTCTCCCTGCTTGGAAAAAATTTCCTAAGTTTTTCATTCTCTTCCTAAAGTGCATTCATCTTTGTGTTCAACTCATCCATTTGGTGTAACATCTTGTCCATGAAAACTACCTCGGTGTTCTTGCTAGATTCACCGGTTACTTGTGGTTCCTCTCCATTGTTTGCCATTAGTTTAATTTGTGAATGTTTCACAACCATAAAATATCCTTTGTTCAGCTCGGCCCTAACTTTGTTTCCCTTCCTATGCCTATGTTTTTTCACGTTGAACTCCGACCAACTACTAAACTTGTTATGGAAGTCATGCCCAATCATTTAGCTTGGCCCTAACCTTGTCATTCCTTTACCACTAACAAACTTAAACACTTCAAATTTTCTCTAATACCAATCGCTCACAGAGTGGGTAGTTTCATTTATGCCTCAAACCTTCACAAATAAGGCTTTGATACCAAATGTCACGGCCCCATGCTATAGTACTTCATTCACCGTGGGTGTTGTGTGGCATTGACCCAATTTCACTTTAAAATTACTCTTGTCTAGACTACGCATACTTCAAACACTTAGATTATTTTATGTTCAAGTGCTCTTTCTTCAATTATATATGCAGCGGAAATAAAACTACTTCAATAAATATAGTGTGTGATCACCATAACATGTAAAAAAACCAACAATGTGATATGGTACACAAAAATTATAAAGGGATGGGAAACTCCCAACAGTTCATCCAAATATTTATAATAAAACTTCTGCAATAATATTTTACAAAGTTACGATTTTACAGTGTTGTGGCAGTTTCCTGGTTGCACCAGCAACTCATACACTTGTTTACCTAAGTTGTGTAGCATGTCATGATCTCAACTCAACTTCTTCCTATCATGACTTCAACTTGGCCTTTTCTCATCGTGTAGTTGTTGTGACTACAACCCAGCCTAACGTGATTGCAACTCTACCTCTCCCTGTTGTGCAGTGGTCGTGACTTTAACTTAGCTTGTCATGATTCCAACTTGGCCTTTGCCCGAATCACTGCGGCCAACCTAGAAACCGTGAATCCCTCCCAGGGACATGAAAACTCAGCTCGTTGGGTAAGCCTCACCTTGCCTGATGCCTTTGTTGTGCCTTTCTCCTTCCCTTAGTGTGAGTTCTTGTTCTGTGGTTTTTCTCTTTGTTCGACTTGCTCTTTCTTGGTTGAATCTTCCCTTGAGCAAATGTCCCTTCTCTAGTATATAGTCGCTCTTCATTGACTAATTGAACTGATGTGTCCTTTCCTTGTATGAGTTGACTTGTCATGCGGTTGAACTCCTTCATCCTACCTCTGGTTATGTTTCCAAACATCTGAGCTGACCTTCCAACTTGTACGCAAATACCCCGACTGACCTGTCACTATGTGTTGAATGCCCCTTCTGTGAGCGAGCACGCCCTATGCCGACCTACCAGTGGGAATTTAGGCACCCCTTGTGGGCAACTATGCCTTGCCTTGGTGCTCATGCTACCTTCTTCGCCCGTCATCAATCACTCCTTTCTCCACATGTTGCTTCCATCAGTTGTTTTTATGCCATGTCGCTACCACCCTGTGCTCCTTTCCAAGCATCCCATGGTGCGGGTGCGTCCATAGTTCAGTGACTACAACATGCATTTTGGGTCCACCACTTGGGTTACCACTATAAGTCATGAACGTGTGTTTCGTTAAACATTCCTATTATGCATGACTCGCCTGTTCGGTTAAAGACACATGTTATGTCTGAATCGCTCTTTCAGTTTTTTTCCTCTCCACATGCTTGTGGGTGGTCACGACCTCCCGCTGGCCTAGTGCCAACTCAAGGCCCTGGCTCCAAAGGTCTCCAGTTCGATCCATTGTTATCAGTGGGTTTGGCGTTGTTTTTTTAAACAAGAAATTAATTTTTTTATGCATTGAAGCCCCTCTGCCCGAAGCCTCTACTCCCGTAGGTCATGTGGTCATGTATAACCATGGCCCATGGGCCACACATCCACCAAAATTCTCGCCCTCTGGTTCTTTCATGGTCATGTCAGCATATGAAACCATGGGTGGGGCTTCATGTCATATCCCTCGATCTTGGCTTCACGCTCGTTGTCATGTGGTGTTAATAATACCTAGGCCTAGGCCGCGGGAATAGTGCCACATGCCTCACATCTCCAAACATCTGTTGATGGTCGCATTAATAGTTATATAACCTAGGTTTGGGCTGGTCAAGCACACTTGTCGGCTCGACCCTATCCCCCAATTGTGGAACCATATGATAATAAATATAAACTTCCCACCAGTTATTTATACGTTTGATGTGTCATCTAATGGTATAATGCTATAGTTATGAACTGGAGGTCGGGTGATCAAATCCTACAGATTCGCTCGATCGACATAAGAAAGTTTTTGCGCCAAACAGAGTGCCATGTGGTGCCTTGGGGTTGGGCCACATGTCACTCTATGATTGGCCCATTTTATAAACCTTCAAAAAAATATCATCCTAGTATGTGTCCTCATACAACTGGTCTAAGTGTCAACTTCTGATTGGATCCCATAATGCCCAGTCATCAGATGATATCACCATGATGTAATTGTATGGATTGCCACATGGCATCTGTACACTTCAAAGTCAACCCTACAAGTTGACTTTTTATTTGTTTGTCAAAAAATTAAAAACATAATAACTTACTCATATGGTGTCATATTGAGGTGATTCAAGCATTGTTGGAATCAAAACGATGAGATTTACAATTTGGTTTGGGTTTTGGGAGATTTTGAGCACTTAGCCTTTTTAGTATAATTTTTATCCCCTAGATCATTCCTCCCCAATGGAAGCTTTTGGACCACCAAAAGTTTTGTTTTACTCAACAAGTAAGTGAGGGTACAACTCCATCACTTTCCCTATCCCTATCCACCCTTATCTCTATCCATATTTCTTTGCTTGGATTGATACCTTTGTGCCCCACACGAAGATACTTTGCATTGCCTCTACATGAAGCTCTTATTCTCTTGTCAAGAATTGATTCTTCCTACAACTCGTTTAAATATTCAAGTGAAAAATCTTCTATAAATGGAATATGAACATTCTCTTCTTGATAAACAATCATAGGAGGCTCATACAATCTCATATTTTCCACATCCACAAAAGAATAAATTTGCATGTAAGGTGGAAAATCTAATCGAAGAGAATCATTACCAATATTTTCCAAGATTTTGAAAGGAACATATCTCATTGGATTTATTATTTTACCTTCAACTTGTAGTATTTCCTTCTTGATGTACAACCAAACTTGATCTCCCACATGGAAATCTTGATCAACCGGATGCTTATCATGTCTTGATTTGTACTTGGCTTGGCTTTTCTCTAGCTGTCCGTGTACCCTTTGATGCACTAGCTGAAATTTTTCAGTAAAATTCTTGGCTTTGTCCACATCATTATTTCCATCTACTTCGATTTCTTTACCAAAGACTAAATCCAAAGGAGACTTTGGAAAATAACCCAAATAAGCTTCAAATGGAGATACTTGTGTAGATGAATGCTTTGCATGATTGTAGGCATGTTGGATGTAATGTGAATTCTCATCCCAAAGTTTAGGATTCTTGTAGGTTTTAACCCTGTACAAAAACTATCTGTAAGAGAATCTTAAAAACAGACAATAAAAAATAGTGAGGGCATAGAACATAAAACATATATACAAATTTTTTTTCCCCTAGATCCCAAATCAGGACTACCATCTTGATTTTTCATTATGTTCCTTTTAGTGTTACAACACATATATATACATGCCGAAGCATTCATAAGCCCCAATCCATTAACCTTTGATTTGAACATAATCGTAGTTACCTTAATAGTATCTACAAAATATGAGGGGCCGAAAACCATCGTGCCTCAAAACCATGTGAAAACCATGCACAAAACCATGGTCGGGTCCTCCAACTGAAAAATAGGGTCCAAAAAATGTTTCTCAGCCTGCTGCCCCAAACCCTGACAGGGGGGCTACTGCCCCCCCTGTGACCCCCCTGCTGGGCCCAACGCAATGTATAGGGGGGATATTTCCCCCCTATGATCCCCTCGCACATGCCACTAATCGTGGAAATAATATAACACATACCCAACATTCTCCCGCTTGTTTTTTTCTTTCCTCGGGGGGTCACAAGAGAGCTTAGTCAATAGTCCAGCTCTACAACACCCATTATTTCTCTACACTAAGAGAAATTTTAAGTTCTCACAGACTTCGCCAATGCATCTACAACATTCTTCAAAGTGTCCACCTTTACCAACAACACCCTTTTATCCTCAACCATATCTCTCAAAAAGTGTTATTGAACATCAATGTGCTTTGTCTTTGAATGATAAGCAGGGTTCTTAGCCAAGAAAATTTCACTTTGGCTATCACAGTCTATCCTTATAGCTCGTTGCACCAACCCCATACTTGAACACAATCTCTGCAACCAAAATGCTTCCTTGCTTGCATGAGTGGTTGCCATGTATTATGCCTCTGTAGTTGAAAGAGTCACTATAGACTATATTTTACTCATCCAACTAACTGCACCTCCAAATAGGCTAAACAAAAACTCACTTGTAGATCTCCTTCCGTCCAAATCTCCAGCCCAATATGCATCAAAAAAACCACAGATGTCCAGAAATCTATCCAATCCTAGTCTTCCTTGGTAGCACAAACCATAATCACTAGTGCCACACAAATATATGAAAACCCGCTTCTCTGTTGTTCAATTCTCCTTCCATAGTTTTGAAATAAACCTTCTCAATACTCCCACTACATGTGCAATGTCTAGTCTAGTATAGAAAATTTCATACATCAGGATACCCATTGCACTTTCATATGGAACACAAGACATATCCTCCTATTCTTTTTGTGTCTTGGGACACTGTTCAACAGATATATTTACACCTACAGGAATAGGAACCTTCATCAATTTACTATCCTTCATATTGAACCTCTGCAATATTGTCTCAACATACTTCCTTTGGTTTAACCAGAGCTTCCTCTTTGCCCGATCTCTCTTAATTTCCATGCCCAAAATATAGTTTGTAGCACCAAGATCCTTCATGTCGAATTTGGATAACAATTGGGTCTTCAAATCTTGGATAATTTTTTTTCATTTAGAATTAGCAACATATCATCCACATACACGACCAAATAAATAGCATGGTCACCAATTAATTTAAAATAAACACAGTGATCCTCTTTGCTTTTGGTGAAGCCAAGTCCCCATATAGAGGTATCAAATTTCTGATATCACATCCTTGGTGACTGTTTTAACCCATACAAATATTTTTTTAACCTACATACCATTTCTCTCTTACCCTTCACCATAAAGCCTTCAGGTTGCTTCATGTAGATCTCCTCTTTCATATCCCCGTGAAGAAATGTTGTTTTCACATCCATCTGTTCTACCTCAAATTCAAATGCAACAGCCACAGATAAAATTAATCTAATAGAAGTAACCATGGCAACATAAAAATATCACCAAAATCAATTCCCAACACCTAAGAATAACCTTTTGATACTAAACAAGCTTTGTATTTCTCCACCATGCCTTCTACATTCATCTTCTTCAGAAACACCCATTTTCTCCTGATGGGCTTCCTTCCAGTCAACAACTCAACCAAATCCCATGCCTCATTTTTGTGCATGGATTTCATTTCATCAACCATGGCCTCCTTCTATAGTTTTCCATCCTATGAATCCACTGCCTACCTGACAGTTCTGGGATCATCATCAATAATAGTTAAAGTAAAATTTGAACAGAAAACAGATGGACTATACCTTTCTGTCTGCCTTCTTTCCCAAACTGATCTTCTCATAGCTGGAGTTTGTGGCTCTTCCTCTTCTGAATCTTCTTCTGTTGTGGATTCTAATTCATCCTCCTTTAGATCAAACTCTATCTTCTCAGGTTCCTTTAGTATAACTTCATGTTTAACAACATCTTTCACCTCTCTAAACACCACATCTTGACTGTACACTAACTTCCTTATTTCTGGGTTCCAAATCTTATAACCTTTTAAACCATCCTTATACCCAATAAAGATGCACCTTTAAAATTTATTATCCAACTTGGTCCTTTTCTCCTTTGGAACATGTACATATGCATCACATCCAAATACCCTCATATGTGAAAGAGAGGGTTTCGTACCAAACCATTCCTCATGTGGAGTCTTATCCTCCAACGCTGATGAAGGTGATTTGTTAACCAGGTAACATGTAGTACCCACTACCTCTGCTCAGAATTCCTATCCTAACCTGGTACCACTGAGCATGCTTATTGCCTTTTCCATTAGCGTTCTGTTCATTATTTTTGGAATTCTGTTTTAGTGAGGTGTGTATGGAGTAGTCTTATGTTGTGCTATACTACACTTCTTACGGAAATATTCAAATTCCTTCTTGCAGAACTCTCCACCATTATCCATCCTCAACACCTTTATCTTCTTCTTTTTCTGGTTTTCCACCAGAGCATAAAATTCTTTGAATCTATCAATGACTTCATATTTATTCCTAAAGAAATATATACATATATTCCTTTAGAAGTCATCTATGAATGAAACATAGTACACATACTTACCCAGTGATGGAACCGACATAGGTCCAAACACATCACTGTGCAGAAGCTCTAATATCTTGTTCTCCCTCTTAGCACTAGAAGGAAAAATCACCTGATTATGCTTCCCATATACACAATGTTCATGGAAATCTAAATCCAGAGAGAAATTAGACATAACTTCTACCATACCATTTTCATGCAGTATCTGAACGCCCTTCTCTCCAATATGTCCAAGCATTTGATGCCATAACATGGTATTTTATCCAGAGACTGCTAGGCTTTCTGCTCCACTTTCAGGAACCACAGAACTGTTACACCCATCAATAACAGTGTTACCTTGAAGATTTTACATAGTTCCAATCGAAACTCCCTGCATTAATACCAGTGCTCCCTGAACCATCTTGCAGGTATCTTTCTCGAAAAATATTTTACACCTACTTCATCCATCTTGCTTATAGAAATCAGATTTATGGCCAATGCAGGAATATGCAGAACACAAGGAAGTGTTCTAATCCTTCCACCTTGCAGCTTCAGCTTGAATTTTCCACGTTCGACGATTTTGGCCTTCCTATCATCCCCTAATAATACATCACCACCATCATACTTCTCATACTCACAGAACCACTCCCTATGGGGAGTGAAGTGAAAGGATGCACCTGAGTCAATCAAGCATGCCTCATGATCTACATGTGTATTTTAAGAAGAAGCCAAATACACATTCCCACCTTCATCTGAGGTGGTTTTTGCCTCTGCAGAAGGAGCATCATTAGATCCCTTTCCTTTCTCAGGAAATTTAGATTTGCATACCTTTTTGTAGTGCCCTTCCTTTCTACATTTCCAGCACACCTTTACAAACTTTCCTGGAGATTTAGATCTGCCTCTAGATTTAGATCTCCCACTCGAAAAATTATTTTTGTTTATGTTCTAGGACCTTCCTCGTACCAATAAGGCATATCCATTCTCGCCCTCCATATTTCTCCGTCTCATTTCCTCCAACAGCAAGGATGAGACAATTTCATCAAAATTCAAGGTAGTTATATTGCTACCTATTGCAATAACTCGACTGTCCCACGAATTTGGTAGAGAACACAACAAACTGATGCACTTATATTCATCTGAGATTTTAATATCAATAGATGAAAACTGACTTACCACAGTATTGAAGGCGTTCAAATGCTCTGTCATCAAGTCTCCATCCTTCATCCTCAGGGTATACATCTTTTTCCGTAGGAACAATTTATTCACTAGAGACTTAGATTGGTACAAATTCCCTACTTGTCCCACGAAGTCTTCGTCGTAGCCTCTCAAGATGCATTCAATAATACTGAATATGAGATACACAACCGTATTGTGCTCTTTTCCTTCCGATCCAACTTATTCCAATCTCCAGCTAACATTTCCATTGGTTTACTACTTGGATGTACTACGATCCAATGATATTTATCCACCAGCAGATCCTCCATCTTGAGTTTCCACAACTCAAAACTCTTACCATTAAATTTCTTGATCTCTATCTTTCCACTGCTCACCATCTTTCATCGCAAGAATCAATCCCATAGATATCCCACTGAAAAAGGTCTACCACAGGCCCGAGCAAAAAAACCCTCAGTAGTAGAGGCGTCCCCTTGAAACTGAAACAACTCTGATACTAGATGTAGGTTTTAACCTTGTACAGAAATTATCTGCAAGCGAATCTTAAAAGCAAAAAATAAAAAATAGAGAGAGCATAAAACATAAAATAGATATACACAAATATTTTCCGCTGGATCCCAAATCAGGACTACCAGCTTGATTTTTCATTATGTTCCTTTTAGTGTTACAACACATTGTTGGCCCTCATTTTTTATCAAAATTTTCTTATTAAAATCCATCTAATTTCCATCATTTTCCACTTTATACCATCCACGTATGACTTATTTTGACCTAATTATGCATATTCAAGAAATTAAATTAAGTTTTTCAAATTTTAGAAATACTTGTAAAAATTGGGTTTTAAGTGCATTTTTAAATAAAGAAATGGATTTGGCACCGTACTCATGTGTTCTTTAAATTTGATTTGGTTTTGCTTACATATGGAGCTTCTTCACTTGCCATCCTCATGCATCATTGGATTGGCCACCTAAATGAGTGTAAGATTGTATCATAATTTCATTCATTTATTTATGTTTAGTTTAGTCTTCATTTCATGTTTTGTTATTATTTCCTTTATGTTCATTTGTATGCTTTTATAAGTTAAGTTTTTATATGCTCATTTTTTTTTGGTGTGCTTTTACAGGTTTAGATGGATTAGTCACTTTTCTTTCATTGTAGTTAAGATTGTTTAGATTTCAATTCATGCTTTTCAGTTCTTGTAAGAAGTTTAGATTTTTAATTCATGAAGTGCGCCTAGGTTAGATTTCCAATTCTACGCAAGTGTGTTTTAGTTTAGATTTATATTTATGCATGTGCAATAGTTTATGTTTCCACTTATACATATGTGGTAGATTAAGATCTAAATTCTAGTAAGTGTGTTTTGAATGCTTTCCTAGATTAGATTTCCTATTTTCATAGATTAAAGATTTCTTGATTTCCTAGACTAGATTTTCTTTCATTAGCATAATTTTACTTTCTTGTCATTAGATTTAAGTTTGATTTCAATCATGGAAGTATAGATCAGATTTTCATTTCATGCAAGAAGATTAGATTAATTTTCATTCCTAGATTAACAGATTAATTTTCATCAGATTGTGTGCACGTTCATATTAGACAACTTTTGTGAGTAGGATTTGAATTCCCTTTCATAGATTAAATTTTTCCTTTATTTAGATTGATTTCAATTTCCTTATGTTTATAGTTTTTCATCATTTGATTTTTTAGTTAGACTAATCTAAATTGGAGCATAATTTCTAGCACATATAGTGCACGCATGCTTTGCAAGTTTTACGAAACCCCAGGGTTGACAATTAGATGATAGGTAATTAAATTGCCTCAAATTTTGGTGCCATTATCGGGAATCATACTTTAACATAGTCAATTAGGAGGATAAAAATAAATTTAACAAAAAAAAAAACAAAAACTACAAAACTTAAATTTTCTTTTAGTTATGTTTTCTTATGCCTAGAGATAGAGATTAGAAGGGTAGATTCATTAAACAAAACCCCCAACAAAATAAACTAAATAACTACAAAATCCATTTTCCCAAAAAGATCTAAAAAACATGATGTTAAAGAATCCATTTAGAGAAGAAGGGTATGCCATCACAAGGATCTTCTTAAATCCTTGTCCACAATTTAGAATGGTCACTAGGGATGAATCTTCATTTCTGAAGTTAGAAGAGGAACAAAGAATCCATGAAGAGGATCCACAAAAAGGAAACTTAGAAATTTCTTCTAGCTATCTTTATAAGGAGGTGAATGTGTCATGGAACACATACGATGAAGATCAAACATTAGAACCCGAAATTGAATAATTTCTAGCATGTATATCACAATATTCGTTGTGCATTCAATATTTTGAACAAGTGTTACACGGAGAACTTTGTGATATGACAACTAAAGAGAGCCAAGAAAAAAAGGATCATCTTAAAACTTGGTTTCAACTAGTCACTAGGCCACAACACCACTCCATTTTTCAACATTATTTAGCATCAAATCTTTATGATCAAGTAAATTTTCATGTCCAATAATTCATTAAATTATATTTTTCAACCTTGGATATGAGTTTACTTATGATCTTGCTACGCGAATGGTTGCATTGGAAAATATCTTATACTTGAGAGAATGAATTAATTTTACAATAGAGTAGGATAGAATAAAACAAATAAATAAATAGGTAGAATGAGTTCACAATAAGACTTTCGATTTAAGATCTCATGAATAAATCTTCACATCATTGTTCAATAATCATTTGAAAGGATTTCATGACAAAATGCAATAAGGATAATCCTATTTTGGGGAACCATATAGGATCATTTTTTAAAACACATTTTTAAACAAGGCATCTCTTGAAATTTAGTTTTTAAATCCATTTTGAATTTTTCAATTTGGATCACAAATCAAAAGAAATATGATCAAAATAAATACTAGGTCTCAAGTGAAATTTTTGAGGACAAAGTTAGTACATCATTGATTCGAGGGTTCTAATAGCAATTTTTTTACATGATATTCATAAGGAAGATATTTCTTGGAATATAGTTTCCAAATCAATTTGAATCACCTCAATCCGACATCTTATGTAAAATCTATGCTCAAAATACTAAGTTCTTGTTGAAAAATCTGCATGGTGACAATTCTAGGCCTTCACTGTTCCTTTGCATATTTCACATACTAAATAATTTTATTTTCAAAACCTGTTTCTAATGGTGATAGATATTAAATTATAGTTTATGAAAAAAATTGAGTCATGTCATTTGAAGGCCAGGTGAAAAATTTATTCCACATTTAGTGACTGCATGTCTTAAAATCAGCATAGTCAAACTATGCCTCCTAGGTCTGTTCATCACCAATTTTGTGATATCAAACCTATATATTTAAAAAACCTGTTTCTACTGGAAAGAAAAAAAATTAATCTAATTTAATCTCCAAGTGGAATCACATCGATCTGATATTTAACGAAAAAGTACACTCCAAATAGTGACTATTGGTCGAGTCAAAAATTCAAAAGAAGCTCTATAAAACATGGTACTTCTCATCATTTTTAGCATACATTTTAAACCATTTTGAAAACCTGTTTATACTGGAGGTAGCCATATGAATTCACTTAAAATTTCCTTTGGAATCACTCTAATTTGACATAAAACAAATATTTTGTGAACAAAATACCACTAAGAGGTTCTTGTTGCCCACCATTCCTCAAGGGATAAACAAATGCATTTTCTTTGTAAATCATCTTTGGACTTATTTTCAAGCATTTCTTGTAATTATTTTACATATTCCTTGGAAGAAGAGAGTCTGTGCACCTTCATTCCTCCATCATTTAATATTGTATTGCAGGCAGATGCTATGTTTTTGCAGGTCATAAGAAGATTTAAGAGGTGAACTCCGTGGACAAAGGACTTTTCAAAGTCAAATTAAAAAAAAAAATCATATTTCAAAATATGAATACAAATGTTCAAGTCAAAGAAAAGTTGAATTCACAAGATGTTGAGTTCATCTAATGAAACTCAAAACTCATGAAGCTTTCTTTTAATTGTTGACCAACAACACCAACAACCCTACAATATGATCAAGATCGAGGAAAAAGACATGAAGCTAATAATAAGAAGAATAAGTCAAGTTTTGTACCATGACAAGTCACATCCCATTTTCAAAGAAGCCGTTCATAAGCCATATTGTTCATGATCTCATTCATCTACCATATTGTATGATATGTTTTACAATCATGCATGTTCAAGTCTAGAACTATTTTCTATCTATATATCCATGTATTCTTAGATGATGACTTCAACCTATCTTAATTTCATAAGAATTCCATAATTTCTGACTTCATTATACCCCACCTCCATCCAAAATTAACAAAGAAAAGAAAAGAGAAGTTTGGTTGTGAAAATATAGGAAACTAGCACAATACAAACTCGAATTCATATCAAAAAACCAACTTGTTTGGCCAATATGAATTCTCAATTTTATTTTACTTTTACTTCAGTTTCATTTTGTAGAAATAATCCTCCAGAATTCCAAGACTTGAGGACAAGTCTTAACATAAGAAAGAGGGAAGTTCATAATGAAACTCTGCAAATAGTTTGAGCAGCTATATTGCAGAAGGGACCTGAACCATCATTAAAATATCATTGCAGAAGGGACCTGAACAACATCAGTATTCATTAGAAGGGACCTGAATCAATATCAGATGCAAAGAGATCATGAAACAACATAATCTATATCAAGAGTTTTAAAAAAGCAGTTACAATTGTCTACATTCCATCTGAATTCATATTTGAAAAACCATCATCGTGAGTCAAGTATGGACGAACCAGCAAAGGTCATCATCAATCAGTAATGGCATCAAGCTATGTTGTGAAAGGGAAAGTATAGTAAGTAAAAAAAAAATGTTCTTAGAACCTTTTATTTTGAAATTTTTTCTAGGATTGTTAAAAACTAATTTAAAAAAACTTGAATATGCAATACTCATAAATTCATTATCCTACATCCTATTACATTATCCTACATCCTATTACATTTACCTTCCCACATCTATCCTACCTATATTTCTACCTACATTTATCCTACATCTATTCCACAAACCTCATCCTACCCTCATCATAATCCTATTATTCCATTACTCTACCATACATTCTACATTAAAAAAATAAAAATTTAACCCCATATTTCCTCAATTAATTCCATATACCCCTACATTATCTCCCAACATAAGCTCTTTTTGTCAACAATTGAGGCTCAAATTTATGTATTTTCCCATAAGGATTTTTTTTTTTTCGCTTGCCTACAAAACCATACAAATTTAGTGTCATAATGATAATAATTTAATTTTAAAATGACCTATCCTATGTTCATTTTAAAATAAATTAAGAAGAATGCATAAAAATGAAAAACCTAAAGTATGACATAAGAACTCAATATGTAAATATGTGATTGCAAAGTGTGAAAATGCAAACATAATGAAATACAATATGCAAACATGAGGGAAGGTGAATGAAAGGACATGATAATTATTATACAAAGGTGGACATGCATGAGGGTACGAATAAAACAAAGGTGGATCTATAATGAAATGAATGAGGCTATGAATGAATACATGCAACCAAATGAATGAAGCGATGAATAAAAAAATGCAGCTACAAGGAACGTGGGTAATGCACTGTACAATGATAAGGTGAGTTGTCATGTAAAGCGGTCAAACACATTCAAAATTTTGTATAATGTTGCATTCAAACCTCCATGTGATGTTACTGTGTTAAGCATCCACCATTAAAACAGAAACAGAGTGTTGCATTATGTTGTTCTTCCACCATCATAGCGAGATTCTAGCTCAAAAATAAAGGGAGTAACGATGTTCATCCACATGCGTTCATACAACACCTTCGGTTGTGGAGAAAACGAGAAAGAAGAATGGAAAATTAAGGAGAAGGATTCGTGATGCAGAGAAATCGTATGCAGAGAAAAAGTTGCATTAGAAAAAAAAAAAAAAAAATAAAAAAATAAAGAATTCGTGGAGAAATAAGGAAGGGTGCATTAGTTTTGAAGAAGAAGATTACAAGTCGAGATCTTTGCTACGCTAATTTGACCAAGCTCATCAACAAATTCCAGAAAATCCGCGGAATGAAGAGGTAAGAAATCACTTCCATATTTCTAGCAGTTGAACGGATTTTAGTAATATTAAGTTTGAGATATTCATGGGGATGTGTCATTAAGTGAGGAGTTAAATTCCAATTATATATTGCAAAAACCTGCCACCATTTAAACGACCTCACCACCTGTGTAATGACTAAATCCTGGGAGTTGAAAATGAATTCTAATTAAAATAACATTGTTCAACCATAGGAACACAAGTTAATAACTCAAAAACATCTTCAAGTCGTTGCCAGATTAGGTAATAAAGCTCAAATCAGGATTTATCTTTCATGCATGGTTGTGAAATTGAAAAAAAAACGCATTCCTATTTTTATAAGCACAGAGAAATCTTCATACATAGTGAGACAATTTTTTTATTCTCATATGAAAAACGTAGTCCTATCTTTCATATGCACAATGACAACTTCAAACACAGTGAGTCATTTTTTTTTCTCATTCTCAATAAAATAAATCATCATACGCATAATGAGATTTTCATATACAGTGATTTTTTTTAAAAGCAAAGAGGAGAATTTTGTGATTTTTTTTTAAAAATGGAGATTGAAGAATGTGGTCATGGATTGTTAAGGTGTTTTTTTTACACGGTGCACAATTTTTTATCAGCAGTGGACTCCTTTTTGTAGCGGGGCAGATCAAAGAAGTTTCTAAGGTATATGGTATTAAAAAAATCTGGAGCATATCTCATTAATTACACCGACAAATTCTAAAATTGAGCTGTAAGTTACAAATTCCCTAAATCACAGTGTTTGAGCTTAATTGGGAATGTGGATAAGTTAGTTTTTAAATAGATGTCAGCATAGATATCAAATCAAAGTTGAGGTGCATTATTGGCAGCCTAAACAAGAGTCTGAGACTCCAAGTTGCAGCGTTGACAACATAAAAAGTGAGCTCTTAAGGTTATGAACAGAGTGTGAGCCAAAAAATAACTCAAGCTACATTGTTGCTGAGCGAAGTTAGTGTTAATTCTATGAAATGTTTGAGTGCTAGAGTTAAACCGTTGGTAAAAAATAAATCGTAATTTCCAAGAGTAGAATACTGTAACTTGCATAATATTTTCCAAAAATCGATTTCAAAATGCATATCCTTATATTTGTGAGTAAACAATAGTTACAGAGTTGGTATTTCATTCCTAAAATCTGGAAAATTGAATCCGAGATTTGCTTTTAAGTGATTTCATTTTGAATATTTGATTTGAATGTGTCAATAGTATCAATTATATCCAAAGCCTGTACAATTAAAATAATAATGGATATCGAGCTAACTAGCAGTGAAGAAGGAGGTAAGGATTTGGTCACCATATCTTGAATTCAACTACAGTTTGAAAATTTTGAAATTTTTAAAAAGCCACTATTTTTCGTTGTCTTTTCTAAACAAATGAAAATGAAATTTGAAAACTAAAAACATTGGTTTTCTTCATAATGAGCTCAATTAGACTCATTGTGAACAGTTTTCTCAAATTCATTTTTATTTGGGATATTTTCCTGGTTCTTTCAACCCTTATTTTGTAGATTGCATGGAGAGTTTGAGTTCAGTTAGGAATCAAGGTCAAAGATTTGTTTAAATTGCATGGCAGTGAAAACTCCAAGCCCAAGTTACAATTACATGGTTTGAAAATACGAAGGCTCCAGTTATCTAATTGGCAGCGTAATCCAAGTCTAAATAGATATTTTCTCACAACATAAGTTCAAAACCCAAGTTAGCAGATATTTGGGGCAGCGTAATCAAAGTTTGAATTAACATATGTCTCGTGGTAGCATAGGTTCAAGATCAAAGTTCCAAATGTAATATTTCCATTAAAAACTTCAAGTTCAAGACCCCAGTTTCATTCTCATTTACACAAAATGCCAAAACAGAGCTCATACATGATGGTGTCAAGTGGTATTGGGGAATGCATAATAGTAAAAAAAAAAAGAGTTCATCATGTTTAAAATGTGCCTATAGTTTTCATCACATGGTCATAATTAATATTGATTGTTGGAATTCCATAGTACAAGGTCAAGAATTTCAAATCTCATTATTACTATCATTTGTAAACATGAGAAACAAAAAGGTGAAAACAAAGAATTATAAAAATGGAGAAAAAGGAAATGAGGGTCTTGACATCCTTTTACAGGAAGCTCAATAGGAAGCTTCAACATCAGGAGCTAGAGTCACAGGTACATCAACAAGGCAGTCATCATACAGATGCATAAGGTCAAGGAGATAGAGGTGATCATGAGGGCATGCTTGAGAGTAAGCAAGGGGGAGATGTTGGCCCTCGTTTTTGATCAAATTTTTCTTATTAAAATCCACATAATTTCCATCATTTTCCACTTTATACCATCCACATATGACCTATTTTGACCTTATAATTCATATTCAAGTAATTCAATTAAGTTTTTCAATTTTTAGAAATATTTGTAAAAATTGGGTTTTAAGTGCATTTTTGGACAAGACTAAAAATTCTCGTAATGGCTTCATTGAAGTCATACTTTTTGGACACCTGGGCACGAGCTGAGCACATATTTAGAAATATTGGGAACTAAGGATGGACATGTACCTATTGGTTTTGTCAAACTGGGCTAAAATAGGCCCGGTCAAAGTTGGTCAAATAGGACCTATCATTCAGGAAATCCTTAGAAAATAGGCCAATTTAGTATTTTATGGGATTTTCCAGATTTTGAATGATTGGATGGATGAGATTGACCAAGATAGGTGGGATAAGGATAAACATGATTGTTAGAGACATTTTAGTCAAGATTTTTTCATATTTTTCTATTTAAGCCAAAAACATTGAAGGCATGATGATATGAAAATGGGTTGGATAACTTGTTATGCTTTTCAAGAACCTCCCACTCAGTTAAAAAAATAAAAGATCTAGCTTATACTTGACATTTGTGGAATTTTATACTTGAAATAAGTGTATGATTTTTAACTGTTTAAGTGTCTTAAGTCCATTTTTTTGCTGAAATTAATCATGTGTAACATCAATATAATGCAGAAAAAAACATCCACACATAACAGCAAAATTAATCTAGGAGTTCACCCGAATATCATGGGCTACATCTTCTTGAGCTATTGTCATCTTGACTTGGCTTTTTGGGATTATGGTAAAGTTTCTTTTACAACTTCCACACTTAACTCCGATGGTTACTGAACTGAACCAATGGGTTTAGAATACCATCTATATCCCTGTCATGGTTGTCTTCACTCTGCAAATAGATCTAAGCTTTCGTAGACTTGATTCCTTTTGTCGGTGCTCTGAGCTGCACTGAGCTTCTCTATGGAACAAACTTCTTTAGAATTATTTTACTGTCCCTTAAGCCTCATCTACTATCTTCATCACATATCAGACACCAAAAATCAATTGATTTTTTTCTCAAAATGAACATTGCATCCCCAAACTAGGCCTCCCTCCACGGTTTGCCCTAGGTTGCCCAAAAATTCCCTGTAGCTTCTCGAGCTCTAGAATTCTTCAAATGGATTTTAAAATCACTTCATTGGATTCATAATGCCAAAAATAGTTAGAATAGACTATTGGTTCACTGAAATCGGCCTCTGGCTGCTCTGGTTTCACCTTCAACACCTGTCGGCACCCCTTGGCACAAGGATCACTAAAAACTTCTTTGATGGATTCTAAACCTCTAGAAGTCCTCAAAAGCTTCTGAAAAATCCTCCATTGGATTCAAAATTCTCATTATAGTCAGAAATTATTGTTGGTTTGTTGCATAAGGTCTCTAGCTACCCTGGCTAGGCCCTGAACTGTTGTTGGCACTTGCTCGCCCTAGTGGTCCCTGGAACTTCTATGAAGCATCTAGGCCTTAAAAAGTCCTCTAAAAGCTTTGAAAACAATGCCATTAGTTCCATAATGTATGAAACATCCAAAATTTACTATTGGATTTCTAAATAAGGCCTCTATCTCCCTTGGCTAGGCCTCAAACTGCTGCTGGCCCATGGTGGCCCTTGTGGCCCCTAGAACTTCTCTGAAGCAAAAACCTGCTCAAAATTCCTTTGATGGCTCTACAACCCACCCCATTGAGTCTGGAATGTTGGAGATAGTATAAATTGACTATTGGCACTCCAAAATTGGGTGAATCTAGCTCAATATAGAGCCTGGACTCATTTTTTCCCAATGACACCCAAAAAAGCTCCACTAATTGTGGAGAAACTGAACTTAACTTCAATTAAAGTTGGGGTTTCCGCCAACAATTACACTCCTCCTAAAAAATTGCCAAGTAGGACACTAGAATTAAAAATGGAGGCTAGTGTGGGCACATGCTCCATAAACTGCGCGGTCTTCTTAAATGTTGGAGTGGATAAATTGACATCATTTGATGTCGTGGTTGGCATGTGATAAGGCTTGGGGTAAAGCCACCAGAGTCAATGGTTAGAAAACGATCGGTTGTAACAAACGTCGTGAGCTTATAATAAGACATATGAACACATTCATAAATTAACATTGGCAGTTCCGTTAAATGTTAGGGTTTCAATCCCTCGGTTTAGGGCATCGGTCATGTGGGGAGGGGCTGGCCCCTCCGAACCCATAACACTGTTTGAAATAAACGTTAAATAAAAATGGACGAAAACATATGTTCAGAACCATGGTATAGCCCGACGGTAATACATGGGCGTTTGCACGTGGAGGTCACGCGTTCAAACCTATCTGGCTCAACAAAATTTTACATGACTGTTCATGGGGCACGTAGCGACCTCTGGGCCTGCCACATGGCAGCCTCCCATTGGTCGAAATTAAAAAAGGTCAACCCACTACCAAATCACACGTTGACACTTTTCAAACTCTGACTGGTCCTTACAAAATATTCTAGGGAATATTTTGGAAATATTCTAGGAATATTCCCTTGAATATTCTCTTTTTTATTTTCCCAAATCCAAGTCAAACTTGGTCAAAGTCCAAATTTTGTATTTTACTGGACTTTTCAAACTACAATAAATTCTTCATACGGTGTCAGTTTTTCAAACCGTTCATGGCACCAGAATCAGGAAGACGAGATCTATCTGGTCGCTTAGGTTTGACACACTTTCGAACACTTTGAATTTTGAGCTATCACTTAGGCCCATGATCCAGTTCTGATCACACCTCCCCATTCGGAATCTTTTGGACCCAAAAATATTTATATACTGATATGTACAGTATATGAGAGTACATCTACCTCTTCTCTTCAGCCTCTATGCATTTACTTGCATGACTAGTTCCTTTGAACCACAACTCAAAGGTAGTCGACACATCCCTTCGTGGATGCGCTTGTCCTCCTTTCAAGAACTGTCTTCCTTTCACTCACTTAGAAAATTTCCGGGGAGAAATTTATAGAAGGTAGTTGAATGTCGATTCCTTGATCATCAATCCAAGGTGGCTCAAACAAACATGAGATTACAGCATAAAACATGCATACATAACTGAAATTTGCATATGTACAAATGAAAGTATGTCCTACTGTGTCCAGAAGTCAAACCACTTCTTACCAAGCCACTTCCACGACGACTTTTGCTACTGAAAATATTATTCATGTGAAACATCTGTTCTTACGTCAATGATGGAATCCTTGGTTCCAATTTCGCCAGTCTTTCTGTCCTCTTGCCTAAAATTCTTGGGATGATTAGTTGGATGCAATTTCCAACAATGGGAAACAACATTTCCCCTCTTCTGGAAATGTGTGCAAGTCTTACGCACCTTCTTTGAAAGTTTCCTTTGCCTCAACTGCTTTGTGTATGCCTTCATCCTCTTCCAGCATCTCTAAACATCATGGTTACATAGACCATAATATGCACAATAACTCTTTCTTCCATTCAAGCATGCATAATTTTCATGCCTTGAAAAAACTTAATCAACTTGACTATGGGAATAATTATACCTCACATGCTGCCTTGCATGTCCATCCTTTTTTCCTTCTTGAGGAGATGAAATAGTATAGGTTCCAACTTTCTTTTGCAGACTAACACCAGTGTTCATGTCTTGAAAACTGTCCGAACTCACATGCGCGCCATAAGGTGCATGTCTACAATCTTCTTGTTGCAACATAGGCATAAAAAAATGGCAATCAACTTGAAAACAAACTTGACATGTTTGTGTTCTAGAACTTGGAACAAAAGTTATCTTTGAAGTTGCCTCATATGCCTTCATGGCTTTGGAGTTTTCACCATTAAATTGAACATAACCAAGACCAAATTTCTTAGGTCATTCCTCAACCAAAATAGGATCATTCATGCCTTGTGAATGCTTTCCTAAACCCTTGCCTTCATAGCCCATTTTAAACATTAACTTGGACCCTATACCTCTAGTGTGATTTTCAAATGAACCAACACATCTATCTGAAGAGGAAACTAAAGAAAAATTTGAGTGAATTACCACTGCTTCACACATGTTCTGGGCTCGATGGAGTTGCATCTCCATCTCATGCATTCTTTGAATAATTTCTTCTTTCTCTTGCTTCATAGCAACCAATTTCTCATGAATTCTAGTGCTTTCTCTTCTATCTTCAAACAAAATTTGCACCATGTCCTTCAGGATGTAGAAGTCACGCTTCATGTCTTCATCGAATAATCATGCGAAGGAGGAGGATTTTGAAACCTCAATTGAAGAAATTTTCATCTTTAAAATGAACTAAATAACTTCAACAATATTCACAAAGCTTTCAAAAACAATTAACAAAGCTTCTGAACAAAATGGTTGTAGAGACAAGCTCTTCTTCAAGCAACCTTTTGCAAACAAACCCTTTTGTGCTTCAAGGGTTGCCTTGAGGTACTTTAGGTAAGGAGAATGCCTTCAACCCTTCTTCCTTATTTTCCTCTTCTAGACTTAGCTAACAGTAGCTATCCCCTCACCTCTAGCAAACTCAAGAAACAGTTAGTTTGCAAACAGTCAAATCCTTGCACTATTAAACCCCTTTCAAGTCAAACAAGAAAACTTGTGCTCTGTCAATCAAGTAAACAAGTGCTTTGATACCAACCTGATCTAAAATGGGTTGGATAACTTGTTATTCTTTTCAAGAACCTCCCACTCAGTTAAACAAATAAAATATATAGCTTATACTTGACATTTACAGAATTTTATACTTGAAATAGGTGTATGATTTTTAACTATTTAAGCCTCTTAAGTCATTTTTTTTGTTGAAATTAATCATGTGTAACAGCAATATAATGCAGCAAATAAACATCCACACATAACAAAAAAATTAATCTATGAGTTCACTTGAATATCATGGGCTATGTTTCCTTGAGCTCTTGTCATCTTGACTTGGCTCTTTGGGATTATGGTAAAGTTTTTTTTACAAGTTACACAGTTAACTCCAATGGTTATTGAATTGAACCAATGGTCTTATAATACCATCTATATCCCTGTCATGGTTGTCCTCACTCTGCAAACAGATCTAGGCTTCCTTAGACTTGATACCTTCTATCAGTGCTCTGAGATACATTGAGATTCTCTATGGAAATAACTCCTTCAGAATCATTTTTCCATCCCTGAAGCCTCACCTAATATCTTTAGCACATATCAGACACCAAAAATCGACTGATCGTTTTCTCAAAATGAGCACTGCATCTCCAAACTAGGCCTCCCTCGACAGTTTTCCCTAGGCTGCCCAAAAATTCCCTGTAGCTTCTAGAGCTCTATAAGTCTTCAAATGGCTCCGAAAATCCCTTCATTGGATTCATAATGCCAAAAATATTCATAATAGACTATTGATTCATTGAAATATTCCTCTGGCTACTCCGGTTTTGGCTCCAACTCCTGTCAGCACCCCCCTGGCATTAGGGTCACTAAAAACTTCTCTGATGGGTTCTCGACCTCTAGAAATCCTCAAAAGCTTCTACAAACTCCTCCATTGGATTCATAATTCCCATTATAGTCAGAAATGACTATTGGTTTGCTGCATAAAGTCTCTAGCTACCCTAGCTAGGCCCCAAACTGCTGTTGGCACTTACTGGCCCCTGGAACTTCTCTGAAGCATCTTAGCCTTCAAAAGTCCTCTACAGGCTCTGCAAGCCACACCATTAATTCCATAATATATGAAACATCCAAAATTGACTATTTTATTTCTAAATAAGGCCTCTAGCTCCGCTGGCTAGGCCTTAAGCTGCTGCTAGCCCATGGTGGCCTTGGTGGCCCCTAGAACTTCTCTGAAGCAAAAACCTGCTCAAAATTCCTCTGGTGGCTCTGAAACCCACTCCATTGAGTCTGTAATGTTGGAGATAGTTTAAATTTACTATTGGAACTCCAAAATTGGGCAAATCTATCTCAAGATAGAGCCTGAACTCATTTTTTCCCAATGACACCCAAAAAAGCTCCACTAATTGTGGAGAGACTGAACTTAACTTCAGTTAAAGTTGGGATTTATTCCAACAATGGAACTCCGCCTAAAAAACCACCAAGCTGGCCACTAGCATTAAAAATGGTAGTTAGTGTGGGCACATGCTCCATAAACTGCGTGATCTTCTTAAATGTTGGAGCGAATAAACTGACATCGTTTGATGTCGCGGTTGGCATGTGATAAGGCTTGGGGTAAAGTCACCATAGTTAACGGTTAGAAAATTTTTGGTTGTAAAAAATGTCATGGGCTTGTAATAAAACATATGACCATGTTCAACAATTAATGCCGATGGTTTCATTAAAGGTTATGGCTTTAAGCCCTCGGTTCATGGCATCGGTCACTTGGGGAGGGGCTGGCCCCTCCGAACCCCCAATGTTGTTTGCAATAAAAGTTAAATAAAAATGACCGACAACATATGTTAAGAACCATGGTATATCTTGACAGTAATATGTGGCTATTTGCGCATGGAGTTCACGCATTTTAACCTGGCCGTCTCAACAAAATTTTACATGATTGTTCATGGGCCACGTGGCGACCTCCAGGCCTGCCACGTGGCAGCCTCCAATTGGTTGAAATTCAAAAAGGTCAACCCACTACGAAATCACACGTTGACACTTGTAAAACTCTAACTGGTCCATACAAAATATTCTGGGGAATATTCTAAGAATATTCTGAGGAATATTCTAGGAATATTCTCTTTTTTATTTTCCCAAATCCGAGTCAAACTTGGTCAAAGTCCAAATTTTGTAGTTTATTGGACTTTTCAAACTGCAATAACTTCTTCATATGGTGTCAGTTTTTCGAACCGTTCATGATGCCGAAATTAGGAAGCTGAGATATATCCGGTTGCTTAGGTTTGGCACACTTTCGAACACTTTGAATTTTGACCTATCACTTAGGTCCATGATCTAGTTCTGATCACATGAACATGTAGAATTTGTATGATTTCATTTTGATATTTCTGAACTTTTTGAGTTAATTAAAGAAACCAATTCTATCTTCTTTCTGTTGTTCCATGTGATGAATGATTGATTAAGTTCCAGTAGCTGAGAAGTACTTTTAATGTGCGAGGCAAGGGTGGAGGGCCCCCACATCGAGCTAAGTGCATTGTCTGGTTAATTTATTTGAAATTACATAAACTATTTTTGTCTCATGTTTAAATCAGTTAATTATATGTATGATGATATATTATGTTTTATGATGAATATTAATCTAAATTCTAATATGCATATGAAGGGTCAAACCAGTGTTTAAGTTAAACTCTCCTTTTATCTGATCAGAGAATAGAAACTAGAATTCATCTTCCTTGCTTTTGTTTAAAATTATTTTCTGAATTTCCAGTTTTCATACAATGGAATTAATGATGAATGAATTTATAAAGAAGGACAACAATGACATCCTTAGTTAGGAGCCTCTTCTATTATTCTTTTATGCATCTTAAGCTATTGTTCATTAGTGATTTTTTATTTCTATTCATGAAGTAGTATTGTAGAGAAGGTGAACCTGGTTCTCCTAAGTTAGGAGCCTCTTCTTCAACTTATTACATATTGAATTAGAAATTGTTTAGTTAAGTTTTATATTTGTAATACGCATTTCATTCAAATTCAATAATTCATCTTCTAAAATTGACTGTGGTTGAAATCCATATATTTTGGACATGCTTCCAAATTTTACAAACTCAGATTGATAATTAAATACTTATGTTAGTTTACTCAGTCAATTGACCCAACACACATATATATACATGTTGAAGCATTCATAAACCCCAATCCATTAACCCTAGATAAGAACATAACTGTAGTTCCCTTGGCCGGATCTACAAAATACCAGGGGCCGAAAACCATCGTGCCCCAAAACCATGTGAAAACCCATGCATAAAACCATGGGCGGGTCTGCCCACCGAAAAATAGGGTCCAAAAAAATTTTCCCGGGCCCCTGCCCCAGACCCTAACAGGGGGGGTTGCCGCCCCCCCTGTGACCCCTTTCTATGCCCAGCGCAACATACAGGGGGGCTATCAACCCCCCGCACATGCGACTAATCGTGGAAAGAATATAACACATACCCAGCTATTCTTACCACAATACCCTCAAAGGAGATGCAATAATGTTCTATTCCCTACTTTTGTCTGGTGGTTGGTTTGTGAATGAAATGGTGTTCTTTTCCTCAACTTTGTGTCCATGAGTTCCCATAAAATCGACCAAAAATTCATGATAAATCTAGAATCTCAATCTGAAATAATCAAAGTAGGTAATCCAAAATGAACCCATACATTTTGGAAGAACATCTTTGAAATTGTTTTAATTGTAACATGTTTCTTACATTGAATCAACATACAAATTTTGTTGAAATGATCCACTACAACATATAAATAATCACAACATTTCCTAGACATTGGTAGTCTCCCAACAAAATCCATATAAACACTTTCCCAAGAACGAGAAGGGATAGGAAGTGGAGTGTACAAACCCAATTTCCTATTGCTTGGCTTACTAGTAGTGCACATATAACATATTTGGGTATAGTTTCATTCATATGAGGTCAATAACAATACCTCTATAATTGAGAAAATAATTTTCCTACACAGAAGTGGCCAATGATAAAATAAGTGTGGGCTTCCCTTATCACATTGACTCTTTAACCCTATGGAACACCTAACTTTTAAATATGATACACCATTTTTTTATGAACATGATAATCCAACTCTTCAACATGGTTTCCTTGACTCAAAGTTACATAAACATCTTTAAAATATTCATCTTGAGCATATTGTTCAATATAACTTTCATGCATGATTGGGTTATGCTTAAGAATAACATATGCATTAACAATAGGCCTTGATAATATATCTGCAACTTTTTTGTATATACCTTTCTTATACCTGATTACCAAATGAAATTGTTTTATAAATCCCATCCATATAAAATGTCTATCTTGTTGTAGCTTGGTTTGCGATTGTAAATATTGCAAATGTTGACGGTTAGTATGAATAATATTTTATTTACCCATCAAATAATGCTTCCATTTCTTCATGTTTCGTACCAAAGCATACAACTCTTTATCATAAGTTGGATAGTTGATTACTGCATTCGAAAAGGTTTTAGAATGATAACTTATTGGCTTACCATGTTGCATAAAAACTACTCCCATAGCATATTTTCTTACATTGGTTTGAATTTCAAATGGATGCTTAAGATATAGAAGTGTTAGAAATGATGTTTTACTGATTTTCTATTTCAAAGTGTCGAAGGATTTTTGTTTCTTTCCTCCCCATTGAAAGACTTTCTTCAAACTTGTCAAACCATGTAATTGTGTTGCAATGAATGAGAATTTAGCGATGAATTTTATCCAATATTGGGTTTCTCTCAAAAATATCCTAACTTCTATTACACTGTTGGGTTTAGGCCAATTCACAATAGCATCAAATTTGGAGGGATCAATCTTCAATTCACCGCCTCCTACAATATGGCCCAAACAAACCAAAGAGATTTTCCCAAATTCACATCTAGACATCTTCAAATACAAATTTCAGTTTTTCAAGACACCTAGAACTTTCTTTACATGCTTGACATGTTCTTTACGAGTATTACTAAAAATCAAAATATCATCTAAGTCACAACTATGACAAAATATCAAGAAATGGTTGTAATAAATCATTCATAACTCTCATGAATGTGGCAGATGCATTGCAAAGCCCAAATGGCATGACTAACCATTAAAAAAAACTATTTTTGCCTTGAAAGCGGTTTTCCAAATATCATCTTCAGCAATCCTTATCTGATGAAAACCGCTTCTCAAATATAAATTAGTAGAATAAAAACATCCTTTAACTTATCTAGAAAATCATCAATGAGAGGAAGAGGGTAGTGATTATTTACCATGACCTTTTTCAAAGCTCGAAAATCCACACACATGCGCCATGTACCATATTTCTTTGGAACCAAAAAAATAGGAGATCCACAAGCAGATGTACTAATTCTGATGACCCCTTTGTCAATCAACTCTTGAATTTTCTTCTTAATTTTTTCATTCTCCAAATTTGGCATTTTGTTTATGTTAATATTCGAAAGTGGTACATCCCGTTGCAAATGAATCTCATGTTGGATTCCCCTTTTTGGAGGTAACCTTTCAGGTTCTTGAAACATCTTGTCATAAGTGTTAACAACTTCAACCAATTCATTCTTGATTTTATAATCACATCCTTTGAAAGCTTGAAATTCAGCGGAATCTTTAGCTTTAATCATCAACAACACAAAATTCTTACTAGCATTCACAAGCTTGTTCATTTGACCAACACTAACAAGAGATAAGTTCATCTTCTTGCAATGTTCTTTAACAATATACTCAACTCAAACTTTGAAAATATGATATTTTTTCTCATGACAATAGAATATGTCTTTTTAGTCAAATAAGTATGAACTCACTAAAAAAATCCTGCAAAATTCAAGTGTTACAACATCAAGCTCTACCTCATCTATAAAATTAGAAGTGATGGGAAATTTGAGTTTACAATTTCTTGTCACATGTAATTTGGCATCATCACATACCCAACCCAAAGGGTAAGGTTTTGCATGAGGTCTAGTCTCTAAATTAAGTTTCTTGACAATTGTTTCTGAGATAAGATTGACTTGAGATCCACTATCAAATAATGTGTGTACCTTTGTATGTTTTGTAATGACCCTAACATGGAAAAGCTCATTTGTTTCTTTATAATTTTGAGATTCAATAGGCTTACTAGAAGAACTAGTACTTGCATTAGAAGTTATACCTTTCATTCCCATGGCTTTGATTTTGGTTCATCACCTGAATCATATCCTAGATCTTGTTGAGTTGTAGTAGTAGTCGTTTGTTTTCCATTATTATTGAACTTCTTTGGTCTAAATTAAGGATGTAATTTCGAACAGTGGTCTTCATCATGGCCATCTTTTGAACAATGTTTACACATAAGTTTCTCTCCCTCTTTCTTGACTATGGAATTCTTCTTACCTTTTCCTTTAAAATTCCCCTTTCCTTTGTCTCCATATTTAAAAGGTTTCTTGCTGGACTCTTAAGGAGAATTCTTGCCTCTTGATTCTAAATGAGTTTCTTGAACACATACTTCATCTAGATTGGTGGGATTAAACATAAGTATAGTATTTCTCAAATAACTATGTAATCCATCTATATACTTAAGGAGGGTATCTTGTGAAGTTAAATAAACACCCAAGATTAAAGCTCTTCTTCTAAATTCTTATGTGTAACTTTGGACACTCTGAACTTTATCTTATCTAAAATTGCTCCAATCCATAATTACTTTTTTTATGTAAGGTATTGGATTAAATTGCCTTCTTAATGGAGCTATAATATAATTCCAAGAAGAGATAATTTTATCAATTTTCTTCAAATATTCTTGAGTTATTTCATCCCACCAGATGAGAGTTGCACCTTCCAAGTGAAGAGAAGAAAGTTGGAATTTTGTGACATCATAAAAAATATTTTGAATCCTGAAATGGAATTCAATTTTACGAACCTAATTATCCAACTTTTCAACATTTACTTCCCCATTGTACATAGGCAATTCAAACTTGACATCAATCTTAATCAAAGGAAAATTATCATGTCCTCTTGGAGATGTAGGAGGAGTAGGTCTATGGGATGAAGGAGGTGAAGAAGGAGGTGAGGATGGAGGTGTAGGTGGGGGTGAAGGAGGAGGTGGAGGTGGAGGCTTGCTCATATTACCACCATTACCTTTTGGTTTATTATAAATTTCTCCTTGCAACCTTGTTTTTCTCTCATTGTACAACACTTTCAACATCTCAGTCATATCATAAAAATCCTTTCTAAAATGTCTCTCATCCTTAGACATCAGTTCTTGTGCTTTTCCTTCTTCATGTTCCATGACTTGTGGAGTTTGTGGCCCCATCAATCCAATTTCATGATTTGTTTCTTCAAGTAATCCTTCTCCTCTTCTCAATTTAGACCTTGTGAGCATTCAAAAACCTTGCAAATTCTATCAAACCTTCAAAAAACCCATGCTCTGATACCAAACTGGTCCAAAATTTAAAAATCAAGTTTTCATGAACTGTTTGCAAGCTACTTTATGTATTTAGGAAATGGATCGTGATTTCAAAAGCACAAAAACTTAAATAAATGTTACATATTTTTAAAAGTTAAAAGGGACAATAAGCAACATAAAAACACAACAAATTGATGATGAAGTTCACCCCTCTTGGGCTACACTTTCAGTTCCATCTTCCAATGGTGGAATTTTTTATTATATGCTAAAATTTTCAATTAAATCAACATATAAGTCTCATCGTGCAAAAATAACACTTCCATTGCAACCAAAATTCCCAAAAAACCCTATGTATGCCCTTCTGTGGCTCAAAAACGCTGAAAAATGGCCAATATAGGCCTCCTTCTTCAAACTGCCTGAAAAAATTCTCTACAAATTGTTCTTATGTACAAAATAATCAACAAGGTGACTCGCTGGTGTGTTGGTATGACACTCCATTGATATATTGTAGGTCTCAAGTTAGATCCACTGTTATCCGCGGGTTTGAAATTATCGTTTTAAACAAGAAATAAATTTTTTAATGAGTTGAAGCCCTTTCACCCAAAGTCTCTGTTCTTGTCGTTCATGTGGCCACGTATAACCTTGGGTCATGGGTCATGGACCATGTGCCCACCAAAATTCCCGCCCTTCGGTTCTGATGTGGTCATGTTGGCACATATAACCATGGGCTGGGCTTCGCACCATAGCCCATGCTCTTGGCTCCACACTAGCGGTCATTTGGTGTTAATAAGACTTAGGCCTAAGGCATGGGAAAGTTTCCACGCACCCCACCCTTACAAACATCCTATGATGGTCATGTTAACAGTTATCATACCTAAGTTTGGGTTGGTCGAGCATGTCCATCGGCCCGTCCCTCTCCCCCAATTGTAAAACCATATGATAATAAATATAAACTACCCATTAGTTAGTAATAAGTCTGGTGTGTGGTCTAACGGTATAATAATGGAGTTATGAACTAGAGGTTAAGTGATCGAATCCTACAAATTCATTTGGTCAACATAATAAAACTTTTGCACTAAACAAAGTTACACATGGAACCCTGGGATTGGGCCACATTTCATTCTGTGATTGGCCCATTTCACAAACCTTCAAATAAATAGCATCCTGCAACGTGTCCTCGTATGACTAGTCCAAGTGTCAACTTCTAATTGGCCCCCATACTACCTATTCAGTAGATGATGTCAACATGATGTCATTATATGGACTGCCATGTGGTATTTGTACACTACATAGTCAACCTTACAAGTTCCTCATACGGTGTTGAATTCAGGTGATTCAAGCATTGTTGGAATCATAATGACAAGATCTATGATTTGGCATCAGTTTTGGAAATTTTAATCATTTTCATTTTTATCATATTTTTTTAATCCCCTAGATCAATTGAAGTTTCCAAATCATGTGTGAAGTTCTGAGCCCTCTGATCCTATGTAAGGCCCCCCATGGTGTTTGGGCCTGTGCGTTGTCACAGAAGAGTGTTATGCTTGTTTGTTTTTGGTGGTTCAGAGAGATTGCATAGTCTAATCACGAGGAGCATGATATGCTTGTGTTAATGAATTATATTTCATCATTTTCTTCATGCTCAAAATTTGAAATAAACAAGCACCCTATATTATGTCAAAGACATGTCGCATTTAGTTTTATGCTTTTGAATAAATAAATTCCAACTAGGATGTATTTATTTCTCCATGTTTTTTAGGATATGAATACGTGTGTAATGTGCACCGAACACACATTGATTAAAAATTAAATCATCATTGAGTACATGTAATTTCTTCTAGAAGGGGCTCGATCCATCCACACATATTTACAGTTTAAGTATTTGAGTTTTCATTTAAAATTTAACTACCACTGTGACCTTAAAAGCAAGGAAAATAAAGATGATAGGAATTAATCAATATGAAAGGTGGCATCATTTTTTCTAGAAGTGGATACCATGGTACCAACTACATAGCCACAAGAAAATTTAAACTTTCCCAACCGCAACATACCCTCTATGTAGCTAATCAAATCTACTAATCTCATGCATCTTTGGAGTGTTTTCGTTATAACTCAAAGTTGTGTGTGTGTGTGTGTGTGAGTTATATTATAAGGGTGTTGTATAAATTTTGGAATAGAATCAACAAAGATAGAGTTATATTATAAGGGTGTTGTATAAAGGTTGGAATAGAATCAACAAAGATAAAATTAAAATCATTGGTCGAGGTTTGATTGTGAAAAAAATTAGCTGCATGGAGTTGTTGTGTAAAGCTACTATGATGTCAGCTACCACAAAATTGTGTAAACCTGGTTTGAAACTAGAATTTTTTCTTAAGTTGTTTATGCATATTCTTAAATAGTCAATCATTTTGTGTGAGATTAAAACTACTTATTGATTTTCAAATTGGAGAAACTTTTGTTTCGACATGGCTAAACCTCTAGCAGAATCGTACCTAAATTAAGCGACCAAGTTGGATGGTGCCAATTACATGAATTGGAAGTTTAAAATGCATATATTGATGGAAGGATACAATTTCGGGTCGATAGAAAGTGGTGATGAAGTGAAGATAGAGGAGGCTACATGAGCTACAATTGCATCAATTCAAAAGCAAGAGAAGAGAGAGGCTAAGGTGAAAGTGTTATTGAGAATGTATGTAACAGACAACATTATATCCCATATCAAAAATTGCAAGACATTGAATGAGACCTGGATAACACTCAAGGATTTGTACGAATCAAAGAATACATATTGACTCCTATCTATGAAAAGAAAACTTTTGTCTATTAAAAATAAAGAAAATGAAAGTATCAATAGTTTTATTTCAAGAATTAATGACTTTAAAGATAAACTTGGAGATATAGGTGAAGTAGTATCTACCACTAACCTAGTCACTATAACCTTAAATGGAATGCTATATGAGTATCATATGTTCATGACATGTATTTCAGCAAGGGAGAAGACTCCCACTTTTGATGATTTGATAGGTATACTCATGCAAGAGGAAGAAAGGAAAAGGAACCTTAAACTTCAAATTTTTGATTTGGCACTAATGGTAAAAGGGAAGTTATATTTCAAGAAGCCTTGGGAAGGTAATAAAGGAGGAAATTCACCGCAAGTAAATCCAACATTTGGTACTTGACACCATTTGAAAAATTACAATTAGGTATGTCATTTCCAAAGGTTGATATTAAATTTTATTATTGTGGCAAGTTTGGACACTACACTAGATATTGCACAAAAAAGAATTATCATGAGTCCAAACATAGAAATAATAAGCACATTGGTAATTTTGTTGATAGAGAAGAAACAATGAAATATGGTGTCAAAAGCTTTAGACTATTTGTTAGATATGTTGCACTATTTGTTGAAATAGATGATCCATATACTTGGGTTTTTTACTATGGAGCCTCCATACATATGTCCTATAATATGCACTGGTTTTAGAACTTTCACGAAACTAACAATGGTGTGAATATATATTTTGGAGATGATTTTGAACATGAAATTAAAGGGTATGGTGATGTATCAGTAACATTACCTAATTCACAATGTGGTGTGTGCCTGATATTAAGAAGAATCTAATCTTAGTTTCTACTATAATATATCATGGCTTGAAGGTAGAATATGTAAATTCACATTATGTAATTAAAAACATGGAGTAACGTTTCAATGTCATTGCAATAGGAGTTAGAATTGCAGGTTTTTATAAGCTCAATGTGACAACCAAAAGCCATCAAAAAGTGGCATTCACAACCATGACAACTAAAGATATTTGGCATCAAAAGTATGGCCACATTAATTATAAAGACATATTACTACTAAAAAAACAAGGAATGGTAAAATGAATTCCAATACTTAAAAATGAATATTTTGCATGTGAAGGGCATGCATTAGGGAAGAGTTTCCTACTCATATGGATAAAAGGAAAAGGGATTTTCTAGAACTTGTGCATACATATGTATGTGTCCCTATGAAGGCTAAATCATTAGGTGGAGCATATTACCTGTTGATATTTATTGATGATTGTACAAAATATACATGGGTATACTTCATGAGAAATATGGGTGATGTATTTGAATATTTTAAGGAGTTCAAAACTATGGTTGAAAAACAAATAGGAAATTACTTCAATATCCTCCTATCAGATCAAGGGAGAGAATATATTTTCAATGAATTCATCAAGTACTGAAAATCCCATGGAATTATATAATAATACACCTCACCATATACTCCACAATAGAATGAATTATATCAAAGATACAAAATAATCCTCATAGAATGCGCATGGAGAATGTTAAAAGATAAAAATGATACTCATTATTTTTGGGTTGAAGTTGTTAAAATTGTTTTTTACTTGAAAATAAGATCCCAACTAAAATTTTAGATCATAAGACTCCTTTTGAAGCACTTAATGGTAATAAAATAGTAGTAAGACATATGAGAATATTTATTAAATCATTATCTCGTGTTTCGAAAGAATATGGGAGGAAATTTGATGCGAAAGCTATCAAGTGTATTTTCATAAGTTATTATTCTTATCAAAAAGATTATAAGTTGTTTGATCCTTGAACACATAAATATTTGCAAGTGGAGATGTATTATTTCATGAGCTTGCATATGAAGGCCATAAGTAGGTCAAGTATGATGAATGGTATATTCCTTATGAGTATTATGATGTCAAAGAGGAAGAAGATGATAAGGGGGAAGAAAAAAAGGAGGAAGTATCCAACGACATGGGCACCTATAGTATCAACAACACACCAAGAGGAAGATATTATTCACTACGAAGAAGGAGAATATATGGAAATATCAAAGTACCAAGAAGGTCATCTTGTCAAACCCAACCATCAGTAATATTTAAAGTTTATGCCTTAATGACTAAAGTTATGAATGTCATAGAACCTTTGAATTTCAAAGAAGCTAATTAGCATAAATAGAGGTGAAATGCTATGAAGGAATAATATGAGTCTATAATGAATAATTGATAATTGGGAATTAAAACAATTTCCTAAAAATAAGGTACCCATACAATAGAAATGGTTTTTCAAATGTAAATTTAAATATCTTGGAAGCATAGATAAATTTAAGGTGACGTTAGTTGTAAAAGGATACTCATATAAAGAGGGAATTGATTATGAAGAAACTTTTTCCTATGTAGCTAAGTTAAATACAATTAGATTGATCATTGCTTTAGCTACTAAACATAAGTGAAAAACAGATCAACTAGATGTTAAGTCTGCCTTTTTAAATGGGGAACTAAAAGAAAAAGTTTATCTTTTTCAGCCAAAAGTGTTTGTTAAAAAGGGTGAATAGAATTTTTTTTACAAGTTAAAGAAATAAATATATGGATTGAAATAGGCACCATGATCATGGTATGTGAATATTGATTATTTATTTCTTCAAAAAGGTTTTATGAAAAGAAAAGTGTCCCTAATATGTGTTGGATTGTATTAATGACTTTTAAATGACTAAGATGGTGCACATAAATTGTCGACCAGAGACATATTTTATTTCTATGGTAGTTGCACTCTCTATGTTGATACACCATACCAGAAGCATAAATAAAACAAGAATAAATTGTTGTTGAACCAATTTCTTAAACTAACACTCATGCATGAATAAAATGGATCTACAAGAATGTAATCACACTTCAAATAAACCATTATCTAGCACGCCACGCACTAACTACACCAGCTATTACCTCTAATTGGATCTGTGTAACAACAAAATAAATACCTAGAACTGAAGCAAATCTACTTACAACTAACACAATAATAACGACACTCCATGAATATGTAGAAATAAATATAAGATATAATATAGCTACCCTACCATTGCAATCCCTCCTAAAGAGGAGGTCCCTTCCTCCCTAGTAGGGCATAGGAAGAAATGAAAACTAAATAAGAATTAGATCAATCAACACATGTAACAACAACAACATGATATTATGTATTATGATGATCAAAATTTACAGAGTCGAAATGGTGATATTAATTTGCGCTAACCTCCTGACCTTGAAGGTCTGAGTGTTTATATAATAATTACATATCCAGAAAATAAGGAACAAATCAGTTATGAGAATCTCTCGATTCTTATGCTGATCGAAATAAAGTAAATATAGTTAAAACCGATTCCCTAAATAAAAATCTTGAATGGGAAAGCGTTTATTTCAACCAAAACTGCTTAAAGCTGTTATTCTAAATAACAATACGTGATAAATACTACAGATGTTGTTGGAATGCAGCAACTGTAGCATAACAACTATCAAAGACAAATCAACATCCGGACTTTAGAAACACACAAAGAACAATTCAATTGTAGTAGGATCTGTAACAACAACACAGTGTAAAAACAAAAGATATTACAACCAAGGTGTTGAATTCGTGTGTGGTAACAACACCATGTAACAACATGTTGTAACAACATGCTTCCAACTGGTTCTATGCACCTGTATGTCCCAGGTCCCTGTGCCTAAAATTGTTAGGTCCCTATATTACTAGTATAGTCCCTTATTGTTGTTAGTGTAACCCCATTATTGTTATTATTGTACCCTTGTAACCCCCATTTTATTATTATTGTGCCCTTAAATTATTATTTTTAGGTCGGCCAGGATTACATTGTGGCCCACTAGGATTACATTATGGCCCCATGGAGGTTTTGTAAATTTGATCATCCAAGATTTGTTCATTTAGGTAATGTACTGGAGGTTTCCCCCTCGAAGTGGCTTATTTATAAGGCGTTTATATCTCTTTTCTTCTATTTTTGGAGCTGGTTACACAACATTTGGTATCAGAGCTTTGGATTCTAGGGTTTCACTGCTCCAAATAGGTCATCGTGGAATGTTCGCTATAACTTTTTTTCTACGAAATTTCAGAAGCTGAAATTTTGAGGGTGCGAAGCCGAAATCCTGAGGAAGATTTTATAAAAATTTCAAATCTTGGTTCGCAATATTTTCGGAGATATGATCTGTGGAAGTTAGGTCTTTGTTCAGGCTCCTAAACAGGTCATTGTGGAATTTGCGCTATAGATTTTTTTATACGAAGGTTAAGAATATGAAATTCATATGGTACGAAGCTGAAATCTTGAGGAAATTCTTCAAAAAATTTCAGAGCTTGGTTCACAATATTTTGGGAGATATGATCTGTGGAAGGTAGTGCTTTTTCAAGCTCCTGAATTGCATCTCAAAGAGGTGATCGTGGGAAAATTTCAATAACTTTCTCTCTGGGCATCGGATTAGAGTGCCGTAAAAATTGGTCACAAGTACACAGAATTTAGTTTCTTTGCTATCAATTTTAGAGACAAAGGATGAAACAGTGATACGTGGAAAGTCGCACAAGTTCGCTCTACTGAACCAGTCCATAATTAGGTCATTGTGGGAGATTGGACACAACTTTGTCTTGGAGAATCCAAATCAGGTCAGACCTATGGAATTCGAAAGATAATTCAGAGGGCTACGTTGGTACTGAAATTCAGATATTGAAGTGCTGCAATCACAGAGATAATCTAATTTCAATATCGAGCTCCTCAAAAGCAAGAAAAAGGTGTGTATTTTTTTTCTGAATTGCATAAGTCTTGTTTGAAGAATCAATCTTAATTGATTCCAAGGGCATATTGTAGAATAGATATCAGTATTGGGTTCTAAAATATGCCCCGTAAAAATAATTCAACACCCATTAAGCCTTCAGAAGGCTCTACTATGACTCATGAAGATGAATAATTGCAACATGATCTATCAAAATTACAAGAGCAAGTGCAACAAATTTCACTCTCGCAAAGAGCAACACAAAATGAAATGGAAGTTTGGAAGAAAGGTGTGGAAGCGAAGATGGATGGCATGGAAGCTGGCATGGAAGCTAAGATGGAAAACATGAAGAATGATCTAAAAACAGACATCGAAGGTTTGACAAAGTTGATACAAGAAATGTTTCCTAATGGTGAAAATATAGTAGAAGAACCTCATAATGAGAACAAAATAAATGTTAATTGTGATTTCATAAACTCTAATGTTGGATGGAAGACCCACCATATTCCAAAGATGGATATGAGGAAGTTTGATGGCAAGGATCCCGTAACATGGATACTACAGATGGAGCAATATTTTGATTTCCATGATGTGCAAAACACACAAAAGGTACGCATTGCAACTTTACATTTAGAACAAAATACATTTGTATGGTATCGATGGTTTTGCTCTCCTAAAAAAAATGTCACTTGGTCAATTTTTACGGAGGAAATGATAACACATTATGAGGATACAAACAGCAACAACTTCTTTAGCCAATTGATAAATCTCAAACAAAAGGGTTTAGTGGGGCAGCACATTGAGGACTTCCAAAAATTGAATATAAGGTTAACTGATATTCCAGAGGAACACAGGATCGATCTCTTCATAGGCACTTTAACGGATAACATCCAACATGAAGTTTGCATTTTGGAACCGGATTCCTTGGAGAAGGCATTCAGGTTGGCAAGAAAAGTTGAATGTAAAATAATGAAGACAAGGAAGCCTACCACTCAATTCTATAAAGAAGGAAGTGTTGTTATGCTTATATTTCCACAACCTACAAGGTTGACACCACAAAAACTGGAAGAAAAAAGAGCACAAGGGATTTTCTACAGTTGTGATAGAAAATACACTAAAGGTCATAAGTGTGCTGAGAAGAAATTATTTTACATAGATTGTGAAGAGGAAGAATAAAATGAACAAGAAGAGGATATACACTAGGAACCAGCCCTAGAAGAGGAAGAAATGAGTCCGACCATATCGTGTAATGCATTGGCAAGAATTACCACTCAAACTTTCAAGATAGAAGGACATATCAAGAAGAAGAAGGTAATAGTATTGATTGATTCAGGTAGTATCCATAATTTTATTCATTGTAAGGTAGCCAAGGAATTTCATTGTTTCCTATACCCAGCACCAGAATGTCAAGTGATGGTTGCAAATGGAGGAACTATAAATTTCTTTAGAAAATTCCATAATATCAAGCTAACCATGGGGGAATATGTATTGAATATTCTAATGCTTTCCATTACAATGGGAGGTGTTGATGTTGTACTAGGAGTATAATTGTTACAATATTTGGGGATGGTAGCTTTTAATTTTCAATAAATTTTCTTGAATTTTTTTCGAGAGGAAAGGAAATCGAATTATGGGGTATCGCAGGGAACAAGGGAACACTCTGAAAAGATGAATAAGCTCTAATGTCATGACAAAGCTTCTAAAGAAATAACAACGAGGCGTAATTGCACAATTATGCTCACTAGAAGTTCCGACATCAAAATCATCTATTTACTTCCAACAAGTCTTGGACAATCATTCCAAGGTGTTTGAAACTCCCAAAGGACTCCCACCTATTCGTGATCATGATCATGCTATTCATTTGATTCCAGGAAGTGTTCCTTCAAACATCGTGCCTTATAGATATCCTTACTTCCAAAAGGGAAATTGAACGTATGATTGCGTAAATGTTAGAGGTGGGTATAATTCAACTTAGTCAAAGCTCTTTCTTTGCTCCCGTAGTATTGGTACACAAGAAGGATGGATCATGGTGCATGTGTCCGGATTATAGGGAGCTCAATAAGCTCACCATTAAAGATAAATTTCCCATTCCTGTGATTGATGAATTATTGGATGAATTACGTGGAGCAATTCATTTTACCAAGTTGGATCTTCGTTTAGGATATCATCAAATTAGAATGAAGAATGAAGATATTCCAAAAATAGCATTTCGAACTCATGAGGGTCATTATGAATTTTTGGTCATGCCTTTTGGCCTTACGAATGCACCTTATACATTTCAAGGGTTGATGAATTCCATTTTCAAACCTAGAAAATGTGCTAGTATTTTTTAAGATAAACTAATCTACAGAAAGTCTTGGAAGGATTATGTTCAACATGTTGACATGGTGCTCAAACTATTGCAGGAGAAACAATTATATGAAAAAACATCCAAATGTTTCTTTGGAGTACAAGAGGTGGAATATCTGGGTCATATTATATCTCATGAGGGTGTTAAGGTAGACCCTAACAAAATTAAAGCCATTAAGGAATGGAAAGTCCCCACAACCATAAAGTAGTTGCGAGGATTTCTCAAGTTAACAGGGTATTATCACAAGTTTGTTAAGAATTATGGCAGAATAGCAGCACCTCTAACAACATTATTGAAGAAAGATGCATTTTCATGGACTCCTGAAGCAACTAAGGCCTTTGAACATCTTAAAGAGACAATGTTCCTAGCACCGGCCTTAGCTATGCCAGACTTCACAAAAACCTTTATTGTGGAATGTGATGCCTGAAGAAATGGAATTGGTGCAGCTTTTGCACGTTATGAAGTTGAAGACCCATTTCTTTTGAAATTTGTCCAATCAAAGGAAAGTATTTATTAAAACCTATTTATGAGAAGGAAATGTTAGCAATATCAGATGCACTAAAGAAATGGCGAACTTACGTAACGGGAAACACTTCAAGGTAGAAACCGATCATGATAGTCTTAAACACTTTTTGGAACAAATACTATCATCAGAAGAGCAGCAAAAATGGGTCACAAATATGTTGGATTATGACTTTGAAATAATCTACAAAAAAGGAAAGCTTAATGTTGTTGCAGATGCACTCCCAAGAAAGGATGAAGAGGTGGAAGCATTGCTTTGTGCCATTTCTATTATCCAACCAAATTGGATAACTAAAGCAAGAGATGAATGGAAGAAAGACAAAGATGTATGGACACTCATCCAAAAGTTGTAGCAAGATCCTAGTACATCTGATACATTTAGTTGGAAAAATGATTCCTTATGGTACAAAGATTGCTTATATATTTGCAATAATTCCCAACTAAAACAAAATATTCTTTTCGAATTGCACACTTCTCCTTTAGGAGGACACTCAAGATTTTTAAAAACTTACCACAGGGTGAAAAATGAATTTTTTGGGGATGGCCTTAAATCTGATATTCAAAATTTTTTGGCGGGATGTTTGGTTTTCCAAAAAAATAAAGTTGATACAATTAAGACCCCAGGTCTTCTACAACCTTTATCCTTTCCAAGTCAATGTTGGGAGGAGATTTCAATGGATTTTATCACAGGTTTACCTAACTCCGAAGGAAAGAGTGTCATCGTGGTGGGAGTTGATAGACTTACCAAGTATGCACACTTTTATGCATTATCTCATCCATTTGAAGCAAGTACAATTGCTACTACATTTATGGACACAATTCAAAAGATACATGGAAAACCAAAGGTTATTCTTAGCGACAGAGATCCCATTTTTACTTGAAATTTTTGGACGGAGTTATTTTCTTGCTTGGGTACCTAATTAGCTCATAGCTCATCTTATCATCCTCAATCCGATGATCAAACTGAGATAGTGAGTAAATGTTTGGAAGGAAATATTCATTGTTTTGTATCTGATAAACAAACACAATGGGTCAAGTGGTTACCTCTCACTGAATGGTGGTATAACACTTCCTTCCATACCGAGAAAAAACTCCATTTATGGCACTTTATGGATATCATCCACCGTCCATCACATAATCTTTAAGAGAAAATTCTAAGGTTCAAGCTGTGGAAGATCACATCGATCATCAACAACAAGTTCTCCAACTCTTAAAGGATAACCTAAATTCAACACAAAATCGAATGAAACAACAAACAGATCAACATCGCAGCTAGAGAAGTTTTGATGTAGGCGATTAGGTATTTTTATGACTACAACCATAGAAACAAATGTCCCTCAAGCAAGCCAATAAGGATAGTAAATTATCGCCAAATTACTATGGTCCTTACAAGGTGTTGCAAAATATTGGTACTATCGAATACAAATTGGAGCTTCTTGCATCTTCCTGAGTGCACCCAGTTTTCCATGTTTCATGCTTAAATAAGGTTATAGGTGAAAATCTTCTAGTTCAAAAAATATTGCCAGAACTTGATGAGGAAGGAAAAATCATATTGGAACCTGAAGCAGTCACGAAAAAAAGAACTCAACAGCTACGTAATCAATCAATTTCAGAGTATCTCATCAAGTGGAAGAACTTACCCACTGTAGATTCTACATGGGAGGATGAGAATTTTATACAGAATCACCCAAAGCTACTCAAGCGTTGAGGACAACACTTTTTTGAAGGAGAGGGGCATGTTAGGTCCCTATATTACTAGTATAGTCCCTTCTTGTTGTTAGTGTAACCCCTTTATTGTTATTATTGTACCCTTGTAACCCCCATTTTATTATTATTGTGCCCTTAAATTATTATTGTTAGGTTAATAGATTACAGAATTTGTGGCCCACTAGGATTACATTATGGCCCCATGGACTCCTATATATAGAAAGGAGGTTTTGTAAATTTGATCATCCAATATTTGTTCATTTATGTAATGTATTGGAGGTTGCCCCCTCGAAGTATCTTATTTATAAGGCGTTGATATCTCTTTTCTTCTATTTTTGGAGCTGGTTACACAACAAAAATAGTATCTAAAAGAGTAGCGAAAAAGGCCAAAGAAATTCTCCTAATGTTCATCTCAGTTAGCCACAAAAAGGGAACAATACATCATAATAATTAAGAAGAATGGAAAGGTAATGAAACAAGGTAAATTTATGTTGTTTCACGATAAAGAAAAGGAAAAATCCAAGTATGGTCCCTAGGTTGGAGGTAAAAAAGGCATAAATGAGGGAAGAAAATGTAGGAAATGAGTATTAAAATGACACCCAACATCTCCCCCGAGCTAAAGTGCTTGCATGTCCTCATGCAAAAATCTCAGCTCCCCCGATTATACCTCCTATGCAGGTTGGTGAAGTTGTAGGTGCTATTTGTGTCTTTGTCTGGAGACATGTACCCCTGGGTAGCAAACAATTGTCTTGGCCAGGACTGTTCTTTGTGATCGCTCAACGCATAGTGGTCATGGTATTCTTCCACTAATGAGGATGGTTCCTCTGATCAAGGTTGTTTTTATTCTTCTTTTAGCTCTTCCGCCTCCTCCTGCTCTTCAGCTATATATGACAGTTCCGCGGACACTTTAACTTTCACCCTTTGCTTCGCTCGTTTGTCTCCAATCGTCTTATCAAGGGGCATTTTCTCAATTCCGACCTTAGAAGACCAGGTTTGGCTTCTAGCTTCCTCCTGAATCTCTCTTGAAGTTCTAGCTTGTTTTCCTCGACTCATTCTGGGCCTCTTTCGTTTGAACTCCTCCCAACTCTTTCCTTGCTGGTTCATATCATCCAACACAATTAACTTGATGAGACCATGATTGGTAACACAAGTTTCTGGGTGTGCTGCCGTTTTGACTGCTGCAGCCATATGATTGATATTTACCAACAGAAAATATGGAAGGTTAATTCTCTACTAATGCGAAATATGGTTCAATAAGGGGAAATGATAATTAAAAACAATCGTGGACCTCCCTTCACAGGTGATATATTTTAACAAGTTCAGAGCAACATCCGCCCAAGGTATGGGAAGTGACAACCTGTCGACCCCTCTTCCTTTCTTCTCAAGCTTCTCCTCACCTTCAAGGAAATCCTTTTTCAGAGAAGGATCATTGGCCTTTCTATTGAACCACCTTCTGCCTTCGACCGCCAGTGCTGTTACTCAGGAAACAAACTTCTTTGTTACTTCAATCTAAAAACCCATGAATTTGGTCTGATAGTTGTTAAAATTTATAGTGAACTCCATCACAGTTTCTCTGCCTGAACCCTTCAACTTCTGAAAATACTTGAGCCACCCAAAATCTCTGAATATTTGATATGCCTCCGGACATTTCTGTAATGCATCAATAGAATCTGGTTCGTGCCTCACCACACATCCCCCTATCTTGTGCTGTTATACATGATTACTTCCTTTAGCTTAGTTAGCAAGGGTATCAATGCACTACTCACTATGTTACATCAATCTGCTCTATTATCTTCGGGTTAAGAATTTTCGACCAAGGGTGCAAGAACTTCCAGCTGAGGGAGATGATGGAATGTCATAGTGATCGAGAGGTGAAAAGGTTTTGAATTGATGGTTCGTACTCACACATTTTTTCTATTAATGCCTAGTTATGGAGAGATTCGTACTTCAAGTACAAATCTCCTTTTTGACAAGATCTGGTCATGATTGGTTGCTAGGTATTAACTTTGGTAAATGGTGGGATTAATGGTGGCTTTAAAAGCTAATGGATTATTCATAATTATGACAAGATTCATCCCCCCCAACTTTGATGATGATGACAGTCCACAACCATCAAAAGGACTGTCATTAACTTGCCATAATCATAAAATATTAGAGGATGATAATGTTACCTTTTCGGTGACATACCTGAAAATACATGGAGGAAGAAATTGATGTGATGGCGCAATTTCTCCAACGGTTGTGGCGGTCACCTTCAAACTATCGTAGTAAATTCTTCGTGTCAGGATGATGGCCAAGATTCAATACATTATTGATAGTTTTCGGCCATTACATATGTAACAACCAAGACAAAAATGTGCTATCCTTCATAAAACGTTATTGTTAGGAAAAATAAAAGATTGAGAACAAATGTATAACAACATCATGTAGAATATGTAGGAAAAAAGGATGATGTTATGAAAAAAATGAGTGTAACAACTACCACAAAAGTGGTTTTCAACTACTACCAGATTATCTGACTACGCCCCAAAAGAGGTTTTCACAGTCAGATTCTTATTATCATATTTTTTTGTTTTGTTTATATATATATATATATATATATATTAACAGGTGTAACAGCTGCCACAAAAGTGGTTTTCAGTGTTGCACTTATTGAAAAATAGAAGTTCGGGCAGCACATGGGAATGTCCCCCTGCCACTGTAACATGAAGATCAAAGTCCACGACAATGTTAATAAATCAATCCTTCGAAGTAGGTTGATGATATAATCTGAGAAGGCGCCCATTAACTAGTAATGATGTCTTAGCATTATCAATGGTAACCAATTTTACAGTCCCATTGTTAAAGATTGTATCTACTTCATAAGGACCTAGCCATCTAGTGCAGAGCATGCCCTTGAAATCCTTGAATCTTGAATCGTACAAGAGAGCCCAATCTCCTTTCTAAAATTTCTTCTTTTTAATGAACCTTTCATGCCATCTAGCTCTTTTTTGCTGAATGATCTCTGTCTACTGAATGGTAGCCAACCATTTCTCCTCGAACTCATTGAGCTAATTCGACCTTTGTCTTTGTGCTATGCTCAAATCTATATTTACCTGTAATGTTGTTCTCAGTTTTTTTTTTTTAAACTCTATGGGAAATAAAGGATTCTTACCGTACACCAATTCATATGGTGAGAAGCTCGTAGTATTCCTCCATGTTGTTCTGTAAGCCCACAGTAATTCTAGAAGTTTTTCAGCCCAATTTCTCTAGTGGCTAGCTACTGTCTTTGTCAAAATTCCCTCAATAACTTTGTTGGTACTCTCCACTTGATCATTTATTGTGGATGATAGGGTGAAGTGATCCTGTGATGAATTCCATACTTTTCAACCAGCTTCTGAATTAGATGAGATGTGAATTGGCCCCCCCCATCTGTCACTATCTCCCTGGGTATCCCGAAATGAAAAAAAAAATCTTCAAACAAGAAGTCTAAAACAACCTGATCCATATCTCTAGTTAGTGCCTTCGCTTCGACCCACTTTGTGAAGTAATTTGTACAGACCAATATGTATGACCTCTACTATGATGAAGGATTAATTGGCCTTATGAAATCCAAGGCCCACTTCTCAAATGGCTCTAACACTATTTGAGGCTGTAACGATATCTCTTTTGATTGCAGTGGATGGCCCATCCTTTGGCAACTATCACACCCTTTCACAAAATTTTTGGCATCCTGGAATATAGTTGGCCAGTAGTACCCTTTTGAGAGTACCTTGTACCTCATCCTCTTGTCTGCAAAGTGCCCTCCACAGGGATCCTATGAAAAGCCTTCAAGATATCAAAAATTTCATATTCTCTAACAAAACACCAAATCTGAAAGTCTAGTACAGTATGATAGAGATTTCCCTCTATCCAGGAGTAAGTGGCACTCTGCTGTATTATCTTTATTTTGTCTCTGGAAGATAAATAGTACGTGAATTTACCTACAACAAGATAGTTGGCTATATTTGCATACCATGGTGAGTGAGTAGATATGGTAAAAATATACTCATCAGTAAAAGAATCCTCAGTAGGAGTGCAATTATCACCTATGGTTAACCTAGAAAGAAAATTAGCAACTACATTATCTTTTCAAGGTTTATCTAAAATAGTGATATCAAATTCCTATAAAAACAATATATTTTACAAAGGTCTTGGTCTGATTTTGCAAAGATTTTTTTTGGGTTTAAGGACTTTTCTTGGAGGTACATTAAAATAATATTTTTGCAAAAACTTGTTTTGGGTTTAAGGATTTTTCTTGGAGGAACATTCAAAGGACATTTCTTGGAGGTATGTGATACATTTTTTGGATGTTTTTTGGGCTTCATTTTTTTTGAAAGTATGGATTTGGGCTTAATTTTCATTGTTTTTGAAGGTATGGATTTGGGCTTAATTTTCAAAGGAAACTTTTTAGGCTTGATTTCGAAAGGACTCTTTTTAGGCTTAATATTCAAACGAATTTTTTTGGAAGTATTTTTTAAAGTGATAATTTTTTAGAGGCTTTTTTGAAGTATTTTTTAAAGTGGCATTTTTTAAGAAGTTGGAATTAATTTTCAATGGACATTTTTTGGAGGTATTTTTTAAAGTGACTTTTTTTAGAGTATGTGTTTTGGGTTGAAGTAAATCTTTTATAATGATTTTTTAAAATGAGTTTAAATGAATTTTTTTTGTAGGACTTGGAAGGAAATATTTTGAGCTTCGTTTCATTTTTATAAGAGATTTTTTTCTCGGATTTTTTAAAGTAAGTGTTTTGGATTGAAGTATGTATTTTTTGAAAAAAAATTAAAATGAGTTTTTTTCTTTAAATTAAATCTTTTGTGATGTTTTTTTAATTGATTTTTTGTCTAAATTTTTGAAGGAAAGTTTTTGAACTTCATACTCTATTATCATGGGAAATTGAAGGAATTGTATGAGAAAATATGATCGAAAAAGAGACCCTGAGGAATGTAGAGAAGAGACGAGAGAATCTCGCAAAAGAAAGAGAGAAGCACTCTCAAATATTGAAGGGGAAAATTAACCTCAACTAGAAGTTGAAGCAAGTATGTAAATGTAAATATTATGAATTTGACATATTTAAAATTTTCCTAGTGTAAAATGTGAAGCTTAATTTTTATTTGATGAACTAATTTGTAAAATATTTTGCAATGTAAATAGAGAGAGATATTCCTCAAAATATTGATGATGAGATACAAAATTTTGAAAGAGAAAGTGAAAGAGATATTGAACCAATGATTGAAGATGGTGAAAATGTTGAAATGAATTCGAACGAAGAAATTGAATCACAAGGTATGTACACACACACACACACACACATATATATGTTGAACATATGCACGTATTATTGAAATTATACATAATTATTAATTTAGTTATTTATTGAATATGTAAACTTATTATGTACTATTCATTTGAATATGTACAGATGAAATCAATGTCGATGATGAGATGTTAGAAAATGTTGACACTCACACATATGGAGATAAAATAGCTGACCATATTATACGATATCGTGTTAAGCGCATTTTTGATACGTACTTCATAAAGGAAAATGTGACAGTTCAAGCCCAAATGTTGAAAGGTCTCCTATCATTAAGAAAATTAAAAGAAGCTACGACTTTATTGGGTATTCAAAAATCAACCAAAGATTAAAAAAATGAAAGAAAATGTGATACAAAATATAAATAGTGTTATAAATTCAATTAGAAGATCTAGACAGAAAAATGTTTCATTTGTATGTAGAGCAATACATATGGCAGTGGTTTCATCAATTACTAAAGAGAATCTCTTGGTAAAATCTATGGCACGAGCATTAAGAACCTCACGAAAAAATTTGCATAAAAATCAGAAATTTCGGTTGCAAATAGATGTAAATGATGAACTCGCTTGTTGGAGAGCTATTTGTAGGAAACCATACAAACATAGACTTGGAGAAAATGTTAAAAAAATAATATATGAATATTGGAAGAAAAATTCATGTGTTTCGCCAAATCCAAGGGATGATGTGAAAGAATAGTATGAACTACATTGAATACATGGCAGAAAAACGTTTCTTGGAAACCACTCAAATAAAGTTGTTCAACAAGTTCAAAGAAGAGAATTGTGAAATTCATGTGTCAATCAGTGCTTTTATTCAACAAAAACCATGGTATGTTAAAACCTATCACTGTACACAACACTTGTTGTTGTCGTTATCATGTGGAATTTGAGTTATCTTATGACATATTCCTTAATTTTGGTAGAACATTTTGGAAGGATTCACCTCGTCCTTCCACTATCCGTGATTTCATATCTCAAATTCACTGTGAAAGACAAAGCGATGATCTATTTTATGAAAAGAAATGTGTTGGTGGTAAAAATTGTGATGATTGTGGAAATTTGACTAAATTTCAAAACAAATATCTTATTGATATAAATGATCAATCATTTTCCAACATGAAAGTGAAATGGAAGAGATATGAATATATCGATACATCGATTCAAGGTGCAAATAGCGCTAAAAGAATTGAATTATGCGAAGAAAAAAAAATTGTGATAGAATTTTTGAGAAAGTTTGAGGCAGAAATTTCTAAATACACCAAGCATTCCCATATAGCTCAATGGCAAGACTTGCAATTTAAAAAATCCCGTGAATTTTTTCCACTAGGGACCATTTTGTCAGTAATTGATTTTGCAGAAAACTACACATTTGTTCCACAAAAAGAAATTTAGAGTGAATACTATCATTCTGACCAAGTCTCCATGCTCGTCCATATTGTATATAGACATGTTGAACAAAATGTTGATCATATAGAAAGCACTAGTGAAAATCAACATGTTATTAAAGAATATCACTTTTATATCAGTGATGATCATACACATGATACATATTTTGTACAACATTGTTTTGGAAAGATTTATGATTCCTTGAAAAGTTGGGGAATAACATTCAATGAACATTGGATATGGTCAGATGGATGCGCTGGTCAATTCAAATTTGCATGATCGTTCTTTTAGTTGTGTTGTCTTCATAAGAAAACCTGCATTAAACATTTTTGTAATTTATTCGAGACTGGTCATGGAAAAGGAGAACATGACGGTGCAGGGGCATGCATAAAACAAGCACTTCAAAGATATCAAATGAATCCCTTTGCAAGCCACTTGTGGATGCTAAAGAAGTTGTTAAATGGTGCATCGTTGCTCTAATCCATAAGACTAACCGATCAAGGGAAGTGTGAAGGTACATTCATTTTAATTTTTATTGGATATCTAATTTTAAACAATGTACATTTATCACAATTTGATTATCTTTGATTGTGTTTTATATCATATTTACATTCTTCTTTGAATTTTCCATATAAAGGTTTTTTTGGCATATTGGGATCAAAGAAGTAGATAGATCAATTGGAAATTATGTTGAAATAATAAAAGGGACTCAAAAATTGCATTCAATTACAACAAAATTGTCCAAAAATGTGTTTGCATTGGATAAAAGAAAATATTCTTTTTTTTGTCATGTTTGCATAGACAACATAGAATTTAATGACGTTTGTGAAAATAAAATGTATGTAAAATATTGGAAACATACAAAGCTAAATACAAAGGGAAAAATGTCCGTTGCAATGTTTGAAGAAATGAAATCAGAGGAGACTACAATATCATCCGATGGTGATTGAGTTTCTGATCTTGTTAGAGAAGGTAGCATTTGAATTGCTTTCAAATGATAAAGATCTAGAAATAAATTTAAATACATAAGTTTGTTAAGTTTGTTTTATTATGCAGGAGATATTTTTGTTTTAATTGCACCTGCTGACAATGATGAAAATGTGAAGTATTATTTGATGCGTTGCACTGAACGAAAAATGAAATTAGTAGAAAATTATAATGATCACGGGTTTCCATATGAAAAAGGATCTATTATACTGAAAGGATATTTTTTCAGACAAACTAATCAAAGTTGGGATTTTGTTTACTTTCAAGACTATGAACCTGATGTCATAAGTTGTCAATATAGTCACTTGGTGTGTGCAGCACACATAAATTTGATAGAGGTTCAATCAAAGAAAAAATGAAAATTAGGAAATCGAAAATGTCAAAATCTGATCATGAACAGATCATTGAAGATGGCATTCCATTGAAAATTTTTTGATTGAACTACCCAAAAAATTTGTTCTCTTTCGATTATGTTTTAGAACTTCCAGAACTCAACTAAAAATTGAGCTTCCTTGTTATGTTATCTGTGCAAGTGTTTGCACATGTACAAATTGTATTGGTACATGCACACTAAGATCAACTGAAAGTATATTTTCTATATATGCGTTGATGAAAAATGTTGCATGTATTGGATATATATCTATATCTATATCTATATCTATATCTATATCTATATCTATATCTATATCTATATCTATATCTATATCTATATATATATATATATATATATATATATATATATATATATATATATATATCTTCTAGAATGCAATTAATTGTTACTTTTTCATGTGCATTTCGATGAAAAAAAGCCAATGCATATGATAAGGTTAACACGGACTGAATGTGACCAGTTTTTCTCGTGGGTTTTTCTGGTAAAAAGTATGGAATGTAAATCAATCATCCACAATATAGTTGTGTACAAAGATTCCTTTCATACAAGAGACTTGGAGCACTTCTCTGACTTTTGGTGGGATTTGACCCACATCCCTATTCCTGATAGAAAATATAGTACAAAATTTGTCTGTCCAATGGTCGGATATGTTCTAGGAAATTAATTGAAAGTAGCTTTTCTACATGCATTGATGAAAACTTTTGCACGTATATATATATATATATATATATATATATATATGTTCTAGAATGCAATTAACTGAAATTAGCTTTTCTATACATGTGCATTGATGAAAAATAATGGATATATATGTACATTATAGATTGCATTTTTAAAATTTTATGATTGTTTTCAACACATCTAACAAGACCTAGAATCTTATGATTGCTTATATATATGTATGTATGTATGTATATATTGTACTTCACAACATTACTTCACATGCCAAATGTACTTCAACCATCCAAAACTTGAGTTTTAAAAACTTTTTGATTATATCACAACATTAATTCACATGCCATGTCAATTGTAGTTCAACTATCCAATAAAAACATTTAACATTATATCACATGCCAAATTTAGATTAAACATCCAAAAATTAAAAGTTTTAATTTAACAAAAAATTATAGATCACAACATTACTTCACATGCCAAATATACTTCAACCATCCAAAACTTGAGTTTTAAAAACTTTTTGATTATATCAAAACATTACTTCACATGCCATGACAATTGTATTTCAACTATCCAATAAAAACATTTAACATTATATCACATGCCAAATGTAAGATTAACTATCCAAAATAATGATTTTAACAAAAAATTATACATCACACCATTAATTCACATGCCAAATGTAGTTCAAAATCAAAACATTAATTTATAGATCACAACATTACTAGTAGTTCAACTATCCAAAACTTAAGTTTTAAAAACCAAACAAATTATAACACAACATTACTTCACATGCCAAATGTACTTCAACCATCCAAAACTTAAGTTTTAAAAACAAAACAAATTATAACACAACATTACTTCACATGCCAAATGTAGTTCAAAAGAAAAACATTAATTTATAGATCACAACATTGCTAGTAGTTCAACTTATCCAAATGTAGTTCACATAAAATATGTCCAAAATTTGTAGATCTCACAAGTATCAAGTATCAAGTTATATATATGACTGCATCTAGATAATATATAAAAAATTAAATTTAAGACTATAAGTCATCCATCAAATCAATGGATGTAGTGTCTTTCCCCAAAAAAGTCTCAATCCGCAAGCTATCCGCAGAAGCATGGGGAACCCGTACACAATGCACGTACAAACATTAAAATTTGATGTTTTAAAATTGAGTGAGAATATATAGAACTTCATGTAAAAAAAAAAATATAAAAAAAAAATCATGCAATGCCTCATGAGGTTCCCTCCATTTGTTGCTCGTCAACTACAACTTCCCCCATGGGAACATCTCCAACAAAATTGTACAATATACATGTACAATTATATATATATATATATATATATATATATATATAAACTTATTTTCAATAATAATAATAAAAAATAGACAACTTTTCAAATGGTTGAAATGTTGTGGATGTTTGTATCTCCATCACTAGAGGAGACTCAGTGGAGAAAAGAAATCGTCTATAGAAACCTAAAATTAAAAAATTTAATTTAAGTATAAAATAACTCAAGATCTCTTAGTTTATAATAAAACTTTAAACTTCAATTTATAAATTATAAATTAAAAACATATATAATTAAAAGTGAAAAATTGAATACTAACATTGGTGGATTTGGCACATCTCCTAAGAGAGGCTCCAAAAAGAAAATCTCCAAAAAACCTAAAATTGAAAAAAATTTAAAATAACTCAAGATATAGATATATCTCATTTTTTAATGGAACTTTTTGAGGTGGAATATATATAACTTAAAAACATAAATTTTAAAAGCGAAAAATTGTCCATACTTGTTGTGAACTCCGACACATCTTCTAAGGTAGAAAAGTACATCTCCTAAGGAAGAAGAAGGTAACACCATCCCAAAAAACATCGAGGGAATTGAAATCGTTAAAAACATTTTATTATATGAAATGTACATGTGTGCACAATTATTTATTTTAAAAATATCAAGTTTAAAAAACACTAACATTTGCCAACATATCTTGATGGTGAGACCCATCTTCGATTGTTCAACCTAAGACTCGAATAATATTAACATTTTCTTCATTCATCAAGGTGACAACCGGGAAATGGTGTTAACATATAATAATGCATTTTTGTTAGATTAATGTACATACAAATAAATGTGTATATATATATATATATATATATATATATATATATATATATATATATATATATATCTATTACAAATTGTATGTATGTGTTAAAATAATTTAATCCTAACCATTAACACATACCATTCCCATGCCCTCTTCCTCATGAAAAATTAGGTCATGCCAACCATTGCAACAATTATTTGCATATGTTTTCAGATCTTCAACACTCATGTTGTCAATCTATTCATCTGTATAATATACAAAATTGGCGCGTGCATTCTCACGTGCTCTTTGTCAATTCAGACAAACATCGACTCCACCCAATCCACTGTGAACATTATCAATGATGGCCTCCCTTGCTTCTCGATTAATTTGAGAAGTGGCTTTCATCTCTGACTACAAAGTTTCAACACAAACAAGTCGACTAACCAATGGTGGCTCAAGACGAGGCAACTCAGCATCATGCCTAGCACCCCTATGGTCACACAATCGACCTTTCCTAGGACCCAAAAAATTCAGAGGGAAGGTCATTTTAATTGGGTTTCATTTCCAAAAATAATTTTTCAAAATAAATTGGAACCTCATCGTTCCATGGGAGTCTTCCATAAGCCGCAAGGTGTCTATCATACAAATAGTGAGCTATATCAGGGTGCTTGAAATATTGCACCTTCAAAATATTTCTTTTCGACCCTTATTTACAAATAAACATAGACTTTTCCATTTTTGTTGTCATTCTTTCTTTAACAGCCTCCCATTTATTGGGTCCCATCACTATTTCCTTTCTTTTTCCCATGAAATCCACAAAATTATCTGTGGTTGGCCCAAAATTTTGGTACACATCTACTAGTTGGCCTAAAGAATGTGTAACTATTTCCAAGCTTTGTCGACTCTCAGCGAGTAGAGTCAAAGACACAATATCTCTTTGCAATTTTGCATATGTTGACACCTTTCTAAGGTGCATTGTTGCATGTTTCTTTCCCATGGTATATCAGAAATGTCAGTTGGATATGTCGTGGTGGGTGGACAACCTTCTTCTTGAATGAAGCATTCTGCCCTACGTCTATTTCGACCAACATTTGGAGCATTTTCAGCCTCTGCATCAATATATAAAATTTTGTATATTAGAAAAAACACATGTAAACAAATTTGTACAAATTGAATGAAAAAAATATTCAAATTGATGGAAACCTCGATGTGGTTGGCTAGTGTTGTGTAACCAACTCCAAAAATAGAAGAAAAGAGATATAAACGCCTTAGAAATAAGCCACTTCGAGGGGGCAACCTCCAATACATTACATAAATGAACAATTCTTGGATGATACAATTCACAAAACCTCCTTTCTATATATAGGAGTCCATGGGGCCATAATGTAATCCTAGTGGGCCACAATGTAATCCTAGCCGACCTAACAATAATAATTTAAGGGCACAATAATAACAAAATGGGGGTTACAAGGGTACAATAATAACAATAAGGGGGTTACACTAACAACAATAAGGGACTATACTAGTAATATAGGGTTTTGTAAGTTGTATCATCCAAGAATTGTTCATTCATGTAATGTATTGGAGGTTTCCCCCTCGAAGTGGCTTATTTCTAAGGCGTTGATATCTCTTTTCTTCTATTTTTGGAGCTGGTTACACAACATTTGGTATCAGAGCAATTTATAGTTCCTCCATTTGCAACCATCACTTGACATTCTGGTGCTGGGTATAGGAAACAATTTAATTCCTTGGCTACCTTACAATGAATAAAATTATAGGTGCTACCTGAATCAATCAACACTATTACCTTTTTCTTCTTGATATGTCCTTCTATATTGAGAGTTTGAGGAGTGGCAATTCCTGCCAGTGCATTACACGATATGGTCGGATTCATTTATTCCTCTTCTAGTGCTGGTTCCTGGTGTATATCCTCTTCTTGTTCATTTTCTTTTTCCTCTTCACAATTTATGTAAAATAATTTCTTCTCAGCACACTTATGACCTTTAGTGTATTTGCTATCACAACTGTAGGAAAGCCCTTGTGCTCTTTTTTCTTCCAATTGTTGTGGTGTCAACCTTGTAGGTTGTGGAAATCTAGGTGTAGAAACACTTCCTTCTTTATAGAATTGAGTGATAGGCTTCCTTGTGTCAACTTTTATTTTGTTCTCATCATGAGGTTCTTCTACTATTTTTTCACCATTAGGAAACATTTCTTGTATCAACTTTGTCAAACCTTTGATGTCTTCTTTTAGATCATTCTTCATGTTTTCCATGTTGTCTTTCATGTCATCCATGTTAGCTTCCATGCCAGCTTCCATGTCATCCATCTTAGCTTCCACGTCTTTCTTCAAACCGTCCATCTTCGCTTCCACGCCTTTCTTCAAAACTTCCATTTCATTTTTTGTTGCTCTTTGCGAGAGTGAAATTTGTTACACTTGCTCTTGTAATTTTGATAGATCATGTTGCAATTCTTCATCTTCATGAGTCATAGTAGAGCATTATGAAGGCTTAATGGGTGTTGAATTATTTTTATGGGGCATATTTTAGAACCCAATACTGATATCTATTCTACAATATGCCCTTGGAATCAATTCAAATTGATTCTTCAAACAAGACTTGTGCAATTTGAAAAAAAAAAATACACACCTTTTTCTTGCTTTTGAGGAGCTCGATTTTGAAATTGGATTATCTCTGTGATTGCAGCACTTCAATATTTGAATTTTGGTACCAATGTAGCCTTCTGAATTATCTTTCGAATGCCACAGGTCTGACCTGATTTGGATTCTCCAAGACAAATTTGTGTCCAATCTCCCACAATGACCTAATTATGGACTGGTTCAGTACAACGAACTTGTATGACTTGCCACGTGTCACCGTTTCATCGTTCGTCTCTCAAATTTATAGCCAAGAAACTACAGTCCGTGTACTTGCGACCAATTTTTACAGCACTCCAATCCAATGCTGAGAGAGAGAGTTATGAAGATTTTCCCACGATCACCTCTTTGAGATGAAATTCAGGAGCCTGAAAAAGCCCTACCTTCCACAGATCATATCTCCGAAAATGTTGTGAACCAATATGTGAAATTTTTTTACTATTTTCCTTAGGATTTCCGCTTCGCACCCTAAACATTTCAACTTCTGATACTTTGTATAAAACAAATTATAGCGCAAATTCCATGATGACCTATTTAGGAGCCTGAAAAAAGACCTAAATTCCACAGATCATATCTCCAAAAATATTACGATTCAAGCTATGAAATTTTTTGACGATGTTCCTTAGGATTTCAGCTTCACACCCTAAAAATTTCAGCTTCTGAAACTTCGTAGAAAAAACGTTATAGCAAAAATTCCATGATGACCTGTTTGGAGCAGTGAAACCCTAGAATCCAAAGCTCTGATACAAAATGTTGTGTAACCAGCTCCAAAAATAGAAGAAAATAGATATCAACGCCTTATAAATAAGCCACTTCGAGGGGGCAACCTCCAATACATTACATGAATGAACAATTCTTGGATGATACAATTTACAAAACCTCCTTTCTATATATAGGAGTCCATGGGGCCATAATGTAATCCCAGTGGGCCACAATGTAATCCTAGCCGACCTAACAATAATAATTTAGGGGCACAATAATAACAGAATGGGGGTTACAATGGTACAATAATAACAATAAAGGGGTTACACTAACAACAATAAGGTACTATACTAGTAATATAGGGCTTTACACTGTATCATCCAAGAATTGTTCATTCATGTAATGTAATGGAGGTTGCCCCCTCAAAGTGGCTTATTTCTAAGGCGTTGATATCTCTTTTCTTCTATTTTTGAAGCTGGTTACACAACATTTGGTATCGTGTAAAATTTATAGTTCCTCCATTTGCAACCATCACTTGACATTCTGGTGCTGGGTATAGGAAACAATTTAATTCCTTGGCTACCTTAAAATGAATAAAATTATGGGTGCTACCTAAATCAATCAACACTATTACCTTTTTCTTCTTGATATGTCCTTCTATATTGAGAGTTTGAGGAGTGGTAATTCCTTCCAGTGCATTGCACGATATGGTCAGATTCATTTCTTCCTCTTCTAGGGCTGGTTCCTGGTGTATATCCTCTTCTTATTCATTTTATTCTTCCTCTTCACATTCTATGTAAAATAATTTCTTCTCAGCACACTTATGACCTTTAGTGTATTTTCTATCACGACTGTAGCAAAGCCCTTTTGCTCTTTTTTCTTCCAATTTTTGTGGTGTCAACCTTGTAGGTTGTGGAAATCTAGGCGTAGCAACACTTCCTTCTTTATAGAATTGAGTGGTATGTTTCCTTGTATCGACTTTTATTTTGTTCTCATCATGAGGTTCTTCTACTATTTTTTCACCATTAGGAAACATTTCTTGTATCAAATTTGTCAAACCTTCGATGTCTGCTTTTAGATCATTCTTCATGTTTTCCATGTTGTCTTTCATGTCATCCATCTTAGCTTCCATGCCAACTTCCATGCCATCCATCTTAGCTTCCACGCCTTTCTTCAAACCGTCCATCTTCGCTTCCACGCCTTTCTTCAAAACTTCCATTTCATTTTTTGTTGCTCTTTGTGAGAGTGAAATTTGTTGCACTTGCTCTTGTAATTTTAATATATCATGTTGCAATTATTCATCTTCATGAGTCATAGTAGAGCCTTATGAACGCTTAATGGGTGTTGAATTATTTTTACGGGGCATATTTTAGAACCCAATACTGATATCTATTCTACAATATGCCCTTGGAATCAATTCAAATTGATTATTCAAACAAGACTTATGCAATTTGCAAAAAACAATACACACCTTTTTCTTGCTTTTGAGGAGCTTGATATTGAAATTGGATTATCTCTGTGATTGTGTCACTTCAATATTTGAATTTTGGTACCGATGTAGCCCTATGAATTATCTTTCGAATGCCATAGGTTTGACCTGATTTGGATTCTCCAAGACAAATTTGTGTCCATTATCCCACAATGACCTAATTATGGACTGGTTCAGTACAACGAAATTGTATGACTTGCCACGTGTCACTGTTTCGTCCTTCAGCTCTCAAATTGATAGTCAAGAAATTACAGTCCGTGTACTTGCGACCAGTTTTTACGGCACTCCAATCCGATGCTCAGAGAAAGAGTTATGAAGATATTCCCACGATCACCTCTTTGAGATGAAATTCAGGAGCCTGAAAAAGCACTACATTCCACAGATCATATCTCCGAAAATATTGTGAACCAATCTCTGAAATGTTTTGAAGATTTTCCTTAGTATTTTGGCTTCGCACCCTAAAAATTTCAGCTTCTGAGACTTCTTAGAAAATGAATTATAGCGCAAATTCCACAATGACCTGTTTAGGAGCCTGAAAAAAGACCTAAATTCCACAGATCATATCTCCAAAAATATTGCGATCCAAGCTCTAAAGTTTTGTGACGATGTTCCTCAGGATTTCGGCTTTTCACTCTAAAAATTTCAGCTTCTGAAACTTCGTAGAAAAAAATTTATAGCGAAAATGCCACGATGACCTGTTTGGAGTAGCGAAACCCTAGAATCCAAAGCTCTAATACCGAATGTTGTGTAACCAGCTCCAAAAATAGAAGAAAAGAGATATCAACGCCTTAGAAATAAGCCACTTTGAGGGGGCAACCTCCAATACATTACATGAATGAACAATTCTTGGATGATACAATTTACAAAACCTTCTTTCTATATATAGGAGTCCATGGGGCCATAATGTAATCCTAGTGGGCCACAATGTAATCCTAGTCGACCTAACAATAATAATTTAAGGGCACAATAATAACAAAATGGGGATTACAAGGGTACAATAATAACAATAAGGGGGTTACACTAACAACAATAAGGGACTATACTAGTAATATAGGGACCTAACAGCTAGCATCTTCCGCACCCTGAAACTGTTGAGAACCAGAATGACCCTACTGAGAACCAACACCACCAGCCATTTATTGGCCTCTAGGGGAATAAATATCACCACCTTCACGCAAACTTCTAACACTTATTGATGGCCCTTTAAGGGGATTTGTACCACCACCAACCTCTCGAGACGAGGGAGAAGCTTCATAAACAAATACAAATTTATAATCAATTGAAAAATACATTCATACATATAAATACACATATATATTCATTGATTAAATTGCGTGAACCATACCATGGTTGGGTGAACCATGGGCATGCTCCATGGATAGAGTAGAGACCCTTCTCCTCTTATCTCCTAAAAAATAAAAAAAAAGAAACTTATTAACAACTAATTTAACTCACAAAGTCGATAAAAAATCAATTCCATATGTACACACATGTATGGAGATTTAAGATTATATTTAAATACCATGAACATCCCTCGATCCCTGATCCCCCCCTCTCGTAGAGCTATGGGATTTTGTTGATCTTCGTCGTTCATCCTCCATGATATATATATCTACGGTGGACCTTTACAATTATTTTTTTAAATGAATAGAATTTAAAATAAATTTAAGAAAATTAATGTAATTTACTATACACAAATTATGTAAAACACAAATTTCAAAGCACCAATTGATGTGTGAAACTCAAGTTAAGAAAAAAAAATTATAAAAATGATAAGTTCACCAAATTGCGCTTTACATGGTGGGAGCACACTTGGTATAAAATTGAAAAAAACACATCGTCTTAAAAAAATAAGTGAAACTCCATTTAAATAAAAAATTGTTGAAGTCCCTGCATTTTAATTTTATAAAAATGTGAAGTTCACCACTTGTTGCAAATGTGAAGTTCACCAAGTTGCGCTTTACATGGTGTGGTGGGAGCACACTTGGTATATAATTGAAAAAAGCACATGGTCATTAAAAAATATGCATTTATAAGTACAAAACACACACATATTCAAGATATGTTACAATTTCCGTCAATAAATTTTGAAAGAGAGAGTCTCAACGCTAATTCATCTTTGAGAGATGAATCTTGAATTTTTGAAGAAGAGTGTCTCAAAACTAATTCATCTTTGAGAGATGAATCTTGAATTTTTGAAGAAGAGCATCTCAAAACTAATTCATCTTTGAGAGATGAATCTTGCATTGGCATTTCCCCGTATAATTCTAATTCATATATTAATTTATCTTTGATAGATGAATCTTGAATTGGCATTGCCCCACACACTATATTAGCAGACATCTTATTCACATTTGAACAATGTCTTATACTAAAAAATTGAAATTGGCTAACAATATTGTTTGCTATTCCATGCAGTTCTTTTAGCCTCTCATTCTTATCTTGGTACATGCCATTCATCTGGTTGCACACAAATTTAGAATTGGTGAAAACTACAATTCCATTTGATCCATACTCCATAGTTGTTTCCAAGCCTTCTATCAATCCAATATAATATGCCTCGTTGTTTGTTGTTCTTCCTAGTATATTCATTTTCCTTTGAACGACTGTGCTAGTCGCAATATTGGAAAGCACATATGTGATCATTGCTTTCCCTGGATTGGGATAGCAAGAAATTTCTATGCATAATTTCCAGTTTTCAACCTTATTTAATGGTTTTCTTATCCCTGAAAAAAAATCAATAAAAATGTATATTAAATTGACATTTATTGCAAATTCATGGGAGAAATGACACATGATCATGAGATAAATGACATGTGCATGGTTTATCTTAAAGTTTGACTTAAAAAGTTTATGGTAGAATTCACATCTAGAATTAATGGGAGGAAGCCTTTAGTTTGTGGGAGAAATAAATTTTATCCACTTACTAAAATAAATAGTTATGTCAAAAGTCACACTTTTATGAGTTTGTGGGAGAAATGAAATAGAAATGACACATGCCTTAAAGTTTTCCTAAAATTTTATGAGAGAAGGGAGAAATGACACATGTACAAAATTTTCCTTAGAGTGGTAGTGGTTTATGGATATGAAAACGAAAAGCTGCTATTTATATATGTTACAGAGATTGACTATAGGGGCATTTAATGGATATGTCACATTTGAGAAAAGAGAAATGACACATTTATAAGGTTTTCCTTAGAGTGGTAGTGGTTTATGGATATGAAAATGAGAAACTTCTATTTAGATTTGTTACAGAGATTGACTGTAGGGGCATTTATTGGATATGTCACCTTTAAGAAAAGATGAGATCTAGAGGCTACCTGGCCCTTTACAGAGTCCGTCTTTAGAACTTGTAGAAGTTAACACTCAACAGACAGACTAAAATCCTATGGAAGTTCAAAATTCTACGAGATTTCAGCCACTTTAGGTTCAATTTTTAGGCCTTAAAGCTTGAGAGAAATGACATTTACATGCTTTGAAAAATTATTTTATGCACTTACAAAAAACATGCTTTAAAGTTAATGGGAGAAATCCGACATGACATATACATGCTTTAAAAACTTGCCTAAGAATTTATGGGAGAAATGACACATGTACACAATTTTCCTTAAAGTGGTTGAGGTTTATGGATATTAAAATGAAGAACTTCTATTTAAAGATCTGTTACAGAGATTGACTATAGGGGCATTTACTGGATATGTCACCTTTGAGAAAATATGAGATCCAGAGGCTACCTGGCCCTTTACAGACTCTGCCTTTAGAACTTGTAGAAGTTAACACTCAACGAACAGACTAAAATTCTATGGAAGTTCAAAATTCTATGAGAATTCAACCACTTTAGGTTCAATTTTTAGGCCTTAAAGCTTGAGAGAAATGAAATTTACATGCTTTGCAAAATTATTTTATGCACTTACAAAAAACATGCTTTAAAGTTAATGGGAGAAAGCCAACATGGCATGTACATGCTTTAGAAAACTTTGCCTCAGAATTTATGGGAGAAATGACACATGTACACAGTTTCCCTTAAATTGGTTGAGGTTTATGGATATTAAAATGAAGAACTTCTATTTACATCTGTTATAGAGATTGACTGTAGGGGCATTTACTGGATATGTCACCTTTGAGAAAAGATGAGATCCAGAGACTACCTGGCCCTTTACATACTCTGCCTATAGAACTTGTAGAAGTTAACAATACATGTCCCAATTATACCCTATGAAGGGTGTAGAGGATCTGTGGAATCACTCACACTACTTTACGTAGACAAAAGGGTGTATAAGAATGCATGTGTTTTACAATGAATATTTTTCATTTTAAATTAAGAATATATAATTTGAAACAATTACCTATATAAGGTTAAAAACTATGTTTTGTATCAAATCACTTTTGGTTTCAATGGGAAACTTTTATGGCTAATGTTTTTTTCTCAAAATGTGATACACCCCATTAAAATGGGAGATATATCGAAATGATTCCTATGGTGTAATAAAATAGTTTCAAGTAGTTTAAAAATATAGATGCATAAATTCAATGAGCATAGTTTTGAGATATAAAATTCCAAAATGGAAGAGTTGTTTGTGAAAAAATATCAGTGGATCACTATGGATATATCTGCTTCATTAAAAGGGATTTTTCTAGAAGGATGTCCACTAAGTTGGAAAGAAGGGAAAGTATCACAATTATATGTTAATGTGCATGTGTTTTACATTAAATATTTTTCATTTTAAATTAAGAATCTATTCAAGAAACAATTACCTATATAAGGTTAAAACCTATGTTTTGTATCAACTCACTTTTTGTTTCAATGGGAAACTTTTATGGCTAATTTGGGGTTTTTTCTCGAAATGTGATACACCCCATTAAAATGGGAGATATATCGAAATGATTCCTATGGTGTAATAAAATGTAGTTTAAAAATATAGATGAAAAAATTCAATGAGCATAGTTTTGAGATATAAAAGTCCAAAATGGAAGATTTGTTTGTGAACAAATATCAGTGGATCACTATGGATATATCTGCTTCATTAAAAGGGATTTTTCTAGAAGGATGTCCACTAAGTTGGAAATAAGAGAAAGTATCACAATTATATGTTAATCTGCATGTGTTTTACATTGAATATTTTTCATTTTAAATTAAGAATCTATTTGAAACAATTACCTATATAAGGTTAAAACCTATGTTTTGTATCAAATCACTTTTGGTTTCAATGGGAAACTTTTACGGCTAATGTTTTTTTTCTCGAAATGTGATACACCCGATTAAAATGGGAGATATATCGAAATAATTCCTATGGTGTAATAAAATAGTTGAGTAGTTTAAAGATATAGATGCATAAATTCAATGAGCATAGTTTTGAGATATATAATTCCAAAATGGAAGAGTTGTTTGTGAACAAATATCAGTGGATCACTATGGATATATCTGCTTCATTAAAATGGATTTTTCTAGAAGGATGTCCACTAAGTTGGAAAGAAGGGAAAGTATCACAATTATATGTTAATGTGCATGTGTTTTACATTGAATATTTTTCATTTTATTAAAAATCTATTTGAAACAATTAAACTATATAAGGTTAAAACCTATGTTTTGTATCAAATCACTTTTGGTTTCAATGGGAAACTTTTATGGTTAATGTGTTTTTCTCGAAATGTGATACACCCCATTAAAATGGGAGATATATCGAAATGATTCCTATGGTGTAATAAAATAGTTTCAAGTAGTTTAAAGATATAGATGCATAAATTCAATGAGCATAGTTTTGAGATATAAATGTCCAAAATGGAGGAGTTGTTTGTGAACAAATATCAGTGGATCACTATGGATATATCTTCTTCATTAAAAGGGATTTTTCTAGAAGGATGTCCACCAAGTTGGAAAGAAATTCAATGAGCATAGTTTTGAGATATAAAAGTCCAAAATGGAATAGTTGTTTGTGAACAAATATCAGTGGATCACTATGAATATATCTGCTTCATTAAAAGGGATTTTTCTAGAAGGATGTCCACTAAGTTGGAAAGAAGGGAAAGTATCACAATTATATGTTAATATGCATGTGTTTTACATTGAATACTTTCCATTTTAAATTAAGAATCTATAATTTGAAACAATTACCTATATAAGGTTAAAACCTATGTTTTGTATCAAATCACTTTTGGTTTCAATGGGAAACTTTTATGGCTAATGTGTTTTTTTCTTGAAATGTGATACACTCCATTAAAATGGCAAATATATTGAAATGATTCCTATGGTGTAATAAAATAGTTTCAAGTAGTTTAAAAATATAGATGCATAAATTCAATGAGCATAGTATTGAGAGATAATTCCAAAATGGAAGAGTTTTTTGTGAACAAATATTAGTGGATCACTATGGATATATCTGCTTCATTAAAAGGGTTTTTTTATAGAAGGATGTCCACTAAGTTGGAAAGAAGGGAAAGTATCACAATTATATGTTAATGTGCATGTGTTTTACATTGAATATTTTTCATTTTATTAAAAAAATATTTGAAAAATTAAACTATATAAGGTTAAAACCTATGTTTTGTATGAAAACACTTTTGGTTTCAATGGGAAACATTTATGGCTAATGTGTTTTTCTTGAAATGTGATACACCCCATTAAAATGGGAGATATATCGAAGAGTTGTTTGTGAACAAATATCAGTGGATCACTATGGATATATCTACTCCATTAAAAGGGATTTTTCTAGAAGGATGTCCACTAAGTTGGAAATAAGGGAAAATATCACAATTATATGTTAATGCATTTGTTTTACATTGAATATTTTTCATTTTAAATTAAGAAGCTATTTGAAACAATTACCTATATAAGGTTAAAACCTATGTTTTGTATCAAATCACTTTTGGTTTTAATCGGAAACTTTTATGGCTAATGTGTTTTTTCTTGAAATGTGATACACCCCATTAAAATCGGAGACATATCGAAATGAATCCTATGGTGAAATAAAATAGTTTCAAGTAGTTTAAAGATATAGATGCATAAATTCAATGAGCATAGTTTTGAGAATATAAGTCCAAAATGGAATAGTTGTTGGTGAACAAATATCAGTGGATCACTATGGATACATTTGCTTCATTAAAATGGATATTTCTAGAAGGATGGACTAGTTGGAAAGAAGGGAAAATATCACAAATATATGTTAATGTGCATGTGTTTTACATTGAATATTTTTCATTTTATTAAGAATCTATTTTCAAAACAATTAACTATATAAGGTTAAAACCTATGTTTTGTTTCAAATTACTTTTTGTTTCTAAATATTATGTGTTCTACATTGAATATTTTTCATTTTATTAAAAGTCTATTTGAAACAATTATACTATATAAGGTTAAAACCTATGTTTTGTATCAAATCACTTTAGGTTTCGATGGGAAACTTTTATGGCTAATGTGTTTTTCTCGAAATGTGATACACCCCATTAAAATGGGAGATATATCGAAATGATTCCTATGGTGTAATAAAATAGTTTGAAGTACTTTAAAAATATAGATGCATAAATTCAATGAGCATAGTTTTGAGATATAAAAGTCCAAAATGGAAGAGTTGTTTGTGAACAAATATCAGTGGATCACTATGGATATATCTGCTTCATTAAAAGGGATTTTTCTAGAAGGATGTCCACTAAGTTGGAAAGAAGAAAAAATATCACAATTATATGTTAATGTGCATGTGTTTTACATTGAATATTTTTCATTTTATTAAAAATCTATTTGAAACAATCAACTATAAAAGGTTAAAACCTATGTTTTCTATCAAATCAATTTTGGTTTCAATGGGAAACTTTTATGTCTAATGTGTTTTTCTCGAAATGTGATAGACCCCATTAAAATGGGAGATATATCAAAATAATTCCTATGGTGTAATAAAATAGTTGAGTATCTTAAAGATATAGATGCATAAATTCAATGAGCATAGTTTTCAAATATATAAGTCCAAAATGGAATAATTTTTGGTGAACAAATATCAATGGATCACTATGGATATATTTTCTTCATTAAAAGGAATTTTTCTAGAAGGATGGACTAAGTTGGAAAGAAGGGAAAATATCACAATTAGATGTTAATGCATGTGTTTTACATTGAATATAAAAGGTTTTTTCTCTCTTTCATTGTTTGAGTCCCGATCTTATAAAAAATTTCCACTAAATCCATCCCTATTACTTTTCATGTGAACCACATTCCCAAACCCACCCATATATGTACCTAAGAGCCAAGCCAAGCGTAAAAAGGGCTTATTTCATATTCTACTTCAACACATATGTGATTAATTATCATTAGAATTTATATGGTAGAAATACATATAAAGAGTAGTCCTTAGTATAGATCTATTTTGACTTTAAGGAATAAAGGGGATTTTTTTAGAAATATTATCTTAGGAGGTAGAACTAAACCGTCTATAACCAACAAAAAAAACCATGGCCCATGAGCATCACATGCAAACACAAGTTACTCCCATGTTTGAAACACCACCTCACATCATCATAAGGGTTGGAAACCACTAAGCAACCCATACTAAGTTCCCTAGAAGGGATGACTATCATATTTAATGATTGGGTTTATCTCAAAGGTCAAAAGGAAAATCAAAGTTAGGAACGGGAATTAGAATAGAAATTAAGGTAAGACCATGACCTTTTACCCAATATTGAATGAAGGTGAGCAACCATATAGATATCATGAAGGAAGTTCAAGAAAAATTATGATAAGAAATATTATCTTTTTTGCAGAGGCTTAAATTATGATATGATAAGAAATATTATCTTTCTTGAAGGAAGTTCTGATATGATAAGAAATATTATCTTTTTTTTCAGATGCTTAAATTCATGAAAATATTATGAAAAGGTGGAATATTTATTCTATGCAAAACAGTCGGAGATCATGACAGCTACTCTGTCTTTTCTAGGGATGATCAACTCATCGAATTCTGATATGATAAGAAATATTATCTTTTTTGTAGAGGCTTAAATTCATGAAAAGATCATGAAAAGGTGGAATATTTGTTCTGTGAAAAATAGTTAGAGATCATGACAGTCACTCTGTCTTTTCTAGGGATGATCAACTCATGAAATTCTGATATGATAAGAAATATTATCATTTTTTAAAGGAAGTTATGATATGATAAGAAATATTATCTTTTTTGTAGAGGCTTAAATTCATGAAAAGATCATGAAAAGGTGGAATATTTATTCTGTGCAAAACATTCGGAGATCATGAGAGCCACATAAATGTGCACCCCAGTTATAAAAGACTCTAGACAACCACAGTGTAATAGACAACATTACTAAACAGAGTGCAAAACAACTATTTTACAAGAATTATTCCATTGTAAAATTCTTATTCCCTTTCAAATTTTACAGGAATTGTTCCCTTTCAAATTTTATAGGAATTACTCCCTTTCAAATTTTACAGGAATTAGTCTGGCATCTGTTGGCATATGTCTATAGGAATTGATGAGGTGGAGGCACTGTAAGTTGAATAAGTGGCCACGCAAGGTGAGCAAGGGACCAAACATAACCAACAAACAGGTGGCGACGAGCTGCAAGTTGGAGAAATAGCTTTACACCATACATTATTTAGCCTGATAAATTCGATCCAGTAAATGAGAAAATTATAATATAAATTTTATAAATTTATATTTTTTTTATGCACATAAACAATAAACAATAAAAAAATGGATAAACAGAATTATGTTTTATGTTTGCAGAAATAAAAAAAATAGAAGTACAGGAACATTGATAACTTAAGGGGGAAAAGGGACAAAATGCAGAGAAACAATTAAAAAAAATGAATACACAGAATTATATTTTCATTCAGAAATTTAGGGAAGTGCAAACCTAAAAAAAACGAATACACAGAATTATATTTGCATTCAAAAATATAGGAAGTTCAAACCTAGGTATATATCTACATCTAGTGTAAAATGAAATAAAAAATAGAAGTGCACGAACATTCAAACATTCAAAACTTGAGGGAGAACTTGAGGGAGAAATGGGAGAAAATTCATAGAAACAATAAATAAAATGAATACACACAATTAAACTAAACACTTACCTAGAAATTTGCAGAAATTCGTTGTGGCGCAACTCCAAAGCAACAACAGAGCAGCAATTCAATAGAACTCACCACAACGCAACAAAGCAGCAGTGCCATAGAAAATCAGAAAAGAAATGGGCGAAGAAGTTGTGAAACATGTAATAGTTCGCGGGCGATATATTTATAAATATGAGTTCGGCCGAAATATTTTAAAAGTTCGACTGAACTAATAGTTCAGCCGAACTAAAAGTTCGACCAAACTTTTGTTGTGGGTTTTCCCATCTTCGACCAAAAAATTGTTTGCCCATGACGTCAGTACACCGTCAATCTAAACAACAGAACGAGTTTGGCCGAACTAATTTCGAAAGTTTGGCCAAACTAATTTCGAAAGTTCGGCCGAACTATTGAGAAAAAAAAATTATGCCCTTGATTCTCACAAAAGTGTAGCCCAACTTCACATTTTCACCCAATAACCATCGTGTAACTCTACCATTAGTAATCGTCTTATTCATTAAAAATCGAATGGTAGAGTGGTCAGTGTGTACAAGTACTTGATACCCGGTGATATAATGTCAAAACTTATTAATAGCATGCACTAATGCTAGGAATTATATCTTGATCACTGTGTAATTGAGCTCGGATTGGGTTAAATTCTCGCAGATATAATAGATAGTGTAAGGCTTCTTTTCTTCTAGCTAGCCAAAAATAACACCTATAGCCATGTCAAATGCATCTGTAGCAATATGGAACGACAGATTCCATTTTTGTCCTCGCAAAACAAGTGTTGTTTTTACACAATTCTTCAGATTCAGATAGGCTTGCTAACACTTCCCTATCCACAAAAATTCCACATCTTTCATAAGAAAAGAAAAAAAAGGCGATGCAATCTTTGAAAATTTTTCTATAAATATCTTATAGTACCCTGCGTGTCCCAAAAAGCTACATACCTCCGTTTGTTAGGTCCCTATATTACTATTATAGTCCCGTATAGTTGTTAGTGTAACCCCCTTATTGTTATTATTTTACCCTTGTAACCCCCATTTTATTATTATTGTGCCCTTAAATTATTATTGTTAGGTCGGCTAGGATTACATTGTGGCCCACTAGGATTACATTATGGCCCCATGGACTCCTATATATAGAAAGGAGGTTTTTTAAATTGGATCATCCAAGATTTGTTCATTTATGTAATGTATTGGAGGTTTCCCCCTCGAAGTGGCTTATTTCTAAGGCGTTGATATCTCTTTTCTTCTATTTTTGGAGCTGGTTAGACAACATTTGGTATCAGAGCTTTGGATTCTAGGGTTTCGCTACTCCAAACAGGTCATCCTGGAATTTTTACTATAAATTGTTTTCTATGAAGTTTTAGAAGCTGAAATTTTTAGGGTACGAAGCCGAAAGCCTGAGGAAGATTTTCTAAAAATTTCAAAGCTTGGTTCGCAATATTTTCGGAGCTATGATCTACGGAAGTTAGGTCTTTTTTTAGGCTCCTAAACAGGTCATTATAGAATTTGCGCTATAACTTTTTTTCTACGAAGGTTAAGAATCTGAAATTCATATGGTGCGAAGCTGAAATCCTGAGGAAATTTGTCAAAACATTTCAGAGCTTGGTTCACAACATTTTTGGAGATATGATCTGTGGAAGGTAGTGATTTTTCAAGCTCCTGAATTGCATCTCAAAGAGGTGATCGTGGGAAAAGTTCAATAACTCTCTCTCTGGGCATTGGATTGGAGTGCCCTAAAAATTGGTCGCAAGTGCACAGAATTTTGTTTCTTCACTATCAATTTCAGAGACAAAGGAAGAAACAGTGATACGTGGAAAGTCGTACAAGTTCGCTCTACTGAACCAGTCCATAATTAGGTCATTGTGGGAGATTGGACACAACTTTGTCTTGGAGAATCCAAATCAGGTCAGACCTGTGGCATTCAAAATATAATTTAGAGGGATACTTCGGTACCAAAATTTAGATATTGAAGTGCTGCAATCACAGAGATAATCCAATTTCAATATCGAGCTCCTCAAAAGCAAGAAAAAGGTGTGTATTGTTTTCCGAATTGCATAAGTCTTGTTTGAAGAATAAATTTTAATTGATTCCAAGGGCATATTGTAGAATAGATATCAGTATTGGGTTCTAAAATATGCCCCGTAAAAATAATTCAACACCCATTAAGCCTTCAGAAGGCTCTACTATGACTCATGAAGATGAAGAATTGCAACATGATCTATCAAAATTACAAGAGCAAGTGCAACAAATTTCACTCTCGCAAAGAGAAACACAAAATGAAATTGAAGTTTTGAAGAAAGGTGTGGAAGCAAAGATGGATGGCATGGAAGCTAAGATGGAAAACATGAAGAATGATCTAAAAACAGACATCGAATGTTTGACAAAGTTGATACAAGAAATGTTTCCTAATGGTGAAAAGATAGTAGAAGAACCTCATGATGAGAACAAAATAAATGTTAATCGTGATTTCATAAACTCTAATGTTGGCGGGAAGAACCACCATATTCCAAAAATGGATATGAGGAAGTTTGATGGAAAGGATCCTGTAACATGGATACTACAGATGGAGCAATATTTTGATTTCCATAACGTGCAAAACACACAAAAGGTACGCATTGCAACTTTACATTTAGAACAAAATACATTTGTATGGTATCGATGGCTTTGCTCCCGTAAAAAAATTGTCACTTGGTCAATTTTTACGGAGGAAACGATAGCACATTATGAGGATACAAAGAGCAACACCTTCTTTAGCCAATTGATAAATCTCAAACAAAAGGGTTTAGTGGGGCAGCACATTGAGGAATTCCAAAAATTGAATATAAGGGTAATTGATATTCCAGAGGAACACATGATCGATTTCTTCATAGGCACTTTAAAGGATAATATCCAACATGAAGTTCGCGTTTTGGAACCAGATTCATTGGAGAAGGCATTCAGGTTGGCAAGAAAAGTTGAATGTAAAATAATGGCGACAAGGAAGCCTACCACTCAATTCTATAAAGAAGGAAGTGTTGCTACGTCTAGATTTCCACAACCTACAAGGTTGACACCACAACAACTGGAAGAAAAAAGAGCAAAAGGGCTTTGCTACAGTTGTGATAGAAAATACACTAAAGGTCATAAGTGTGCTGAGAAGAAATTATTTTACATAGATTGTGAAGAGGAAGAAGAAAATGAACAATAAGAGGATATACACCAGGAACCAGCCCTAGAAGAGGAAGAAATGAATCCGACCATATCGTGTAATGCACTGGCAGGAATTACCACTCCTCAAACTCTCAAGATAGAAGGACAAATTAAGAAGAAAAAGGTAATAGTGTTGATTGATTCAGGTAGCACCCATAATTTTATTCATTGTAAGGTAGCCAAGGAATTAAATTGTTTCTTATACCCAACACCAAAATGTCAAGTGATGGTTGCAAATGGAGGAACTATAAATTGCTCTGGAAAATGCCATAATATCAAGCTAACCATGGGGGAATATGTAGTGACTAGTCCAATGCTTTCCATTCCTATGGGAGGTGTTGATGTTGTACTAGGAGTACAATGGTTACAATCTTTGGGGACGGTAGCTTTTAATTTTCAAGAACTTTTCTTGAAATTTTTTTCAGAAGGAAAGGAAGTCGAATTACGGGGTATTGAAAGGAAGCCGGGAAGGATAATAAGCTCTAATGTCATGACAAAGCTTCTAAAGAAAGAACAACGAGGCGTAATTGCACAATTATGCTCACTAGAAGTTCCAACATCAAAATCATCTATTTTTGCAAATCTCCAACAAGTCTTGGACAATCATTCCAAGGTGTTTGAAACTCCCAAAGGACTCCCACCTATTCGTGATCATGATCATGCTATTCATTTGATTCCAGAAAGTGTTCCTCCAAACATCAGGCCTTATAGATATCCTTACTTCCAAAAGAGCAAAATTGAACGTATGATTGCAGAAATGTTAGAGGCGGGTATAATTCAACCTAGTCAAAGTTCTTTCTCTACTCCCGTAGTATTGGTACACAAGAAGGATGGATCATGGCGAATGTGTCCGGATTATAGGGAGCTCAATAAGCTCACCATTAAATATAAATTTCCCATTCCTGTGATTGATGAATTATTGGATGAATTACATGGAGCAATTTATTTTACCAAGTTGGATCTTCGTTCAGGATATCATCAAATTAGAATGAAGACCGAAGATATTCCAAAAATATCATTTCGAACTCATGAGGGTCATTATGAATTTTTGGTCATGCCTTTTGGCCTTACCAATGCACCTTCTACATTTCAAGGGTTGATGAATTCCATTTTCAAACCCTTCCTTAGAAAATTAGTGCTAGTATTTTTTGATGATATACTAATCTACAGTAGGTATTGGAAGGATCATGTTGAACATGTTGACAGGGTGCTGAAACTATTGCAGGAGAAACAATTATATGCAAAAAAATCCAAATGTTTCTTTGGAGTACAAGAGGTGGAATATCTGGGTCATATTTTATATCACGAGGGTGTTAAAGTAGACCCTAATAAAATTAAAGCCATTAAGGAATGGAAAGTCCCCACAACCTTTATCCATTCCAAGTCAACGTTGGGAGGAGATTTCAATGGATTTTATCATAGGTTTACCTAAGTCCGAAGGAAAGAGTGTCATCATGGTGGTAGTTGATAGACTTACCAAGTATGCACACTTTTGTGCATTATCTGATCCATTTAAAGCAAGTACAGTTGCTACTACATTTGTGGACAGAATTCAAAAGCTACATGGAAGCCCAAGGGTTATTGTGAGCGACAGAGATCCCATTTTTACGGGAAATTTTTGGACGGAGTTATTTTCTTGTTTGGGTACTCATTTAGCTCATAGCTCATCTTATCATCCTCAATCTGATGGTCAAACTGAGATAGTAAATAAATGTTTGGAAGGATATCTTCGTTGTTTTGTATCTGATAAACAAACACAATGGGTCAAGTGGTTACCTCTTGCTCAATGGTGGTATAACACTTCCTTCCATACTGCAGCAAAAATGACCCCATTTATGGCACTTTATGGATATCATCCACCATCCATCACATCATCTTTAAGGGAAAATTCGAAGGTTCAAGCAGGGGAAGATCACATCGAGCATCAGCAAGAAGTTCTCCAACTCTTAAAGGATAACCTGAATTTGGCACAAAATCGAATGAAAGAACAGGCAGATCAACATCGCAATGAGAGAAGTTTTGATGTAGGAGATTGGGTATTTTTACGGCTACAACCATACAAACAAATGTCCCTCAAGCAAGCAAATAAGGATAATAAATTATCGCCAAAGTACTATGGTCCTCACAAGGTGTTGCAAAAGATTGGTACTATGGCATACAAATTGGAGCTTCCTGCTTCTTCGCGAGTACATCCAATTTTCCATGTTTCATGCTTAAAGAAGGTTATCGGTGAAAATCTTCCAGTTCAAACAATATTACCAGAACTTGATGAGGAAGGAAAAATCATATTGGAACCTCAAGCAGTCATGGAAACAAGAACTCGACAACTACGGAATCGATCAATTTCAGAGTATCTCATCAAGTGGAAGAACTTACCCACCGAAGATTCTACATGGGAGGATGAGAATTTTATACAGAAGCACCCAGAGCTACTCAAGTGTTGAGGACAACACTTTTTTGAAGGAGAGGGGCATGTTAGGTCCCTATATTACTAGTATAGTCCCTCATTGTTGTTAGTGTAACCCCCTTATTGTTATTATTGTACCCTTGTAACCCCCATTTTGTTATTATTGTGCCCTTAAATTATTATTGTTAGGTCGGCTAGGATTACATTGTGGCCCACTAGGATTACATTATGGCCCCATGGACTCCTATATATAGAAAGGAGGTTTTGTAAATTGGATCATCTAATATTTGTTCATTTATGTAATGTATTGGAGGTTTCCCCCTCGAAGTGGCTTATTTCTAAGGTGTTGATATCTCTTTTCTTCTATTTTTGGAGCTGGTTACATACCACTATTTGAGTTTTGGGAGTTGGGATTCTCAAAATTACCTAAATTTTTGCAGATTCTACCTTACTTCCATATGCCAAGATGAAATGTCCCAGGACGATCCCCTCGGTCATCATCATGTGGAACTTTTCAGCACTCAAAGCAACATTGGTTTGTACACGGCATTCGAGCACCTTTTACCATTTAACTAATGTTGTTTCAAAGGCATCACCGAAAGGTGTAAAATCATCCATGAAGATCTCAAGGAATTCAACAGATCTGAAAATATACCCAATATTTCCCTATGAAATATTTTTGGCACATTACAGAGGCCAAAAGGAAGGACTCTGTATGCAAAAGTACCCCATGGGCAAGTAAATATTGTCTTATCTTGATCTTCCGGGCCAATCTGTATTTTGTTATAGCCACTAAATCCATCCAGGAATGAAAAAAAAAAATTCCTAGAAAGAGTATCCAAGACCTGGTCTATAAATGGTAAGGGAAAATGGTCCTTTTGAGTGGCCTTATTGAGTTCTCTATAATATACACAGACTCTCCATTTGTCGTTATTTTTCAGAACAATGACAAGCGGAGACACCCACTAATTGTCAAATATGGGATAAATAAAATTAGCATTAAGGAGTTTCTATAATTCCTCTTTCACTATCTACTTAATTGCAGGATTCATTCGGTGTTGCAGTTTTCTAACTATTTTTTAGCCATATTTAAGGTAAATGTGGTGAGTGCACATGCTGGGATGGATTCATTTCATGTCAGTGTAATCCCATGCAAATTCCTTTTTATACTTCTACAACAGTTGTATCAAAAATCTGTTTTGTTCATGATCTAAGTGGATATTGGTGGCCACCTGCCTATTCCACTTGGGGCCCCACCATTTTCTCTTTCATTTTTTTAATTTCGGCACAACTTACTATGTTTAGCAGTTTTTCGGGTCCTGAACTTCCGGAGCCGTTTTGAGGCCCTAAACGACATTTTATGGGAAAATCGAGAACAACATGGGTACTTGGATTGATTTTGATCACAACCAAAGTTGTAGTCCTTGGATAGATATTTCTAACAATGTATGGTGCGCATCAAATGGAGATTGTATGCCAAAGTTACGTCCCCGGGAAGTTGAAACACCAATTTACCCAAATAGGGCCCATAGTTTTGGCGCTTCGTCTCCTAAGGTTAGGTTTTTATATGTTTAGGGTTTCCCATTGTTTCTCAATAATAAATAGGCCCTCGAGGCTCATTGTAACACAGTTCAGACACTTGTAGCCACCACATATCTTCTCATAGATAAGCTACCATTGCCCTAGCTAGTTTATTTCCATTATGTCTGTAAGAAAATTTCAATTCTTTGATATTAATTAAATGAAGTGTTATTTCCATTGAATATTTTTATTTATGGTTATATGTGTATTCTGTTGCATTCCTGCATAAACCCAAATCAGTGATATCAGAGAGTTTGAATTTTTCTCGATCCTTCTTTTCATGTCCCCAACGAGGTCAGGGTATAAGGAGTTAGGGCTCAATCTGGTTGAACCTTTCCAAGATCAACCTCGCAAACCCCGATGGACACCCATGGGGGACGAAAATAAAGATGAGGGAGTAGGAGATCCTATCAAAATATTTCTCGAGGAGGCCCTCTATAAATAAAGGAACGCGATGATGGATAACTTTTCCCAGATCCTTCAACGACTACCCACTGGCACTGCATCTGCATCCAATAACCACTCTGGAGGCACAAATCCCTTTAAGGTACAAGTAAACTTTGACATTCCCATATTTTAGGGCTAAGTAGATGTAGATGCCATAGATATATCATTAAATATATTAGAAGAATATTTCTCAGTCCATGACGGTTTCGACCGGGAGAAGATTATTTTTGCACTCCTCAAAGTTATCCCCCATGTCAAGGACTGGTGGGAAACCTACTGTGAAGAAAAGGACGAGACAGAACCCTCTCTATTCTTGACTGTACCCACTTTGAATTCTTTCTGAGATGTCATCAAGGAACAATACTACCCATGGGGAGCTATAAGTACAAGTACATATAATGGACCACGCTGCAACAACAAAGGGATCAAGATGTTCATGAGCTGGTGAGTTTGTTCCATACCCTGTGCACAAAGTTGGGTATCAAAGATTCGTAGAAACATTTGGTGCTAAAGTATTGTAGTTGTCTGCACAGATACATTCAGGAGGAAATGGAGTTCCTTGACATCTCCTCGCTTGGTATGGCATATCGGTATGCTTCCATGATTGAGCAAAAATTCAAACAGAAGAAGAGAGACTTTGGATCTGCGAATCAAAAGCAAGGGAAAGGTGCCCCAAAACTGCAGAACAAAGGACAATTCTAAGGCATGGTAGCCTAAGACAACCTGCCAAAGCCGCAAGCAAAGAACAACGTCGCAAAGCCAAAGAAGGACATGGGAAAATGGTGTGAGTTCCATAAGAGCTCCACCCACAACACAAGTGAGTGTTAGGCCAAGTAGTCGTTGGTGGCTAAGATGAGAGCTTATGAATCAGATGCATCCTCTGACTCTGAATCAGAACCCGATAAGGGGAATGACAAAGGGAAGCAGATTATTGATGCGGAGCGCAATTCCACCGTTGTCACTACGAAAATTAGGAGGAGGAACCAAACGATCAAGAGTAGGAGGAGTGTCTCTTCCACTCCAAGATGTGGGCAGAGAGTTCCCTGCTACAGTTCATTTTCAACAGTGGGAGCCAAAAGAATCTCATTTCAGCAGACATCGTGAAGTGTTTCGCCTTGCCTACAATAGCACACTCACAACCATACACCATCGGGTGGCTTCACCAAGGACAGGATCTCCGCGTCAGCCAGCAGTGCTGCCTTCCCTACAACATGAAGCCCTTCACGAATGAGGTATTATGTGACATTTCTCCTCTTGATGTTTCTGATGTATTGTTAGGCCAACCATATTTTTGGAAGCGACATGTAGTGTATGAGTCCCGACCTCACGCTGTTATTGTTACTTTGGTAAATAAGTTGTATAGGATACGAGAGGTACCACTGGCTACCACTATATCTTTGTTTACTACAAAAAAATGCAGTAAGCTCATTTCCAAAACCAGGAAATTTTTTTTCCTAATGATCTGCCCCCAGGTAAAGAAGAATATTGTGGCCACGACCTCCGAACAGGGCTCCTCCGCACGACAACAAAAAATGGACAAGGTTGTGGAGGAGTACGGGGACATATTCACCTCACCCACAGGGTGCACTGTAAGGTCAAACACCCCATTGATCTGACCCTTGGTGCGCCGAAACCCAATGGATAGATCTATTGGTGCTCTGTTCTAGTGAACGATGAAATCAAGAGGTAGATTCAGGAGCTATTATAGAAAGGGCACATCTGGTCGAGTTCAATGCCCTGTGGGAGCCCCATCGTGTTGGTACAGAAGAAGGATGGGACTTGGAGGCTCTGTATTGACTATCGGGTGCTAAAAAATATCACTGTCTAGAATAGATAGCCGATCCCACGGATTGATGACCTTCTGGACCAACTCAAAGGGAAAAAATATTTCAGCAATATCGACTTGAAGTCTGGGTATCACTAGGTACCAATCGAACCCTTTGATGTGTGGAAGACTTCCCTCAAAGCCAAGGAGGGTCTTTTAAAATGGTTGGGCATGCCTTTCGGGTTGAAGAATGATCCCGCAACCTTGATGAGGTTTATGGACGACATATTGTAGCCATTCACCAACTCATTTGTAGTGGTGTACTTGGATGACATTATGATCTTCAGCCAGACTTGGGAAGAGCACCTCCACCACCAAGTAAAATTTTAAGAAACCCCCCAGATTTATATTTATAATAAATGGGTGAATCCCCATGGTATATAGAAAAATGTATAGCCTATTTTTTATTATTATAATATACATATATAATTTTTTGGCGAATATTTCACTAAATTATAAAATTTTCTTAAATATTGGCGAATATTTCACTAGGTTATAAAGTATTGAAAATTATTGGTCAGTCTTCTAAAAAAGTAGAAAACATTGGAAAATATTAGTGATTCGTTACCAATGTATAGAAACATATTAATAATAAGAAAATTATTTACTTAAAAACTATGATATACAATTTTCCATGTTTTGGAAAAGAAAAATAACAAGCAATGTTGCTCTAGGTTGTTGTTATACACTATTGAAAATATTTTTGCATGTTTTTATAATGTTTTACCACAAATGTCTTATCACATCCCAAGGGAAAATTAATTGGAAAGGCACCACCAAAGGCATGTGATGTTGAACCAAATAAATTATTTTGCTCAAACTTGGTCTTTACGCATCTAGATAACCTTGCCATATTCTATGTAATTCATATTGTGAGTTTACTCAAACCCTACTCCAGATGAGGTCACAGATATTGTGATTTTACTCAAACTCTATAGAGATGTGGAAGAAAAGAGTGTTTTTTATTGATTTCAAAACACTCACTGCAGCAAGATACGGAAAGAACAAAAAATTTCCATGCAGGAGTCCTCTCAATATGAGAAGGAAATCACAGAGCTCTCTTTGGGGCCACCCTGCACCCCTTCAACTCCTGGTAAACTCTACATTGTTTGTTTATTTTTTTCAATAATTTTAACTGTTTTCATAAAAAATTCTTATTTTGTGGCGTTTTCTATATTCAACCCCAACCTGCAACATTATTTACAAGACTTAGATGAATATAGCTACATTTTTATCTCAATTAAGTAGATTATCAATTTTCAATTTCTATGATTTGGATATTAATAGGGAAATATTTTGTTAAATGCATAAGAAAGCGATCTAAGTTGTTTTCAAAGGGATTTGAGCATAACTCATTTCAAGTTTTGAAATGTTCTCGAAATTTTGATGGATATGCACAAAGTTAAATAGTTAACAATTAACTTTGTTCATATCTATGGGATTACCAAAATATTGAGAAAACTACAAAAAAAAAATTCTATGTAAAACTAATTCTATTATGTATAAAAAGTTACTAGTACAAAACTGCCCTAGTGTCAGCTGTGAGAGCCTGACTACTGGGCTTGATGAACAAGCTAGTCAAAGAGAGTCTGGACCGCCCTAGATGGGAAACCAGTCCTTTTAACAAAAAATTCTTGGCCGCTCGTGAAAGGGAAACCGGCTTTAAGTTCATGCATAACAAGGTAACATAGAAATAAGTACTGAAATTAACAATCAGCCATTCCAGCTGAGCCTTGAGACCAGGAAGCAAAAAACTCCAACAATAATTGAACAGAAAAACCTGGAGAGTTTGAGAACTGAAAGTTTCACTGTTCATGTGCTGGAGACAAAGGTTCCTCCACGATCCTGCATCCAAAATCATAATCATTGCTGCTATCGTCCATTCCAGCTTGGTGCACGTCTTTCATGTCAGTGTGTTCAACCTCCTTGCTCAGCGCATTCTGTGGAGGGAGATTGGGAGCTGCAGGAAGGACCTCTCCGCCGGGGAAGCTTGAGACCTGAGGGGGTAGGGGAGAGGCTGAGCGGGCAGGAGCAGGGTTAGGAATCTCTTCACGGAGAGTGACAGTGATAAATGTAGTAATAATGGACCTATTTGAGGAGTAGTCGAAACGAAGCTTAGCATGTTGGGAGGATTGCCGAATGAAGGTCCCAGCAAGCGCATGAGAGACAGGGGGGAGAGCACTGCTGGAAGGAATAGAAGCTGTGGGAGGGGTTTATGGAGAAGCACGAACAGTTTCCAGGAGGTGCCCACGTCCTCTTCCTCTGCCACTACGCGGAGCTTGTGGTTGAACATGCTCCTCATCAGCAGAGGAGGATCCCGAGGCGGAGTTGAGAGAAGGGCGATGATAAGTGGCAAGGCCCTGACTAATTTCTTGCCGGCGCTGCATTCTCTGGCGGAGATGAGGCATGGAGATGGGGGTGGGGCGATGGAGACACGAGCATAAAGGACGGACTGAGAACTCAGGAGCCCTAAGAGAGGAGTGAATACCGCGGAAGATTTCCAACTGAGCACTAACAGGAGAGTCCAGACCACCAAGATGATCTGCCGAAACTCCAGGAACAGGATTAACACTGCAGAGGGAGCTGTGAGAGTAGTGATACCCAGGGAGAGTCTCAAAACAAGCAAGAAGGTTGCACCGATGACCAGTCTGGGTTCTCGCACTGGAATCGGCAAAGCCAGGAGGGCATTCACCACGGAGGGGAGTCGGAGATCTGCCACAGCAAACACAATCCTGCGCACTATCCATATTGAATGCCAAGACCAGAAGAACTTCCATATGAAATGGCATTGTGAGTCGATCAAGAGAATAATCGCCTGCCCAAGTTGGCGAGTTAATGAGATCATAAATGCTGGTACAGGGAGCCATATGGGCTTCCCATGTGAGCTCCTTTGGGAGCTGCACAGGGACCCATGTCCCATCAAGCAAATTGAGAAAACTACAATTAAAATGAAAAGCCAAGTCAAATAATTGGCTAGGCTAGTTCTTCTTTATTAGATTTCCAACCTATTCAAGAATTGCAATGAGCCTTCAGTGTTAAAAGTTAAATAAAATATTTTCTTTTGTTACATATTTTTCCTCTTCAGTTGTCAAATATTACATTTACATCCAAATTCATTCACTTTTATTATTGATTTCAAACATATATGCACATGAATTTTCTCCATTCAGCAACCAATTTTCAAAATTTTCAAATACGTTGTTCATATTCTAGTTTTCAAAGTTCTCAAATACTTTGTTCAAATTCTAATTTAAGTTACATTCTATTTAATGAGCAGGGACTAGAAATTTCAACAGAATATGAAAAGAGGTGAGAATTGCTCGAATTGTTCCCTCTGCACCCAGATGGGAACCTAAGGCCACCAACGCTAAAAATAAAGGGAGGTGATGGATAACTCACTCTTCGTACCGCAGATATTCAGATACAAGGAAGGTGGTGAAGACTCAGAGAATTAAAGCTATCTCATTTTTTCCTTATTCAGTGAATCTTTAGTATGTGGCTATTCAGATATTATGTATTATCATAGATCTCTTGTGTAACTGGACAACTACGTTACTGAATTTATGCCTACATTTGATTCTATAATAACTTAGATCTCGTGTCTCGACAAATTTGTTACTGAGTTTATGCCTACATTTGATCCTGCAGTAACTGGGAAGTTTTGTATGCACCCTTGAAATGTTTGTTGAGTAATTATTTTAAATTTAATAATGTGTCCGTATGAATGATAATATGGTCATTGGATTTGGAAGATTATTCCTTAAAAATTCATGCTTCTTAATGTAATAACCTCTAAAATTATTAGTAACAGACTTTACGATGGTATTGGATGTTTTTTATTGGAAGAACAATGTGGGATTCCCTCACATGTTGGTTATCAAATTAGGTAGAAGTGGCCAAAACCTCAAATAGGGTTAGTTTTTTGAAACTCAATTTTCTTTTATGATTGTATTATTTTGTTTTTTTATAAGATTAAGGTTATGTGTTAAAAGTATTATATATTTTACTTACAAATTTTATTTGAATTGGTTAAAATATATATATATTTTTTTTTTAAATGTTAGATAACTTTATGTGTGGGATTGAGGTTATATTTTATTTGAATTAAAATTAACCCGTGTGTTAATTAGAACCCATAATTTTTTTTTTTTTTTTTAAATTATTTATGGTAAAATCACTTTTTAGTTTTTAGTATTTTTTTTGGAATTGTAGAATCTAGCTTTGTATGTATTAAAGATACATTTCAAGAAATGAAAAATAGCTAGAATTTCATTTCATAATTTTCATAAAAAAAATACATATGTAGAATCATTATTTCCTTACTTTCTAAGGAAATGTTTTTATAAGTTTCATAAAAAAATAAAAATATAAAGTAATTAGAGATTATTTACTTACTTCTCAATGAAAATGTTTTCATACTTAATTAAAATAAACTAAGAATAAAGTTAAAAAAAAATTAATAACACCACCTAGACTTATTCCCTATGCAGTTAAACTTTGAAGAGATTAAGGTGAAAAATAGTGTGCTATTGCTAAAAATAAATTTCCAAGGTTTCATTTTTAATTAGATTTATTTTTCAAAAAATATAATATTTTAGTTTAAATTTCAACAAGATTTTGCTAAAATGATGTTTAACTTATTGATATTAGATATTGTCAATAAAGGTATTCAAATTAAAGTAAAGATCAGCTGAACTTACTGAAGTTAAGATGAATCCTTTCCCAAAGAAGAGTCTGCTACTCATGAGGCTCAATTAAAGGAGGAGCCTCGTCTTGCAGGAATTCCATGGAGGAGGGAAAATATTCCATGAAATCGAACATTAGGAGCAAATTACAAGAATATTTTGTTAAAAAAATGTCTACTGTAGAGATATCAGAATTAGGAATTCCGTGGAGGGAAAATATTGCATGAAATCGAACATTGTGAGAAAATTACAATAATATTTTCTTACATCATCTTCCAATTCACACAATCCATAATGTCAATTGCCCTATTATATTTACATCTCTATCTTAATGGGGAAATAAATTGTTTACCGCTCCTAACAATATTTTAAAATAAAATGTATAACATAAAAAACATACCCACTTCTAAAGCCTCATCTATGAATGTATAACATAAAAAAACATACCCACTTCTGAAGTATCATCTAGGCTTACAAAATGTGACTAGTGTAAATCCAGTTTAACTTTGGATCCACCAAACCTCAAAAGGGTTCAAAATTATTTTCACTCAATGAAAATAGGTTTGCGTCACAAGCTATTTGATATCTGATATCTCTCTCTCTCCGCTTGGTAGATCCTAAGTTAAGATGGATCTAGGTTGATTTAATTTTACCCTTCAAATATGTTATGTTCCACATGAATACCATGGGTTCTCATACCATGTGTCAATACCATGAATTTTTTTTTAATGCTATTTTTTTATTATTTTTATTTTATTTTGATCAAGTAAAATTGTTTTCACATAGTTTGATTTTTATTTTTACCTAGATCCATCTTGAATCCAAAGCTATCAAAGGCATTAATTCCCCATCTCCCTTAAAATAAGGTGGGCTAACCTCTAGACCTAATTTTTATAAAATAAATTTGGGGTGATTTGAAATATAATTTTACTTTTTTTACCCTCTCCCTTATAATAAGGTGGGCTAACCTTGAGACCTAATTTTTTTATAAAATAAATTTGGGGCGATTTGAAATACAAATTTACTTTTTTTACCCCTTCCCTTAAAAGAAGGTGGGCTAACCTCTAGACGTAATTTTTTTATAAAATAAATTTGGGGCGATTTCAAATAATATACTATGATACAAAAAATTCACCCAATAAAAATTTAAAACCCTTTAATTTCGCCCATGGGTGAAAATTCGTCCCTAAAATTTTCTGTGTCCACCACATCTGACAGGTCCTCCAAACAGTGCGGCAACACAAGTTGTGTGCCAATTTAGAGAAGTGCACTTTTGGATTGACATGGGTTCAATATCTAGGATACATTATTCATGAAAGGGGGGTGCATGTGGATCCAACCAAGATCCAAGTCATTCGAGATTGGCCAGCCCCAACCACTCTAACAGAGCTTCGCATCTTTCTGGGTTTTTCTAATTTCTACTACTGGTATGTGTTGGGATTCTTTCATATCACTTGGCCCTTAAGTCACATCACCAAGGGAGGAGCAAAAGAAAAATTATTTTGGTCGGAATCTCAAAAGAAGGCGTTCGTAGAATTGAAACATCGCCTCTTTTCTACCCCAGTTCTCAAATTACCATACTTGCAACAACCATTTGAGATCGAGACAGATGCCTTTGACTATGTTATTGGGGCAGTTATTACTCAACAAGGGCATCCAATGGCATATCACAATGAGACATTGTCTGACACAGTCCGCAAGTATCCCACTTATGACAAATAAATGTATTCCATTATGCAGGCTTGTCAAAAATGGAAGCATCACATTTTGGGGAAGAAAACAATCATCCACATAGACCACCGAACTATGTAGTTCATACAGACACAAGGGAATTTGCATAATGATTGCCATCAGAAGTGGTCCACATATCTATAACAGTTCATTTGAACATCAAGTACAAGAAGGGTAACACCAATAATGTTCCAGACTGCCTCATCTGACCACCGATCGTGGCGCTAACCACCATTGTCAACTCTTGTGGGCATGAGACTTCTAATTGGCCACTTATCTACAAGAGTGATCTAGAATTCGGCCACACATACAAGACACTCTTGGAGGGTATGCAAGTTCCAAATTTTCACCTCCAAGATGCATTGTTATTTCACATGGGAAACCTTTGTGTTCCTTCAAGGAAGTGTGCCAAGATGTTTTGGGAAGCACACTACAGTCGAGTCGTTGGGAATTTTGGGATAGATAAAACAGTGGTAGTACTGCAAAAGTATTTCTATTGGCCGAACCTTCGATAGTATGTCGGGAAGTACATCAGATCCTGCACTGCTTGCACCATTGCCAAACCAACCATCAAGAAGCAAGTCCTCTATACTCTGCTACCTACCCCTAGTCGACCTTGGGAATCCATCTCCATGGATTACATATCGTGCCTTCCTTCTACTAAGAATGGAAATGACTATGTCTTCGTGGTCATCGACAGGATTCTCGAAGATGGCCATTATGGCAGCTTGCAAGAAGAATATCACAGTAGAAGCCACTGCTAAAATCTTCTTTGAATGAGTGTGTGTACACTTTGGGATCCCACAGTCTATCATCTCAGATCGAGACAATAGGTTCCTTAACACATTATTATCCAGCCTCTGGTCAATGCTAGATACCAATCTCACCAATTCCACAACTTTCCATCCCCAAACTAATGGCTAGAAATAGGTCGCCAATAGGATGATTGTACACATTTTGCGCATGTAAAATTAAAAGCATCCATGCACATGGGATGAGAGCCTCCCCTATGTAAAATGTTATCACCCTAGTAATTTCTAAAGATTGTGGGCTTTTGATTTTTAGTTTTAAGAAAACTAGGGGTAACCACAGACCTACTTTGGAAATCTAGGATCTAGCCTTCCTAAATTTCAGAGAGGGCTCTCTCTTTATGATTTAACTTTTTTTTGTTTAATATTTTAGGCTAGTTATGATAGTTCAATTTTGTTTTGGTTTTGAAATGTTTGGTGGAAAATAAGATTACTTAAAGACAAATTAAAGAGGGATCTACTAGTCCATTGGGCTATGGAGTCAAAGTCTAGCAAGCATAACTAGAAGGCAAGGCCAAAAGGATGCTAATGTATTCAAGGCAAGCTAGATAACCTCAGAGATTTGGATAGATTGTTTTGATGAGATGGCTTGCTTCGGGATAAAGGGAAATGAAGGACCCTTTGATCTGGAAAAAGAGGAAGGAGGCAGGGGTCAAACGGGACTAGGAGCAATTAAGAATTCCTACATTTGGAAATCAGCAGAAAACATTTAAATGATTAAGTAGTTAAGACAGGGAGTTCTAACACTAGACCTGAAGTAATTCTCCTAATTAATCATTAATATTGAAAAAAATATATGAAATTGTATGTAACTCAGAAAGGAAACAATGACAAGATAGATGCACTTTACTCTTCAAATTATCGCATGAATCCTAAATTATGAAGTCCAATTGGCTATTGTCTAGACTACTGCTTTGAAATCAACACATGTGAGCCTCCAACGTACCAGCAAAATGTCTATAATGTTCTTAGCAATTTTATTCCACACTAAACACTTCATAAACTGAGGTATATATACAAATGTTTATTACAAATATCCTAGAGAGATCTAGGAATAACTCTAGGAAATAAAAAAATATCTTTACACATTAAGAGGGACAGCTGCTTAACAACTTAGCAAGCTGTCCTCTTATCTAGAAAATATAGAGCTATATTATCTAACAAAACTTGTTTTTTTGAATAGTTGTCCATGCTTGCTGGAATTTTGAAAATATATTTTGGAAGATGACTTCATTGATAATCTTTCCACTTATACTCTTTGACCTTGTACTTAATCTATAATACTCTTTCACGCTGCTTATTTACCATTTCACTGCTGTAAAAAAAGGAAATTACAGCAGTCAAATTAGCTAGCTGTTATTTTTATTTCTGATACACTTTAACTCTGGCTTCTCACTTTGATATTCTTTAACCTAATATTTTGACCTCTAACTGCTGTAAAAAGAGAATTTTCAGCAGTAAAAAATAAAAATCAAATACTGTTTGATTTTTTTCCCTTTCAAACTGATTGTTTCATCTGCACTCTCTTCATTTTTTGCTTCTTGGCTGCTATAATAAATCTGAAAAAGTCTTCCATTGTTTAGCATATGGTATCTTCATAATTTTAAACTTTCTATACTTCTCATCTGCTTCAGTGTACTTAGAAAAAATTTGTTTAATTACAAATAAACGCTTGATTTCATTCTGAAGGAAGAATAAATCTTCAAGGTATTGAAGAACCACTTTCCATGTTGGAGATCCCTATGGCAATTGCTTATTCACCTGTTCTTTGGCATGGTCTCTGATCTTCTTGTCATATTCTTTCTGGTCCATTAACTTATCATTGAATACATGTATTTCTGGAATGCCTGCTTATCTTAGCATAGTATACATTGCTAAAAACTTGGTAATGGAAAAATTCATAGCATCACATTTTTCTTTCAAGTTATTCATCAAATTTTTCTTTGTCAATACCTTTTTGATTTGTAATATAGTCTCTGTCTTGTCCTTTATCTTCAATTCCTCTATCTCAATCTCGTTCTTACTGTTTAAGAAGGTAATTAGCTTTAGTGCCTGTGCTGGTTTGTCTGCTAATTCTACTGTAGTCCTTTGTATTCCACCTTGAGCTGCTAGAAGGAGGTACCTCTGTTCATATATTATCTGAATTGATGGCCATTGAAGGTGTATGGCCTCAATAATGTTGGTCCATAGGTGATTTCTTATGTAAGAAATCTATGTGTTGAAACTTAAATCCTTCTAAAGGCTTTTGACTTGCTCTTCAAGTCTTTTAGCTTTTTGTTCATAACTATTGGCATTAATCAATGCTTCTTTATTTGATACCTCCATATTCTGAATCTTTTTTCTTCAAATTGTTAATTTCTTGGGCTTTCAATGTCATTTCTTCCATTGCTTTGATAATTTTCCCTGCATCATTTTCCTGCTACACCTGTGATGTTGAGGATTCAGTATTGGAAGTTGTAGCTGATTACACTGACACTGCAGTTTCCAGTGGCTCTTTGGGTGCTAACTTTTCTCCCAATGTAGAAGGAATAGTAGCTGTAATAATAGGAATAATTGTGGAAATGGTGGAAGCACAAATTTCCTTCACAGTTTCCTTTTCTTTCATCAGTATATCCAATTAGCTTTCCATGTCCTTGATCTGGGCAGTAAGCTTTATGATCAATTGCATCATATCTTCTTTCTCTTTTTGTTCCTGAAGTATTTCCTTGCTCTGTGGGTGCTCACTTTGAGGAAGTTTTAACTATTTACTCAAAGCAGCTATATCATCATTTTTCTTTTTGATTAATACTTCAGCAGCTTGTACATTTGATGGGTCCACTCCTATTTGTAGAATCAAATCTTCTAAGGCTTTGATCCTTAGATCTTTTGCATATAAGGAGCCTTTATAAAGCTTCATCTGATCTTGCAATTTGATGATAGTATTTTGCAAATTTGTTACACTCATGGCTTTTGTCACCATAGCGGAATATAGCATCTCATAACTATGCCTATGGAATTATATCTAATCCAACTCATGTACGTTTTCAATATCTACTTCAAATTCCTTCTTTTTGTAGTCAGCCACGGTTTTTGGGGTTGAAGTAGTAGGTTGTAGATAGGACATGATCATTTTATTTGAAGAATAATAAAATGCTGTAAGCAATCTATCCTGATTTCCTGGCTTCTGCTTGAGAAATTGAGAATAAATCTCACCTTCAATTTCCTCATTTCTTTGTTTAATCTGTTTATATCTATCCTTAATATCCAAATATTTCTCTTTTTTGTTTGAGAAGAAGAAGTTTCCATATTCACCTGTTGTTCAATCACTTTGGTCTCTTTTCCTTTGGAGGTTTCTTGTTCTCTTTCAATCTCTGTCAAAGTCTCCTTTATTATTGTAGTGGCTTCATCATTACTGACCTCTAGTTCATCTTCAACTTCAATAAGTTTTTCTTTGCCTATGGAACCAAATCTTAGCCTTTTATTGTAGATGAGTTTGAAATTTGTTTCCGAAGTAGTTTTTGTTGTATAGGTACCCTCATCTCTGATTCTTTTGTTTGAGGACTCTAGCTGTTTGGAAGTTACTACAATAAGTGTGGTATCCACTTTTTAAGTTGGTTGTGTGTTTGCAGTTAAATCAACCAATGTATTTTCTTCCCATTTTGCCTGATTAGCAAATTTTTCAATATCAGGTTTTGACTCATGTATAAAAGGAGGTAGTTTACACTTCACTCTTATGCTGCTTAAAAGACCTTGGGGGTCATAATTCCAAGGGAAACTCACTTGGAATTTCAGCTCTGATAATTTCTTGTCTATTTCTTTCTCAGCCTCCCTGTTATTTACTATGAATGGACCAATCTGATTTTTTAATTTAAACTAGGTCTTCTTTTTGGATGCCATGAAATTGATGGCATCGGCATTCAAAACCTGCCTTAAATATTCTAGAGCAAAGACTCTAGGAGTCAAAAACTTAGGTAACTTATAGGGAAGCAAATTGATTCCAAATATTCTTAATTCAATATGCTTCTCATATAAGTACCAATCTCCCATTTTACACTATATTGACAGTTGTAATATATTTTTCATCTCCTCATTTATTTTGGGTTGTTCTGACTTATGAAGTAAATTCATTGCTGGCCTGATAAATAAATATGTGAAGTTTGTGTAGTTATATTCATTTCCTTCCTTTCTCAATAAATATGTCCAGAAAACAACTGATACATACTGGCCCTCTACATTCATCTTCTACAGTGCTATAGGAAAGTGATCTGCTTGTGAAAATAAGAAAAAATGGAATAAATAGGAGGAATACCTAAATATACATTCAGTGGGTAGCTTTGTCAACTGATGGTGCATGGAATCAACAATAAATCTAGAAAAATCAAAGACCACAGCAGGTGGCTCACCAGGGGATAAAGTGGATAAAAATCCAAGGATAGACTCATCAGTAAAGTATCCTAAGATGAAGGATAACATTGAAATAACATGTCTAGAACCCTCTAAAAACTTGGAAGTGGAATAGGGAGTATTTAATTTTGGGATATCCACATGACTAGGCATGAAGTTCTGAAAAATAATGAATCTTTTAGGGAAATCTAACCCTAAATATAATTCAGTCAATGCTTCAATGGATAATGGGACTGCCCTAGGGTCAAATTGTAACCACAACATTTCATTGATTGACTCTGCAGTGATAGAAAAAAGGATTTCCTTGTCATTATTCACAATTGATCTTTGATCTGGGACATAATACTTCTGGCATAGTCTTATCAGGTCCTGGCCAGGATGTGTTACTGGAACAATATATTTAGGTAAGTTTGTATCCCAGAGGGGCATTTCTTCTTTGTCTAAAAACCTATCATGACACCAATTATGTACTTCTAATAGATTGAATTCTACTAGAGTGTCTACAATTTTGTAATCCAAGTCAACTAAAGGGATAACTTCTTAACTAGAAACTGGAGGTTGAAGAGGATTTACAGTCAGAGTGGTCTTAGCAGTGATAGCAGGAGTAGACTTTGGGACTTTTGCTACTTCAATCTTGGGAGGTTTTGACCCTCCAGGCCTAACAGGCTTGGATCCTCCAGCCTTGGGTGTGAATTTCTTTTTTGTCATTTTAAATTAACTAAAGCAAGATTAAACAGTTTGCTATAGTTGGTTTTCTTCAAAAAAGGGTAATTGAACAATTTTATGGGCAAGGATGACAGCAGTGGGAAATTTAGTGCTCAATTTAGGGGTTTTAGGACACAGGTAATAGCTTAAGACAGAAAATGCAGTTTTTCTGAATGAATGGGACTGTAAAAAGAGGTTTTAATGTTTTCTGTGAGTTTTAAAACCTTTTGAACCATGGAATTTGTCTTTCGGATTCTCTGACTGAGAAATTGGCATAGAAATGACATTTTCAATAAATGGCAATTTCTAGAAAAAAAATGGCGAGGGTTTGCCCTATTTTTTCAACGTTTTGGTACAAAATAATGGGCAACTTCAATCTTTAAAGCTTAACTCGTTCAATTGACGGTCAAAATTATGAAATTGTAGGTGAAATTCTGAAAAATACCTGATTTGCAGGTATATTGATAGCTGAAACAAAGGGTTTCTGAAGTTTTGGTGATTTCTGCAATGCTGGTGCAGAGAAATGGCATCGAATGGTCTTCAAATGGTGGAACAGTGGTTGAAATTGGGTTTCTTCTGGGAATAATTCAATAATTTTGAGCAAATGTGTTTTTTGCACAGTCGGGCGGTTTTTTTACAGTCAGGAATGCATAATAACGTAAATAAACATTATAACAAAGCTTTTAAATTTGTTATTAATCTTTTAAAAACTGTCATAAATGCAAATGGAATTAATGATGGGAACGGTTTTTCCTTTGTAAATGCAAAAACCATAAGTGGGTTTTATGTTCATTTTGGACGGTAAACAATTTCTCTCCAAACAAACGGTTTTGTATCAGAATATGACACGTTGCAGGAGGCGATAAGGAAGAAACCACCCATTTCGTGCTCATTTGGGCATTTGACAATCGATTGGTTTGTGGATGTAAAATGAATCGTCCACTATCAGATCTAGAAAGAGCAAGCGAACTGTCGGGATTCATTTGGAAGCTGCGGTCTAAAGTATGTGGGACCAGACAGGTTTATATGTGCGATAATGAAATAAAACCTTTGTGACATATGTATTTATATCCAAGGTTTTATATCAAAGTATAATGCTTATATGTGGGGTAAAGGGTAAAATGGGCCGTGATATCAAAGGTTTATACACAAGGTAAAAATGCGCATGAGGCGGGTTGATAAATCAGGATTAACTTATGAAAAGTTGGGTGCTTTACATATGGTGAATAAGAAATAAACCTTAGTTTTACAGTGATTCAAAACTTTGGTTTAAAAAAGGTGATGCGGGAAATATTGGCAATTGCATTGCAAAGTCATAGGGGTGCCGAAAAATCATATTTGCAAATTATTCATTATATTATATAGTTTTTAAACCTATTGAATGGTTTAATAAACCATATAGGGCGGGATAATGTTAGTTTTATGCCGAAGGGGGTGTAATTGGGGGTTTTCATTTAAACATATGGGTAATTAACTTTGGCAAAAAAGCTTATATTAATGGGTTTTTGGGAATATTTAAATACAAGGAGTTATATTAATAGGATAAGGTATTTTATAAGGAATTTAATAAATAAGTTAGAAAATAATATGACATAGGACAACGAAAGCACCAAAATATATGTATATAACTAAGTAAAGTGATAATGTGAAAAGTAAAACTTTATTATTTGATACTTTGACCACTTTGACCTAGAATATAATAGTTTTGGAGGGCTTTTATGTTTTTATGAATGAAGGAAATTAATCAAAAGGAGATTTTCTTTTTCATTAAGTAAAAGGTCTTTACTTATGAATTTTGAAATGTAAATGGATGAATGTAGGGTAAATGATGACAGTCAGGGATTAACATAGAAATTCAACACTTTTAACTTAACAGTCATTGATCCTTGGGTCCGGTCCCAATAGAAGTCAGAGAAATGCTCTGAGCCTCTTTGACTGAAAGTCTAGAATGTAGAATAACTATACGGAAGGGAAATTAGTGATTTTTGCTTTGTGAAAAAGCATTTACATGATTTCTCCCACTTCTTTCTTCCTACCCAACCTTTAATCTAACATTTTTTCTTCCATTTTGCAGGTGCTTTTGAGCTAGAAACCTTGAACATTTTATTCTTTTGAAAGAAATAAAACTATCTAAATCTACCTTATATCATCCGAGGGCTCAGATTAAACTGATGAGCTCCTCTTTATTCTCTACCTATCTACTAATTAGTCAGGATTAAACTGTCTGACTAATCTTTATTCACTATCCTACGATAATAAAATTGAAACATGACAAGTCAAGATTGACACTCTGCCATAATTATCAGCAAAAAGAAGTGGCATTTGGACTTGCACAATTTCATGTTTTATTTCTTTTTCTTTGGGGTATATTATTTTTTCTAAGTCCTTTGATCTTTCTTTTAGGACTTTTACCCACTTTTTTATTTTCTATTTTTTTTATTTTTTACAAAATATGGGAAAACAACTTGCAGAAAGCAAGGTATGTACATATTTTTACAAGACTATCATAAGTCAATTCAAAATTATGAATCCTATACTTATAAGACCCTAACATACAACACATTTATAATCGGGCTCTCCACAACTCAACTGACCACAACCCCTTTCAAGTGGGCTTGGGATTCCAGCCACTATGTCCCATTGACATAGCCATGCCATTTGCAGCTATTCAGGCTGATTTGAGTCATGTCCAGTTTGAAGATGACAAAGAAAATAGCTTCATCGAGCGCATTCAACTTCAATTTGCCATCAACACATGAAAAACTACTGAGCAATAATTTAGAACCTGTTTGTAGGCAGTTGGAGAAGATTTAAATCGAAACTGGGCGCTCAGCACGATTTTTCTGAACTCTGCTATCAAGTGGGTCGCTTTTTCCCAAGTGGGTCGCTTTTCCCAGGTGGGTCGCACCCGTTATAATTTACACTGTGAAAAACGCCCAAGTGGGTCGCTTTTGCCAAGTGGGTCGCATCCCCCTCAAGTGGGTCGCATGCCTCTTGCCACATAGTGCATTTTGCAGGAAGATTTTGGAGGCCTTCCCGGTGTCCAAATCGGGCGTGTGATAGGTCGTTGGAAAGCTCTTGGAGTCTACTTTCCAACACAAGTGGAATTATGCAATCGATTTGAATGGAATTCAGTTTGCCATCGAGTCAGTTTGAGTCAAGTTTGAGTCAAGTTTCAGTCAGTTTTTAGTTAAGTTTTCATTCAATAAATGTGTCAAAGGTTTTGTGTTATCCTTCAAATAATGATTCCATCGCCCAATGGATAAGGCACTGGTCTGCTCTCCCAAAGATCTGCCGTTCTTGGCACCTCCAAGGAGCTACCATCCCCATTGGAGCCAATGTTAGAGTCAGCCTTTGCAGCCTTCCTCCAGTGATCAAACATGCTCTTTCAAAGTGATTTTAAAGTGTCAAGGTCAAATTTTGTCATTTCGATGAGTCTTCAAGCAAAATTTGGTCACAGGGCATTAGGTCTAGGGTTTGCTTTCACTCCTTCCAAAGTTGTCCAAATGTCGGTCCATGTCACCATTCAGCTGAGTGTACCATCATTCAGAGGGTTTTCATCATCATGTCAAGTTCCGTTGGGTCATTTTACACCTCGTTCATGCTTCAGTTGTGCCTAGGAAAGGTCCATTTCCCTCTCCTAGGGTTTTGGAGGTAATTTCTCTTGGATGGTCAAATCATCGAAAAACTTGTATCCTGATGTTCACACACCTTCCCCTATACTTAATTCACCTTATTAAACACTTCCCATCACTGAGATCCCCCAAATTCCTCATTTTTGCACAAACCCTAGTTTCTTGCCACAACTTGGCAATTTTCTAGGCTAGGCTTGTGTTTTGCCCTTTTGGACCCCTTCCCCTCACTCAATCTCTGAGATTCCACTTTCCCCTACTTCCTAACATCCCTCCCTACTTCCCAAAATTTCCCCAAGAATTTAGAAGCCCCTTATCCCCTTCATTTCGCTTCATTTCGACAAAATTCCTTGTTTCACACATCGGGGTAAGTTTCACTCAAAAGATGTTTCAGAGAAATAAAAGATGAATTTTGGGAAACTGAGAGAGGTTTTTGTTCAGAACATGCCAAGGAAGAAAAACCTCTTTCACTTTTTACACAGTTATCATGGTTTTAGCGAAATATCAAAAATACCGTTGCCTGAGGAGAATTGAATGTACCTCTGAAGTGACCTTGGGAAAATCAAGATTTCTCCTAGCATAGTTGGCCAAATGACTTGCTTTATGATTTAAAGGATAACTAGACAGAAATACCTTTCCAATGAGCTATCATGATCTCAATTTGGAGTTGAGGAAGACCTTCAAACTTTGACTGCAATAGCACTCTGCCTTGAGGCAGCCTCATTCTGATCATTTTGACTAGTGTTGGGAGATTTGATTTTTGATAGGGTAAATGAAATCCAAATTGCATAATTCCACTTGTGTTGGAAATTAGACTCCAAGATCTTTCCAAATACCTATCACACGCCTGATTTGGACACCGGGAAGGCCTCCAAAATCTTCCTGCAAAATGCACTATGTGGCAAGAGGCATGCGACCCACTTGAGGGGGATGCGACCCACTTGGCAAAAGCGACCCACTTGGGCGTTTTTCACAGTGTAAATTATAACGGGTGCGACCCACTTGGGCAAAGCGACCCACTTGGGAAAAAGCGACCCACTTGACAGCAGAGTTCAGAAAAATCGTGCTAAGCGCCCAGTTTTGATTTAAATCTTCTCCAACTGCCTACAAACAGGTTCTAAATTATTGCTCAGTAGTTTTTCATGTGTTGATGGTATCTTGAAGTCTTCAATCATTTGAATGGAAGAGTAAAACCCTACAGCCATGGCAGTTTTGTTCCTCAGGGTTTTTAAATGTATATGGATGGTTTTATGAGTTTTTCTCCTACCTTATATCATTGATATATTCACCTTTGCATATATTATCAAAACCCCACTGTTTTCACACCCATTATACCATCGTGGTCATCATTATTGCTTTACCATTGTCAAGGCTTGTGTTCCATGGTGATTATGGTCATATTGTGTCTCATTTCCCATTGATAAACACGTTCTTATACTCATTGTTCACTGCCCATTGACAAACACAGTCTTATGATTCATTGTTCCCTTTGACAAAGTTTATCCAATATTCTAAAGGCTGCCTGCTACCATTTGTCAAATTTCACTTGCAATTAAAACAGAGACTGTGCTTCTATCTCAATCCACCTATAACAGAGCTGTTATCATTGTTTGTTTCCTTATGGTGCTTTGACAGTGGGGGATATTTATTGGGTGTTGAAACATACATTATAACTCTGTTTTCACTGCATTTATATCAGTATACATAGTGCCAATATCTTGTTCAAAGCCATGTCAGAGACAGAGTCAGTGTATGAGCAAGAGTCGGGCAGTGATTCCACAACTGAAGGTAATGTGCCACGGGGGTCTCACAGAGCTATCAAAGGTGGTGATCATCGCAGAGAGGAGCCTACTTCTTTGGCTCGGTTGCAGGCATGTCCACTAGCAATGGATTGTTTTCGGTATTTGTCATGCTTTCGATTTTGTGAGATGATTGCACAAACCCGGCTTCATCGTGAATTGGCTCGTCTGTTTGTTCTACATTTACGGGATGGCCGGGTAAATCTTGTCGGGGTTGATTTCATTTTGTCACCCTTGACTATTGCTCAAGCCACTGGCATACCAAACATGGGCGAGGAATGGAACAAACGTCAGCATTTAGAGAAATTCCACTATGAGCCATACATTAAAACCGGATATATGAGGTACTTGGGCAGAGTTTTTCCATTCAGATTCTTGAGGGATGAGTTTGCACCACTGATGAAACTCATCATTCAGTATTTTAGTTGTGAGGGTAGATATGCTCGTCTCTTTGCGTACCATATTCGTTTGTTGATGCACTTCACAAGGGTACGTATGATGAATATTCCATACTTCATATATCGCAACATAGAGAGGATGGTGATTTTTGTGCAAAAGAAGACGAGCCCAGCGCAGCAGTACAGGAGTATATACCATTACGCTTTGATCAAGATCATAGTGTTGCATCAGTTGGCAGAGCAGGGCATCACTTGGGAGGATTTCATTTCTAGAGACTTTTTCACAGTGCCACAGCCGCCTCCCGAGACAGTTCATGATGCAGGAGAGCCTTCACACCAGCCGGACATGCCTGAGGTTGAGCATATCAGCGCTCCTTTGGTTCGGACATATCAGCGAGGCCACAGGGCCTTATTTGCAGCGACACGGCAAGTATTATCTCCACATGATGTGGAAGGGGTCTCGCTTTCTTCTTCAGCGCAGGTACAGATGCAGGACAGGGGCAAGAGGCCCATGCATGATGAGGGCCCATCAGGAGGCCGGGACACAGATTTCACAGTCATTGATGTTGATGCGAGCTCTCCCAGCTCGAAACTGAGGGAAGTCATCCAGGAGCAAAGGGCCGAGAATGACAAGCTGAAAGATCAATTGCAGAAGGCTCAGTGGGTGATTAACTATTTGGAGCAGCGCAACAAACAGCTTGAGGATGAGCTCACATTTTATGAGCTACGTCAAATCCGTGAGGACCGACAGTGGAATCGAAAGAGACCCGGTGACATGACACCAACTGACAGAGATACTGTACTCACACATGTGAACATCCATCTGGAGAAATTGTTGGCGAAGTCCAATCAAGACAAAGACATGCTTCGTCACATGAAAGGCCATTATTGGGCTCGCATGCATGTCTGCAAAGCGAGAATGAAGATCATGAAGAGGAGGTTGCGCAAAGCACTAAGACGGCGGAAAAGGCCTAATCCACTTCGGATTTTGGCCGAGGCTTCATTGACTGGGTAGGACACATGATGGAGGACCTCTGCTCCAAATTTGGGCAAATTCGGAGAAAATTTTGTCATTTTCAAATTTTTGGGTCAAAAAACAGGTTTTTCAGTTAAGTGGGTCTCACCCTCATACGCTCACTTTTTTTTGGGACACTTGCTGGAGGAAATTTTTGAATTTTTGGATTTTTCATGGTTATTTATGCATCCTCAGAAATCAACTAAGCATTTCATCAAAATCTGGATGGTCAAAGAGTTCAAAAACACCATGAAAACCACCTTGCTGCCACTTTTTGTACCAGCAGGAAGTACCTCTGGGAGAATGAGGTTTTGGAGGGTCAAATGAGCTCCAAATTCTGAAATTCCACTTGGGTTGGATATTCAACATCCAGGGCTTTCCAACGAGCTATCATGAGCTCAATTTGGATGCCGGGAAGTACCTCACATTCAGGCTGGAAAAAGCGCGACCCACTCGGCTCAAATGCGACCCACTTAAATTTTTGCTGAATTTTCAACTGCCAACTCAGATTTTCGCCTAGTATGGACCAGTTTTGCTTGTGGATGGAATTTTTGGGTTTTTATGATGTAAATTTATGTTTGGCATGTAACTTTGGTTCATTTCTACCTATTCTAGAAGATTCACTCTCAAAAAAGTGAAAATCATGTAAATGAATCAGTTTCCACTCTTTTAGAGGCAAGTTGTTTAGATGCCTAGATTGTAGTTCCTTGTTTAGAATTTGTTGAAACTGACCCCTGAAGGAGGAATTCGACCCCTAAAGGCATGGGAAGGGGTTAGGATGGTCTATATGATGTAATTTCTCAATAATTTTCAGAGGTTGGAGAGGTGGGACTCTTGGGAGACTTTTGATATCATTGTACATATTTTTTATATTTTGGCTAAGGAAAGATCAGAGGTTTTGCGGCACTTGTTGGGATCCTTGTGGTGTTATGTTCTTGATGGTGTTTTCTCTTTGTTAACTGTAAGTTTCTTCATGTTTAATGTATGCCATCCTTTCATATGCTTCTGAACTAAATTGAATGAGTAAATGAGGTTGAATCCATTGTTTACAGTGCTCTGCCTTTGAATTCAGTTAGTTCTATATGTTTTCGACTGTTTGGAGAGGATCCAAGTTCTTCTTTGCCCTCTTCAGCTCCTCGTCGGTCTAATCTGTCCACATATCCAATCAAAAGCATTAAGACAGTCACCTACCTCGCCCCAACTTGAAATCTGCAAAGGTCTGACCTTATCCCTGGACCCAAAATTTGTTTTCCCATTTCTCCAGCGAAAACCCAAAAACCCAAAAATCAAACATACCTATCTCTTTACTAGCCTAAAATCAGTTCCTATTGTAAGTCATCTCGCATCCTATTGCTCATTTTATCGAGATTGACGGAGAGAGCCCTCTCCTGTCCTCGTAGGGCTAGCTACGAGGCTGAGCGTGGTTTGATGTAGCCTTGAGTTTTACTTCATTTCAGCCTGAGGTAGATTTGAGCGCTAACAGGTGTAACAACCACTTCATAATTGACTATACCCCTTCTGGGTGACTCACATTCTTCCTCAGTAAAGATACGATAATGGCTAGGTCTAATTATTTTTCCCGATCGAAGCTGAATCTCATTGAGTCCAATAGGAGTAATAAGGTAATTCTAGAAAGTAGTTGAGGTTTCTATGCTCTAGGATGCCTTATTATTCAGATTTGGGTTAGGTTGCATAGGTAATTGGGGTCAGACAGGTGGTGCAGGAGTTTGGAGAGGAGGCAGTTGTAACTGTTGTTGCATTGGTAGTGCAAAGGGAGCTAGACCTTGGCCATTACCTCTCCAATTCTAACTCCAAGGGTAAGTTTGAGATGGAGTATATTTCATTGGTGGAGGCGAAGGCCATTATTTCCAGGGTGAAGGAAATTTTGTTGAGGGAGGAGTGGGATATGGTCATGGAAATTGCTGACCATTATAAGCATTATTCTAAGAATTAAAAGAGGAAATATCTGGAGGCGTACCTATAGGTCATGGCTGCAATGGTCTCCTTGGTCTGATAAATTAGGTATACTAGACCTCCTTGCTTGATTCCTTAATTACTACTTTCAGTCTGGGTAGTTATGGGAATTGACTAGTGGGATGCTCCAACTCACAGATATTGCACAAGCTAATGCTGTCCAGTTCACATTGTCTTTGTAGATGTTTCTTTCTGCACGAAGGATAGAATATTTCCAAAGCTACTTCAGCTTCTCCTTTTTCTTTCTTGAATTGTGTTGCAGTAATGTGCGAAGATAGAGTACTGAGGAGATCGGTTTTAAAAACCTCAAATAGATTCCTGATCTCTGCTCTAGTCAATATTCCACTCATGGACTTCTGTATCTGGACTGAAGGGTCCCAAACCCAACTCCTCCCTTTGATCGATCCTATTGAACTCCACAGACTGATCTTCATTATTTCTTCAAACGGATCCTCTAATATGTCTCCCTTTCCTAATATATTCAAGTGCTCCAGATAGTCATCTCTCATGCCTCTTAGAAATATTGTTTTAAAAATTTCTGGGGCTAAGACAACAAACTTAAGCCTTTGTAAATTGTAATGGAATCATTCCATATAATCTTCCAAGCTTTCCTCCTCCTTCTATGTAATCCTGAAGTTTTCTTCCTTCAAATCCTTGGTTCGACAGTGAACTTGATACTTCGAAAGGAATGTCTCCTTCATTTCACTCCAGGTCTGGATCGAGCTAGAACTCAGTCCCATGAACCATCTCAAATCTAGTCCTTTCAGAGTAAGAGGAAATAGTTTTAGCTTTTGAGAGTCCGAAATGTAGTTGTAACGCCTACATAAGACATCGAACTCGAACATACAGGTATTAGGATATTCGATAGCCATCCCTTGGAAGGATGGAAGAGAAGATAAGGGAATATTCTTCATAGGAGCTTCATCCCTTGTTTCCAGTATCAGGAATTCAAAAGTAGTAATAATACCATCTGTTCTATTGTTTTCATCTCCCATGAATGATCCTTCTTGATGAGATGAACTGACCTTGGAATGTGCATGGGATTTTCCAATGGGTAAAGGATCAAACTGTTCTAGGACCAGTTGTTTCACTGCACTACCTGAATCCAGATAATGAGGATCAAGTAAACGTTGTTCCATTTTATTCCCTTATTGTCCTTCATTGGTTTCCCCTTGTCCTTCAATCCTTAAGTTTTGATCAATGGCTTCCCACTGCTACTTCTGATCAGGGGTCCTAATTTCAGGAGTGGATATGTTGTTTGAAGGGTGATGAGGTCTAGACACAGAAGGTGCAGATGCCACAGACCTTGATATAGTGAGCGCTTTCTATGGTCCTATATTCCTAGTGTCCCTGTATGAAGTGCATTTTTCTTTCTCTACTTTTGAAATTAGATCCCGAAGAATGTCTACCTTCCCAAATCTGAACTCTTATTTTCCTTATTAAGACATGTATTTCCTGTGGTTAGTTAGAGTGTGGGTGTTTTGGTTTCTCTGCTATCCTACGAGCACACATGGACCCTATGTGTATCAATCCTCACTATAAGGGCCTCATTTCTATAGTGGTGAGCCAGCTCAAGTATGTTAGAGCGATGTGTAGGTTCTTACCTCTTGTCTTACCACCCAAAAACTATATAGCTTAAGACATGCTCTAAAAAAAGACCCAAAACTCACACTTTTAAGTGCCCCTAGTGTAGCAACGTTGAGCCCACTCAAGTATGTTAGAGTGATGCACGGATTGTTACCTCTCGTCTTATCGCCCAGTAACTGCTGACTAGGAACACCCTACCATCAAACAAACAATTATGGCTGATTGTATCGTCACTGCCATCCTTGGAAATGGTGCCAAAATGTTGGATTGTATTAATCACTTTTAAATGACTAAGACGGTGCACATAAATTATCGACTAGGGATGTCTTTTATTTTGATGGTAGTTTCACTGTCTTTGCTAATGCACCATACCAGAAGTGGAAATAAAAAAAAATAAATCGTTGTTGAACCAATTTCTGAAACTAACACTCATGCAAGAATAAAAATGATTTACAAGAATGTAATCACACTTCAGATAAACCAATATCTAGCGTGCCACACACCAACTACACTCGTTGGTACCTCTAATTTGATCTGTGTAACAACACAATAAATACCTGGAACTAAAGCGAATCTACTTAAAGATGACACAACAACAACGACACTCCACAAATATGTAGAAATAAATATAAAATATCATACATATACCCTACCACTATAGTCCTAAAGAGGAGGGCCCTTCCTCCCTAGCACGATGCAAGAAGAATGAAAATTAAATGAGAATTAGATCAATCAACACATGTAACAGCAACAACACAATATTTTTTATTATGATGATCAAAATTTAGAGAGTCAAAATGGCGATACTGTTTTGTGCTAACCTCCCAACCTTGAAGGTTCAAGTGTTTATATAATAATTTCATATCCAGAAAATGAGGAACAAATTAGTCATGAGAATCTCCCGATTCTCATGTTGATCAAAATAAAGTAAATATAGTTACAATCGATTCCCTCAATAAAAATCCTGAATGAGAAAGCATTGATTTCAACCAAAACTGCCTGAATTTGTTATTCTAAATAACAATACATGATAACTCCTACAAATGTCGTTGGAATGCGAAAGTTGTACCGTAACCGCTTTTGAAGACATATTAGTATCCTTAATTTAGCAACACGCAAACAACAACACAACTATAGCAGCGGATCTGTAACAACATCGCAGTGTAATAGCAAAATATGTGATAGCCAAGGTGTTGACTCTGCGTGTGGTAGAAACGCCATGTAACAACATGCTTCCAACTAGTTCTATGTGTCTGTATGTCCTAGGTCCTCGTGCTTGAAATAGTATATGAAATAATAGCAAAAAGGCCAAATAACTTCTCCCAATGTTCATCTCAGTTAGCCACAAAAAAGGAACAGTACACCATAATAATTAATGAGAATGGAAAGGTAATGAAACAAGGTAAAGTTATGATTTTTTAGGATAAAGGAAAGGAAAAAGGCAAGTATGATCCCCAGGTTGGAGGTAAAAAAGGCATAAATGAGGGAAGAAAATGTAGGAAATTAGTATAAAAATGACACCAAACAATATGTATATCAAGTGAGATAAAAATGGGCATGTTATTATGGTTTTCTTGTATGTTTATGATCTTATTATAATAGGAAATTATTGTAGGGTAATTGATGAAGTTAAAGGATAATTGTCACATAAGTTTGAAATGAAAGACCTTGGTGAATTTCATTATTTCTTAGGTCTTGAGATATGGAGAGATGGTGGACAAACATTGGTTACACATATTAAGTACACTAGGGATTTACTCAAAGATTCAAAATGGAACAATGTATGGAAGTATCAATTCTATTAGAAAAGAATGCAAAACTCTATAGTAATGATGGGACAAGAGAGGTGGATGGTACATTGTATCATCAGCGGGTGGGAAGTCTAAATTATCTCACTACAACCGGGCCAAATATAGCATATTTAGTTAGAATCCTAAGTCATTTCAAGGCCAAGCCTCTTGAAAGCCATTAGAAAGCAATGAAACGAGTTATTTGGTATCTGAAATGAACAATTAAATTTGGAATTAAATATATTGATGGTTTTAGGGCCAAAAATCCTAATGACAAAAAATTAACTTTAGGACATGCATTTATCCTTGGATCCAGGATTCTGGTATGGAGCAATAAGAAACAACCAATTATTTCTTTACCACCGATTGAATTTGAGTAAAAAGATTTGTGCAGTGCTACGTGTGAAGAAATTTGGTTGAGGCGAGTTCTTGAAGATGTGGGAGAAGTACAAAAAACATCGATGATTACGAAGTGCGATCATAATCAAAGCACCATAAAACTACCCAACAATCTTGTGTACCACGCAATATCAAAATACATTGAGACACATTATCACTTTGTTGGGGAAAAGATGTAGTCTAAGGAAATTATTTTATTCTATTGTAATACCAATGAAAATTTGGGTGACATATTTACAAAGCCTCTTGGAAAGGCAGAATTTGAAGTATGTAGGAATCAATTGGGCGTGGTAGAAAATGCATTTCTCCATTAAGGGGGAGTGTTAGAATAATAATGGAGAAATCTATAGTATTATCTTAAATACAGATATTGTTATGTTGTTTGAATTGTTTTCCTTAATTAGTCTTTATTGGTTTTTAGTTCCTTGTATTCTAGGAATTTGATCCATAGGAATGTAACCTACATCTGTATGAGTTTGTTGGACTGGAGAATGTAAGTGACTATCGTATGGTGCAGTCTCTTGAGTGAGAAATTGTCTCACCAAATAGCTATAACCCTTCATATTTTTCCTTCTATTTTTCTAATTCATTAAACTTTATATTTTCACCTTTGAGTGTGATAAAGATGCATAATTCCTTTTTTTAATAATACTTCAACACAACACTTAATAACTATTTGAATACCTATGATAATTAATTTATTTCAAAATAAATTATATATATATATATATATATATATATATATATATATATATATATATATGTATGTATGTATGTATGTATGTATGTATGTATGTATGTATGTATGTATGTATGTATGTATGTATGTATGTATGTATGTATGTTACTGTAGTAAAATATTTCAATATAAAAAACCAAAAAGTAATTGAAAGTAAAAAAATTCAAATATTTCCTAATATAATAAGAGCCCAAGATGGATAATTGATTTTATTCTTAACATAAAATTAGTATGTGACGCTTCAAAATTATTATTAATGATAAAAAAATTCAAAGTGGATCACTCAAAATATTTCAATGTCAATTATATATGTATATATAACCATTGGTTAAACAAAAAAACTATGTATGTGTTATATAAAGAAAATGACAAAAATAAAACTTTATGTTTAAAACATTTTAAGTAGTCTTACTATTTTACATTTTGGCTCGTTTTTTGTGTATATTTTTAGTCAATTTTATATCAACTTCATAAATGAACATTGAAGCTATGTAGTCTACATAATCCAAGTGACCAACAAGATTTTGAAGACATATATATATATATATATATATATATATATATATATATATATATATTTTATTTATTTATTAATCCTAATTTAATAAATTGAAGACAAAAATAATATTCAAATAAAATATAGGCTTTAAAATGCCAAGTCTCACTATCACAACTGATTGAGGATGGGCCTCAAGGTGACCTAGGATCAAACCTCAAGGAGGGTGGTTGTTCCTTATGCTAGGGGGGAGACATGATAAAAAATGCACAGCTAAGAGTTGGTGTGGCCCAGGCCGAGTATGATCCACGAGTGACTTTGATGTCGCGGCTCCTTAGGCCACAGACAACTTTTCCTATCTAATTTATCTAGTTTACAACATGGATTCATTAAAATCACAATTTTGGCAAGTAAACTCTTCACGTTTGAGGGTGTTGAATCCATATATGCATTCAAAAAATAAGTTTAAACAACACAAATCAAGATTTGGCCACAAATTGTTTTGTCATATTTCTGCAAGAAATGGGACAGAAACTCCAAATAGTCACACTCAAAGACTACTCCATTTTGAAATAGGGCTTCCAGAATTTTAATTTCATTATCAATAATTAGGTGGATAATAGGAATTTATTCTCCATAGAATATTCTAGAATATTTATGTGGATAAGTGTCTCTCTTTTGGAATAGAGATTCCATAATTTTAATTCAGTTATCAATAATTATTAGGTGGATGGTAGGAATTTAACCTCCATAGAATATTATGTAATAGTCTTAGTAGTATATACAAATAGAAGGTTGAGATTTATCTCCAAATTAATTATGTTTTTTTCTCTTTTAATTAAATTAAATAATTAAAAAAATGTCATATGAACAATTGTCATATGAAATAAATTATCCACTTTGGGGCATGTCGTATTAATAAGCCATGGTATTGTAACAAAAAATATTTACATATTAATAATCTCCATGGTTAAGAATATATTTACGTGTTTTTTTTTTAAATGTATATATGTTTAAATTATATATTAATTATTTGTATCATTAGTATTAATAATACTAGTAAAGTAGTTATAATTTTGGTTAATTTTTATGTTTTTTATTTTTATTTTAGGAATGTTAGATGTATGATGAAGTAAGTTTTTTTTATGTTTAATATGAGTTGATGATTAATGATATTTGCAAGCTACACGTAGTTATAGTAGTATACACAAATCAATGGTTAAGATCTAGTTATGTTTTTTTAGTTTGTTATTTAAATTAATTAATTAAAAAAATTTCATATGAACCAACGTCATATGGAGTGAGTTGTGTTTTTTTGGGCATGTGGTATTGATATATGATTTTTTGGGCATGTGATATTGTCATGTCATGGTATTAACCCATGGTATTGTAACAAAACCTATTTATGAACTAAAAATATCCATGGTAAGTGGAGGTAAATCTCCATGATTAAGAATTTTGTCTCATTTTTATGTTTAACTTATATTAATTGTTTTTATAATTAATCACAATAATAATAATAATTCTCCCAAGGAGGGTTTTAAAGAGTAGGCATCCCCCCCAAGTTGATATGATACCAGCTCACATGAAAGTGGGGCATCACTTCATCGATCATGGCATGAAGCCAGAGAAAGGTTAACCACCATTTGAATATTGCACACCGCATAGGAAGTTACACGACTGTAGAAATTATATAACATATGCATGTATATATACAGATTCTCCTGACCTAACAATATTTATCTTCTTGCTAAATATATAATCCTTCCACTGTTAATCTTTTTCGGAAATTTAAAAACTTAATTGCAAACACATGAAGCAATAAAAACAATCACACATAACACAGTTGTTTTACAGGAAAGCCTGAAGCTATATTATGTATCATGGAGATCATGTAACAATCTCATACAAAGCTTATTACATCAAGCTCTTAGTACAATACAATTGTCACACACTAACATGAATAAATCTACAAATCCATGCACTGATTTCTTGCCACCTGATAACCTGCCTCCACTGCGCAATCCCTACTGAAGAATACCCCTGAATGAATTTGAATCTACCTTGCCTTGACTGTGAAATCCTCATTGGCAACTCCAATGTGTGTGTGATGCAATCAATGCATCACAATAGTCACAACAGATATTCTATCTTACCCTTTCACCTATCTCTCCATCAGGTCTCCATTGGAACTGACATGCATTGTAGTTAACTGTTGTTTCTATTCAGTTGTTAGTGAGTTAATAATTGTGAATTAATTCACTTAACTCTCACTAGTGTATCTTTCAGTTAGACTAGATACAACTAGCTCAACTGAGTTTAACTCCATTAACTGAGTTAAACTAAATAACAACTCCATAAACTACTCTTCCAACTCTGTCATAACTTTTCCACTTCAGTTCTAACTGAGTCCTCGTGCATGAGCCACCAATAAACTTTAGGAATTGTGTAATTCCTTTAGCTCACTGATTTGCCAAATCTATTCACTGAAATAAAGTGCTCCAAGAGAATAATTTGATGTTTATTGTCAGATTATTATTAAGAGTTAATAATAATTGACATGCATCTATTTTTAGATCGACGATCTATAAATAGACTTCACCCAATATTCTAAAAATAGAATTTAATATATTTTTCCACTTTACCAACCATCCAAAAATAGCATCCTACAACTTCTGAAATATGATCACCATGTCTAAAAATAGACTTACACCTAAAAATAGCCTGCGGGCCCACTTAGTGAAGGTGACTGATTTTCACTAAGCTTCATCATCTTGTTGAATCTCAACACTCCCTCTCAACAAGATAGGGATTATCTTTCACCTCGATCCTGCCTCTATGGTATTCAAATTTTCTCCTAGTGAGCACCTTCGTCAGAATGTCTGCATCCTAATCTTCCGTAGGAATGTACTGAAGCAACATGATCTTCTGTTGCACACAATCTCTGATATGATGATACCGGATATCAATATGTTTAGATCTATCATGAAGCACAGGATTAATCGATATTTTAATGCAACTCTGATTATCACAATGTATCACTGTAGGATCTAAATGTGAACCGAAAAAACTGACCAGGATCTTCCTCACCCAGATAGCCTCACATGCAGCTTGACTTGCTGCCATGTATTCTACTTCCGCTGAACTGAGTGCCATGGATCTTTGTTTCCTGCTGTACCAAGAAACTAATGTAGATCCGATACTGAAAACCTCTCCTGATGTGCTCTTTCTGTCTGTTGGGCTGCCTGCCCAATCTGCATTCGTGAAGCGATGCAACTTCACCTCATTCGTCTATTTGTACCATAAGCCATACTCTGATGTGCCCCTGACATACCTCAGGACATGCATTCCTACCTTCCAAAAGATCTTGGTAGGCTTAACCATCGCTTGTGAAAGCTGGTTCACCGCATAGAACATGTCTGGTCTTGCATTAACTAAATACATGAGCAAACCCACCAACTGTTGATAAATAGTGGCATCCACTACCTCTGTCGATGTAGCATCCTCTTTCCTCCAACTTCCTAGAAGAGGAGTATCAATAGGCTTGCAGCCTTGCATGTGGAACTTCTCAGGTATCTCCCGAGCATACTTGCCTTGAGACACAAATAGTTCACCTTCCCACTGCCATATTTCCAATCCAAGGAAATAATGGAGGCTCAAATCCTTCATCTCAAACTCCTTTGCAAGATCTACCTTGCATGAGTGTATCAATTGCTCATCACCCGTTAGTATTAAATCATCAACATAAAGAACAATGATTAAAATCTTACCCTCCACCACAATTTGGTACAGGTTCGCATTCGCCTCACTCTTGGTGAAACCAAGTCCTGTGAAATAGTTGTCGATCCGAGTGTACCAAGCACGAGGTGCTTGTTTCAACCCATACATCGCTATTTTGAGCCTGCACACATGCAACTTGCTGTTGAATATCTCAAATCCTTTAGGCTACTCAATGTACACCTCTTCCTCAATGATCCCATTAAGGAACGTAGTCTTCATATCCATCTGATGAATGTGCCAACCCATCTACGCTGAGAGAGAAAGGATGGTCCTTATGGAAGAATAGCGTGCAACAGGTGCAAAGGTTTCTTCATAATCAATCCCCTAGATCTATGAGAAGCCTTTGGAAACAAATCTTGCCTTATCCTTCTCGATGCTCCCATCAATAGCTTGCTTTACCTTGTAGATCCATTTCGAATCTACCACTAATTTACCCACCGACCTTGGAACAATCTCCCAAGCACTGTTTTTGACAATGGAGTCATACTCCTCCACCATGGCATCTACCCATGTGGGCTCCTGCACTTCTTCTTTAAAAGAAGATGGCTCTGTCACGATACACTTTCTCATGAGAGCCATGTATCAAGTAAATCGGTCAGGTGATTGTCTCTGTCTGCGCTATGATGTAGGGACTCCTACATTCTGTGCCACATCAAGCTTCAGTCTCTCAACTTCTGTGGTACGCTTTCTGCCAGTTTTGATGTTTGGTTCTGCATGAGTGGACTCCTCCACTCCATGAATCTCCTCCTGTGGTTGATCCACATTTAGAGGCTCATCTTTGGGAACAAGAATTTTTTTCTCTACATGCAAGTGTAGCTCCCTCTCAAGCGACAACTTCATGGCTTTCACCTCATTGAATTTTATATCCTGTTGCACCACAGTCATTCGAATGTTTAGAAAATACACACAATAATTATGGGGTGTTTCTGTGTACCCCACAAATATCCCAACTTCTGCAGTCGGCTCCAGCATCTTCCTGGCGTCCTTTATCGCATGAATGTAAACAGATGAGCCAAAAATCTGCAAATGAGAAATATCAGGCTTCTTACCAGTAAAATCTTCTTCAGTTGTACTCATGCCAAGTACTCTATGAGGACAACGGTTTTGCACATAAACCGCAGTGTTGCATGCTTATGCCCACAAATGCATCGGTAGGCCCTGGTCATGCAACATCACTCGTGCAGCACGCACAATCATTCTGTTCTTCCTCTCTGTGACCCCATTCTGCTGTGGGTTATGAGGCGCTATGATTTCTCTTCAAATTCATTCTTTGCTACATAAGTCTTTGAATTCCTCTGAGATATATTCACCACCATTATCGCTCCATAGAGCTTTCACTTGCTTCCCCGACTCCTTCTCCACCAATGCTTTGAACTCATAGAACTTTGAGAATGTTTCGCTCTTCTTATGCATGAAGAAGATCTAGCATCTACGAGAATAGTCATCAAAAAATATAACATAATACCTGTGTTTTTTTGTTGAAGCAACCGAGAAAGGTCCACACACGTCTGTGTGAATTCTCTCGAGGATCACCGAAGCACAGTTCTCCTTCTCATGAAAGGTGGTCTTCACAAACTTACCCATAGTACATCCCTTTCACTAATCTGACTGCGCAAGAGTACCCTTGGGAAGTCCAGTAGAAATCTTCTGCAAAATATTCAAGGTGCCATGGTGAAGATTGCCCAATCTCCTGTGCCATAATTTTCCCTCATCCCGGTTCACCACTTCTTCTACTTTTGCCATCATTGCAACGTAGCCATCTAACTCTAGCTTGTAGAGATTCTTAACTCGAATCCCTATCCTCTTGGTTTGACCCATTGTTTTATGTCGCAGGAAATTTTTTCCCTCGCTGAAAATAACATCATAACCTATGTCTTCCAACATTACGACCGAGACCACGTTCTTCTTCAGACCTAAAACATGCATTACATATTTCAACGGAAATGGATTACCTAACTCCCTCTCAAAGGTAATGGTCCCAATTCCGGTCGCACTGTATCGACTATCGTTGCCCATCTCTATATGCATTTGGAGATCCTTCTCCTCCAAGTCACTAAACAACTCCTTGTCTCCCATCATATGGAAAGACGCACCACTATCAAGATACCACATCGATACCATTGAGCTTGAAACCAAGCATGCGATCAAAGAGAAATCAAGTTCAAATTGCGAGGCTAAGGCCTCACCAACTGCAGCTCCAGCAGCCTTCTTGTTCTTCTTTTTCTGTGGGCAGTTAGTGGTGAAATGCCCATGTTCGTGACAGTGAAAACACTTCACTTTGGAAAATTCCCACTTCTTGCCTTTAGCCTCATATTTTGAAAGGAATTTCTTCCCCTTCCCTTTCCTTGCTTTGGCAGCCAAAGCGCAATTCTCTTCATCTTCATTCTTCGATGAAGAGCCATCCCTAGTACTTCGCCTTATCTCCTCCTGCACAAGATCCAACCAAAGTCGCTCCCAACCCGGACGTTTCTCCCGTCATTGACAGAGTCTTCGTAGTTGTGCCAACTCTTTGGAAGCCCAAGGAGAGCCAAGCTCACCAAGTCGTCATCATCAACAGTAATCCCCACACTTCCCAGTTTTTTCCCTACAGTGGAAAAACTTCGTGAGATATTTTGGAATACTGTCGCCCTTCTCATTTTTATTTTTCTAAGCTTATCTTTCAGTGCAACTTCCTCTGGTTGCTGCTACTTTGGAAAAAATATGTCAAAGCCTTCCACATTGCAAATGGAGTGGCTTTCCCATGAAGGCTGGACACAATATGGTCCTTCACACCTTCCAACAAAATTATTCTTGTCTTTGCTACCTTCTTTTTCCATGCATCAAGTAATGCAACATCGCTAGAACTTGGCTTAGGAACATCACTATCGATGAACTCCTTCAGTCCATTATCTTCCAGCATCGCCTCCATGCTATCCTTCTAGGCTATGTAATTCAAGCTTCCCTCAAGGGCATATTGCAATTGCAACCCATTGAAAGACATTTCAATGTATACTCAACTATCGCACCAAGAAATTTTTGCAGCAAATTCGAATTGCCCACCAACACAAACTCAGTAATTCTTCACAATTGCAATCTTCAAGAATTAGCACTACTCTGATACCATGTAGAAATTATATAACATATGCATGTATATATCCAGATTCTCCTGATCTAACAATATTTATCTTCTTTCTAAATACATAATCCTTCCACTGTTAATATTTTGTGGAAATTTAAAAACTCAATTGCAAACACATGAAGCAATAAAAACAATCGCACATAACATAGTTCTTTTACGGGAGAGCCTGAAGCTAAAAATGCAAACTATCATATATTATGTATCATGGATATCATGTAACAATCTCGTACAAATCTCAGTACATCAAGCTCTCAGTAAAATACAATCATCACACACTAACATTAAGAAATCTGCAAGTCCATGCACTGATTTCTTGCCACCTGATAGCCTGCCTCCACTGCGCAATCCCTACTGAAGAAGACCCCTGAATGAATTCGAATCTACCTTGCCTTGATTGCACAATCCTCATTGGAAACTCCAATGTGTGTGTGATACAATCAATGCATCAATATAGTCACAAAAGATAGTCTATCTTACCCTTTCACCTATCTCTCCACTGGGTCTCCACAGGAACTAACATGCAATGTAGTTAACTGATGTTTCTGTTCAGTTGTTAGTGAGTTAATAGTTGTGAATTAAATAACTACTTAATTCACTTAACTCTCACTAGTGTATCTTTCAGTTAGACTAGATACAAATAGCTCAACTGAGTTTAACTCAATTAACTGAGTTAAACTGAATAACAACTCCATAAACTACTCTTCCAACTCTATCATAACTTTTCCACTTCAGTTCTAACTGAGTCCTCATGCATGAGCCACCAATAAACCCTAGGAATTGTGTAATTCCTTCAACCCACTGATTTGCAAAATCTGTTCACTGAAATAAAGTGCTCCAAGAGAATAAGTTGATGTTTATTGTCGGATTATTATTAAGAGCTAATAATAATCGACATGCATCTATTTTTAGATTGACGATCTATAAATAGACTTCACCCAATATTCTAAAAATAGAATTTCATCTATTTTTCCAGCTTGACCAACCATCCACAAATAGCATCCTGCAACTTCTAAAATATGATCACCATGTCTAAAAATAGACATAGTCTAAAAATAGACTTACACCTGAAAATAGCCTGCGGGCCCACTTAGTGAAGGTGACTGATTTTCACTAAGCTTCATCATCTTGTTGAATCTCAACAAAGACAACTCAATAAGAGAATTCTATCACATCGGAAGAACTGGAGGAAAAACTTGATAGTATAGACCGCGACCTAACCATTCTAACCAAGAGATCAACCACATTTCCTTCTCCTTGGATGAGGGTTGTGACTAACCAATGTGGATTCTTGTAGAATATTCCCAATAGTTGTTATGGATCCTGGTTTTTTTTCTTGCAATGTTATTATTATTTTTGGTCTTCTCATGTCGAAGTATGTCAAGGTCTAACACAATCATCCTATTTTTATAAGTTTTTATTTACAATATGTTCTAGATAGATAAGGTCTTAGCCACCTCAAGAATCTACACTTATGTTACTGGTCTGAGACTTATAATCATCATTTGACATAATGAAAAGTGTCTAACTTCAAAATAATAATAACTAGCTTAGATCCATCTTAACTACAGATCTACCAAGCCTGGAGAGGGATCAAATCTCTTGAGGTGAAAACCTCTTTTTAGAGTAAAAGTGATTTGATCTCTCCCTATACTTAATAGATAAGAAGCTAAGATGATTCTAGGTTAGTTTAATTATTAATTTTAATTTTAAATATAACTATTAATTTTATTTTCTATTTTATTTATTTTTTCAATTTTTTATTTATTTATTTTTAACATAATTTGAGCAAGTCAAAATGTTTAACAAGACAAAACACTACAACATCAGTTTCATATTAAATAAATGTGGCCATATTTATGACTGAGAGAGTGAAATATTTTTACCATATTGGGTTATATTATAACCAACAAATCAAGTGACCATAATGAGATTGGGATTGTTGACGTTTTATAATGTTCTTAATTAAAACTAACTAAACATGCATATTATTATTATTATTATTTTTTAATAGTAGGTGTTTCCTTTCCTATTTAGAGAATCTTTAATTTTTTTTTAAGAAGAACAAGTGTCATTGGGTTATAACATCAACAACAAATCAAGTGACCATAATGGGATTGAGATTATTGATGTTTTATAATGTTTTTAATGAAAACTAACTAAACATGCATATTAATTTTTATTTTTTTGTTATAGGAGAGTTGCCCTTCCTATTTAGAAAATATTTAATTTTTATTTTAAAAAGAACAAGTGTCAACTCCACCTTGAACATAGAGTGAATCATGCCTCACCTTCATATTAAAATGTAAAATATGATTCTCAATATAATAATAATAATAATAATAATAAATAAATAAAATTATAATCTAATAAATTTTTATGATTTTTTAATTTTAATAAAAGAAAATATATTATAAAATAAATATTTTGATATTTATTATGAATTAATATAATATTTATTATGAATTCATATACATTAATAAACTATTTCTAAATTTAAAAACACAAAAGAAACCTATCTCATTCAAGTATTTTGAGAATTTACATGCGTCATAAGAAAGCACGAAATTAAAAACTTATATTAATTTAATATTAATTTAATATTTTATCACTTACCGTGGTAGAATATATTTATATATATGTATGTTTGTTTGTCAATCATCTATTACCGCATATTTTATCATATTTAATTCAATTATTTTGAGATTTAAAAGCTTAATTTACATATAACTTGTATTTAAGGCATTGGCATACATGGTTATAAGAAGTCATATATGAAGCATATTAAATGTATTTTTAAGAGAGAAAAGTAATTAGCTTCTGGTTATATAAGTAATTTGTAATACATGGTTATAAGAAGTTATATATGAAGGATATTAAATGTATTTTTAAGAGAGAAGAGAAATTAGCTTCTTGTTATATAATAAATTTGTATTAAAATTATAATTGGGAATTTATATAGAAAAGCCTTGATTCATAATTTTAGATTTAATTTATATATTTATTTATGTTTGTGTCAATAGTTAATTGACATATTTATCTTTAATCCATATTGAAATTTATAAAATTTATGATAAAATACATATAAAAATAATTGATTTATTTAAATAAATAAATATAGACTCCTTATTCCTTTATTTCATGTTTTATTATTATGGATAGCTTATAATTTTTATTTTTTTTTCAAAGATATGATAATGTGAGAGGCATCTCTAAAATGAAAAAGTCAAATTATTTATGGACAATTTAGGTAATATGTCAAACAATTATTTCAAGGTGTATTTTGTGTGGCCTTATTAGTCCTAGTCGTTTGCGGCACGGCAGGGACTATAGTAATCATTTTTATGCTTTGTATTAGTCCTGCACAAAAGCCAAGTCAAGTAATTCAATTTATAACCTAAAGTTTTAATTTTATATTTAATAAAAAAAAAAAAATTCCATTTGTACTTGTAAGGTAGGTAGATATTAATCATTTTAAAGGTCGAAGATAATTTCATTTAAATGGCATGTCTTAAAAATGTTATGGAAATATTTATGTTTCCCAACTTGGATATTTAAGGGAAAATAGTTTGATAACACATTTAATTAAGAATTTAAAAGTGAATTGAAAAGTGAAACAGTGACAATTTTGAGATGAAATTATAAGACCTTTAATGCAAAGTTGATAACGTAATAGTTTAAAGTAATTTGGTAATCATATCTGAGTGAATTTATGAAATATTTAAATTTTGAGGTTGTGATGATGAGAATGAGCTTAGTTATGTATAATGTGAATTTATGTGTTGTTTACATATAATTAGAAAAAAAAAAAAAAAAAATTGAAAATTGAAAATATTTAAAGTTTCATAATAAATTGGATAGTGAAACCTAAGGTTACCATGTCAACCACAAAGTTTAGATGTAAACCATTTTTACTAGATGGAAATCATAACCAAGAAGTGATTAAAAATAAAAGAAAAAATAGGAAAAACAAAGGTAAACTACTCTAGAACCTTAAACATGCTATATGAACATCATATTGGAATTTTATACTGATTATTCATTTATGATCTTCTATCAACATTTTTCATTTTTGACCTTCAATTTTTCCATTTTCATGACTTATTTCAACTTTATATGAGAAATTCAAACCAAATTCCTATATTCAGAACATACAAGATCTAATTGAAACTCATTGAATGATCTTATTCCTCAGTTTTATGGTTTTTATGAGATAAATAGCCCTTTGATATAAGTGATTGACTATGATATTGAAAACACCAATCATTATTGTCATCCAATAAGGTACACTTACTCTTTGTGTCTCACATTTAATAGTGTTGGCTCCCCGTGATTTGCAAGATTGGCAAGAACAAATTATGTAGGGAACCACATCAAACCACTTTGGAGTCCATGGACCTAACCTTCCTGGACTCAGAGAGGGCTCTCTCTATGTATGTGTTTGTAAATGATATGTCTTTATGCTTTCTGCTTTGATTTTAGGCTAGTTATGAAGTTTTGAGAACTTATTTATTTTGTTTGATTGGATTGGTTGATAGATCAACTAATGGTGTAATTAATTGATGAAGTGTTTCAGCTGAATTGATAGACCATGAGAAACATTAATCCATCGGGCTATGGAGTCATAAAAGGATTTAATTGTTCATAAACTCTGCAAGGGTTTTCATAGGGCAAGCTAACTATATCAAGTGGATCTCTTAGATTAGATGGAATATGAAATGACAGTAAGTTGTGAAAGCAGCAAAACTAAAGGGCAATTAAGAATCCCTTAACTCTACTTCAACAAGAAAATCCTTTTGGGTAACTATTTGAGAAAAACCAAAGGATGGGGCATACGATAGACTTCTTTCGTCAGAATTTAATAAGCAAACCTTTAAGACAACAATCAAGCAATCCTAGAATTACTTTTAGACAAAGAAAACATTTAAGATAACAATGAGTGTAACTAAAGAGCAAAATAAACCTATCTTCTTTAATCGAACACTCTAAAGACCTTCAAAGTAACAGTTTGAGGCAGACCAGAGGACAGGGCATACAATAGACTTCCCTGGTTTAGATTCTACTAAGTATAATTCAAAGAAACGCCTTAAAAACAATATTTCAAGCTACACCAAAGGACAGGGCATACCATAGACTTCTTTGGCTTGACTCTATTAAATCATTTCCAAGACAACAATCTAGGTGGAACCGGAGAGCAATTAAGAATTCTCCAATCAGAACTTGCAGAAGAAAACATTGAGATAAATAATGCAGACAGAAATAGGGTGCCAAGGCATCATATCCTAATCTAAAATTTATGTTCTTTTATTAGAGAAATAATGGACGGAATGGAAAACAGAAGGAAAACATTGACAAATAAGGAAAACTTCACCATTAACATAGCTCAAGAATCCTGTGAACATGCTTGTATTACTGATGTTCAAAACAGTTACATTATTCCAATACAATATATCTCTGCAACTCATAGCTTCCTCAAATCCAGCCTAGCAGTCATCAACTAATCAAGAAGCCAACCAGTCCACCAACCAACCAACACTAAAAATGAATGATACATGCATTATTTATCTGCAAAATGAGGAGGTGATCCTAAGCTAGGGTTTCAGATGTTATTTATTACAAAGTTAATGCATTTTTTACCTTTGAGACCATGCAAGGCCCAAGGCAAAATATCTGAGATTGATTCACTGTAACAATAACTCCTAACTTAGCTGTTTGAGCTAACTTCTGGAAATATTTGACTTTAAGGCTTTTCAATAACTTTTACAATAATTTTTGAGTGGTTGAGAAATATCTATGAATGTTTGTAATAACTGATGATGTCTTTATTTGAAAGAAAACATGATGTAGGTGTCCAGATGTGCTTTTGAGGAAGTAAATGCTTTTGTTTGAGTCATTCGAATCTACCTTTGTGTTGATTTGTCGTTGTTTTATCCTTTAAACTCTATTTTGGGAATTTAAACTCGGATTTTTCCTTCACTGTTGGTTTTACTGTCTTTTCTTTTAATTATGCCTTTATCTCTGATTTGTGACTAGTTTTTTTTATTTATCTTTTAATCCTTTAATTTTTACTGTCACGGTCCTTTGATTGGCTTCTTTTCTTCATTATGCCTATGAATGTATTTACTACACAGTGTGGGAATTTTTCTGTTGATGGAGTGCTTGAATGACCACTAATGGTCATGATTCATTGGTGATTATGCTCATTTTCACACCTCTGGTTTTTCTAATAAAACAATTCTCCCTAGATCGTCACCCAGAGTACTCATTTAAAAAAATTTGGGCCTTTGGAATGCCAATTACGCATTCATGCCATGATACTTTCATAATAAAAAAACAAATTAGTTTAAAATCCTGCGTTTGAGGGGCTTTATGCATTTATTTTGGGTTTTTGGGCATTTGGAGCACTGCAGAGGTATTAATAGTGGATTGAGCTTCATCACAGAGCCATACGGCTTTGGAAAATTTGAATCTAAAGGTGGTAACGGGACTTGGCGGGAAGAAGAAGAGCAGTATTTTCAAGTGAGGGAGGTGGTTTTCGCATGGGACAAGGGGTGGTAAACGGTTTCGGGGGAGCGGATGTGATTCCATTCAGAGGATGACACATGGTGGAGGGTACATGGGTGAATACCGCCCATTTCACGCATTTTGGAAATGTTAACCCCTGTGCGAAGAATGATGTGATATCGGACCAAGGCTGTCAGACCTCGGGAGATGTAGATCGACAGTGGTCAGGTGAAAAGAGCGGCATGCAAGTTAGAGGGAGTGGGGCCAGGGCAGACATGTGATGGGGTTTCATTTGTAATGTGGGGTTCAGTGTATACGAGACCTGGGGGTCAATAAAATAATCGGAATCACTTTTTATCAAAGGAAAAGGGAAGGGTCATACGAGGTTTTTAACAAAGACGGGGGGTTAAAAACGTTAAATTCGAGGCTTTAATATTTATAAAGGGTCGGGTTACGAAACACAAAGAGTTGGGTTTTTTATATTAAAAAAACGTTTTACATATAAAGGACGGTCCCGAACGATATAATTTTTTATTTAAAACAATGTAAAAAAGGAGTTTTTGCATTTTTTTAAGGAAATGAGGGAAAATGATGAAGGTGAGGGGGATTAGTGAATAAAATGAAGGTTTTAGGTGGGAAAATGAGAGAATGAAAATGAGGAAATGAGACTTTAGGTAGGGAGGAAGGATGAAAATGAGACTATTTAAAGCCCAAAATGAGTTCTTAAGTGCAGCAGGGTAATTTTGAGAAGGCATAATGAGATATAGTGAAAAATGTTTCATGAGGATAATGAAGGTAGTGAGATCTCTAAAGATAGTTGATAGTCAAGGAATTCTATCTTCAGCAGATTGTAGAAAATCCATAGTCACCTAGTGAAACTGTAGAATACAGGAGGATAACAAATAACACTACACTTCAATTTGAGTGCTATTTCTAGTGTGTAATATTTTTACCATTCAATGAATTTCCTAGTGAAACATGCTAGGTGCTTCCCCCCATTACAAGGATGATACTCATAGTAAACCTTGGATCTTTGTCAACAATATGCTCATTAAGGGATCAACATGTCACTTCTAAGAAATAAACCTGGATATGGAGGATAACACTCCACTCAACCACCTAGGTTAGATCTAAAAGAAAGCCAACATATGAAAACTTAACATGATTATAATTTTTCAATGTATTTCTACTTAGACATTTTAACTTTAAAATCCACATTAAAATTAACAATTAAACTACATACATAATAAGTTTTAGTATAAATCTATAAATGAGTTATATATTTGAGCACATCACTCAACATATAATTATTTTCATGGCTTAAATCCAATTTGCAATTGAAAACAAATTGATAAGATGGTACAAATCATTCAAAAAAATTCTTCATTTAGAACCTTCGGAATTTTTTCTTCCACAAGATTTAGCATTATCATTCTCTCCCTTTCCATGTCCATTTTCAAATAAATCCCAAATATGTAAATTTTAACATAACCAATAGAATGATTTTGAGGATTTAAACTTGCCATCATAACCATCTGACCACATCTGGTTTTTTCTGAAATTTATCACCGCATTGATCCAAATATAATTTATAACTTACATTAAAAGAATGATGAACAAAATGCTTATGTTTCTTTGGACCCTCACCAATATATCATGTATATGATCATCAATTGATCCATATTTATGAAGGAACGAAATGAAATACATATATGAACATAAACATAGAGATACAATGAAAACATAAATTCAATTCTTTAATAACAAAGTACTTAAAATTTCTTACATGAAAAATGGAAATGAACTAGCTCAGGTGATCATGGCCTATCTCTGAGAAGAGATGTGGAAACTACATGCCTTATGAACTATGTTCCAATGAGGCTCAAAGGCCTATTTATTATTGAGAAATAGTGGAAAAACCTAAACATCCAAAAACCTAACCCTAGGAGATGAAGCGTCAAAAGTATGTGGCCCCATTTAGGTAAATTGGTACATCAACTTCCCAAGGTCGTAACTTTATAATACAATATTTGTTTGACATGTATGATACCTCATTAGAAATATGTATTTGAGTACTAAAATCCCATGCCATTATCAACCCCTTTTTTTATTTTCCAAAAAAATGTCGTGTAGAGCCTCAAACGTGATCTAGAAGTTAAAGACCCACAAAGCTACCAAAAATATAAAATTGTGCTACAATTAAGGAAAATGAAAGAAACAAAGGTGACGGTCCAAGTGGAATAGGGGGGTGGCCACCAATATACACCTGGATTAGTCCTCCCCCCTTAGAAAGCAATGTTCCCCATTGCATTTAGTGCCTCCATGAGATGGGGAAATTTTTGTTGAACTTGGTCCCTAGTGAGCCAATTTCCTTGGCGCAGGAGTCAACTTGATACAGTTGTATCTTCTTTTGTTTAGTTTTCTTGATTTGTGTGTCCATGATCTGATCATTTGTGGCATATGCCATGTAGTTTGGGTTTATGTAATATTCCCAAATTTTCACATTACATTTGGAATATTAGAGTCCTTGATTTTCTTAATGAATTAAGTAAATAAAAGGGTGGAGGGACCCACAATCCTCAATAAGAATAAATATCCACTTTGTGTGTGTGAATGTGGATTAATCTAGACCAGGGATAATTTTAAGGATGGAAAATTATCTTGAAGTTTAAAAAATTGGCGAATCTCACTAGTCCCTAATATGCAAACTATAAAATGTTTAATGATGTATTTGTAAAACTATTCAAATTTATAATGATATTATTTATATTATCTATTTAATTTTGGCGATTTTTAACGTAAAATAATTTTATATTGTAAAATTTGGGCGAATCTCTTTTATAAAAAAATGGAAATTGGCGAATCTTTTTTTTGGAAAAAACATGGAAAATTAGCCCACCTGCGAATATTAGCCCCTAAAATTTTCCATGATCTAGACTAGATCTGCAAAAGAGGTAGTTGAGCAACTACTAATGTGAATTAAATTGGAGATCATGTTTCATTTAATGAGAGAGATCATGGAGGGTTAATTCAGTCAACTAAGATCTTGAAGACGTCAAACAAAGGGTCATTGAGCATTAATGATCAAGTGGTGGGGGATCATGTGCAAATGAAGCACACATGGTGAAGGAGGCGTACATTGCACCTAGACTGTTTGGTTGATTTGGTCAAACAACACAGTCCCACTTGGAGGATCTTGTCCACATGAGAATGCGCAATTGAGATTAGGGCCAAGGCTAGGGATGGCTCAATCATTATAAAAGAGATGAAGGCAAAGGTGAAAGGCATCTTGGATTATTTTTATGTATGATCTTTTAGATCTGGAATTGTCAAGTGACATTCCACTGCAATCTTGGTTGTTTAGCAGAGATTGTAGGTGTTGTTTAGCACAGGGTGTTCTCGGGAGGGAATCCCTCCTCTTCTTTGAGTGATCTCTAAGGAAGAGGTTTGTAATTCATTATACATCAAGCTTTAAGTTCCATTTCCATTTCCTACTTTCTGCAGAACATTCATATTCAGAAAAATGTGTTTTTCTGAAGATCAGTTTGGAAGGTGGTAGTTGCCTTCGGTACTTCAGCTGGAGAACAAGGTGAGGGATTATTCCCATCACTTGGCTTATATTGCAACACTCCTAGAGCCACATTGTAGATCTGGCATCAGGCCAAAATTTATTGACCTCTTAGCAGCAGTATTCTCTCCAAGAATAACGTTGTCCATATTACAGATCTAAAAGGAGGAAGGAAGTTGCTAGTATTTCAGCTAGCAATCCAGTGGAGGATCATTCCTTCACATTGCCATCAGTATTACCATCATACTGGATCTTATTGTAGCATTTTTCAGCAAGTAGAAGGCCTCTCTTTCCCTCACAGCACAGTTTTCATAGATAGTTGTGTTGCAGCAGCCGCAATCGTCTTTTGGAGGATTAAGAAGCTAGATCTAGAGCTCCTAGCTCATAGATCTAAGGGAGGGATCAACCCTTCAAGCATAGATATGATATGAGCACATATTTCAGCCATATATTCTCCAGATCTAGCTTCATATCTGTATTTCCCAATAGATCAAGGATCAAACCCTGGGGAGGTGATTTTTCCAAAGTTGCAGATCTGGAAAAAATTTTCTGGGTTATCTTGGGAATCCATCACAGTGGCCAGATCTTGAATCTTGGCATCATTAGAGCTCCAATTTTGAGTAGATCTGCATTTCTCTTTTCAGACTGCAACTCCATGTTTATATTCTGCTGAAGAGACAGCATAATATTTTCTGCAGAGCCTCAAAAGTTATGATGTACCTACTTCACACATGTTTTCTAGGTGATCCTAGCTCACCTTTTTGGCTAGATCTACCTATATCTTGTACTTGTGTAACTAATTCATCTCCAATATAATAAAATTGCTCAGCTCTTTCTACATATTCTGATTTGTACTTAGATTTATTTTCTATCTTGCTGTAAGTTCTTATATTGTGTGAAGTATTGCTGCATGTTCCCAATTTTGGGATATTACAGTTTAGATATATTGATGTGAGTTGTTCTGCAATGTTTCATGTGTCTAGTAATGGTGGAAAGTATGGTCGAAGGCGGTCCACATTGAACACTGGGTGCAGGCCAAGGAATGTGGGAATTTTTATCTCAAAATAATTGTATCCCACATCCTTAGTTATGGTTTAAGGCCCATATTGGATTTGTCTAAGATTTTTATGGGCTCTTGCAAGGCATTATTTATACAAATGCAACCAAACCTTGTCACCCACCTGAAACTTGTGTGGCACCTAATGTTGATCATATCGTTACTTGTACTTGGAATTGGACTTCTCCAAGGTTTCATGTACCTGTTGGATGATGTGTTGGATATGTTCAATAAAACAGGTTGCTCTATCAACCTCAAAATGTACATGTGTGGATTATGTTTGTGAAATCGCACGAGACATGGGGACATTAATTGGACACAATGGTTGTAATCTAAGATCCACTTGAAAGGGACTGTGACCAGTTGAGCTATGGAGAGCTATGTTATAGTTGTGTTTCACATAGGGGAGGATCTCATGGTAGGTTCGTGGATTCTTGGAGTTCTACATGTGGAGTATGTGCACTATAATCCTATTGACGACCTTTGTCCGGCCATCAGCTTGGGGATGGAATTCACTCGACTTGGTGAGCTTGGTGTCCAATAGTGTCTAGAGGCTCAACCAAAATGTGCTCAGGAACCTACTATCCTGATATGATATAATGTTCTACAGGATCCAAAAATGTACCCACATTCATTCAAATAAGACTTTTTCAATATCATATGTTGTGAAAATATTCGTGTAGGCCGCCAATATAGCCATCTTAGAAAATCTCTCTACAACCAAAAAAACAAAGTGATTACCATGATTTGTAGAAGGGAGGCCAGAAATATAGTACATCAAGATGGATTCCTAGGGCCTTTTTATTTATGGTTGGCTTGGGGATTTTACATAAAGTGTAGGATATGATATAATTTTCCAACATCGTGTCATAGTTTTGGCCCATAAAATTACTTTTGTAGTACAACCACATTTTTCTCCACACCAAAGTGTCTTGAAACCCGAATATAGTGTGCCTCCCAAATCAGCTTGGCATGCTCTTGAAGGAACACAAAGGTGGCCCATGTATTATAATAATGTTTCCTAGAGATGGAAATAGGGAACTTGCTTTCCATCAACTAGCATCAGGTATGTGGTCGCAAACTCTAGATCATATTTGTACAGTTGTGACCATTCATAGGTCCCATGGACACAAGAGTTGAGAACAATAGTCATTGTTGCAACTAGGGGTCGGTTGAGGCAATATACAACATGATTGGTGCTACCAATTTTTTTATTTAGTGTTCAAGTGGGATTGTTGCTGATATGTATGCCACTTATGATGGATATTTTCTATAACTTCCCTAGTGTCTATATAAACTGAAGAGGTTTGTGATCGGTGTGGATGACCATCTCCTTCCATAGAATGTAATTTTTCCATTTTCGGCAAGATTTCATGATAGAATACATCTCTTTATCATAGGTGGGGTACTTAGGAAATTGTCTCACTATTATAGGCCACTATATGCCCATGACGGGTGAGAACTACACCAATAGCATATTCGAAGGCATCTGCCTCAATTTCAAATGGTTGTTACAAGTCTGATAATGTGAGTACAAGTGTAGATCAGAGGCGGTGCTTCAACTCAATGAACGCCTTCTACTGGGAAAACCTTTCTTTCACTCCACACTTGGTAATCTGACTCAGAGGCCAAGTGATATGGGATAATCCCAAGACAATGCTCTGATAAAAAATTTTGATGCTCAAAAATTTGTGAAACTATATTAGAGTGGTTGGGGCTGGCCAATCTCGAATAAATTAAAAAGGGAAATAAGTCCTTGATAAGTATAAGGATCAGTACTTTGGGATTTTCATCAGTATATCTTTGTGTAAAGATGTAATTAGGAAGATGTTAATTTAATTAGAAATAAGGTATAGTAGAAGTAAGATTGTGTATTCAAATGTCATGAATAGAAAAGTAGATAATGTACCATTTTAACATTGCAAAATATTACAAAGTAATGTATAAATATAAATTACAATTGCATAAATAGAGGTGTATGAAAGGTAGTACTCATGATTTTTTCATTTAAAAGAAATTAGTGTGTTTAATGAGGTTCATTATATTACAACACCTCCAGTAAAAAATCTGCAATATTCTACCCATCGATATATTTTTATGAATTATGAAGACATCCTCCTTTAGACTCACAAGCACAATTGTGACATTATTCATGGGCCTAATATTGATCCATTGGATTCCATTTCATCTTCTTCCATCATATTCTTGACAATCCCACATCTCATATTGACATAATCTCTAAACTAACTAAAGGAGTGCTAAGGCATAACACTCATAATCCTCAAGTGAAAGAAAATCATAAATATATCATAGTTTATTTTTAGTCTTAGTAACATGTTTATATGTGATAATTATAGGTGCTGCAAACATGCCCTACTCTAAAGGAAGGAAAATTCACGCCTAATCACTTTGAATCTAGAAAATTTGTTAGGTATGTGTTATATTATTTACATGACTTATATGCACCACAAAAAAAGGAGAGTTTGAGGTGTATTGTTCATCCCCCCTTGGTTAGGGGGTATGCAGGTCGGAAAGAGTGCCCCCCCCCCCCCCGAACACAGGGTTCACTTGAGAGAATTTTTTTGGGTCGTTTTTGTGTCTATTTTTTGGCATTTTTCAACCAAAATTTTTCCTGAAAATGGTTTTGTGACATAGGGTGGTTTTTCCCATAATTTTGTAGTTTTGGTTATGGAACTATAGTTTGATTATTAGTTTATATTCCATGGGTTGTGTTATATCTCAAGAAACAATTCCTTGTTTGTGGTAAGGAATCAATGCTTAAGACATTTTATAAATGTATGTCACAATTACGATATCAAAGGGCCTCTATTTAACACCTTTGGAATCTAATTACTTAATACCCTCAATAATATGATATAATGAAAGCCTTCACAATGCCATAATCTGTTGATAATTGAATGAAATGTAAAGAAGAACTGTAAGAGGAACTCAAAATGATATGTTGAATACACAAAATCTACCACTTTTAAGCTTCAGAGGAAATCATGGAGACAGAGGAAACTCGAAATAATATGATGTAAACACAGAATCTATTACTTTGAAGTTCCATCAGGAGTTTGTGAAAAGAGAAGAGATGAAGTGAAGGAGTGAAAATTAAGGTGATTTAACTCTTACTCACAGATGTAATTAAGAGACCGACTGCTACATTACTTCACTTCATTCAAAGAGGAATGAACACAGAGTAAAACTGGAAAGACATATCAACATCAGCAAGTGCAGGAAACTTGATCTTCTTTCATTAATTTCTTAGAAAATCCAGTAAAAAATTAACAGTAATCCAGAGGTTCAAAACTCGGAACCCATTTTCTTTATTTCTATCTACTTAAATACATCACAGTGGTTCGTAACTCGTGAACTTCTTGAAACTATTCGACTACCTAAACTATCAAGATTATATATGCAATCATACTTGCGAAAACAAATTAAAATTGGAAATATGTTTGTTTTGTTGAATCGGATGTTGTTGAAGCATCCTCCCGAAGTGCCGAGGTGTCCTTTCTGGTTATGATGCAATGGTTGCACAACTATGTAAGGACGCCTTTGTGCCTAACTTGACCCAGTTTTCATTCTCCTAACGGTGCCGATATATGCTTTTATGCCCAACTCTGCCTCTGCCCTTGCGCTCCAAACGATGTCACTCATATCACTTGCTACCCGACTCTACCTCTTCTCCTTTTTTCTGCGTCGGGTCGCTTACCCGAGTTTGTCTGCCGCATTCTGCCTATTTCGTCATTGCCAAGGCATTTCACCAGTTCCACGTTATAACCCTCTTTTCTTCCTCTGACACAGTTTAACAGACGAAAATGCCTTACTTTTGGATATGAAAACCTTTGGAATTCACTTTTGAAACCGCATCACATCTGCCCGCACATCGCATTTTGCTACTTTTGGCTTGTCTTGGACACTTATCTTCTAATTCTCACGACGCGTGCTATGCGATCGAGTCCCATCGGGCATTACACATCGTATTTTAGAGACTTTATCACTTACCTCCCATGGTTATCCTTTAAAATTTGTGATTTGTGATTTTGCGATTTGGCCCCACTGCATTGCACATCGCACTTCGGAGAGTATAACATTTATCTTATCCCTTATCTATTAAAACTAGCGATGTGCGCTATGCAGACAAATCCCACCAGGCATCACACATTGCACTTCGGCCACTTTATCATTTACCTCTCATGCATATCTTTTGAAACTTGCAGTTTGCAGCTTGCGATTCAATCTCTGTCGTCCATCTCTTCGCTCCAGTTCTTCGCTTTGATCCTGACTGTCTATATTCCCTTTGCGCCTCCTCCAGAACTACTAATTTTTTAAGGGAAATGAACCCTTTCTCTGCATTTGGGAAATTAGTTCATTTACTCCATGGTGTAACCCTCCCAAACTTTTGAATGAGCCCGACTTGATCCTGTCCGGTGTGCAATGTCCTGAACACACCCATCAGTATGGCTCTTGAACTGTTCTGCACATGATCGAGCCTGACTCTTCCCACCTTCAAATCTCATCACGTAATGTTAAATTTACCAACATATAAATCAAAATTCTTCTATGACACACAAAATTTTACATTTTCTAACATATATTTCAAAGGTAAATGAAAATGAGCCACAACATCTGGCTCCACCTGGGGATAGTGCTTTCTTCCAAGGAAGTGCTAAGAACCATACACTAGTGCCTTATCCATTGGGCATGGAGTCAAATATTTCTTGGTGACATATGAACAATGAGAAATCCAGTATTTACAATGGTGGAGTGCTGGCTTTTAATGTTAGAAGTAATGCTTCAAATACTTCCCATTCACAAGCAGTTGTACTGGCTCTCCATCCAGATCTTCCAAAATGAATGTGTTATTTGACCTTGCCTCAGATATTTTGAATGGACCATACCATAGAGGATCAAATTTACTATGCTTCCCTTTGTCTTGTCGTCTGGTGTCCCATCTCAGTACCATATCTCCTACTTGAAAGAGAAGTTCTTTTTCTTTCCTGTTGAATATAGACTTCATATTTTTCTGATAAGTAATAAAATTATCCCTGACTTTGCTTCTGTTTTCACTTGACTCAATTATTATTTTCAATCTTTTTACCAGAGCATTAGGTTCTTCCTGAGCTTTTTGAAGGAAAGCAATTACTGGTTTGGCCAGTTGAGTAGGAAAAAATGCTTGAGTTCCATAAACCAGTTCATAGGGGGACTTTCTAGTAGATCTCTTGGTAGTGACTCAAACTTCCCGGAGGGAAAACTTCAAATTCATATCCCAGTCCTTATGATTTTCAGCGATTGTCTTCTTTAAGATCCTGACCAATGTCTTATTTGAGGACTCTGCCAATCTGTTCCCTTGGGGATGATATGTTGTGGAATGTGATAAAATTACATTATATGTTTGACATAAATTAATGAAATGCGTAGAGTGGAATACCTGAGAATTATCAGTCACAATTTTTACTGGACATCTGAATCTACTGAAGATGTTTTCCTCCAGAAACTTCATTGCTACTTGATAATTTTCCTTCTTCGTCAGTATTGCTTCAACCCATTTTGTAAAATAATGAGTGGAAGTCAGAATCCACTTGAAATGTCCACTTGATGGTGGATTGATCTCTCCAATAAAATCCAATCCCCATTGCCTGAAATATTCTTCGATAGATACTAGGATGAGAGGTAATGGAGCAAGTTTTTTCTTTTCATCAAACAACTAACACTTCTGAAAACTTCTGACTAGTCTATAAACATCTGTAAATAGAGTTGGCCAATAGAAGCTTGACTTGAGAATCTTATGAGTAGTGACCTTCCAGCTATAATTTCCTCCACACATACTTTCATGATATTTTTTGGTGACTTCAATAGATTTTCCTTCGGTCAAACATCACAGCAAAATACCAACAGGATCTTTCTAGTATAGCTTTGCTTCTATGATAACATATGGCTAAGACTTGAGCTTGAGAGCTTTGTATTTTGCTCTATTTAGTGAATTTCGATAGGAAAAGAAACACAGGTAGTGCACAATATTCTTATACAAATCAGAGCACAAAAAATTGTATTGAATATCTATTTTGGTTTTGCTTTGACCATCTTCATTAACATCTCCATCCACTGGTGCCAATAGATTAATTCCCAAGGCTTGAAAAATTGTCTCTATTAACAACTTCGCTAAACCTTGTCCCTTGACCATCTTGGTGGGTTTGATGTCCAAATCATACTCTTGGATTTTTCCTATCCACTTCCCCCTTTTTCCTTCAACATCACTTTGGACCAGCACGTCTTTCACAATAGAATTAGGAACATAAGAAGTTATTTTGGATTGAAACACAAAATTCTTGAAGGCTTTCAATGCTTTGACCAAAGCATATACTTGTTTATCTAGAATATTGTATTTGAGCTCATCATCTCTGAGAACTTTGCTGAAAAATGCAACTGGATGGTCCTTATTGTCTTCATTTTTCTGTAACAACATGGCAGCAATAGTAGTGGGGGATGAAAATGAGTTTACCTTAAAGGAATTTTGATAGTCTGGGCTAATAAAAACGGGGGCTTCCTACAGTGCTTCCTTTATTCTAACAAATGCATCTCTTGCTTCCTTATCCCATTTCACTTCTGCATTTTTCTTCAACATATCTGTTATATTTCTCACGATCTCAACATAATTGGGAACAAACCTCCTCAGAAAGTTTATTTTTCCCATGAATCTCTGGATATCCTTCTTACTTCTGGGTAAAGGAATAGTTTGAATGGATTCCACCCTTGCTGGGTCAATCTTTACTCCTTGTTTAGAAACTATGTGACCCAATAATTTACCTTCTTCTAAGGCAAACAAATATTTCTTGGGATTTAATGACAGACCAAACTTTCTGCACTTTTGAAATTTTTTTTTGCAAATTCTCCAAGTGTTCATGATCTAAACCTAAGAAAATAGTTACATCATCGAGATATATAACTACAAACCTGTCACCAATGAACACTATGTCCATGACCCTCTAAAATTTTTCACCTATGTTCATAAGGCGAAATGGAATCCTTGCGTACATGAAGGTTCCCCAGGGCATAGTGAAAGCATTCTTCTTCTGATCTTCTTTTTCTACTACTACCTAATTATACCCAGAAAATTCGTCAACCATAGACAACCTGTGAGATCCTGTCACCTTCTGTAAGACATAATCCATTTTCGGGAAAGGATAATTATCTTTTAGAGATTCTCAGTTCAAGTTCCTAAATTCTATACATAGTCTTAACTCTCCATTCTTCTTTCTTACAAGGACAAGATTAGAAACCGAGACTGAATATCTGAGAGGGACTATAATTTTCGTCTGCAACAATTTATTCACTTCTTTTTTTATTTAAGATAACAACAATGGTTTGATCTGTCTAAGCTTCTATCTATGTGGTTTGAGTCCTTCCTTCAATGGAATCTTATGTTGAATAATGATTTTTTCATATGTTTTCAGGTCTTCATACAACCATGCAAACACATCCATATATTTCTTAAAAAGATCAATGTATCTTTATTTGTAGTTTTTGGGAACACCTTTGAATAATTTCACTATTTTGGGTTCTTGCCCAGTTCCCAAATTACAATATTCCATCTCTTCTTCTTGATGTGTTTTCTTTGAATCAACAACAACATCATTAGCATTGAATAATCTTTCAAGGGGAACCAACCCTTTAGGGAGCACATTATCTTTCAATTGGATAATATTTTGTTCACCTATTGACTGCTTAAGGTTTCTCACTTCTGCTTTCTGCTATGTTTGTTCTTCCTCTTGGTCTATCTCAACGTCTTCAAAGTTTCCAATCATGGTCAGGAACTAACTTGTTTTTTCATCATCGTCAAACACTTGCCAATGTTTCACATTATCAGGCATAGAAGGTCTATGCCTAATTTCAATCTCTTACCTTAACCTTGGATTTATTAGAGGTTTGAAGGTGCTGGCTACAACTGCTAAAGAATCGGCCAATCTATTCTCTCCCTCGGAATATACTGAATATTGAATGCTTCGAAATAGTTTTATACTAGATCCCACACTTCATTCCTATATGATCTCAATCTTAGATGCTTAGTCTAAAATGATTTTTAATCTGCCTTATTATCAATTCAGAGTCACCAAAAATTGAAATACATTGAACTCCCATCTATTTAGAAACTTGAAGGCTTCAGATTAAGGCCTCATACTCAGCCACATTGTTTTTTGAATCAAATTCTAGTTTAAAAGAGAAAGGCATGAGGTTACCTTCTGGTTATATCAGCAAGAATCGAGCACCTACACCCTCCTTGGAGTAGGCACCATCAAAGTGGCACTTCCAAATATTCCTTGAGTTAGATCATTATTTAGAACTGCTAAAGAGGGATGCTTCCTTGTATCTTCAACAAATTATGCATCTTCATGCAGCAGGAAACAAGAAAGGTCTTCTATTTCTTGACTATAAATGGGGGAATTTCTTGCATCTTTCTTGGAGGTAGTATTCACAAACCTTGTTTCCTTGTACAACCTCCTTTCTTCCTCGTTAAAAACTGGAATGATAGCATAAGTGAAATCTAATTTTAGTACACCTCCCAACTTTTCTCCCCAAGATCTTGACAGGATCATTCCAAACCTGGTGGGGATGTCAGCGACCACTACATCCATGACTATGCTCTTTGCTGGGATTTGTGCCAATGAAACTACTACATCCTTAATTAACCCAACACATTTCACCCTTTTGGAATCAAATGAATACAGATCCCTATAAGTTTTTGTAATCTGCAAGTTAAGTTCCTTCATAACAGACAATGGCATGAGATTATGGGACGCTCCTAAGTCCAGCATGCAATTATGTAGAGTATAATCATGAAGCAACAAAGAAAATATAGAAGGGTGGAACAAAGGGATCTATTTCTTCTACATGAGGACCAAAGGTGACCATTGGATTTTCTTCTTGTAAGTTCACTGTGTCACTTATGTCTTCCACCTGTGTGATATTAATAAATTCTGAAATTTCTTTCTTATAGGCTAGTATTTTGGCTAATTCTAGAAGAGGCACCTAAATTTTGACCTTCTCCAACTCTTTTTTCAAATTGAAAACATGATTTTGCTTAACGTTCTTTTCAGGTTCTTCTTCACTCTTTCAAGAATTTGTTGCTTGTTCAAGTACAGGAACAAATCTCTCCAAGATATTAGTTTCAACTGATTTGTTCTAGGAAGATTCACCATGCTACACATTTGTTCTAATAAGTGAATTTACAGGTTGTTTCTTATTACTGACCTGTTTTGTAGGGTCCTTTTGTAGTGGAGTCGCCATTAGAGGAGGAATGGAACCTTGTTGTTGACCTTCATTATCTTGCACTCTAGATATCTTTATAGACCTCAAATCATACTTTTTATGTAACTCAGCTAGCATGAAATATGTGAATTTCCTACAGTATTCATCCATTTCATCTTGATCAAAATAAGCTCCAGCTTCAACATATTATCCCTCACAATCTTCCTCTTCATCCTCTTCTATTGCATACATAGTAGATACTTTATCCTCGACCTCCCTTTGGTCATCGTCTGTTGGATCTGAGGGTGCTGCTTCTATATACAATAGTGCTTGAACCTAGTCTTGAACTCTTCTTTCCCTTTGCAGAATTTGCAGAGGATGTCTTCTCAATTGAGGGTTAAACCCCCCTCAGTTTTGTTGTACTTGTCTTTGGGAGTTTTTAATTTTTGATTTCCATCTTAGCTAGCTTATTTCTCAAATTTTTCATCACCTTTTCCATATCTTCAATCCTTGGATCTTGTGATGATTCTTATTTTTCCTTCCCCTTCTCTTGGACTGGCCGTTTCCCTCTCGCATTTCCAACTGCAATCATATTAGCTTCAATTTCTAAATCATATCTCTATATCTGCTCAAGAGTAGGGGCTCTTATCTCTCTCAATGTAAGGCTAAAATAAACTTCAAAATCCCCAACAAAAACTACCCTTTCTCCTAAGGGGGAGGCTTCATCCCTACAGGTAAAATATTGTACAATTTGTTGAATCTTTTTACAAACTCAGAAATGTTTTCATTAGGCTTTCTTTTAATCGCATTAAACATTGTCAATGAGTAACCATGATCTCTCTTCTCTCCCAATCTCCGAGTGAATTGAGTTTCTAACTCTTCCCAGTCATTTATGGAATCATTTGGTAAACCTTTGAACCATTTCCTAGCCTCTCCACTTACAGACTGCACAAATAGTCTCATCACAACATCAAGATGTTCTACATTTAAATTCTCAGCAAAAGTGCAAAACCAGGGTAAATATTGTTCTGCAATTACTTCATCTTCTCCAGTGAAATGGGGAAGTAATTTGAGGTATTCTTGATGCATGGAATTCATTGGTTGTGGAAGATTTAGTGGTGCATATCTATCCATTAAGAAAGTTGGTGCTGCCATATTAACAACTTCGTTAACTGCTCCTTGGGTGGTTGAGGTTGATGAACCTACTGTGAAAGTGAATGAAGGTGGAGGTAAAACTGATATGGGGGTAGGCTTATGGACAATAGTAGAGGGATCAGCGACTATATTTGGTTGAGCTTGAGTAGAGGTAAAAGAAACAGACTCGAAGGAATGTTCTTCTAACTGAGGTTCTTGAAAATAAATGGGTGTGGAAGGGGTATCTTGTTCCAAGAAAGGGAGTTCCTTGTAAATATATTCAAACAAAGGGTTATAAGAATTTCTTCCAGGAGAAAGAAATGCAAGATCAGGTATTAAAGGAGTTGCGGGTTTCTGAGCCTTTTTAGAAACCAATATTTTTGGATATGGCAAAGCAAGGACTATCTGTTGTGAGGTATCTAACCTCGTGTGAGGCCTTTTGGAAGCCATAATTTTGAAACTAATAAACACAGCTGAATATTTCCTCCTCACTAAACAACCAAAGGAAATAATGTGAAAACCCATGGAAAATTAAATTTTTTTCTTCGTCTTCAGCAACGGCACCAAAAAATGTTGTATCTCAAGAAAAAATTCCTTTGCTGTGGTAAGGAATCAGTGCTTAAGACATTTTATAAATGTATGTCACAATTACGATATCAAAGGGCCTCTGTTTAACACCTTTGGAATCTAATTACTTAATCCCGTGAATAATCTGATATAATGAAAGCCTTCACAATGCCATAAATTACTGATACTTGAATGAAATGAAAAGAAGAACTATAAGAGAAACTCAAAAAGATATGTTGAATACACAGAATCTACCACTTTTAAGCTTCAGAGGAAATCATGGAGAGAGAGGAAACTCGAAATAATATGTTGTAAACACATATTCTATTACTTTAAAGTTCCATCAGGAGTTTGCAAAAAAGAGAAGAGATGAAGTGAAGGAGCGCAAATTAAGGTGATTTAACTCTTACTCATAGATGTAATTAAGAGACCGGCTACTACATCACTTCACTTCATTCAAAGAGGAATGAACACAGAGTGAAACTGGAAAGACATATCAACATCAACAGGTGCAGGAAACTTGATCTTCTTTCATTAATTTCTTAAAAAATTTAGTACCAAATTAACAGTAATCCAGAGGTCCAAAAATCGGAACCCATTTTATTTATTTCTATATACTTAAATACATCATAGTGGTTCGTAACTCTTGAAATTCTTGAAACTATTCGAATACCTAAACTTTCAAGATTACTTATGCAATCATACTTGAGAAAACAAACTAAAATTGGGAACATGTTCATTTTTTTGAATCTGATGTTGCTGAAGCATCCTTCCGAAGTGTTGAGGTGTCCTTTCTGGTTATGATGCAGTGGCTGCACAACTCTATAATGACGCCTCCATGCCCAACTTGACCGAGTTGTCATGCCCTTAACAGTGTCACTATACACTTTTCTGCCCAACACTGCCTATGCCCCTGTGCTTCAAATGATGTCACTCATATCACCTGCTACCCGACTTTGCCTCTTCTCCCTTGTTCTGCGTTAGGTCGCTTACCCGAGTTTGTCTGCCACATTCTGTCTATTTCTTCATTTTTGAGGCGTTTCACCGGTTTCACGTTATAACCCTCTTTTCTTCCTCCTACATAGTATGACACATGAAAATGCCTTACTTCCAGATCTGAAAACCTTTGGAATTCACTTTTTAAACCACGTCGCATCCACCTGCACATCACATTTCACCACTTTTGGCTTGTATTTGACACTTATCTTCTAATTCTTGCGATGAGCGCTATGCGATCGGGTCCCACTGGGCATCACACATCGTATTTCAGAGACTTTATCACTTACCTCCCATGGTTATCCTTTAAAATTCATGATTTGCAATTTTGTGATTAGGCCCCACCACATCTCACATCACGCTTAGGTGAGTATAACATTTAACTTAGTCCTTAACTGTTAAAACTAGTGATGTGTGCTATGCAGACGAGTCCCACCAAGCATCGCACATCACACTTTGACCACTTTATCATTTACCTCCCGCACATGTCCTTTTAAACTTGTGGTTTGTAGCTTGCGATTTAATCTCTTTTTTCCATCTCTCAGCTCCGGTTCTGCACTTTGATCCCGATCGTCTATTTTCCCTTTGCGCCTCCTCCAGAACTCTTAAGTTTTTAAGGGAAATGTTCCCTTTCTCTTCCTTTGGTAAATTAGTTCGTTTACTCCATGGCGTAGCCCTCCCAAACTTGTGAATGAGCTTGACTCGACCCTATCCAATGTGCAATGTCCTGAATGTGCCCATAAATCTGGCTCTTGAACTATTCTACACGTGATCAAGCCCAACTCTTCCCACGTTCACATCTCATCATGTAATGTTAAATGTACCAACATATAAATCAAAATTCTTCTATGACACAAAAACCTTTACATTTTCTAATATATATGCTTTTTTGGTGTTTTGAAAAATATTTCAAAGGTAAATTCAAATGAGCCACAAGAGGTTGTATATTATATTATCACAGACTATATAGAAAATGTTGTGTAACCAGCTCCAAAAATAGAAGAAAAGAGATATCAACGCCTTAGAAATAAGCCACTTCGAGGGGGAAACCTCCAATACATTACATAAATGAACAAATCTTGGATGATCCAATTTACAAAACCTCCTTTCTATATATAGGAGTCCATGGGGCCATAATGTAATCCTAGTGGGCCACAATGTAATCCTAGCCGACCTAACAATAATAATTTAAGGGCACAATAATAACAAAATGGGGGTTACAAGGGTACAATAATAACAATAAGGGGTTACACTAACAAAAATAAGGGACTATACTAGTAATATAGGGACCTAACATGCCCCTCTCCTTCAAAAAAGTGTTGTCCTCAACGCTTGAGTAGCTCTGGGTGCTTCTGTATAAAATTCTCATCCTCACATGTAGAATCTTCAGTGGGTAAGTTCTTCCACTTGATGAGATACTCTGAAATTGATCGATTTCGTAGCTGTCGAGTTCTTGTTTCCATGACCGCTTCAGGTTCCAATATGATTTTCCTTCCTCATCAAGTTCTGGCAATATTGTTTGAACTGGAAGATTTTCACCTATAACCTTCTTTAAGCATGAAACATGGAAAACTGGATGTACTTGCGAAGAAGCAGGAAGCTCCAATTTGTATGCCATAGAACCAATCTTTTGCAATACCTTGTAAGGACCATAGTACTTTGGTGATAATTTATTATCCTTCTTAGCTTGCTTGAGGGACATTTGTTTGTATGGTTGTAGCCGTAAAAATACCCAATCTCCTACATCAAAACTTCTCTCGCTGCGATGTTGATCTGCCTGTTGTTTCATTCGATTTTGTGCCAAATTAGGGTTATCCTTTAAGAGTTGGAAAACTTCTTGTTGATGCTCGATGTGATCTTCCACTGCTTGAACCTTCGAATTTTCCCTTAAAGATGATGTGATCGATGGTGGATGATATCCATAAAGTGCCATAAATGGGGTCATTTTTGCTGCAGTATGGAAGGAAGTATTATACCACCATTCAGCGAGAGGTAACCACTTGACCCATTGTGTTTGTTTATCAGATACAAAACAACGAAGATATCCTTCCAAACATTTATTTGCTATCTCAGTTTGACCATCAGATTGAGGATGATAAGATGAGCTATGAGCTAATTGAGTACCCAAACAAGAAAATAACTCCGTCCAAAAATTTCCCGTAAAAATGGGATCTCTGTCGCTCACGATAACCCTTGGGCTTCCATGTAGCTTTTGAATTCTGTCCACAAATGTAGTAGCAACTGTACTTGCTTTAAATGGATGAGATAATGCACAAAAGTGTGCATACTTGGTAAGTCTATCAACTATCACCATGATGACATTCTTTCCTTCGGACTTAGGTAAACCTGTGATAAAATCCATTGAAATCTCCTCCCAACGTTGACTTGGAATGGATAAAGGTTGTAGAAGTCCCGGTGTCTTAATTGTCTCCACTTTATTCTGCTGGCACACCAAACATTCCGCCACAAACTTTTGAATATCAGATTTAAGGCCATCCCAAAAAAATTCTTTCTTCACCCTGTGGTAAGTTTTTAAAAATCCTGAGTGTTCTCCTAAAGGAGAAGTGTGCAATTCCAGAAGAATATTTTGTTTTAGTTGGGAATTCTTGCAAAGATATAAGCGATCTTTGTACCATAAGGAATCATTTATCCAACTAAATGTATCAGATGTACTAGGATCTTGCTGCAACTTTTGAATGAGTGTCCATACATCTTTGTCCTTCTTCCATTCATCTCTTGCTTCAGTTATCCAATCTAGTTCGATAATAGAAATGGCACAAAGCAATGCTTCCACCTCTTCATTCTTTCTTGAGAGTGCATCTGCAACAACATTAAGCTTTCCTTTTTTGTATATTATTTCAAAGTCATAACCCAACATCTTTGTGACCCATTTTTGCTGCTCTTCTGATGATAGTCTTTATTCCAAAAAGTGTTTAAGACTATCATGATCAGTTTTTACCTTGAAGTGTCTTCCCATTAGGTAAGTTCGCCATTTCTTTAGTGCATGCAGTATTGCTAACATTTCCTTCTCATAAATAGGTTTTTGTAAATACTTTCCTTTGATTGGATGACTTTTAAAAGCAATGGGTCTTCCTTCCTGCATTAAAACTGCACCAATTCCATTTCCTGAGGCATCACATTCCACAATAAAGGTTTTTGTGAAGTCTGGCGTAGCTAAGACCGGTGCTAGGCACATTGCCTCTTTAAGATGTTCAAAGGCCTTGGTTGCTTTAGGAGTCCATGAAAATGCATCTTTCTTCAATAATGTTGTTAGAGGTGCTGCTATTCTCCCATAATTCTTAACAAACTTGCGATAATAACCTGTTAACCCGAGAAATCCTCACAACTTCTTTATGGTTGTGGGGACTTTCCATTCCTTAATGGCTTTAATTTTGTTAGGGTCTACTTTAACACCCTCGTGAGATACAATATGACCCTGATATTCCACCTCTTGTACTCCAAAGAAACATTTGGATGTTTTTGCATATAATTGTTTCTCCTGCAATAGTTTGAGCACCCTGTCAACATGTTCAACATGATCCTTCCAAGACCTACCGTAGATTAGTATATCATCAAAAAATACTAGCACAAATTTTCTAAGGAAGGGTTTGAAAATGGAATTCATCAACCCTTGAAATGTAGAAGGTGCATTGATAAGGCCAAAAGGCATGACCAAAAATTCATAATGACCCTCATGAGTTCGAAATGTTGTTTTTGGAATATCTTCAGTCTTCATTCTAATTTGATGATATCCTGAACTAAGATCCAACTTGGTAAAATAAATTGCTCCATGTAATTCATCCAATAATTCATCAATCACAGGAATGGGAAATTTGTCTTTAATGGTGAGCTTATTGAGTTCCCTATAATCCGGACACATTCGCCATGATCCATCCTTCTTGTGTACCAATACTACAGGAGTAGAGAAAGAACTTTGACTAGGTTGAATTATACCCGCCTCTAACATTTCTGCAATCATACGTTCAATTTCGCTTTTTTGGAAGTAAGGATATCTATAAGGCCTGATGTTTGGAGGAACACTTCCTGGAATCAAATGAATAGCGTGATCATGATCACGAATATGTGGGAGTCCTTTGGGAGTTTCAAACACCTTGGAATGATTGTCCAAGACTTGTTGGAGATCTGCAGAAATAGATGATTTTGATGTTGGAACTTCTAGTGAGCATAATTGTGCAATTACGGCTCGTTGTTCTTTCTTTAGAAGCTTTGTCATGACATTAGAGCTTATTATCCTTCCTGGCTTCCCTTCAATACCCCGTAATTCGACTTCCTTTCCTTCTGAAAAAAATTTCAAGAAAAGTTCTTGAAAATTAAAAGCTACCGTCCCCAAAGATTGTAACCATTGTACTCCTAGTACAACATCAGCACCTCCCGTAGGAATGGAAAGCATTGGACTAGTCAATACATATTCCCCCATGGTTAGCTTGATATTATGGCATTTTCCAGAGCAATTTATAGTTCCTCCATTTGCAACCATCACTTGACATTCTGGTGCTGGGTATAGGAAACAATTTAATTCCTTGGCTACCTTACAATTAATAAAATTATGGGTGCTACCTGAATCAATCAACACTATTACCTTTTCTTCTTGATTTGTCCTTGTATCTTGAGAGTTTGAGGAGTGGTAATTCCTGCCAGTGCATTACACGATATGGTCGGATTCATTTCTTCCTCTTCTAGGGTTGGTTCCTGGTGTATATCCTCTTCTTGTTCATTTTCTTCTTCCTCTTCACAATCTATGTGAAATAATTTCTTCTCAGCACACTTATGACCTTTAGTGTATTTGCTATCACAACTGTAGCAAAGCCCTTTTGCTCTTTTTTCTTCCAATTGTTGTGGTGTCAACCTTGTAGGTTGTGGAAATTTAGACGTAGCAACACTTCCTTCTTTATAGAATTGAGTGGTAGGCTTCCTTGTCGCCATTATTTTACATTCAACTTTTCTTGCCAACCTAAATGCCTTCTCCAATGAATCCGATTCCAAAACATGAACTTCATGTTGGATGTTATCCTTTAAAGTGCCTATGAAGAGATTGATCTTGTGTTCCTCTAGAATATTAGTTACCCTTATATTCATTTTTTGGAAGTCCTGAATGTGCTGCCCCACTAAACCCTTTTGTTTGAGATTTATCAATTGGATAAAGAAGGTGTTGCTCTTCGTATCCTCATAATGTGCTATCATTTCCTCTGTAAAAATTGACCAAGTGACAATTTTTTTACAGGAGCAAAGCCATCGATACTAAAAAAATGTATTTTGTTCTAAATCTAAAGTTGCAATGCGTACCTTTTTTGTGTTTTGCACGTTATGGAGATCAAAATATTTCTCCATCTGTAGTATCCATGTTACAGGATCCTTTCCATCAAACTTCCTCATATCCATTTTTGGAATATGGTGGTTCTTCTCGCCAACATTAGAGTTTATGAAATCACGATTAACATTTATTTTGTCCTCATCATGAGGTTCTTCTACTATCTTTTCACCATTAGGAAACATTTCTTGTATCAACTTTGTCAAACCTTCGATGTATGTTTTTAGATCATTCTTCATGTTTTCCATCTTAGATTCCATGCCATCCATCTTCGCTTCCACACCTTTCTTCAAAACTTCCATTTCATTTTTTGTTGGTCTTTGCGAGAGTGAAATTTGTTGCACTTGCTCTTGTAATTTTGATAGATCATGTTGCAATTCTTCATCTTCATGAGTCACAGTAGAGCCTTCTGAAGGCTTAATGGGTGTTGAATTATTTTTACGGGGCATCTTTTAGAACCCAATACTGATATCTATTCTACAATATGCCCTTGGAATCAATTAAAATTGATTCTTCAAACAAGACTTATGCAATTCGGAAAAAAAAAATACACACCTTTTTCTTGCTTTTGAGGAGCTCGATATTGAAATTGGATTATCTATGTTATTGCTGCACTTCAATATCTGAATTTAGGTAACAATGTAGCCCTATGAATTATATTTTGAATTCCACAGGTATGACCTGATTTGGATTCTCCAAGACAAAGTTGTGTCCAATCTCCCACAATGACCTAATTATGGACTGGTTCAGTAGAGCGAACTTGTACGACTTCCCACGTATCACTGTTTCATCCTTTGTCTCTGAAATTTATAGAGAAGAAACTAAATTCTATTTAATTGCGACCAATTTTTACAGCACTCCAATCCGATGCCCAGAGAGAGAGTTATTGAACTTTTCCCACGATCACCTCTTTGAGATGAAATTCAGGAGCCTGAAAAAGCACTACCTTCCACAGATCATATCTCCCAAAATATTGCGAACCAAGCTCTAAAATTTTTTGAAGAATTTCCTCATGATTTCAGCTTCGCACCATATGAATTTAAGATTCTGAACCTTCATAGAAAAATATTTATAGCGCAAATTCCACGATGACCTATTTAGGAGCCTAAAAAAAGACCTAACTTCCACAGATCATATCTCCGACAATATTGCGAACCAAACTCTGAAATTTTTGGAAAATCTTCCTCAGGATTTCGTCTTCGCACCCTAAAAATTTCAACTCTTTAAACTTCATAGAAAAAAAGTTATAGCAAAACTTCCACGATGACCTGTTTGGAGCAGCAAAACCCTATAATCCAAAGCTTTGATACCAAATGTTGTGTAACCAGCTCCAAAAATAGAAGAAAAGAGATATCAACGCCTTAGAAATAAGCCACTTCGAGGGGGAAACCTCCAATACATTACATAAATTAACAAATCTTGGATGATCCAATTTACAAAACCTCCTTTCTATATATAGGAGTCCATGGGGCCATAATGTAATCCTAGTGGGCCACAATGTAATCCTAGCCGACCTAACAATAATAATTTAAGGGCACAATAATAATAAAATGGGGGTTACAAGGGTACAATAATAACAATAAGGGGGTTACACTAACAACAATAAGGGACTTTACTAGTAATATAGGGACCTAACAGAAAATATGAATGGGAGAAAAAGCTTGTTGGTTTTCCTGATTTTTGGTTTCCATGATAAAATATCTATGTAAATTTGTTTTTGTGCCAATATATCGTTTTTGTTTTTATTAAGAATTTATTGCGATGAATAATTGTATATGGTTATAATATACACAATTCTAAACCATGGCTACCATCATTAGTCACTTTTAGGTTCCTTTCACTATCCACAACATTATCATTCATCATTGCATCATAGAACAAGGTGCATCTACATGCATCATGTCTAAACATGTATGAAAAAACTTAGTTCCATTGAAACCATTACATCTTCCATTACCTTAATGGCATATGATGTTCACCCCTCATAGCTTGTTTTCCTCTACCAAAATGTACTAATGGAACTTGCATGGAAGATTTTCTTAATTGAAATTGAGATCATTGACGCTCCTCTCAATTACAATATCTTGTTTGGGAAAAGATACATATATTCCATAAGTTAATATCCTCCTTTATGTTTCATACAATGAGCTTTACCCATAATGGAAATATAGTGGAATTATTTTATGCGATATGAACTTAGGGCATTAAAAATGGCTAAGAATGTGTGATCACTCATTCAATTCCAACAAGAACTCATCTCTTCTTTCATGGAAGTTGGGCCCAAAATATTCAATAGTTTATCTCTTCTCGAGGCATACCCAAGTGACCCACCTCTCACTATGAGTCTTAACTCAGCTCATGTATATGTTGTGTCCATTTTCCAACATAAATGGTAATTGAATTTCCCCCTCCTGAGCCATAGTTATATATGGCTTATTTTATGATTCATTCTACCATTCCTTACCCACTCAAACCCCTTTCCTATATCCTCCACCTGGATTCACCTCACACCAAGTGAAGGCTACTTTGACCCTCCCCAACATGGTATTGGCCATTCTTCTCTAGTAATTGGCCCCTCATCACATCACCCATTCCAATTGTAATGTCTAATTTCTACACATAGTTGAGCACACCTATGACTAGTCATACTCCCATTGAGCATAGAAACGAAGCTAGGGGAAACCATCAAATTCCAAATAGACCTAAAAACTATACTAGGGGAAAAGAGAATAAGAAATTCAAATTCAAATCTATTGCATTCCCCTATGTGCCATTTTCAATACATATGGTTTCCCAACCAATAAATTCCCTCCCCTTCTGAAACTAAAGGATCTCCTTCATGCTCCACATGCACCCCCACTTCTAGCCATTCCTCCCAATGAAGTAGATATCACAATTCCATATACACATATGAATAAAAAAAACTTGTGTACAAGTCACCCATGTGTCATTTGTGCTATGCATGACGATTACTCTCATCATGATACAAATCACCCCCAATATCAATACATTTTAGGAGTTCAGAAGTAGTTGTGCCTAGATTAACACTCATTTCATGGAAAATGTATGGGTTCCTACTCTAATATCACACCCACACCCACTTCAAACAACCTTCAGGAGTCATCTACAATATATTATGTTTCCATATTTATAAAAGTAAAACTACCTATATATGTGCATTATTCAAGGAAAAGGATCATATTACCTACTTATGCCCCTTGACCATTTCATGTGACATTCGAAGAATGACAAGAGTACCACGCATATCCCACTTGGAGCAGGTACATGAATCCATGATCATTGTGACTAATATCTAAGGCTCTATTAACTTCTCCCTCTTTGAGGAGAACCCTTAAACCCCTTTATTTACTACTCTAACACTAAAACAACCATTGGAGGCATTTATTTCCCCATCCACTTATTCATGACAAGAAAAATTTCCTGCTCGAGTGACCCGTGATTGTCACAATTGTAATCATATTTTCTACATTTCTGTATCGATGGGAATGATGTTCCCTATTGTCTAGTCATCACTTGTTTCTATCAAGGTAAGTTCCTCCTTGATTCTATCAATGTGAGTTCCTCTTTGAATAACCCAATATCATCACTGTCACATGCACTAGTTTATTTCATTTGTGATGTGTTTAGCACCTTAGAATTCCTCCAACTGATTCATGACTCCCCTAGGTCCATCCCACCATTATCAGAATTATTTCACTCTAACAAATACATATTGTAGATCATGAAAGAACCATATTACCCCTAGGATGGAATGCATCATAATTTCCACAACTTATGTTTCAACCCCTAAAGACACCATGATTTGTGTTATAGAAACCAAATATTCAAATTGTACCATCGATGTTGATTTGTTCAAGAATGAAATCCCTAGAACTAATTATTTTGAATAATGAGACATGGAAAAAATCTCCTCTATCATCAAATTTATATATCCATGAAACTAGGTGTGTTCAAAGAAGTCACATTGGGGAAAACTTGTTCCCTAAAAGAAGTATATATCTACAAAGCTCTCTTTCAAGAATGTAGGTATATCCTTTCCTATTCATACATAGAAATGATTGGTCTCGACCCCAAGGGTTAGTTCAATTAGTTGAGTCCCCATCATTAAATCACCTTTGTTATTAATAGATCTCACATTCAATTCCCGTGACACTCTTAGGGTTAGGCTCTGTGGTTGAGCCAACTAGAAGTGATTCTATCAAGTGGATATGCGTGGTGCAAAAATTCCACGGATGTAGTGTTCATTGATCTCTGGGCTTCGTGAACCACACAGAAACAAAAATTTCCTAGTATCAACCCTACCATCATTAAACGTCACATCAGAACATGCCATGGTGCTTCACCCATTAGACAGAAGCAGAGGCCTCTCCACCCATAAAAATTAATAGCCATCAAAGTAAAAGTGAGAATTTTCATAAGGATCACTTCATATATCCCATTACTTATACTTCATGGGTATCTAACCTTGTCCTTATAATGAAAAAATAGGAAAACATTTGTATTTTTTCTAACTTCAAAATTTTAAACAAAGTTTGTCCCAAACATAAATTTCCTACACCTTTCATCAACCAAGTTATTGATTCTTCTGTAGGGCGTGAGGACATTTCCATTATGGATGGCTTCTTTGGATATAATTAGATCCAAATATTCCATGCATATCAGTATAAAAATTGTTTGAGCACATCATGCATCACTTTTTCTTATCACGTTATGCTCCTTAGACTCAAGAATGCTAGAGTTTCCTTCCAATGAGACATGAGTTATATATTTCACATTCTAACTAACCTGATCCTCACTTACATAGATGACCTCATATATCATTCTAAATAGAAATATCAACATCTAGAGGATCTACATATGATTTTTTAATGTTGTGAACAACACAAAGTTCACTTGAACCCCTTCAAGGTGTATTTTGTGTCTTTGTTGGATGTTTTCTTGGTTTCATTATCTCTAAGAAAGGAATTATTATGGATCCCCTCAAATTTGAAGCCTTCTATGAGATACCTCAACCTAAAACTTTTTTTCAATTACATACTCCAAGGTAAAGCCATTTTTTGTGATGCTATGTGTTGAAAATGCAACAAGATGATGGAGCTTAGTGAAAAGAAGTCGCCTTCACTAAGTGGGCCCGCAGGCTATTTTTGGCGCAAAGTCTATTTTTAGACATATGGATCATGGTCTATGAGTTGCAGGATGCTATTTATGGATGATTGGTCAAGTTGGTAAAAATAGATGGACCTCTATTTTTAGATATTGGGCGAAGTCTATTTTTAGACTGCCAGTCTAAAAATAGATCAGTAAAATATTATTAGCCCTTAATAATATTTGGACTATAAACATTATCTTATCCTCTTGGAGCACTTCAGTTTGATGCTTGGATGTGGCACATGCAGCTGACAGAAGGAAATACGCTTTTCCTAAGGGTTAGTTGAGCTACTGCATGGTTGACTTCAGTTAGAACTCATGTGGCAGAGTTTGGTGGAGTTGATGAGACAGTTGGTGGAGTTGTGTTCGGTTTAACTTAGTTGAACTAGTTGTATTTAGTCTAACTGATAAATACAGTAGTGATGAGTGGTGTGAATTAATTATTAATTAATTCAATAATTATTAACTCATAAATCAACTAAATAATACATCAATTAACTGCAATGCATGGACAGTTCAGTGGAGACCAGTGTTAGAGGTGGGTGAAAGGGTAAGTCTACTATCAGTTGTGACTATAGTTGTGCATGATATTTGCACACACATTGATTGAGATTTCAAATGAGAATTGTGTAGTACAAGCCAGTGGGATTTGAACTTGGATCTCATCATTATTCATCTTGGATTGCGCAGTAGAGGCAGGCAGATAGGTGGAAGAGATTTGAACTTGTGACTTGTTCATATCTGAGCTAGTTTGTGTGTAGCATGTGAGATAGTGCTGAGAGCTGTGAGGAGCTTTGTGCTATGTATTGTTACATGTTCTCTATCATTATAATATACAGATAGTTGGGGGTTTTTAGCTGTAAGATTTCCCCATTACATACCGTGTTATATGTGTGCTTGATTATGTTTTAATGTGTGCATGCGACTGCTTCTATTTCCGTAAATTGATGATCAATTGTAGAAGAGGTTATGTATTATGCATGAAGCTTAAATAGTGTGTAATTAGGATAATATCGGTGAATAATTCAACTATTATTCAAATTTCTACATGTAACGAGCTGTAAATTGATTATTAATCTATTACAATGATTACATTTTATTTCTAGAGACAGAGTCCGTACGAGGGCCAGGTAGCTCTGATCCATCTTCTTGGAAAGGTGATATATCCAAGAATGCCTCTCTGCCGCCGATCTCTCGTTAGGCCACTTTTTTTCTCACATATCGTGTTTTTATTGAGTTTCTTTGGAAATGGGTGGAATTCAAATTCATAGCAGTTGTTTTCTTGGTGTCGAAGTTGAGATGTCTTTCAACGGATTGCGATTGGAGTATGCCCTTGAGGGCAGCTCGAATTATATTGCATGGAAGGATAGGATGGAGGCGGTGTTAGATGACAATGGGTTGAAGGAGTTCATATATGCTGAAGTCCCAAAGCCTACTTCTAGCGATGCTGCCGTAATTGAGGCTTGGCAAAAGAAGACAACAAAGTGTCGAAGGATTCTATTGGAGGGCGTGAAGGATCACATAGTGTCCAGCCTGCATCGTAAGGCTTCTCCATTCTTGATGTGGAAAGCCTTGACAGATTTATTCCAAAGCAAGAGCGACCAGAGGAAGTTGGCGCTCAAGGATAAACTCAGAAACATAAAGATGGAGAAAGGCGACAGTATGCCCAAGTACCTCACAAAGTTCACCCAATGCAGGGATGAGCTGGGAAGTGTGGGGGTGAATGTAGATGATGAGGACTTGGTGAGCTTGGCTCTCCTTGGGCTTCCGAAGAGTTGGCATTCCTATCAGGACTCTGTCAATGGTCGGGAGAAATTGCCAGGATGGGAGCGACTTTGGTCGGATCTTGTGCAAGAGGAGATAAGGCTAAGTAATTACACCTGACCTCATCAAAGGCATCTGATGAAGAAAATTGTGCTTTGGCTGCCAAAGAAAATAAGGGGAAGAGCAAGAAAGCTTCTCAGTCTGGTGCGAAAGGCAAGAAGCAAGACATGTCCAAGGTGAAGTGTTTTCACTGTCACCAGCACGGACACTATGCCACAAATTGTCCGCAGAAGAAGAAAAATAAGAAGGCTGCTGGATCTGCAGCGGGAGAGGCATTGGCCTCCCAGTTTGAACTGGATTTTTCATTGATCGCATGCATGGTCTCAAGTGTGATGAGATCAGTATGGTTCTTGGAAAGTGGTGTGTCATTTCACATGACAGGAGATCGGGATCTGTTTTCAGATCTGGAGGAAAAAGATCTTGGAGTGCACATCGAGATGGGCGATGATGGTAGATACAGTGCGACCGGTATCGGTACCATTTCCTTTGAGAGGGAGTCTGATAAACCCTTCGTATTGAAGGAAGTATTGCATGTTCCTGGATTGATGAAGAATCTGATCTTTGTGGCGATGTTGGAAGACAAGGGGTATGATGTTGTTCTTGGCGAGGGAAAGGCTTTCCCGCGAAAGACAACTCAGAGAAACGCCAAGATAGGGGTTCGAGTCAAGAACCTTTACCAGTTGCAAGTAGATGGTTGCGCAGCAATGGCATGCAAGGCGGAAGGAGTGGTGAGCCGGGATGATGGCGAGATGTGGCACCGGAGATTGGGCCACCTTCACCATGGAGCTTTGAAGATACTCAGTTAGATTTCTATCGGGTTTGAGGCACTCTTGCATGCGCCGATCACAGCAAGGTACCTTTAGAAAATTTAGAAAGACACCTTCACGAAGGATAGTCACGCCACTGATTTATCCCTTGAGAGAATTCACATAGACGTGTGGATCTTTCTCAGGGTTTCTTGAGCTACAAAGCACAAACATGGATCTTCATGATGATTTTTCTTAAGTGTTGATCTGCCTCATGCAATAGAGCAAAACATACTCAAAGTTTGTGAGTTCAAGGCGCTGCTGAGAAGGAATCCTGGGGAAGGTGTGAAGGCTTTAGAGCTGCCACTGGTGGTGAACTATCTCCTGCTAATTCAAGGACTTTTGGCAGAGGTATAATTCGCAAGAGAGCTCATCAGACTCCTCATAACCCACAAAGAAATGGGGCCGTTTGCTTTAAGAACAGACGATCAAAAGCCGTACTGCGATGTTGCATGATCAGGGCCTACCCATTCACTTATGGGCGGAGGCATGCAATACTGCAGTATATGTGCAGAACCATTTTCCTCACAAGATACTTGGCATGAGTACACCCGAGGAGGCGTTTTCTGGTAAGAGGCCTGATATTTCCCATTTGAGGATTTTTGGTTCACCTGTTTACATTCATGTGACGAAGGATGCCAGGAAGAAGCTGGAACCGACTGCAGAGGTTGGGATATTTGTGGGGCATGATCGATACGCCTACAACTACCTAGTATTTTTCCGGTGAGCAACAAGACTCACAGCGAAGGTGATGGTCAAATTTCTCAGAGGACAAGCTTCTCACATGTTCAAGCTGAGAGGGAGTTTCACACTCAGATGCACATGAGAGCCATTGGGCCCAAAATATTTGTTTCCGTGACATATCAGCCACAAGATGAATTTCATGGAGTGGAAGAGACCACTCATGCAGCGCCAACCATCAGAGGGCGGAAGCGCACTACAGAAGTTGAGCAACTGGCTCAATATGCAGAGAAGGTTGTAGGACCACCTACAGCACAGCGCAGATAGAGACAGTCACCGGACCAGTACACTGGATACATGGCTCTTGTGAGAAATTGTGTCGTGATAGAGCCATCCTCTTTCGAGGAAGCTGTGGAGGACCCCACATGGGTAGATGCCATGGTGGAAGAATATGATTCTATTGTCATAAACAGTGCATGGGAGATTGTCCCGAGACCGGAAGGGAAATTAGTGGTGGGTTCGAGATGGATCTACAAAGTGAAGCAGGGGGCTGACGGGACTGTGGAGAAGTACAAGGAAAGATTTGTTGCCCAAGGCTTCTCACAAATAAAGGGGATCAATTATGAGGAGACCTTTGCACCTGTCGCAAGGTATTCTTCCATACGGACGATCATAGCTCTCTCAACGCAGATGGGGTGGCACATTCATCAGATGGATGTGAAGACTGCATTCCTCAACAGAGTCATTGAGGAGGAGGTGTACATAGAGCAGCTCAAAGGTTTCGAGATCTTCAGCAGTGAGTCGCATGTGTGCAGGCTCAAGAGAGCGTTGTATGGGTTGAAACAAGCCCGTGGTGGCTGGCACACTTTGACAGAGTCAGCTATTTCACCGCACTTGATTTCCAGAGTGAGGCGATCTCAACTCCAGTACCCGTACTGTGGTGGGAGGGTAAGTCTCCCATCATCGTACTGGAGTAGCGTTGATTTTGAATATGACGAGTCACATACTTTCATGCAAGGAGGATCTTGTTAGAGAGTTTGAGATGAAGCACTTGGGCTCTAGCTTATTTCAGATTGGCAATTTGGCAACAGTGAGAGATAGACTATTTGGTTTCAAAGAGTGTTCTGGGTGGTTTTGGGAGAAGTTCAATATGCATGGCTGCAAGTCTAATGACACTCCTCTTCCCCGAGATTGAGGCGGAGGATGCTACTTCGCGTGAGAGGTAGTGGATGCCACTGTTTATCGACAGTTGGTGGGGTTGCTTATGTATCTAGTCAATACACGACCCGATATATGCTATGCTGTTAACCAGCTTTCACAAGCTATGGTTAAGCCAACCAAGCTCTTCTGGAAGGTAGGCAAGCATGTATTGTGTTATCTTAGAGGCACATTAGGATATGGATTGTGGTACAGACAGGAGGATGAGGTGAAGCTATTTGGCTTCATGGATGCAGATTGGGTAGGGAGCCCAACGGACAGAAAGAGCACATCTAGAGGGATCTTCAGTATCAGGTCAACAGCAGTTTCTTGGTACAGCAGGAAGCAGAGATCCATGGCACTCAGTTCAGCAGAGGCCGAGTATATGGCAGGGAGTTTGGCTGCATGCAAGGCCATCTGGATGAGGAAGATCCTGGTCGGGTTGTTCGGGTCACACTTGGAGCCTACTGTGATTTATTGTGATAACCAGAGTTGCATTAAACTCTCGGCTAATCCATTATTTCATGATAGATACAAACACATCGACATCAGGTACCATCATATCAGAGATTGTGTGCAGCGGAGAATCATGTTACTTTCATACATTCCCACGGAGGATCAGGATGTTGATATCTTGACTAAGGCGCTCACCAAAAGAAAATTCGAATACCATAGAGGCAGGATAGGGGTTGCAGATAATCCATATCTTGTTGAGAGGGAGTATTGAAAATGCAACAAGATGATGGAGCTCAGTGAAAAGAATTCGCCTTCACTAATTGGGCCCGCAGGCTATTTTTGGCGCAAAGTCTATTTTTAAACTATGTCTATTTTTAGACATATGGATCATGGTCTATGAGTTGCAGGATGTTATTTATGGATGATTGGTCAAGTTGGTAAAAATATATGGACCCCGCTCATTAAGGAATTTATTTTTAGACTCGTTAGTCTAAAAATAGATCGCTCTAATATTATTAGCCCTTAATAATATTTGGACTATAAACATGTTCTTATCCCCCTCTCTGAGCCCTTCAGTTCTAGGCTAATGGATGTGGTACACACAATTTGATGTAAGGAATTACGCTATCTGGGGTCGCTGAGCTATCGTACGGTTCACTTCTGGGCTTAGAACTCAAGGGTAGGTTTGGGGGAGTTGTATAGACAAAGCAGATACTTTATTTAATTTAGTTGAACTAGTTGTATTTAGTCTAACTGATAAATACACTAGTGATGAGTGGTGTGAATTAATTATTAATTAATTCACTAATTATTAACTCATAAATCAACTAAATAATACATCAGTTAACTGCAATGCATGGACAGTTCAGTGGAGACCAGTGTTAGAGGTGGGTGAAAGAGTGAGTCTACTATCAGTTGTGACTATAGCTGTGCATGATATTTGCACACACATTGATTGAGATTTACAATTATAATTGCATAATACAAGCCAGTGGGATTCAAACTTGGATCTCATCATTATTCATCTTGGATTGCACAGTAGAGGCAGGCAGATAGGTGGAAGAGATTTGAACTTTTGACTTGTTCATATCTGAGCTAGTTTGTGTGTAGCATGAGAGATAGTGCTGAGAGCTGTGAGGAGCTTTGTGCTATGTATTGTTACATGTTCTCTATCATTATAATATACAAATAGTTTGGGGTTTTCAACTGTAAGCTTTCCCCATTACATACTGTGTTATATGTGTGCTTGATTATGTTTTAATGTGCACATGCGACTGCTTCTAATTTCCGCAAATTGATGATCAATTGTAGAAGAGGTTATGTATTATGCATGAAGCTCAAATAGTGTGTAATCAGGATAATCTTGGTGAATAATTCATCTATTATTCAAATTTATACATGGTATCGGAGCGAAATTGATTATCGAATCTATTACAGTGATTACATTTTATTTCGGTAGACAGAGTCTGTACGAGGGCCAGGTAGCCTCTGGATCCATCCTTTCTTTGAAAGGTGATATATCTAGTAAATTCCCCTACAGTTGATCTCTGTGCTAGAAATACTTTGTTCTCACAGATCAGAAGCGGTTGAGTTTTGAGCTGGTGGAATTCGAATTTGCAGCAGTGTTTTCTTGGTATCGAAGTCAAAATGTCTTTCAACGGATTGCGATTGGAGTATGCCCTTGAGGGCAGCTCGAATTATGTTGCATGGAAGGACAGGATGGAGGCAGTTTTAGATGACAACGGGCTGAAGGAGTTCATAGATGCTGAAGTCCCAAAGCCTACTGATGCTGCTCAAGTTGAGGCTTGGCAAAAGAAGACAGCAAAATGTCGAAGGATTCTGTTGGAGGGCGTGAAGGATCACATTGTATCTAGCCTGCATGGAAAAGCTTCTCCATACTTGATGTGGAAAGTGTTGATAGATTTATTCCAAAGCAAGAGCGACCAGAGGAAGTTGGCGCTCAAGGATAAACTCAGAAACATAAAGATGGAGAAAGGCGACAGTATACCCAAGTACCTCACGAAGTTCACCCAATGCAGGGATGAACTAGGAAGTGTGGGGGTGACTGTAGATGAAGAGGACTTGGTGGACTTGGCTCTCCTTGGTCTTCTAAAGAGTTGGCATTCCTATCAGGACTCTGTCAATGGTCGAGACAAATTGCCAGGATGGGAGCGACTTTGGTCGGATCTTGTGCAAGAGGAGATAAGGCGGAGTACCAGGGACGAATCTTCATCAAAGGCATCTGATGAAAAAAATTGCGCTTTGGCTGCCAAAGAAAAGAAGGGGAAGAGCAAGAAAGCTTCTCATTCCTGTGTGAAAGGCAAGAAGCAGGACATGTCCAAGGTGAAGTTCTTTCACTGTCACCAGCACGAAAATTATGTCACAAATTGTCCGCAGAAGAAGAAAAATAAGCAGGCTGTTGGATCTACAACGGGAGAGGCCTTAGCCTCGCAGTTTGAGCTGTATTTTTCACTAATCGCATGCTTGGTCTCAAGTGTGATGGGATCAGTATGGTTCTTGGACAGTGGTGCGTCTTTTCACATGACAGGAGATCGAGATTTGTTTTCTGATCTGGATGAGAAAGATCTTGGAGTGCACATCGAGATGGGCGATGATGGTAGATACAGTGCAACCGGTATCGGTACCATTTCCTTTGAGAGGGAGTCTGGTAAACCCTTCGTATTGAAGGAATTGATGCATGTTCCAGGATTGAAGAAGAATCTTATCTCTGTGGTGATGTTAGAAGACAAGGGATATGATGTTGTCTTCAGCAAGGGAAAGGCTTTCCTGCGCAGTAAGACAACTGGAGAAACCTGGAAGATAGGGGTTCGAGTCAAGAACCTTTATCAATTGCAAGTAGATGGCTACGCAGCAATGGCATGCAAGGCAGAAGGAGTGGTGAGCCGGGATGATGGCGAGCTGTGGCACCAGAGATTGGGCCACCTTCACCATGGAGCTTTGAAGATACTGCAGCAGATTTCTACTGGGCTTCCTAAGGGCACTCTTGCGCAGTCAGATCAGTGCAAGGGGTGTACCTTAGGAAAATTTGTGAAAGCCACCTTTCACGAGAAGGATAGTCGCGCCACGACGATCCTTGAGAGAATTCACACAGACGTGTGTGGACCTTTCTCAGTAGCTTCGACAGCAAAGCACATGTACTATGTGATCTTTGTTGATGATTATTCTCGGAAGTGCTGGATCTTCTTCATGCAGAAGAAGAGCGAGACATACTCAAAGTTCTGTGAGTTCAAGGCACTGGTTGAGAAGGAATCGGGGAAGTAGGTGAAGGCTCTTAGGAGCGACAATGGTGGTGAATTCATCTCTGGTGAATTCAAGGACTTTTGCAGCGCAGAAGGAATTCGAAGAGAGCTCATAGCACCTCATAACCCACAGCAGAACGGGGTTGTTGAGCGGAAGAACAGAACGATCGTGGGTGTTGCATGGGCGATGTTGCATGATCAGGGCCTACCCATTCACTTGTGGGCGGAGGCATGCAATACTGCAGTATATGTGCAGAACCGTTGTCCTCACAAGATACTTGGCATGAGTACACCCGAGGAGGTGTTTTCTGGTAAGAAGCCTGATATTTCCCATTTGAGGATTTTTGGTTCACCTGTTTACATTCATGTGACAAAGGATGCCAGGAAGAAGCTGGAGCCGACTGCGGAGGTTGGGATATTTGTGGGGTACACTGATACACCCCACAACTATCGTGTGTATTTTCCTGACAGTCGCAAGACTGTTGTGCGACGGGATATCAAATTTCAGGAGGAGAAAGCCATGAAGTGTTCGCTTGAGAGGGAGCCACACTTGCATGCAGATGAGGAGCTATTAGTTCCTAAGGATGAGCTTCAGGATGTGGATCAACCACAAGAGGAAGTTCATGGAGTGGAAGAGACCACTCATGCAGCACCAACCATCAGAGGGTGGAAGCGCACTACAGAAGCTGAGCGACTGGCTCAAGATGCAGAGAAGGTTGTAGGACCACCTACAGCATAGCGCAGACAGAGACAGTCACTGGACCGGTACACTGGATACATGGCTCTTGTGAGCAAATGTTTCGTGACAGATCCATCCTCTTTCGAGGAAGCTATGGAGGACCCCGCATGGGTAGATGCCATGGTGGAAGAATATGATTCTATTGTCAAAAACAATGCATGGGAGATTGTCCCGAGACCGGAAGGGAAATCAGTGGTGGGTTCGAGATGGATCTACAAAGTGAAGCAGGCGGCTGACGGGACTGTGGAGAAGTACAAGAAAAGATTTGTTGCCCAAGGCTTCTCAAAAATAGAGGGGATCGATTATGAGGAGACCTTTGCACCTGTCGCAAGGTATTCTTCCATACGGACAATCCTAGCTCTCTCAGCGCAGATGGGGTGGCACATTCATCAGATGGATGTGACGACTGTGTTCCTCAAAGGATTCATTGAGGAGGAGGTGTACATAGAGCAACCCGAAGGTTTTGAGATCTTCAGCAGCGATTCGCATGTGTGCAGGCTCAAGAGAGCGTTGTATGGGTTGAAACAAGCACCACGTGCTTGGTACACACGGATAGACAGTTATTTCACCGGACTTGGATTCTCCAAGAGTGAGGCGGATCCTAACGTGTACCAGATTGTGGTGGAGGGTAAGTTGCTGATCATTTTACTTTATGTAGATGATTTGATTTTGACGGGTGATGAGCTGTTGATACTTTCATGCAAGGAGGATCTTGCTAGAGAATTTGAGATGAAGGACTTGGGCCTCCTTCATTATTTCCTGGGATTGGAAATTTGGCAGTGCAGTGATGGATTGTTTGTCTCTCAGGGTAAGTATGCCCGGGAGATACTAGAGAATTTTAACATGCATGGCTGCAAGCCTGTTGATACTCCTCTTCCTGGAGGTTGGAGGAAGGAGGATGCTACTTCGGCGGAGGTAGTGGATGCCACTGTTTATCGACAGTTGGTGGGGTTGCTTATGTATCTAGTCAATACACGACCTGATATATGCTATGCTGTTAACCAGCTTTCACAAGCTATGGTTAAGCCAACCAAGCTCTTCTGGAAGGCAGGCAAGCATGTATTGTGTTATCTTATAGGCACATCGGGATATGGATTGTGGTACAGACAAGAGGATGAGGTGAAGCTATGTGGCTTCATGGATGTAGATTGGGCAGGGAGCTCAACGGACAGAAAGAGCACATCTGGAGGGATCTTCAGTATTGGGTCAACAGCAGTTTCTTGGTATAGCAGGAAGCAGAGATCCGTGGCACTCAGTTCAGCAGAGGCCGAGTATATGGCAGCGATTTTGGCTGCATGCGAGGCCATATGGATGAGGAAGATCCTGGTCGGGTTGTTCGGGTCACACTTGGAGCCTACTGTGATTTATTGTGATAACCAGAGTTGCATTAAACTCTTGGCTAATCCATTATTTCATGATAGATCCAAACACATCGACATCAGGTACCATCATATCAGAGATTGTGTGCAGCGAAGAATCATGTTACTTTCATACATTCCCACGGAGGATCAGGATGCTGATATCTTGACGAAGGCGCTCACCAGGAGAAAATTCGAATACCACAGAGGCAGGATAGGGGTTGCATATAATCCATATCTTGTTGAGAGGGAGTGTTGAAAATGCAACAAGATGATGGAGCTTAGTGAAATGAAGTCGCCTTCACTAAGTGGGCCCGCAGGCTATTTTTGGCGCAAAGTCCATTTTTAGACTATGTCTATTTTTAGACATATGGATCATGGTCTATGAGTTGCAGGATGCTATTTATGGATGATTGGTCGAGTTGGTAAAAATAGATGGACCTCTATTTTTAGACATTGGGCGGAATCTATTTTTAGACTGCTAGGCTAAAAATAGAACAGTCAAATATTATTAACCCTTAATAATATTTAGACTATAAACATTATCTTATCCTCTTGGAGCACTTCAGTTTGATGCTTGGATGTGGCACATGCAGCCGACAGAAGGAAATATGCTTTTCCTAAGGGTTAGTTGAGCTATTGCATGGTTGACTTCAGTTAGAACTCATGTGGCAGAGTTTGGTGGAGTTGATGAGACAGTTGGTGGAGTTGTGTTCGGTTTAACTTAGTTGAACTAGTTGTATTTATTCTAACTGACAAATACACTAGTGATGAGTGGTGTAAATTAATTATTAATTAATTCACTAATTATTAACTCATAAATCAACTAAAGAACACATCAGTTAACTGCAATGCATGGACAGTTCAGTGGAGACCAGTGTTAGAGGTGGGTGAAAGGGTGAGTCTACTATCAGTTGTGACTATAGCTGTGCATGGGATTTACACACACATTGATTGAGATTTCCAATGAGGATTGCGCAGTACAAGCCAGTTGGATTCGAACTTGGATCTCATCATTATTCATCTTGGATTGCGCAGTAGAGGCAGGCAGACTTGTGGAGGAGATTTGAACTTGTGACTTGTTCATATCTGAGCTAGTTTGTGTGTAGCATGTGAGATAGTGCTGAGAGCTGTGAGGAGCTTTGTGCTATGTATTGTTACATGTTCTCTATCATTATAATATACAGATATTTGGGGGTTTTCAGCTGTAAGCTTTCCCCATTACATACTGTGTTATATGTGTGCTTGATTATGTTTTAATGTGCGCATGCGACTGCTTCTAATTTCCGCAAATTGATGATCAATTGTATAAGAGGTTATGTATTATGCATGAAGCTCAAATAGTGTGTAATCAGGATAATCTCGATGAATAATTCATCTATTATTCAAATTTCTACACTATGCTCCTATTTATGCCACATATGCACACGGGCTTCTACGTCTTCTACATCAATATACTCCTTTAGGTGGGATGACCAAACTCAATAATCCTTTTATGCTTTAAAATATGCATTTTCAAAATCTCCCCTCATTAGTCCCCCTAATTTAACAAATGACTGTACACCTTATACTTTTCTTCATGCAATGTACCTATTGTTGGGGTGTTATTTCAAGAGGGAGACAATGGAAAGAAACATGACATTTACTATGTTGGCAAAAACTTTCCAAGGCCACCCATCAACTATGATCATTATGAAAATATTTCCCTTTATTTGGTGCATGCGTTCCAAAAACAATGTCATTACATCTTATTACACACTATGAAGGTAGGGGAAAATTATAACCCCATGAACTATCTACTTAACTGCAAATTTATGAATGGAAAGTTCACCTAGTGAATCATCACACTTTAGGAATTAAATCTTAATTTTTCCTCTTCCAAAAAAAAAAAAATTATCACTTATCCTCGCCAATTTCATCATGAACATGAGGCTAAGAATAATAAATCACATTGTTGACAATATTTTCACAAACATATGTGTGTTAAATCATTTGGTGATCCTTGGTATGGTTATATTCTTATTTATCTGCAAACTCAAAAAATTATTCCTCACCTCTCCTGATATGACCATTGGAATATCTTCCACCAAGCCCCTCAATACCTCCTCATCGGAGATATTTTGTATGGATGCGGAGTGTACATCATCTTACATTAGTGTCTTTCCTTGGAATAATATAAATATATTCCAAATGAACATCACAATGGAGCTTGTGGTAGGAACCTATTACGGATGTTCACTACTCGGAGAGTGATCTGTATAATTTACTTTTGTCCTACACTCTTCTAGGATTGCATTCAATTTGTCAAATGATGCACAAAATGTCAATTGTTCACAAATAACACACAAGTACCTTTTTATCCCCTACATCTTGTCATCACGGTGATACCATTCTACAAATGGGGCATTAACTTCATGACATGCAATTTTTCATCCAATAATGGTCATAATACATCATAATCACTTTCAACTACTTCACCAAGTGGGCCAAATCCATGTCCACATTCAAAAATACTATCAATGTAGTAGCTTTTTTTTCTTCAATCACGTCATTACATAGTTTGGCATACCCAAAAAAAAAAAATTCTATAACCATGGAAAATGTTTGAAATTCATCGACCTTGTAATCCACCTTGGCGCAACCTCTTGGCTTACTCTTATATACCTAGTACGTATACTACTTATCTACCATTTTGTGTATTGATCTATAAAAATAAGGAAATATGATTCATATATGCATATATCATTCATGAATAAACTAAATCTATTCTATGTGTCCCAGTGTCCCACCTATTCGGGTCTTGAAGGATTCGAAAGGTGTGGTAAATGGTTCGTTCTAACTAAAGTTAGTCAGATTTTCTAAGTCAAATGTTCTAAGTCACATGCTATGGTGAGATAACATCAAGGAGCGAAATCATTTTCAAAGAAAAATTTCTATTAGAATGAGGCAGTGAAGGTTCAAGATATTTATTTCCTTGGTTTGGGGAGAGGAAATAACATTTCTTATTGAGTAGAAGTAAGCACTTACTTTCCTTCCTTATTAAGGACGTTTTCGAGCTTATAAAACTTAGAAATTTTCATCTTATTTATTCATTTCATAGGAGGGAAGCCGTAGAGCTTAGAGATATGTTCGCACTAGTTCGAGCCTACCAAATAAATTTTCTCCCTTTCCTGAATGGAGTGAGGGGAAGGAGTTGTTCTCCTACTAAATTCCAAAATAAATGATTCGTTCTCCCTCTTTCCCGTGCTTAGAGATATTTCCCGTGCTTATCCAGGCCCATATACAGGGAAAAGGCATAGGCAAGGGAAAAGGTAGTAATAACAAGAGCAGTTCCAGATGTGGAGACAGTGAAAGAAGTAGAAGTAGTTCCAGGTACACTAGTAGCATCAGATGTAGAGACAGTAGTTCCAAGACTAGCCTAAGATCCAAACCTATCACGATAAACAATAAATCAAGAAAACCCATAGCCATATAAGCCCAGCCAGTTAGCTACCCCCATCTAAGCCAAAGTCTAGGGTGGTTATGTGGGGATTTTCATCTTTTAGGGTGCTCAATGTGAAGGTGATGTAGGAGCTCCTGGTCCGTATGCACCATCCATTGTGATTACTCCGTACAAATAGCTAACCCCTTACCTGGTGGAGATCCTGCTTCATATCTTCACCCCCAATAGAGTAGAATACTTAAGAGATCTAGTAGCATAGAGGTAGGACATTACTAATATATATCCATGAGAGTCAACATGACACAACACCGACAACTACTACTGGGTTATGATTTCTTACTATGTATTTTTGTCAGCTCCACCAACTATACATTGTTATTAAGACTCCTTATATTGCCACTAGACAGAAAGAAAAGATAATATAAGCCATATAAAAAGATAATATATAGAGGGGCCAAATATAAAAAGAAGAAAGAAGGTGAGGTGAGTGTAGGAGAGAGTGAAGGCAAGAGGTAAAGCAAGGCAAAAGATAACATATCAGGAAGCCCTTCGGGAATATAGAGAGAATATTCTTGGGTATGACTTTCAATTACTTTCTTTTTCCTGGGTACCATTATTCCCTGTTGTTCACCTTCCTTGCCTTGCTTGGCATTCTTACTTAAATTAGAATCTATTTTATGTTTAAGGAATCAGGCTTGTTCGGTCGTTGTTTCTCTCGCATCTCATATATCTGGGTTTGGTTTTCATCCCCACCTTCCTTATTAGCTTGGGCCCACTTCCATAATTCTTCCCATCTGCTCCTGTGAAAAACTGGGTATCGAAACCTCCTATGACTTATGTACTCTTGGTGGACATGCATCAGTCAGCCTTAGTACTATCATTTCACAAACATAAAAGAAAGCCTCAGTTCGGAAATAGACAGGAAGAAATTGAAACTAATCATTATTTCACTTTTCCTTACAATTAGCATCAAAATAATTAACCAGTAATGTCACATCAAAGGAACATAATAAATATAAATGAAAAATGTATTTATATTGCAATGGTATATATAACTTCCATTTTACCAACTACAACTAAAAGGGCTACAACCCCAAGATTTACCGTCTCCCCACTGAAAGGAGGTGATAACCTCCTGAAGGAATCTACAACTTACTTGCCTAGCACCACCCTACCACCATTTAGAGTAAAGGATAAAAAATATATATTCTTGCGCTCTTGTACCAGGGACAATGACCTAATTACAACAACATATAGTCATTGTTTTATCTACCTAAACATATTCAACTTTTTGTATTTCTCTAATAAGTTTGCCACTATAATTTTTTCCTCTAACAAATTAATTCTAGTTCATTCCTCCAAAGTTATGTTCAAGAAATAATTCAATGTTTGCTCAAGAATGAATTCAATGATTACTAAGAATGACTTCAAGGCATGTTTTCAAAGACAACTTCAAGTAGTACTCTAATTTCCTTCAAAGTAGACTCCAAACTTTTCAAATCTTGCTCCAAAAATTCATCAAGGGACTGCGTCATTGCTTTTGTTTTAAGACTTCAATACATGCACAATATCTGCTCCAACCTTCTACAAGATTGATATTAAGGTTTTCTAAATCGATTTATGCCATGAATTTCATCTGTAGATTTTTATTTGGTTTAATAAACTTCAAAAGATAATCAATACTCTAATATTTAGATGTCTCAGCCTTCTTCAGATGTTTCTATTGTAGCTCATACCTTGGATTGCTTGTAATTTATTTATACCTTAGATCCACTGAATTTCCTTGCTATAAATGCCCATGGCTAGGTGTAATATATTGTGGTTGAGAAGGGGCCATATATTGGAGTATACTTGATCTTGATTAAGCATTTTCAATGTGAAAGGATGTGTCTATTATAGAGCCAACTTTCCCATATCAAGCTAACCTAAAAGAGGGAAGTTTAGATACTTTAAATTTTATTTTTGGTTCTTCAAAATGATTTCTTTCAAGGCCTATTTGGACCCATGGATTGATGTCTATTTAAAATATAATTTTTACCTTCTTTTAAGGGCTATAATTAAATAATAAGAACAAATTTTGGGGGTAGAGGTGTTAATGCTAAACTCATATTTTGGGTATCAACCTTCAAAAATAAATCTCTCTCCAATGAAGAGGACTAACATAGCATATCACCTATCAAATGAAATGGTGAGACAAGGGCTACAAACCTAGGAAGTCTGTGTACCAAAATTCACTTGATTGTGCATGAAAATCACCAAACAAATGTTGTCACATTCACCCTTTGGCATCAATGACAATTTTCATCCAACAACCTACCCATTTGTCATTGATGTCAACACTTATGCTCCCTTTTTCATCATTATCCCCTATCTCCATGCTTCACTTCATCTTCGTCCCCCCTTTCACATCAATGTAAAATGGTGACTTATGTCGTTGGGGATACTCCCCCTAAAAATATGGCACTCAACCCTAATTTTTCCTTTTTATCCTTTACTTTTTTTTTATGCTTTTGGCTCCTTTTCTTGGCTACAATTTTCTTTCGCTCTACTTATTCTAGAATTCATATGTTTTTTGGTCTTCTTGTAGTTGTTGCAACCAATCTTCTTGAGTCACCTTCTATGGTTTCACAATTTTGGGAGTCAAAAAAGAGATTATACCATTGATCACAAATATTTCCAACACAGAGAAAATATTTCTTCAAATCCTTAAATAGAAAAATATTTGGTGCTTTCATATGTTTACTTAGAAGACTTGCTACACCTTTTCCAAGTATCTTGACAGAAGAGTTATCTCCAAATGCAACACTACCACTTTGTTTTTAGGTTGACAAATTTTTATTTATTTTTATCTCAAGTCATATCTCCCGAGCATCCATTGTGTATGTACCATTCATCTTATTTATCTTTAGTGATCAATTTTATATTGAAATCTTCTTTATTTTTCATTTCCCAATTCATAGTTGGCTTCTCTGTATTTATGGTTGGAGAATTTTCAAGCCTGCAATCATGTGCCTTGTGACCAAAATTACTACACTTGTAGCATGCAATGTTGTGATTCATTAGTGGTTCAAATGGATTATCGTTTCTCTTGGTAGGTCCAATAACATTACCTCATATATTTCTTCCATAATCATTCTTGTTTCTTATGTAATTGTATATTGTATTGATTTTACAATGGTTTTATTTATGCCCAAAATTTCTGCAAAAGTAACAATTACCAAGAAAAAATCTTTCATATTTGGGAGAATAAGATGATATTTTGAATTTATTTTTCCTTAGAGGAGGTTCAATCCATTGTTGATCCTTGTGATGGGTGTTCTTGGAATCATCATTGTGACTTCCTTTAGTTTATTCATTGGATATTTTTCCTCATTTCTTGAACATGCATCATAATAGCTAAGCCTATTTTATTTTCTAGTGATCTTTAAGAATTCAGAAAATTATTTAGTACTAGAGGTTTTTTCAAGTTACTTTTGAGTTTAACAACTCCAGCCCTCAATGTTACAATTTCCTCTTCTAGCTTCTTAAAATATTATTTTTTCTTCATAATTTGAGTCTTTATTACTTCCTCAACTCTATTATCTTCTTCAAGTTGGAACTTTAAGGAGATAATTTCTTCATAATTTTAGTCTTTATTACTTCCTCAACTATATTTTCTTCTTCAAGTTGGACCTTTAAGCAGATAATTTCTTCATCATTTTTTTTCAAGCAGGATTTTTAATTCTCTTTTTTTTTTCTGACCTTGTTATTTTCCTTCTCATTATTCTTCATTTTTTCTTTAAGATCTTCATCTTCTTGTTCGGTCTTTGAATATTTTCTAAGTCTCAAAAAAAAATTTATATTTGGTTCTTCATCATCTGAATCATTGATTTCTTCATCATCATGATCATTATCTTAATTTTCTTGGGTTATGAAGAGAAATTATCTTACATTTTGTTCTTTTGTATCACTTTCGTTTGAAGAGATATTATCTTCTTTAAAATATGTATGTTTCTTTTGGAAGCTTTTATTTTCCTTAAAAGTACATCTCTTGGCATAATCATTTATTCTGCCACAATCAAAACATTTAAAAGGTAACTTACCTTTGTTTTTTCCAGTTTCTCTTTTTAGCTTCCTAATGAAATTTTCTTCTTCTATATTTGATTCAAGGAAAATTTTAAGGATGGAAGTTTATCTCAAAGTTTAGAAACCTTGGTGAATCTTACTCGTCCCTAATATGAAAATTGTAAATTTTTTGGTTTTATTTTTGTAGAAGTATTTAGATTTCCAATGATTTTATATTATTCAATATAATACTTTGGAAATTTTAAGGTAAAATAACGGTGTAGTATAAAATTTTTGCGAATCATTTAGAGAAAAATGGAAATTGGCGAATCTTTTTTTTGAAAAAAACATGGAAAATTAACCCACCTGCAAATATTAGCCCCTAAAATTCTCCCTGATTTGGTTCATCGTCTTTTGTGTCTTCTAACTTGAGTTCTTTGTTTATTGTCTTTTTTGTGGCTTTAAAGGTTGTTTATCTGATTGATTATTTGTCTTTTGTGTATGTTCTCATTTTGTATGTTGTAAGAGCACTATGTAATTCTTCTATTGTCATAATGGTCAAGTCCCTAGTTTCTTCTATGGAAAATACCCTGGCATCATATCTCAAGGGAAGTGACCTAAAGACCTTTTGTATGATCAAATGATCCTTGAATTATTCTCCTAATCCTTTGATGGAGTTGAAAATTTCATCTAATCCGAGAAAATAGGTCACAATATATTATTTTTCATCCATTTGTAGGTTTTCAAAACGAGCTCTATTTTTTTGAAGTTTAGCATGCTAGACCTTATCATCACCTTCATAGATAGTTTTAAATTTATCCCAAACTCCATTGGCTATGGTAGAGGACATATCTTGGACTTAATGGTTCTTGAAAGTCCACCTCTAATGGAATGAAGATATTTTGAGTTGAAATTGAATAACTTATTCTTGTCAAGATTAGTTGGAGGATTTTTAGGAACTTTGTAGACATTTATGATGGAGATCCAAACATCGACTCCAACAGCCTTCAAGTTTGTTTCCATGTAACTTCTCCATAATGGATAATAATTTCCATCAAATATTAGAATTTTACTTAAACAAATTCCATCCGTATGATCCATTCTTGATTATGGTCTTCCCTATAGTGATTAGACTATTAGAGGGTATCCTACTCTAACTCCAATTGTTGGAAATACTGAGAGGGGGCGTGAAACAATATTTAAATTTTCTTTACAATTTAATATCAAGGAATTAACCAATAATGTAACATTAAACGAACACAAGAAATATAAATGAAAAATTTATTTATATTACAAGGGAAGCTACAAATTTTGGTTTACCAAATACAACTAGAAGGACTACAACCCCAATATCTACCAGCTCCCACTAGAAGGAGGTGACAACCTCCTGAAGGAAGATACAAATTCTTGCCTAGTACCACCTTTCCACCCTTTATAGTAAAGGATAAAAAAAAATCTTATTGGGATTTCGTACCAAGTATAATGACCCAATTACAACAACATACAATCATTGTTATATTTTCCTGAACATTTTCAACTTTTGGTACGTCTCTAGTAATTTTTCCACCATGATCTTTTCCTCTAACAATTTAATTATAGTTCATACCTCTAAAAAACTACTTCAAATGTTCCAAGAATGACTTCAAAGTTCTATTCAAAATGAATTAAAGGTTTCCTCAAGAATGATTTTAATTTCTGCTTGAGAATGACTTCAAGGACTACTTGCAAAGGCAACTTCAAGTATTACTCCAAGTGTCTTCAAATTCTACTCCAAACTTGTTAAAGCCTACTCCAAAACTTCATAATGGGGTTGCTTCAATTCTTCTGCTTTAATACTTCAATACATGCACCAATATTTTCTCTAGCCTTCTAAAGAGAAAAATAAAGTTGCAATTCTTAGATGTTATGGCACATTCCAACACCAATGTCTTCCATGTTGATAGAAAAAAGAAAAACTAGCCCTGAAGGCATATATTTCTACTATCATAAACAATTTTTCATATCATATCTACTAAATACTCTAACTACATCAATAAGAACACAACACATATAGCACATATTGATAAATAAATTCTCTTAATGGGAAATCACCTCCCCTTCTCCATGTTCTTCTAGAGCTAGCAAATATTAAGGCATAGATAAATGGCTCTTTATCCTGTGAATCTATAGAAGAATTTAATTATTTTAATACATGTGTAAATTTTTGGTGTTGAAATATGCTTGAGAAATACTTTAATATTTCACCAGTGAATAAAACTATACTCTTAAAGATCAATTATAGAGTTTGATATGATTGAATCAACGTCAAAATATAATCAATACTCCAAGCTTCATATGTCACGACCTTATTCATATGTGTTTATTAGAACTTAGACCTTGGAATGATTCTAATTTATTTTTACCTCAAATCCACCGAATTTACTTTCTACAAATGTCCACGGCTAGGTGTAATATGTGGTGGTTGAGAGGGGGGGCTAAATTGGATCTTACTTGATCCAGATTAAGGGTTTTCAATTTGAAAGGATGTGTTAATTATAGAAATGACCTACCCATATCAAGGAAACCTAAAATAGGGGGGTTTATATTAATTTGAAAATTAAGTTTAGTTCTTTTAATGCTTTCTTTCAAGGCAGATTTGGACCCATGTATTTAGGCCTATTTAAAATATAATTTTGACCTTATTTTAGGGGTTGTAGTGAAGTGATAAGATCATAATTTTTTATGGTAGAGGTGTGTTGTTTCTAATACAACAAACTCCAATATTTTGGCCCACATCCAAATTTCGAAACCTATTTTGACTTTGTATGTTGTTGTCGCAAGTATTAAGAGTCATCACATGTGTTTTCTATAGGTATTCTTGTCTCATTTAAAATAAAATCAACGTGTCATGTTTTACCATGGAAATCATTTCTCATTGTAAAAATTTAGTTTTTATTTATTTCAGGGGATTATATTTGTGTTAATGAGTCATTCTTATCATGTAGACATGTATCGCACTCATTTCCAAATCTTCAAGCATTGTCGTCGCAAAGTGTATCAGTAGTGTCGCGCTTAGGGTAATTCATTGCAATGTCATAACATTGAGGGAAGTATGTTGTTCATGTGTTATAAGTGATCAATGTTGCATCTTCAAGTGTTTTAATTGCGTGATCATACTTACGTCTTATCATTGTTCACTCTAGTCTTCACTAATCCCACACTTAGCGAAATCTTGAAAACTTCCCAACCAAGAAACTTGGAATCACTCAGCCTTCCTAATTTAAAAAATACTTAGTATCACACCTCAACCTTCAGCCTTACCTCTTGGAACATCACAATGCACAGTAAATTCCTCCCAGAACTTCACATTGTGCATTCTCAGTGCTCAGTCTCGATCCTCGAGCTCAAGAACCCCTACCTTTAGTCAATCTCCTCTACACATTGCATAGTCTTTGTTAGATCCCTATTTTACTATTATAGTCCCTTATTGTTGTTATTATAAACCCCTTATTGTTATTATTGTACCCCTGTAACCCCCATATTGTTATTATTGTGCCCTTAAATTATTATTGTTAGGTCGGCTAGGATTACATTGTGGCCCCATGGACTCCTATATATAGAAAGGTTTTGTAATTTGTATCATCCAAGAATTGTTAATTCATGTAATTTATTGGAGGTTTCCCCATCAAAGTGGCTTATTTATAAGGTTTTTATATCTCTTTTCTTCTATTTTTGGAGCTGGGTTCCCAACATTTGGTATCAGAGCTTTAGATTCTAGGGTTTCACTGCTCCAATCAGGTCATCGTGGTTTTTTCGCTATAAATTTTTTTCTATGAAGGTTCAGAAGCTAAAATTTTAAGAGTGCGAAGCTGAAATCCTGAAGAACATCATTGCAAAATTTCAGATCTTGGTTCGCAATATTTTCAGAGATATGATCTGTGGACATTAGGTCTTTTTGCAAGCTCCTTAATTTCACTTTAAAAGGTCATCGCGGAATTTTCACTATAAATTTTTTTCCACGAAGGTTCAGAAGCTGAAATTTTTAGAGCGCGAAACAAAAATCCTAAGGAACATCTTCACAAAAATTCAGAGCTTGGTTCACAATATTTTTGGAGATATGATCTGTGGAAGTTAGGTCTTTTTTAGGCTCTTGAATTTCATCTTAAAGAGGTGATCGTGGGAAAATCTTCATAACTCTCTCTCTCTGAGCATCAGATTGGAATTATGTAAAAAGTCACTAGAAGTGCATGGACTATAGTTTCCTGTCTGTAAATTTCTGAGCCAAAGGAGAAAACAATGACACGTGGCAAGCTATACAAGTTCGCTCTACTGAACCAGTCCATAGTTAGGTCATTGTGGGAGATTGGAAATAAATTTGTCTTGAAGAATCCAAATCAAGTTAGACCTGTGGAAATTGAAAGAAGATTCAGGGGGATACGTCAGGGCTGGATTTCAGATATTGAAGATCTGAAATCATAGAGATAATTCAGTTTCAATATTGAGCTACTCAAAATCAAGAAAAAGGTGTGTATTCTTTTTTCAAATTGCATAAGTCTTGTTTGAAAAATCAGTTTTAAATGATTCCAAAGGCCTATTGAGCATAGATATCAGTATTGGGTTCTAAAATGCCTCATAAAAAGAATTCAACACCCATTCAGCCCTCATATTACTCTACTATGACTCATGAAGATGAATAATTGCAACATGATCTATCAAATTACAAGAGCAAGTGCACCAAAATTCGCTCTCGCAAAGAGCAAAAAAAAAATGAAATGGATGTTTTGAAGAAAATCATGGAGCTAAGATGGATGGTTTCAAGAAAGGCATGGAAGCTACGATGGATGGTTTGAAGAATGTTATGGAAGATAAAATGGATGGTATGGAAGAAAAAATGAAAGGTTTGAAGGAAGACATGGAAGGTTTGAAGGAAGGTTTGTCAAAGTTGATCCATGAAATGATTCCTAATGGCGAAAAGATAGTAGATGAAAATCATGATGAGAACAAAATAAATGTTAATAGTGATTTCATAAAATCTAATGTTGGATTAAAGAACCACCATATTCCAAAGATGGATATAAGGAAGTTTGATGGCAAGGATCCTCTAACATGGATACTACAGATGGAGCAATATTTTGATCTCAATAATGTGCAAAACACACAAAAGGTACGCATTGCAACTTTACATTTACAACAAAATACATTTGTATGGTATCGATGGCTTTGCTCCCATAGAAAATTTTTCACTTGGTCAATTTTTATAAGGAAATGATAGCACATTATGAGGATACAAAAAGCAACACCTTCTTTGGCCAATTGATAAATTCCAAACAAAAGGGTTTAGTGGAGGAGCACATTGAGGACTTCCAAAAATTGAATATAAGGGTAACTGATATTCCAAAGGAACACAGAATTGATCTCTTCATAGGTACTTTAAAGGATAACATCCAACATGAAGTTCGCGTTTTGGAACCTGATTCATTGGAGAAGGCATTCAGGTTGGCAAGAAAAATTGAATGTAAAATTATGGTGACAAGGAAGCCTAAAACTCACTTCTATAAAGATGGAAGTGTTGCTACTCCTAGATTTCCACAACCTACAAGGTTGACACCACAAAAATTGGAAGAAAAAAGAGAAAAGGGACTTTTCCACAGTTGTGATAGAAAATACATTAAAGGTCATAAGTGTGCTGAGAAGAAATTATTTTACATAGATTGTGAAGAGGAAGAAGAAAATGAACAAGAAGAGGATATACACCAGAAAACAGCCCTAGAAGAGGAGGAAATGAGTCCGGCCATATCATGTAATGCATTGGAAGGAATTACCACTCCTCAAACTCTCAAGATAGAAGGACATATCAAGAAGAAAAAGGTAACAGTGTTGATTGATTCAGGTAGAACCCATAATTTTATTCATTGTAAGGTAGCCAAGGAATTGAATTGTTTCCTATTCCCAGCACCAGAATGTCAAGTGATGGTTTCAAATGGAGGAACTATAAATTTCTCTGGAAAATGCCATAATATCAAGCTAAACATGGCGGAATATATATTTAATAGTCTAATTATTTCCATTCCTATGGGAGGTGTTGATGTTGTACTAAGAGTACAATGGTTACAATCTTTGGGGATGGTAGCTTTTAATTTTCAAGAACTTTTCTTGAATTTTTTTTTAGAAGGAAAGGAAGTCGAATTATAGGGTATTATAGGGAATCCAGGAAAGATAATAAGCCCTATTGTCATGAAAAATCTTCTAAAGAAAGAACAATGAGGTGTAATTTCACAATTATGCTCACTAGAAGTTCCAACATCAAAATCATATATTTCTGTCGATCTCCAAAAATCCTTGGACAATCATTCCAAGGTGTTTGAAACTCCAAAAGGGCTCCCACATATTCGTGATCATGATCATGTTATTCATTTGATTCCAGGAAGTGTTCCTCCAAATATCAGGCCTTATATATATCCTTATGTGCAAAAGAGCGAAATTGAACGTGTGATTGCATACATGTTAGAGGCGGGTATAATTCAGCCTAGTCAAAGTTCTTTCTCTTCTCCTGTAGTATTGGTACACAAGAAGGATGGATCATGGTGCAAGTGTCTGGATTATACGGAGCTCAATAAGCTGACCATTAAAGATAAATTTCCCATTCTTGTGATTGATGAATTATTGGATGAATTACATTGAGCAATTTAATTTACCAAGTTGGATCTTCGATCAGGATATCATCAAATTAGAATGAAGACTGAAGATATTCCAAAAACAGCATTTCGAACTCATGACGGTCATTATGAATTTTTGGTCATGCCTTTTGGCCTTACCAATGCACCTTCTACATTTCAAGGGTTGATGAATTCCATTTTCAAACCCTTCCTTAGAAAATTTGTGCTAGTATTTTTTGATGATATACTAATCTACAAAAGGTCTTGGAAGGATCATGTTGAACATGTTGACAGGGTGCTCAAACTATTGCAGGAGAAACAATTATATGCAAAAACATCCAAATGTTTCTTTGGAGTACAAGAGGTGGAATATCTGGGTCACATTATATCTCACGAGGGTGTTAAAGTAGACCCTAACAAAATTAAATCCATTAAGTAATGGAAAGTCCCTAAGACGATAAAGCAGTTGCGAGGATTTCTCGGGTTAACAAGCTATTATCGCAAGTTTGTTAAGAATTATGGAAGAATAGCAGCACCTCTAACAACATTATTGAAGAAAGATGCATTTTCATGGACTCCTGAAGCAACTAAGGCCTTTGAACATCTTAAAGAGGAAATGTGCCTAGCACTGGTCTTAGCTACACCAGACTTCACAAAAACCTTTATTGTGGAATGTGATGCCTCAGGAAATGGAATTGGTGCAGTTTTAATGCAGGAAGGAAGACCCATTGCTTTTGAAAGTCGTCCAATCAAAGGAAAGTATTTACAGAAACCTATTTATGAGAAGGAAATGTTAGCAATACCGCATGCACTAAAGAAATGGCGAACTTACCTAATGGGAAGACACTTCAAGGTAAAAAATGATCATGATAGTCTTAAACACTTTTTGGAACAAATACTATCTTCAAAAGAGCAGCAAAAATGGGTCACAAAGATTTTGGGTTATGACTTTGAAATAATCTACAAAAAAGGAAAGCTTAATGTTGTTGCAGATGCACTCTCAAGAAAGAATGAAGAGGTGGAAGCATTGCTTTGTGCCATTTCTATTATCCAACCGGATTGGATAACCGAAGCAAGAGATGAATGGAAGAAGGACAAAGATGTATGGACACTCATTCAAAAGTTGCAGCAAGATCCTAGTACATCTGATACATTTAGTTGGAAAAATGATTCCTTATGGTACAAAGATCGCTTATATCTTTGTAATAATTCCCAACTAAAACAAAAGATTCTTTTGGAATTGCATACTTCTCCTTTAGGAGGACACTCAGGATTTTTAAAAACTTACCACAGGGTGAAGAAAGAATTTTTTTGGGATGGCCTTAAATCTGATATTCAAAAGTTTGTGGTGGAATGTTTGGTTTTCCAGCAAAATAAATTTGAGACAATTAAGACCCCGGGTCTTCTACAACATTTATCCATTCCAAGTCAACGTTGGGAGGATATTTCAATGGATTTTATCACAAGTTTACCTAAGTCCGAAGGAAAGAGTGTCATCATGGTGGTAGTTGATAGACTTACCAAGTATGCACACTTTTGTGCATTATCTCATCCATTTAAAGCAAGTACAGTTGCTACTACATTTATGGACACAATTAAAAAGCTACATGGGAACCCAAGGGTTATTGTGAGTGACAGAGATCCCATTTTTACTGGAAAATTTTGGACGGAGTTATTTTCTTGTTTGGGTACTAAATTAGCTCATATCTCATCTTATCATCCTCAATCCGATGGTCAAACTAAGATAGTAAATAAATGTTTGGAAGGATATCTTCGTTTTTTTGTATCTGATAAACAAACACAATGGATCAAGTGGTTACCTCACGATGAATGGTGGTATAACACTTCCTTCCATACTGCAGAAAAAATGACCCCATTTATGGCACTTTATGGATATCATCCACCATCCGTCACATCATCTTTAAGAGAAAATTTGAAAGTTCAAGTAGCGGAAGATCACATCGAGCATCAAAAAGAAGTTCTCCAACTCTTAAAGGATAACCTGAATTTGGCACAAAATTGAATGAAACAAGAGGCAGATCAACATCGTAGTGAAAGAATTTTTGATGTAGGAGACTAGGTATTTTTATTGCTACAACCATACAAACAAATGTCCCTCAAGCAAGCTAAGAAGGATAATAAATTATCGCCAAATTACTATGTTCCTTACAAGGTGTTGCAAAATATTGGTACTATGGCATACAAATTGGAGCTTCCTTCTTCTTCACGAGTGCATCCAGTTTTCCATGTTTCATGCTTAAAGAAGGTTATAGGTGAAAATCTTCTAGTTCAAACAATATTTCTAGAACTTCATGAGGAAGGAAAAATCATATTGGAACCTGAAGCGGTCACTGAAACAAGAACTCGATAGCTACGGAATCGATCAATTTCAGAGTATCTCATCAAGTGGAAGAACTTACCTATTGAAGATTATACATGAGAGGATGAGAATTTCATACAGAAGCACCCAAAGCTACTCAAGAATTGAGGACAACACTTTTTTTAAGGAGAGTGGCATTTTAGGTCCCTATATTACTGTTATAGTCCCTTATTGTTGCTATTGCAACCCCCTTATTGTTATTATTGTACCCCTGTAACCCCCATACTGTTATTATTGTGAAATTAAATTATTATTGTTAGGTCAGCTAGGAGTACATTGTGGCCCCACTAGGATTACATTGTGGCCCCATGGACTCCTATATATAGAAAGGAGGTTTTGTAATTTGTATCATCCAAGAATTGTTCATTCATGTAATGTATTGGAGGTTTCCCCCTCGAAGTGGCTTATTTCTAAGGCGTTGATATCTCTTTTATTTTATTTTTGGAGTTGGTTTCCCAACAGTCTCAAGCATCAAGCCTCATCCTTGAGCACTTCACTGCAACTACATAATCCCTTGGTATCTATCCCTTCAAAACTGCATAGTGGGCATCTTCAAGCCTCAAGCCCTCATCCCGACCCCTTGAGCCCCTCAACTATTGTAATATTCCCAATTTGTCCTAATCTAATGGGAATATTAATTTTTGTTTTATTTCTTTGTTTGAAGAATAAAAGTGTAAAGGAGGTCCATAATACTCCTAAATCATGAATAAATCAATGCCAAATGTAAAAAGGCTAAATCTTGGTTGTTTTAACAAGCACCCTTAGGTGTGAAAGGGGTTGGATATTTTGACTAGGTTAACCTTGACTAGAACTACAGTGTTGTCTTGGAGGAGTGACCGTCAATGAGGCACAATGCAATTTTAGATGGAGATGGCTTGTGTGAAAGAAGTGATCTCATTGGAAGTGGTTTAGGGTTTGCAAGCTCTTAACTTATAAAAGGAAGAGGATGAAAGCATGAGAAGGTTGTTGATGAAATTATATTTATGAATATATTGTATGTTTAGACATATATCATTCTCTTGTTGTTTAGCTGAGAATAGTGTTGTTTAGCACTGGGTGTTTTTGATCAGGAATCCCACCTCTTTCCTTGTGATCTAAATGTGATCGATTAAAGTGCTGAGGTAGTTTGATTATTTTGTCCTTAAGATTAATTGTTAACTGAAGAAATATTTTAAGTGAAGGAAGACATAAACCAGTAGAAAATAAATGATTTAAACACAGCATAAAACAGAGAGAAGAAGAAGAAAACAGTTGATTACGGAGTTCGTCCCTGGTGGAATACATCTCTGGGTACGCTTTATTAGGATTGATCGTAAGGAATTTCTTTACATAGAAATGAATCAGAATGACTGTGCTTGCAAGCACTTTTGGACTCTCTAAACATAAAGTACACTCTCTCGCCTTTTCGATGCCTGTCTCTGCACTCAATTCCGCCTCAGGCAGTCGAGCAATGCTGAAAACAAAATTGCCTCTATCCTTATGAAACTAAACTCAAATTCTCTCAATGTCTTCAATACAAATATGTCCTTCGTGAAGAAACGCCATGGTTTAAATAAGAATTGATCGAACATCCATTTTCCCCATTTAGCATTCGGTTTAGCAATTAAAGGGATAAGAGTTCGAATTTCTTCATTGTACATGAACCTTGGATAAAAATCCCTTAACATTTGGTGCTGAATTAAATACAAAAAACCCAAAATTTAATTTATATTAAATTTCTTAACCATTCAGGAAAACTAACCGGGAAGAGGATTTAATACAGAGCATGTGATAGGTTTACTTTCCGGCGGATACGGCCTTGACCAGCGGTTACAGTCTATCCCCGTGGTTCGGGCTTATCCATTGCGTTTAAGCATGTTCACATGGCTTAGCTATATCAACACGATTTAAAAAAATGCGACTTAACAACTGAACTTCGGTCTCCACTGCGGTTTTAACTAAGGCCTGTTACCTGTGTTTAAAACTTTGACACAGTTTGGACAGCTGTGGCTAGCATTGTGGGTTTTCATTTTATAATGTTTTATCATAAGGTTTTTACACTGAACCTTTGTTTATATACCCAAAACCTTAGTATTAATGTTTATAAAATATTTTAAGCCCGAAATTGGGTTTTATCTTAGGTTTTCATTGTGCTAGGATTTTACATAAGTTTTAGGACTCAAGTTTTTATTTTATAAGGTTTTGTACCATGTATGGGTTTGTGCTAGGTTTTCTAGGTTTTCATTTAGGTGTTATGTCTAGTACTTGATCCTTAAGACTTAGGATTTAGGTACATCGGTTCCTATCCTCCTTTTACATCAGTTCAGCATAGTTAAATGACCTATGGAAATATCACCATATGACACTTTAACACATAAAAACACCAAATTACACCAATACATGCCATGAACCTGACACTGAACCAAGATCAACTTAAGGACATTTTCTTCAGGTGACACTGACGGAACTAGCGGATTGGAGACTGAACCGAACATCGTAATTCTGGAGTTGACTGGACTCTCTGTCGAATTGCATTGAACAAGATCCTCCTGGATCACCTTGAGAGGTCTCTTGGAAGAGTTTGCATTGCATAGTCCACTATCTAGCTAAAGGCCAAGCTTCTTCTTCCAACTACAATGCAGATCCTGTTGAGGGTTTGGCTGTATTTGAAAGCTACAGCAAGTGGAGGCCAGATCTACTCAGATCTAGACCATTTCAGTGCTAATTATCAGTGGGGAAGGCTTCTAAACCATTGGGAGGAGAGTATTGAACATCTTGAGCTTCATTTTATTATCTTGGCATGTGGCCTACCATGTTCTAAACCCTACAACGCAGTTTTATTTCCAGATCTGCATTATTCCTGTAGGTGCTGTTGTAGGGTGTTTTGGCACACCATTTGAAGAGCTGGTTTTCAGGTTTCAGGGATATGCCCTTCACTTTGGAGATCCATTAGAGGAGATCTATTTCTTGTCATATCAGATATGATCTGAAAATTTTTGAATATTTTTGAATATCTGATTATTTCTACAAATCTGCAAACTTAGATCTTATATCTACTGCTTGTACATGGTTTTTTTCTAAAAACCCCAAAGGGAATTGACAAAAGAGCCTCTATAGTGTATGGATCTGTTGTAGATATGAATTTTCATGCACTTATATGCTCTAGATCTAAAGTTTAATCTTCAGCTATTGCAGCCCAATAAAATAATGCTATAAAGGCATTTCCAGTCTATATACATGGTTGCAACACCTCTTTTTGAGGGTTTTCTTCTATTGGTGACTCGTATTTCCAGTTATGCATATAATAGGCCTCATTGTACATCTATTTTTGTATTATAAATAAATTTAAAAGGTCTCCTTATTGGCCTCCTGTTGTATCTTAGATGAACTGTGTTATTTTTCTGCAAATCTGCTTGTTGTTTTTGCATTCCCCATTTGGGAATATTACAGTGGTATCAGAGCATTATCTTGGCATAGCCTGTGTTTTCTAAGAAGCCTTTATGTCTTCTGAAGAAGAAGAGCCTCTTACTGACATAGAGAAGAGGTATCTAAAGAGAAGACAAAATAAATTTGATTACACAAATGATAATGAAGACAAGGGTAAAGCCCCTTTATCTAGAGATGAAGATGAAGATAAAGATTTTCATAAGATCCTTCTTATAGCCATGCAAGATCTTGCTAGAGAGATAAAAGAGATGAGAATGGAAAGAATCAAAGAATCCCCTAAATGATTTCACCTTGGAGAAGGCTCTGGCATGTCTCATCACTGGAATGATCAACCAGTGCATCAGCCACAAGTTTCCCAACACTCTACCATGCCTACCTTTTTGGCTATGGGAAATGAAGGGTTTCAATTGCACGAATCCCTTGAATACTATTTTTAAGACTATGAGTCTCAAAATAAGAGATTCAAAGATAACTTGAGTTTTCAGGAGTTTTTTCACATAAAGGACAAAAGAAGATCAGGGCACCATCATAGAGGTGGTGGATTCATTCACAATCATAATCGGCATCCCTCTATGGGAAAAAAAAATTTACCCAACTTTGATGGGTCATCCAAGTGTTCTGCCAAATATTGGGTAGAAAAACTTGACATCTACTTTTAGTTTAACAAAGTCCCAGAGATGGAGGCTATCAAGATTGCAGTGCTGCACTTTGAAGGTGAAGCACATGATTGGTGGTTCCATGGCTTGTCTACATTGGTTCATTTCAATGTAACTACTTATTCAGAGTTCACTAGAAGGCTGGTGGAAATATTTGATAGAAGAGATCCAAAGGCACCATTCATGAGCCTTGCAAAGTTGAAAAAATCAGGTAATATAGAGTCTTACATTTCTGAATTTTTAATATTATCTGTGATGGTTCCTGATTTGTCTACAGCAAGAAGGGTGTACATGTTCATTGATGGTTTAGATGAACCTCTTCATGGTTTTGTTAAATCTACCAAGCCCACTACCCTGAATGATTTTATTGAAAGGGCTAGAGACCTTCAAGATGCCTTGCCAAAAGCAAAGGCAAGCTTTCAGCATAAGCCCTCTTTTCCTTCAAAGGGAAAGGAAGAAAAAATTGCTCCTTCCAAGGAGAGCTCATACAAGAAGTCTCTTGATGATGAATTCTGGAGAGATCTAAGAAGAATGAAGCTTTGCTTCACTTTCCAAGAATCATGGGCACCTGGACATAGACGTGATGCTGGAAAAGAACATTACATAGAGTTCTTCTAAAATTATGAGGGGGAAGAAGAAGATGAACCAAGAAGGGGTCACAGCGCTAACACTGCAGGAGGAGAGCCAACACCATCAGGAGATGGGAATGTAGCAATTTCTCCTATAGGAGGGGCTCTTGCATCTTTGAGAGGAGTACCTAAGTACTTGACCTTAATAGTTCAAGGTTCCATCTTAAATCAAAGGGTTTTTGTGTTGATTGATAGTGGGGCTACCCACAATTTCATTGATTCCCAACTAGTGCAAACATTAGGGGAATTTTGAGGTCTAAAATGGGCCTCCTAAGGAAATTATAAAATAATAGTGGAAATGGTAAAATAAGATTTGATGACATCATCAAATTTTAGAGGGAAAAAAGAAACAACTACTTTTTCAACTTGTATTTTCAACTTATCTCTCAAATTTTTTACTCAAATTTCGAGCGGGAGTACTCGTTCGATGCAAAATTTAATTCTTCATCCAGGGAGTACCCATGTTGCATATTTTTGATGGACCTTGCTACATGAAAAACGTGATTGCAATCATATTTTTTCATGTATTTATCTTTTTTCACATAGCAGTGTCCATCGAAAGTATGCAACATGGGTATTCCTTGAATGAGGAATTAAATTTTGCATCCAACGAGTACTCCCACTCGGAATTTGAATAAAAAAGTTTGGTGATAAGTTGAAAATACGAGTTGAAAAAGTAGTTTTATTATTTTATTATTTTTTAATATTTTTACCCTTTCACTTAAAAAATGGCGAATCATCCCCCATGGTTGACATCATCATCTTGAATCTTATTGGTTCTTATAAAGTTTATTTTGGTTGTACATTTTTCTTAGGAGGCCCTTTTTAGACCTCAAAAATCCCCTAATGGGAGGGCAATACCCACTAATGCTTTTGAGGGATTCTCTATTTTGGTCCCAGGAGATAGAACAATACAATGCATGCATTATGTCCCATCACTTTCAGTCACCATGGGGACTCATACATTGGTTGATCACTTATTTTTGGTTGACATACCTGACACCGATGTGATTTTGGGTGTTCAATGGTTGATTACATTGCGAAAATTCACCACTGATTGGGAGGCTTTGAAAATGGAATGGGTGGAAAAGAAGAGTGGTGAAACTCAAATGATCAAATGCATGCATACATATCCCTCAAATACCACTTCCACACAAAGAAAAGAGATGGATTTTCACAGTGGAAGCAAGGACCTTACAGTCGCATCTATCATGCTGATGAGATTTCTGCATGGGACACTGTTATCTAGTGGCAAACCACCTGGGAGGCCACCTGATTCAGATTTTGTGGGAGTATCTCACAACATGTTGCTCCAAGCTTATATCCAGGAGGGATGGGAGCATTGGAAGACAATGATACAGCTTTGGGAGTCTTGGGTAGGGTCAAGGAGGAGGGAGATCTTCTCCCAACATCATCATTACCCACTCTCATTTCTGATTCTACGTTGTGGAAGTAGAAGAAGGGAAGGAATGACCTTCCAGCACATACCTTTGGCATGGGAGATTTCAAGGAGGAGAGTAGCCACATGACAATACAACATCATCACTGTCATTATTGGGGAGTTTAGATCCATATTGGGAATCCCAACTGTTGGTGGATTATTTCAAGGATCTTCACACTTGTATGATACTTGTGACTAGCTGCATGAAGAGGGATATTTATTCCAAGAGGGATTCATCTATCATCATGGTAGGATCTTCTTGTCTAGAGCCTCCAAGCTCAAGGAGAAGTTTCTACAAAGAGCCTATGAAGAGTTCTGTTTCAACCACATATATTCCATGAAGATCTACAACATCATCATGATGAGCTTTGATTGGGAAGGCTTTGAAGGAGAACTACATCAACATTTTCAAGAATGCATGAACCATGTGGGGTTGGGGCAGCCATATGACTCTATGAAAGAGTTATTTCAGCCATCTCTTCCTTCTTTTGAGAGAGGAGAAAGATCTATGCACCCCTCCATTTGTATGAGGAGGATTGTTGGTGAAGAACATACTCATGTAAATCATATTTTATTTTCTGATTGTATGTATTCTTTCACCATGTTTATGAAGGCTATGACTCCAAGGAGGAGCATTGTATCTTATAAACCTCATGTCCAACTTTGGGCCACAAGAATTTCTGAACATGACCTCTCCCTTGGTGAACAAAGGGAGATTTTATATCATGATGGATGCATTCCTAAGGCACCAAATATATCTCACACTTTAAGCCATAGTGAGATGACATGTGCAGAAAGTAAGTGGTGGGGAAACCACTTACCACATATTGATTTGATGCAGGCAGGAGATGCACTGCACTAGTTCCACATGTGGGACTATGACCCACCTCCATATGCACAAATTTCTGTTTTTTTGTATGTAGTTTTACTCCCATACATTGATGATGTAATTGTACTTTTTATGGGAATGTATGGAGGGAGGATGGGAGCTATTGTCTCCTTATGAGATGGATTATTTACATCTCATGAGAATTTTGTGTTGAGTCTCAAAAGTGTTTTCCATATTCATACATATTTTCGTTATGTCATTACCATTTAGCTCTCATTTCATAACTATCTGACCTAAAACCCTACATCAAGTAACCATTTTCATAAATATATGGGTCAGGATCCTTGTCTTCCAAAGTTATTTATTTTATGTGTTTAAAGTGAATTTATGATTAGAAACTAGAAAATTAACATAGTTTCATATATCTATATATGTGTTATGATTTTTGTGACATGTGTAGGTCAAAAGGAAGCTTCTAAAAGACCTTTATGTGGCCTCCCAAAACCAAATTCAAATTTTAGTGGAGAAGATCATGGGATCATGAGAACATGTGTCTCATTTCCTTTTTGTATTGAAACTCTAAGAAGATATGTGTCTCATTTCTTATTTGTATTGAAACTCTAAAAAGACATGTGTCTTATCATTTCCTATTTTGACTGTAACTCTAGAGATAGAGGGAGAGATTCATGGACTCTCATTAATGAGATAACTTCTCATATTTTTGTATAAATAGGGGAAGTTTTTTCCTATCAAGGGTAGTGAAAAATAGGAGAAGAAGAGAAAGGATTAGAGAGTGTTTTGTAACAAAGCTTAAGATGGAATGGGATGTAGATTTGTGAGTTTATCAATAAAGAAGTTCAGTTCATTGATGTTGTTTTGATTACAACTTTAAGAAGCTGAAGAATTTCACCAAATTGGTAGCAGAGGGCCCCTGCTATTCGAGGAGGTTTTACATGTTTTCTAGATAAGTCATTTTCAATTCTCTTTTTTCATATTTCCTTACTTAGACTGCTTTCTGAAATCATATCTCTTAGCATTATGTTTCATGTCATTTTCTTGGATAAAGGATCCTCATGATATTGCAGTTAGTCTCTTTCTCAACCTCTTCCAATACATCTCTATTAAATGAATGGGATTCAATTGTAATATTCTGAGTTATTAGCATTTCATTTTCTGTTACTTAGTTAAAAGGAAGATCCTCATTATACTACAGTTAGTCTCTTTCAAAATCTCTTCCAATAAACCTCTAATTCACGAATGAGACTTAGTTGTAATATTGTGAGTTATTGATTGTTTTTTCCTTATCACATTATGATTAATCTCTTTCAAAAGCTCTTCCAATAAATCTCTAACTCATGAATGAGATTTAGTTGTAATGTTATAAGTTGTTTTAGCATTTCATAGGAGATCCTTACTGCATTATAGTAATCTTTTTCTCAAGCTCTTCCAATAAACTTCTATCAAATGAATGAGATTTCACTATAATTTTTTAAGTTACTGTTTGTTTCAGCATTTCCTTTTATGTTTTAGGAGATCCTCATTGCATTAGAATTCATCTTTTTCACAAGCTCTTCCAACAAATCTCTAACTAAATGAATCAGATTAAGTTGTAGTGTTTTGAGTGACTTTTAATTTCATGAATGTTCATTTAGAAGCTGTAATATCCATGGATTAGGACTCTCTGTTTTCATCATTTTCTAGTTAGGAATAGAATTTGCAAATAAACTCTATTTTAATTCATTTCTTAACATTTCCTTTTCTCCCTTTTGACATAGATCTAACTTCATCTTTTTAGCATAAAGTAGCATACTAAGCATCAAATATAAAAACCCCAAAACATCAATAAAACACTAAAAACAACGAAGTAAGAAAAATGGATACTTAGGCACATATAGTGCATCACACTTCATTAGTTTACTGGCCCTTGTCGATAATTTATGTTAGCAATTTAGGACACTAAATTGACTAAACACTTAGGAGGAGCAATTCATGGAGGGTTGGATTGGTGAACACTTAGCTTATGGGAGAAGCTTATCACATGATGGTGTCACCAATGGAGGAGGAGAAGAGTTGCAGCACTCACCTTATCAGTTGCTTGAGGACAAGCAATATTTGGGAGGGGGGGACTGTAATATTCCCAAATAGTCCTAAGCTAATGAGAATATTCATTTTTGTTTTATTTCTTTCTTTGAAGAATAAAAGTGTAAAGGAGGTCCATAATACTCCTAAATCATGAATAAATCAATGCCAAATGTAAAAAAGCTAAATCTTGGTTGTTTTAACAAGCACCCTTAGGTGTGAAAGGGGTTGGATATTTTGACTGGGTCAACCTTGACCAGATCTACAACGTTGTCTTTGAGGAGTGGTCATCAATGAGGCACATCACAGTTTTATATGGAGATGGTTTGTGTGAAAGAAGTGTTCTCATTGGAAGTGGTTTAGGTTTTGCAAGATCTTAACTTATAAAAGGAAGAGGATGGAATCATGAGAAGGTTGTTGATAAGATTATATTTTTGAATATATTTTCTATTTATACATATATCATTCTCTTGTTGTTTAGCTGAGAATTGTGTTGTTTAGCACTGGGTGTTCCTGATCGAGAATCCCACCTCTTTCCTTGAGAGGTCTCTTGGAAGATTTTTCATTTCATAGTCCACTATCTGGCTGAAGGCCAAGCTTCTTCTTCCAACTACAATGTAGATCCTGTTGAGGGTTTGGTTGTCTTTGAAAGCTGCAACAAGTGGAGGCTAGATCTACTCATATCTAGACCATTTCAGTGCTCCTTTTTAGTGGGGAAGGCTTCTAAACCATTGGGAGGAGAGTACTGAACATATTGAGCTTCATTTTCTGATATTGGCATGTGGCCAACCATGTTATAAACCCTATAGCGCAGTTTTCCTTCCAGATCTGCATTATTCCTGTAGGTGTTGTTGTAGGGTGTTTTGGCACACCATTTGGAGAGCTGGTTTTCAAGTGTCGGGGATCTTCCCTTCACTTTGGAGATCCATTGGAGGAGATCTATTTATTTTCATATCATTTCTAATCTAAACACTTCTGAATATTTCTGAATATCTGATTATTTCTACATATCTGCAGACTTAGATCTTAGATCTACTACTTGTACATGGTGTTTTGCTAAAAACCCCAAAGGGAATTGATAGAAGAGATTCTACAGTGTATGGATCTATTGTAGATCTGACTTTTCATGCACTTATATGATCTAGATCTAAAGGGTAATCTTCAGCTGTTTCATCCCAATAAAATAACGCTATAAAGGCATTTCCAATCTATATACATGGTTACAACACCTCTTTTTAAGGATTTTCTTCTATTGGTGACTTATATTTCCAGTTATGCATCTAATGGGCCTCATTGTACATCTATTTTTCTGCTGTAAATACATTTAAAAGTTCTCCTTATTGGCCTCCTGCTATATCTTAGATGAACTGCGTTATTTTTCTGCAAATCTGCTTGTTATTGTTGCATTCCCCATTTGGGAATATTACAACTATGTAAATGACTAGCCCTGGCCTGCCTGAACTACGCACTGCGTAGTCTTAAGGCTCAACCCTAACCCCTGACATCCTGAGCTACAAAATTGCACAATCCTTGAGCATGTCTTCCATTTTGACACCTAGTTCCAGTTCAATTAGTGGTTATCATGAAGCATATTAGACTACGGGTTTATCAGACTGATATCATCTTGTTATGAGTGGATTTCAATTGTAGGTATTCTATCATGTTATGATGAGATGATGATTAAGGATATGGAGAAGGAAACCCTACTATAAGACACCTTCGAAGCTACGAAAACAAGTCGATCAATCAAGAAAGACAAAGGGACACAAGATTGCCACAATAGCTGAAGATTAAGATCACATTGAAGACTCCTTATCTTCAATCCATGTGGAGGAGGAAGAAGAAAAGTATGTTCCATATCTTAAGAAGAGATGAGGACAGCAATAGAAAAGAGTGGCTTGACATTGCCATGTCATCATGTAGTCCATGTCATCAATGGAATGTCATGTCATGTCATGAGTCGTCATTTGCCACATCATTTGTGGATTATATAAATACAATATTGGAGAAATTTAATCTAAAGTGGAAGTCCAAGAAACATGTATAGAATGTGAAAAGTCATGTAGGAGTCAAAATTTCATATAGAATTCAACACAATCATGAGTGTATTCCAAGAGTCACAAGGAAGGTGAATGATCACAACATTTGTTATATATACACCCTCATCACTCATGGAAAGTGTAATGTACCCGACCCCTTAGTTTCACATTTGAGGAATGGGGTGAAATAAAATAATTTTTTTTACTTTACTCACTAATTCGGTGTTATTATGGATCCTCATCACCCCTTTATATTACACTTTGGAGTCCCCTCTAGAATTCAATATTCCAGCTGGCAGTTCACGACTATGTGACCCTCAGATATTTCCAAACCCTATAATTGAGCCCTTCCCCGGGAATCCAACCATTCGACTAACATGTCCTATCTCCAGGACCCTCATAAGGTATTTCACTTTCGAGTTGAGGTCCCCCCCAGAACCTGACCCATCGACTGACATGTCACAAATCCACAGAAATGGCCATCTCTCCAAATAATGGCATAATTCATTGGTGTGGTTCTGGCCAACCATCCTTCGTTCATCCCATTTCCTAGTTCTTTTGATATCTCTTTTGTAGTGGTTCTGGGCTCCCAGTATTTTGGGGTGCCACATAACCCTTCACTTGCTATCCATTGGCGACCTTGTGGCTCCACTACCCCAGTGTGCTTGTAATACCCTAGGACATTCACCCATCTATGTTAATGGGCTTTCCCACCTTTGAGGTCTAACCATTTCCCGAGTGACGTCATGCTGACATCATCCAACCACATGTTGACCTACAAGAGGTCCACATGTCACCCATATGTGGCCCACTAGGGTACCCAAAACTCCCAGACTACTTTGCATGTATCCTTCAAGACATCATGTAGACGTCATCTCCACTTTGACAATTAGTCACCATGTGTCTGAGTTATTTAGAGCAAAGGATCCCTCGACTACTGGGTTCGCATTATGCCTTACATAGTGGATGAGAACCCTCAAATATGAAACCCTTTAAGACACCATTCACACAATTCCCTAGGGTTTCGAGGTAGCTACCTTCAATAGGTTCCCCACCTGACATATCTGGGTGACTGAATAAATCACCGTCATCATCTATCGACATAACCCTATCGCCCTTTACCGTTAAGTCCTTGAATCTAATTAAACCTATCTTTCGAGACTTAGGATATACATCCTTTCTACCTCTTCATTGTGACCAATCACAAGAGGGGAATCTAGTTCCACCAATTGGAATCCTCCCTTGACTAGGGTTTTGATCGTCCAATGGATAAGGTGATCCAAACTTTCTTATAAGTTCATGGCTTCACTCCTATGTTGCACAATTAGGATTTCCTTCTCATTCCCGCCATGACTCAGTCAAATGTTCTCAATTCTACATTGTGCATTTTCGTAGACGGAGAGCTTGCTAGCCTCCCTTGCTACAATCTTTGTCGTCGCTCATGCTTCTTCGAACTAGCCTTGCCAACTACGGCTTGTTCTCAAGAATTTGGTATTATCCCAGATGTGCTTCGTGATTTCATAATGGTGCCCTTGGTTTCCAAGGGTGATCTACGATGTTATCCCTCTTGAGCTTGAGTAGTAGATTCTCTAGCGAGTTCTTGGCCCATGACTCTTCCCTTCTCACGAGCCGGATGGAATGCCATCCAAGTAAAAATAGGAATTCTTGTGTGGATTACCTACGATGGGCTTATCGCAAACTCCTAAGAGGCTCCTACCTCTCCTACTACACGCCGACGATACCAAACCTAAATTTAGGCTTGCAAGAAGCTACATGTTGATACACAGAGTGATTAGGTGCCTTGGCAGCCACCCTAAGATGCCAACAATATTTATCCAACCTATTGAAAATGCAAGTTTGAAGGACATTCAGGTAAAGTTGGTGGGTCAAATAATACCAAGGAAAAATACCTTTGACACTAATGCAGTGCTTTTCATGCCACACAACAACTTGTAACTTGAAAACAAATGATGCACAAGCAAATGAAGACCCTATTATACATAGGTTCTTCCATGTAATATTCATATTAATAATAAAAAAGGTCTGAGAACTCACTATCCTTCAGGTGTTAATCCAAGTCCTCATGGCTCAGTCGTGATTTGTAAAAAGTTATGTCTCTTTCTTAATAAGTTGTTTGTGTGTTGCTTATCACAATAATAAACATGTATATAAATATAGAATAAACACAACATTGTGGTTTCTTATTTATTTTCACGCATTTTATTATTCCCCTTATGTCTCAAGTATTATGTGCCTACCATTAGCAATCGGTTGGAACATTTTGTCTTTATATTTCACACACATGCATCTATAAATTCAGTATATATATATATATATATATATATATATATGTCAATCATGTATTCCCATAGGTATGTACCACATATGAAAGTATACTTGACACAATGTAGTCCCTAAATCCAAAACCATTATCTACAACAAAATGACATAATTAATTAGAACATAAACAACATACACAAATACTTATCTTTGAACGTGCAGGGAAATTTCGTCTAGGAAAATGACTCTCCACCCAACTGTAGACAGTTTTATCCACACTTACTTATATTCATCACCCCCAACCCATATTCCATAATATTGGGGGGTTTCTTTCTCCTAGGACTCTAGAGGACTTCTTTCCTCAATCCCACTACCCGACAACTACTTTATTGGTCAACAATGGGAATCTAGAGCTACCTAACCTCACCCCAAAGTGTAAACACAGTTATTCACTCCCTTATAGGGAGTCTAGAATCCACTGCACCATCCAGGTAATAACCACAAGTCTTCATTCTAGTCTTCCTATTCTTTTTCTACAGGATGGTCTCCTCCCAAGATATTACATGGATCGAGAGTCTTTTGTCTCAACCCATAGCCTCTAGGGGCCCCAAGTTGTTATAGGGCTTTATATATGTCATCCTAACCCATAGTCTCAGGAACCCAATTTGTTACAGGGCTCCAGAGACCTTTATCTCAAACCACAGCCTCCAGGGACTCAAGCAGTCACAGGGCTCCAAGGTTACTATCTCAACCCACATCCTCCACGAACCCCAACCTGTTATAAGGATACAAAGACTAGCGACTCAACCCATAGCCTCCACGAATTGAGAGCCAACCCCCTTCTCTTCTCCTCTCTTCAACACCACCTTCTAGAAGCTCTTACTGAATCCTTTTTCCTTTTTTTTTTCGATGCCTCTCTTCGTACATCTCTGTCTCTCCTCCTACCCATGCTTTCTTCTCTCTTCCATGTCGATATTTTTCTTTGCCTCCTCCTTCGCCACCATTATTGTTGCATCCTTGTTGTCCCACAACATGCAGTCCATCCATAAAATTATTGTCCTTTCCTTCTTATGGTTTCTTCTCAAGTAACATGGGACTGCATAATTCGTCTTGCAATTCATTTAATTTCAAGTTCTACTTCATCAATTCATGCACCATCTAGCCTTTAAAGGTTGGATTGCATTTTAGGTTTCTTCCTTATACAAGGAAACATAAGGAATTTCCCAGCTCTAGAATTTGTGTCCCTTAAATCACTCCCTTTTTCTTGATTTTAAATGTTGCAAAATATTTACAATATATTTACAAATGCATATTCTATGAACTTGGGCGGTGCTATCACAGTCCCTTCCCCCTTGAGAGGATGTTGCCCTCAGTGTTCAATTTCCCATATACACATAGAATCAAGATGAAACACATGTTGTTTTATGAAGCTTTATACATATATCTGTATACATTATTTACAATTATACATACCTATTTTAACCATCAAATAAGAACGGATATTCAACTTTCATGGCATCAACCATTTCCCACGTGGCCTCCTTTGGCCCAAAGTGTTTTCACTGCACCTTGACTTACTCTATGGCTCAGTTTTGGAGCACGAGAATCCTCGATGTCCAGAAGGCACATTGGCTCTGGTTGGAACTCTCCTTCTGGTTCCACCTGTAGCACAGGCCAATAAATCACATGATTAAAATCTTTTACATGCTTGTTAGTTAAAGAACCATGAAAATAATCGTGAATTCTAATTGATGTAGGTAAGGTCGTTATATATGCTACTTCTCTCATCCTTTAATTGATTTCAAATGTCCCACAATATTGTGTTGCGAGCTTGGCATATGTCCCCATCCTTAGCGAAATCGTTTTGGGCTTAATTCTTAGATAAACATGTTCTCCAATTTGGAACTCTTTATGAGTCCTATGCTCATTTTCATAGCCTAAGTTATGTCTATCTTGTGCCACTTTTAGATTTTTCTTTATGATCTGAACTTATCATTCCATATCTTTAAGCATATCAAGTCCTACATGGACTCTGTTAACTGGATCACTGTAGCTAACATGAGTATTACATCTCTTGTCATACAATGCTTCAAAGGGGCTCATCCTTATGGATTCTTGGTGCCCATTATTGTATGAAAATTCCATAAGTAGAAGATGCTCTTACCATTTCTTAGGTTGATGCATCACATACATCCTCAACATTTCCTCAAGGATCTGTTTGGTCCTCTCTCTTTTCTCATTCATTTTTTGATGATAGGCAGTAATAAATGCTAATTTTGTTCCCAAACGTGCAACTAGTTCCTTCCAAAACCTGGAAGTAAATATAGCATATTTGTTTAAAATAATCTTCTTGGGAACGCCATGTAGCTTCAAAATCTCTTTTATTAAAATTTGTGTTATATCACTAGCATAATTGGTGGATTTGACCGCAATGAAATGAGCTACTTTCTCAATCTTATCCACCACAACCATGATTGCATTGTGTTTCTTAGGTATTTTGGGCCTGTAATAAAATCCATATAGATTACCTTCCATTTCCATTCCCAAATAGAGATATGTTGTAACAATCCTACTGGGTTCTTTCATTCATCCTTTACTTGCTAAAAGTCCTTGCATTTTTCCATGAATTCTACTACTTCCTTATTCATATTCGACCAGTAGTAGTATTTTTTAATGGTTGTAAGTGTATTTTGATACCCCGAGTATCCTGAATAGGGCTTAGCATGGAATTATCTCATTATCAGTCTTTTTACCTCATCATTGTTAGGCAAGTATATTTTTCCTTTAAATATTACTAAGTCATCCTTAGTGAGGTGGTATTCCCCATCCTCATTGCCTTGTCACAACCTTTACTTTATTTGTTGGTATGTTCCACCTTGTTGTCCTAATTTTTTTTATCCTTTGTTCCATATTTATTACATATGAACTTACAATTGCAAAGTGATTCACTTGTATTATCCTCCTCAAGACATCAACAACTTTGTTTTCTTTGCCTTTAATATACTTAATCTCGAAGTCAAATTCGTTGAGCATGGATAGATATTTGGTTTGAATAACATTCAAATTTGGTTTCCCAAAAAAATATTTGAGTCCACTATGGTCTGACATGAGCATGAAATTTTGGCCAAGGAGGTAGTGCCTCCACATTTTTAAAGCATGACTAATATCATCAAATTCCAAATCATGTGTCACGTAATTTTCCTCATGTTTGTTTAATTTTCTGGACTCATAGCATACTACCTTCCCTTCCTAAATTAAAAAACCACTGAGTCCCTCCTTTCAGGCTGTTTGGTCAATTTAGTGTGTCCTAAATTGCTGCATTTAATTTGTCAATCCGGGATTCGTAAGCTGATGAAGTGCGGCACACTATATGTGCAAGATAACCTATTTCTTAACTTTTTGTCATTTTTGGTTTTCTAAGATGAAATGGAAATTCTAAAATGAAAACAAGTATGGTTATGTTTGTTCAAGGAAATGATATCCTCTATAATGATTTACCAACTTGAAACTTAAAAAGGAATTTGAAAATTACAATGACAAAACTTGAAAGGAAATGAAAATGTGCTGCTGAAATGAAAAGGTGCTGCTAGTCTAATAAATCAAAAATAGTGAACTAGTGAGCATGAAACCAAATTATTCTTGTTGTTGTCTAAACACAAAATAAATTATGCTAAAAGAAATCCAAAAGCTGCAATAAAGTAAATCTAAATCAATTTGCATCAACTTGTCTTCTGATCCCTCATCATTAGTCCAGCTATGATTTTTGGAAGTAACCATAAACAACTTGAGTAACTGATATCTAACTTGCAGAAATTAAACTAATATCAAACCACACATTCATCATTCAATCCCTCACCATCAGTCCAGCTGTGGCTTTCGGAGGTAGCTGAAGATGTCATGCACAATTTAATATATCTAAATTTGCAGAAAGGAAACTAATACCAAACTACACATTTCATAATACAATCCCTCACCATCAGTCCAGCTGTGGCTTTCGGAGGCAACTGAAGATGTTATGAGTAGTTTAATATATCTAAATTTGCAGAAAAGAAACTAATACTAAACTACACATTTCATAATACAATCCCTCACCATCAGTCCAGCTGTGGCTTTCAGAGGCAACTGAAGATGTTATGAGCAGTTTAATATATCTAAATTTGCATAAATGAAACTAATACCAAACTACACATTTCATAATACAATCCCTCACCATCAGTCCAGCTGTGGCTTTCGGAGGCAACTGAAGATGTTATGAGCAGTTTAATATATCTAAATTTAACTATTGAAGCAAATGAGCAAAACTGAATTAAACAAAGCAGTACTAAAATTAAACAGAAACTAAGAAAAACAAATTAGCAGCAGAACAATGTTAATCCCATGTCATTAGTCAAAAAGCTATGAAAATGCCCGGGCTGCCTATCTATAACCTGAAACAAGAACACTGATCAGTGATTAACAACATAAAACATGAAAGACAGAAATGAAATGGAAAGCATGAAAGTTTATAAACAGAAATGAAGTATATGAAAAATGCAATGTATAAACATGTGAATGGATTATGGTACAATGAGCTTTAAAGAAATGAAATAAGAACTATACAATAATGCACATAACCTCAGCTGAGCAGGGGCCCTCGACACCAGCCTTGGCAACAATCTTCAAGTACGAATTAAGTCTGAAAACAGAGTCTTCTTATATTAAAATGTAGTCATAACAGTAAGGTAGTATTACGGCTCAAAGGCAGCGTAATTACATTACAGAGCAGACTAATAAAAGATAACATAGACTAATCGAGACTAACTCTATATGCGTATGCAAACGCGTTATATATAACAAAAGAAATATAACTGTCTCCTAAAGTTTATGCTGGTGGAGAACACGTAGACCATTACGTCCACGGATCTAGGATCATGGCCGTGTTGGAAAATAAATCTATGAGAAGTGGATGCTTGAATTCGGCTATGGAGCAATGTACAGATGTCAACTTGTCCTCCGCAAGCTCAGAAACGGCCATATGAATCTTCACGTGACACGAAACAGAGTCCTGTCACCGTGAGACTCCATGGTTGACTTCCATGTGGACGCCTTTGACCGCGACTTCTTTAGATGAGTTTGCTCGAGCCAATAGGACACGAACCATGTCCACATCATTTCTGACCTGCCCATGTGGCTCGTTTTCCCTGTAGACACCTGTAACATAGAGTTTCACAAAATGGCTGCGGAAAGTTGCAGCAGCTGCGGAAAGTGGCAAGATTCCGCAGCTAAATGAACAAAATCTAAATCAAATATCAGAAACAAAAATATAGTTAAAAACCATGTTAGATACTCTTTTGCAATTAACATACAATGATATTGACAACTTGGGAGGTTCAGGTGAGTTAAAAAGGTATAGAAAAGTGTATGGAAAGGATGCAGAATTGAGACTCAACACAGGCATTGTTACATAATAGGAAATCCTTGCTAGGATCTATTATTCTCAACATTGGCGCGCTAGTGAGAATGAATCTTATCAAATATTTCTACACATTATGTATTCCCCTTCCTCTGTAAGGTTGTAATGGGATGTCCTATTTTGGATAAATTTTTAATGAATCTCCTATAATATCCTGATAATCCCATGAATGATATGATATCATCTACATTCTTTGGAGTTGGCCACTCCTTTATGGCTTTGATCTTATCAAGATCAACCGATACGCCTTCCTTGGAGACGATTTGCCCTAAGTAGTGTACCTATGACTAAAATAAGTCACACTTACCAAGATTTGCATAGAGCTTATGTTCTTGAAAAAATTGTAACACAATCACCAGGTGTTTCTCATGTTCTTCTCACATTTTTTAATAAACCAATATGTGAACCATGAATACAATGAGAAAATTATACAAGTATGGTCATAACACCCTATTCTTTAGGAACATGAACGTGGTAGGAGATTCAGTAATCCCAAAGGGTACCACTATGAATTCATAGTGCCCATATATTTTTCTAAAAGAAAACTTATGAATTTCCTCCTCCTTGATTCTTACTTGATGGTAACCTGACCTAGAGTCAATTTTGGAGAAGATTGTTGCTCCCTTTAATTGGCCAAAGAGATTATCAATTCTTAGTAATGTGTACATGTTCTTGATGATTAATTTGTTTAGTTTTATGTAATCAATGCATAATCTCAAGGTTTCATCTTTCTTCTTCACAAACAATGTCGGTGCTCCCCAAGGGACACACTTTGACGTATCTATCATTTTTTAGTCAACAACTCAACCAACTCTGGGGTGATCATTCTATATGGGGCCTCTGATTTTGGTGTTACTCCAAGTACCAACTTGATAGAGAAATCTATCTCTTTATGAGGAGAAAATCAAAGAACCTCCACTAGAAAGACATCTGCATATTATTACAAAACAAGGTGATTATTTAGTGACTCGGCTTCTTCATCTTCTATTACTCTATCGGATCCCTCATTCTTGGAAAATTGTACTGCAAACAATGTACATCCATTCCTAATATTGTGTTTGGCTTACATACCAGTGATCAGCCTCACTGATATGGTATTTGTCTTGCCTTGCAACACTCTTTTTGTTCCTTGCTCATCCAAACATTATGTTGAAGACCAAAAATGTTCCTTTTTGACACCCTCTTTAACCTCCATTCTCTTCTTTTTTACTATAATAACTCCAATTAAGTGTCATCTTGAAATTTTATTGGAAAAGACATGTATTTAATCATATTTTATTCATATTTTCATTCTTTCTTTATTATTTTATTTAATATTTTCACAAGATACCAAATTGCATCAATTCTACAGCTAATAATCGATTATGCATCTTACTTGAAGAATCTATAGGTTCTGAAACACCAATGGAAGAACAAAGCATATGAACAAGTAGCTGAAAACCGGAAAAATTATATCCACATATCCCTATGATCTAGCAAAGTGATAAGGATGTCGTAGGAGAAGGTCAAAGTGGAATTCAACCCAGTGGAAAGCCCAAAGACAGATTAGGCGAGCAAGAAGATAGTTGATTGAAGTTGATATTTTGCCTCATGATTTTCTTCTTCAATATAAAATCATGAAGAATCATTATTTCATTTAAAATATGTTATTATAAAAATTTTGTTGAGAAGGATAAGCTTAGAAATCTCCAAATATTTTAACCAAGGAGGTTATAAAACCTGCCTCTCGGCACAATGATAGAGATGACTAGTTATTATTTTAAAAACTCTTTGCAATCACTTAATCAAGCTATTTGTTCCAATGTGTTGTGCGTATATATGCATGATTATTTTACATTGATATTTGTGTACCTACACTCACGGGAGGACCCCCCTGGGAGTTGTAAGGTTTCATTTTTACTTCTAGTTAAGCTTTATGCTTCATAGGATTAAGTTATCACAATGATTATAACTTTGATTTTTAGAGAATGCTTGTGACAATTAAAATAGATTTTTTTTGTAGAATTCGTAATATAACTTGCTATACAATTCCTTTTTGTATGATTTCATAATTTTAATCTTGGTGTGTGAAGAATGAATAACATCATCAAAGGGATTTATTATGCACATGTAAATTGTGATTGATTTAGATATAAAGTAGAATCATTTGACTTAGAATTTTCAATTAGAAGTATAATTTCTTTCAAGGATTTATTTCTGTCAGTGTGAAGTAGATTTGATTCCGTTAGTGTGATATTTATTTCTACATCTAAAGTTAGATTTATTTATGTCACTGTGATATCTTCCTTTTAGATTGAAAATATTTTTTCTTTGAGTGATTCTTAGATCAAACATGTGCATAAAACCATCCTAATTCAATTTGAAATTTACTCACATAATAAGGAATCCTAGCATAAATGGTGCATACATACTTCATTAGTTTACAAGCCCTGGTCGATAATTCATGAAGTAATTTCAGATCAATTAAATTACCAACATTTTTGCACCATTTTTGGGGAAGTGTATATAGGATTCTTTTCATTTGAATAAAAATTGAAAAAATAATAAAAAAAATATTTATGCGTAGGGAAGAATTTTTAGGGCTAGATTTATAAGTAGAGGTAGGAGTTCAATTCCAACATCATCACTCACCCCACCAAGACCCTGTAGTGTCACACCATCCACTGAAAATCGTATTCCATCATTTGCAGGTATACATAGACTTCCTGAGGTACATAGATATAAGATCCAACCTAGGGATTAACCAACTTACTCTACTGAATTTTTAGTAGAAGAACCTACATCCTTATGAGGAGCATCCTGCTAAAATGTTATTGGTTATCGGGGAACTTAGGAGATCTTATCTTGTCAAGAGATTTTTGTTCTCTAAGTATAATTTTAAATATTTTGAGTGATTTAAAATAGAATTTAATTAATATTGTGAGCAGAATTGTAAATGTTCTCAAATATTGGAGAACATGAGAAGATTAGGGATTGAGAGATTGTGAAATTATTGTAATTCTTAGATTAGGAATTGGTTTCATAAATTTATGGGATTAGAGAGGATCCTTAGGGATTTAAGAGAGATTTTAGGAATTAAATAAGATTTAGAAGAATTAGGGATTTGTTGAGTAAACTGAGGATCTAAACCAAAATTGGTTTACAATCCATTTGTATGAATTGGATGCCTTGAACGAATGAAAAATATACACAGGCATAGAGATTTAGGATTTAGATCTAGGAGGAGGATTTGATGGAAATAGGAATTGAATAGAATAAAATTTCATCTCCTCTGTATCTGTGTGCATGTTGGAAAAATTTTCAAATGTCGGAGATTATTTGTCTTCGAAATTTTTCTGAGTTTGTGTGATTCAATTCGATCTCTATTTGATAAATTTCTGTGTATGCTTTCATTTAAATTCTGCATCATAGTGAAAGCAGAATGGTCTGCTTGGATTATTGATTTTAACATCTACCAGTTGTGATATGAAAATCTGTGTTTTTTTTTTAGGGAAATAATTTTGCAGGAGCGTAAATGCCAAATCTGGGAGGCATGTGTATGCATACGAAATGCATGTGTATAAGTTCTTTCCAAAAAAAATTGAATTGTGAAAAATGAAATTGAAATTGCAAGAAAGGGTGATCATAATAAAGCAGAAAGGGATTCTACGTGCATCTAAGCAAAGTATGAACAGATTGAGATTTGCCTCAAGATAGTGAGATATTGCAACCACAGAAAGTTTAAGAAGTTTTTATACTGTATTTACACAAATTGCATGAGAAAGAAATAAATTGTGTTACGATTGGTGAGGTAGATGCTTAAAAAACAATTAAAATTATGTGTAAATTATAATCCAAAATTGATTTGGATTGAAGTCTTGTTCAGAATTAATTGTTGTGACAACAGCTGAATGTTGAAAGAATGCCGCAGTGGAAGCATGGAGACATCACTACAGAAGCAAATTCACGGGAATGGTAAAGGCCAACAAATAAGGAGATCCAAAAGACAGGTGATGTTTGGAAGATGGTATGCATGAGTTTTTATTTGATGATATTTTACAAATTGAATAGATCAAGGGAGTGAAAAATTTGCATGTTTGCAGGAGACAACCAACTGAGACATAATTTTAATTACAAAGGAATGAAAGTTGGCAGCAGTTGAATGAATGGTAAAACTGTAGGAATAATTTTTGAAATATATTAAGATTGTAGCAGAACCTTATTCCAGCTGGGGCTTGGAATAGATAAGGACAAAGAGTCCTTAATAGAAGTGAGTGTAGCAACCATAGAGAGAGCAAGTTTTCTCAGTGCAAGTTCTAAGGAAATAGAACTTGGAAACTAGACAGAGGAGAAGTTTGGTGAGGAAATCAACTCAGAAGAAATTTGATTGGTTTCCGGTGTTGAAGCTCACACATAAGTGAATATGACTATGGGAATTCATAGAGAAGGTTCAGAAGAAGGCTACAAGATGAAGGAAAGGGGTGCTAAAACAATCTGCAAGAACCGGATGAGTCAAGAGGAGCTTAACAAGGAGTTGGCTAAGATAAGAAAAGAACTTGATGAGTTAAAAATGTAGCTAAAGGAAAACCAAAGAGAAGGTTGGGTCTTAAAGAAAAATATAGTGAAATGGTCTAATTTACAGAGAAGGCTACGAAAGAGACAAGTGAAGCGGTTGGTAGAAGAACTCAGAGAAGCAGAACCAGAAATGGAATTTTCCATTTTTGGACTGGAACGAGGTGAAATTATGGGTGAAGAGGACAATGAGAAAGATTCCATGGACTATTGGAATAGTCCAGAACAATTTGAAGATATGATGACAAGGGAAGCAAATGAGGCTATAGAGCCTTGTGTTTTTAAATCTCATGGTTTGTATGTGTTTGTAGGATGTGCAGAAGATGATGGGCAGTCTGGTGAAATTGTCACAAAAATGAATAAAGCTCTTGAGGTGAATTATGATGGAGAATGATTTTTAGAGGAAGAAGATATTGATTTATTGTAGCAGAAAGAATTCATATATGAATTTATGTTTGGTGTAAGACAACCAGTTAAAGTTGTTATGGCGCAGAAGCATAATGAAAATGCGATAGTGATATTCCAAGGAGGTAAACAAGTTATTTGTTTAATGAAATTGATGAAATAATTTTACAATGTGATGATACAAAAACAAGATAATTCAAGAGGAATTCCAGAAGAAGAGTGAAACTGAGAATGAATATTGTGAAGAAATGTTGGAAAAATTTCACATAGAAATGGAGTCCTTGGAAAGATGGTTCAAGGAACTAGAAGGAGGAATGAACCTTGCAGAACCTAATAATGAAGAAATTGTAAGTAAATGTTTTAAATCTTCAATTAATAATGTGGTTGTAGGTACAGAAGACAACATTGATAAATATGAAGCTGAAATCGGAGGAATTATGCAGAAGATATTTAGTATCAGAGAGAAGACTGAGATAAATTTTCAACTAGCATTGTTGATAGAAATGTTCCTGAAAAGTAAAGGAGACCAGAGATACAACTATATAATGGGAAAGAAGGAGAATTGGTATACGCTAAAAGAGCAGCATGTGGATATGCAGTTAATAGAGGAGTTGAGGAAGCTTGGGAAAATTATAGAAGTTCTATTGAGGACAGAGAAATTCAAAGGAATGGAGTTACAAAAAAATGGAATTGATGGAAAAGAAAAATTTTCTTTTGAACTTGAAAAAGGAGTAGTGATGTTTGAATCATCAGTTGAGACAACTAAGCCTTATGATTTTGAAATTGGCAAATTGTGTATGTTTGTAGATAATGTCATGGCAGAGAAAGAGAATTTGGTTTTTGATAAAGCTCATACACAATTGGAGGAACATATTATTTTACAGCATATTTCTAAAGTTGAAAACAGAGGAAATTTGGCTCACAATGATGACCAAAAGAAAGAAGAAGAAGCAAAGGATGCCAACTACTCAAATGTTATGTTTGAGAAAGTGGAGATAAATAACACTAAATATTTTATGATTCATATAGAAGACTTGGAACAGAAAAGAGATTTGATGACAGAATCATCAAACAAGACTATTCAGTCAAGTGATTTTAAAACTGGCAATTTGGTGATGATTGCAAGTTTTGAAGATTTTGCAAGTGATAGACAGTCAATGGAAGTTGTCATAAAAATGAAGGAAGAAAGAGAAATGTACACAAACATTTCAAAGAGTCAAGATTAGAATTGTATTCTGATGAAATACAAGGCTATGTTATATGATGAAGTATAGTTGGTTAGTGAATGGAAGTTACTAGAGAATTGGTTGAAAGCATCAGTAGAGATGAAAGGACCTGAGGAAGATTACAAATAATCTGCAGCAGTGAAAGAAAATTTTATTCCTGTTAAGAAATTAAAGAGAAATTTACTTTTTGAAAGTAAATTTGCAAAACAATAATTAGATATTGCAGAGGGAGATATTTTCAAAGATATTCAGGAAGTTTGGGAGGCAGCAATATCTACAACGGTACTTGGAGAAATCTCAAAAATAAAAGCAGAAGTGGAAGAAAAAGAAGGCAGCAAGAGTTTTGAAACTAATACACAAGGAAAAGGACAACAACAGCAAAATAATTTGGACAGAGAAATAGAAAATTTCATGAAGCTTACAGGAAATTAACATAAGGAAAGGAGCTACAGTCAGAGAATCAAGTGGATAAAAAGTTGGACTGTAACAAGCATTGAAGGAAAAGTCAATGGAGTGTTGCAAATGAAGATATGGCAACCAGGAGAAGCAAGGAAAGGCAGTGGAATACTTAAACAACAGTTGAAAGAAGAAAAGAAATAATTGAAGAACATAATTTGGAATCCTGGAGGTAGCAAGTCATTAAGACTTGTGGTTGTTGCAATATTACAAAAAAGAAACAGACCTCATAGACAGGAGTCTATGAAAAATTTCTACATGGGGAGTCTAACGTAGGAGCATCCTACTAAAATTTTATTGGTTATTTGGAAACTTAGGAAGTCTTATATTTTCAAGAGAGTTTTTTTCTCTAATTATAATTTTAAATATTTTGAGTGATTTAAAATATAATTTAATTAATATTGTGAGCATAATTGTAAATGTTCTCAAATATTGGAGAACATGAGAGGATTAGGGATTGAGAGATTGTGAAATTATTGTAACTCTTAGATTAGGAATTGGTTTCATGAATCTATGGGATTAGAGAGGATCCTTAGGGATTTAAGAGAGATTTTAGGAATTAAAGAAGATTTAGAAGAATTAGGGATTTGTTGAGTAAACTGGGGGTCTAAACCAAAATTGGTTTACAATCCATTTGTATAAATTGAATGCCTTGAAGGCATGAAAAATATAGACAGGCATAGAGATTCAGGATTTAGATCGAGGAGGAGGATTTGATGGAAATAGGAATTGAATACAATAAAATTTCATCTCCTTTGTATCTGTGTGCATGTTGGAAAAATTGTCAAATGCCAAAGATTATTTTTCTTTGAAATTTTTCTGAGTTTGTGTGATTCAATTCGATCTCTGTTTGATAAATTTCTATGTGTATGCTTTCATTTAAATTCCGCATCACAGTGAAAGAAGAATGGTCTACTTGGATTATTGATTTTAATAGCTACTAGTTGTGATATGAAAATCCGTGTTTTTTTAGAGGAATAATTTTGCAGGAGCGTAAATGCCAAATCTGGGAGGCTTAATTTCCTTTGAAATAATTCTTAGTTGATGGAATTCAAATAAAATTCTGATAAATGGATTGTTGTGTGTATGTTTCCTTTTAAAATTCTACGTTTACTGTGAAGGCAAACAGTCAAATGATATTGTTAAATTAAAAGACTATCCATTGTGGATACAAGAAAGTCATACCTTTGCAGACAGGATTGGCAACCTAGCAGAATTAAGGGAATCGAATAGCAGTAGTAAGGAATTAAGAGGAGCGACAACCATCTGATATTTGATCGACAGTTATCAAATTTAAATTGCAGGAAGTTTAACATTACAATTAGAACCAATATTTTATAAATCTAATTCGATAAATCCTCCAACATTCATATGATCTAATGGTTTTTGGGTTGAGATTATTGATCCGACGAATATCGCATTTAAACATGCGCAGTGGTTAAGGTGAGAATTGGATGTGATGCTTTATAAATTTGGCCTAAATGTTTAAGTTGTCTGTCCAACAAATTAAATAATCCAATGGGCCTCACAACTCGGTTAAAGATCCAACGGTTATCGCAAATTATCATGCATGTGGGTTAATGTTTTAATTGGATGTGATAAAATTATAGAAACGGATTTAATGCTGGTATAAATCCGTCACTAAACCAACAAAATTTGATTCAGAAAATATTTTTTAGATGTGATTTTATTATTATTGCACTTTATATAAGTTACACAATTATGCAGCCGCCATTTAAAAAAGGGTTGAAAAATGGATGTCAATAAGGATTAAAGTCCGTGGTTTTTATATTTGAAAGAAAAGAAATAGTCCGATTAACGACTATGTCTGAAAATGAGAAATTTGGATTTTGGAAAGAACTTATATACATGCATTTCGTATGCATATTGTGGGTAAAGGTGCAGTGATGATGCAACACATCCCCAAAATAAAGAGTAATTTTTCTATCTTCAACTGGAGAAAAATTTCAAGGAAAATAATTGGAAGTCCTTAGTGAAGAGGAAGGAGAGGCTTATTTTAACCTTCCATTAGTAAAAGAACCAAAGGAGGAACTAGAAAATCCAATTATAGAACCATATATTAGCTTTGAGGAATCTAAAATGGCAGGAGAAGGGGAAGGAGAAGTACATAATGTGAATGATGAACTTAGGATTGGAGGATGAAGAAGTAGAGGAGGAAATAGAGGAGGAGGTGGAGGAAGAAGTATAAGAGGTGATAGAGGAGAACCATAACATTTTTGATTTCCCATCTTAGATGAAGATACCATAGCCACAATGAAGAATATCTCACCCTCCACCCTCCCTAATTTCCATGGAGCAAGGCATGAGGATCCTGAAACATTTATTTTTGAGTTTGAATTCTTGTGTAGGCATTGTGACTACTTGCTTTATTCTCAAAATTTGAAATTGTTTCCAACCACTCTTAAAAATAGAGCACGTAAATGGTTTATGGGATTAGGAACACATACCATAAGAACATGGGAAGACATGAAATAAGTATTCTTATAAAAATACAATTATTATTGTATGCTTTATAACCTTAAGTATGAAGTCTTTAAAATGATGAAAAAAGAGGATGAAAATCTTGAAGATTTGCTTGAAAGATTTGCTTATAATGTTAAAAGTGTTGAAATCCATAATCTAGATCATTAAACTTTGAAATATATTTTTCTGAAATAAATTAGAGATGAGTCGGTAGATATTCTCAATTTAATGGGAAAAATAGATGTTTATCAATTATCATTTATAGAAATTTGTGAATTGTGTACACATATTTCAAGAGGTAAGGCTAGAATCGGGAAAAATCCAAGAGACCCTCTAATGTCTAGGATCAATAAATCTGCAACTGGGACAGTAAGTAGAGCTGAAACAAGAAATTTACTTGACAACTTCAAAATTGATATTTTAGGGAGTCTTAAAGAATGACTAGATACCCTTAAGATTCAAAACAAGCAAAAAGTTGAAAATGTTGCATAATCAAATTTTTTTCATAGATCCAAAAATAAACATGCTCTAATATAATTTACTCTTGATAGTGTATAAATATGTGCTATTTGTGCCAAAAATCGTGACACAAAATAATTCCCTTCAATTCTTGGACTTAAAGAAATCTTTCAAAATGAAGTTGAACCAAGTTGGGTCACTTTGTTTTATTGGTAAAAGACCATGGAAACCACAAAAGAAAAATGTAGTACAAGGTCTTAATCCTCAATACCAAATATAAGCACAACCTCATAGCAATTGGAACAATCAAATGCCTTGGAAAAATTGACCGCCTCAAAATCCATTATGGACACAAGGTTGGCAGCACCCTCCTAGAAATCCTCAGTATAATCAATTTCAACAGCCCTTTATTCCATATTAACCTCCATAATATCCTCAATCAATTTCCTTTCCAAAATCTCAAATTAAAACACAACCTTATAATCAACCACTTCAATTACCACCCACATCACCCCAAAATTTTGAGATTGCAATAAGATGATGAGCTTAGTGAAAAGAGTCGCCTTCACTAAGTGGGCCCACAGGCTATTTTTGGTGCAAGTCTATTTTTAGACTATGTCTATTTTTATACATGTCGATCATATTCTATGAGTTGCAGGATGCTATTTGTGGATGGTTGGTCAAGTTGGAAAAATAGATGGAATTCTATTTTTACACATATTGGGTGGAATCTATTTTTATATTGCCAGTCTAAAAATAGATATGTCAAATATTATTAGCTCTTAATGATATTTGGACTCTAAACATTATCTTATTCTCTTGGAGAACTTCAGTTAAGTGCACAGATGTGGCACAGGAGCTGACAGAAGGAATTATGCTATTCCTGATGGTTTACTGGAGCTATTGCATGGAGGACTTCAGTTAGAACTCATGTGACGGAGTTTGGTGGAGTTGTGTTTAGTTTAACTAAGTTAGACATAGTTGAGCTAGTTGTATCTAGTCTAACTGATTGATACACTAGTGAGAGTGGTGTGAATTAATTATTAATTAATTCACTAACTATTAACTCATTAATCAACTGAAGAATACATCAGTTAACTATAGTGCATGGACAGTTCAGTGGAGACCAGTGGAGAGGTAAGTGAAAGAGCAAGTGTGACTATCAGTTGTGACTATAGTGATGCATGGATTGCATCCAACACTTAGTGGAGATTCCAATGAGGATTGCGTAGTGAAATCTAGGTGGATTCGAGTTCATTCAGAGCCATTCTTCAGCAGGGATTGTGCAGTAGAGGCAGGCTAGCAGGTGGCAGATATCGGTGCATGGATTTGCTAGATCAGGGCCAGATTAGTGTGTAGCGATTGTATTGTACTAAGAGCTTGTGAGAAGCTTTGTATAAGGATTGTTACATGATCTCTATGATGTATATTATATACAGATAGTTGGGGTTTTTATCTTTAGGCTTTCCCGTAAAAACAACTATGTTAATGTGTGTGAATTTTTTATGGTTCCATGTGTGCATTGCAATTGTGTTAATTTCCGCATGAGATGACCAATGGTGGAATAGATTTTGCATTGTGCATGAAGTTAAAATAGTGCGTGATCAGGATAATATTGGATATATAATGCATTAGTTATATAATTTCTATATGGTATCGAAGTAGTTGATCATTGGAGCAGATTGCAATTATTGAAACAGTTGAGTTTTGTGCTGGTGGAATTCGAATTTGCAGCAGTGTTTTCTTGGTGTCAAAGTTGAGATGTCTTTCAATGGATTGCGATTGGAGTATGCCCTTGAGGGCAGCTCAAATTATATTGCATGTAAGGAAAATATGGCGGTGGTGCTGGATGACAATGGGTTGAAGGAGTTCATAGATGCAGAAATTCCAAAACCTACTTCTAGCGATGCTGCCGCACTTGACGCATGGCAAAAGAAGACTGCAAAATGTTGAAGGATTCTGTTGGAATGTGTGAAGGATCACATAGTTTCCAGCCTTCATGGTAAAGCTTCTCCATTCTTGATGTGGAAAGCTTTGACAGACTTGTTCCAAAGAAGGAGCGACCAGAGAAAGCTGGCGCTCAAAGATAAACTCAGGAAAATAAAAATGGAGAAAGGCGACAGTATGCCCAAGTACCTCACGAAGTTTTTCTAGTGCAGGGATGAGCTGGGAAGTGTAGGGGTTACTGTAGATGAAGAGGAATTGGTGATCCTGGCTCTCCTTGGGCTTTCGAAGAGTTGGCATTCCTATGAGGACTCTGTCAATGGTCGGGAGAAACTGCCAGGATGGGAGCGACTTTGGTCGGATCTTGTGTAGGAGGAGATAAGGCGAGGTACCAGGGATGGATCTTCATCGAAGAATGAAGATGAAGAAAATTTTGCTTTGGCTGCCAAAGCAAGGAAGGGGAAGGGAAAGAAAAATCCTTCTCAATCCGATGCAAAAGGCAAGAAGTAGGACTTTTCCAAGGTGAAGTGCTTTCACTGTCATTAACACAGACATTACGCCACTAATTGTCCACAGAAGAAGAAAAATAAGCAGGCTGCTGGATTTGCAATTGGAGAGGCCTTAGCCTCGCAGTTTGAGCTGGATTTTTCGCTGATCGCATGCTTGGTGTCAAGTGTGATGGGATCAATGTGGTTTCTTGACAATGGTGCGTCTTTCCATATGACCGGAGACAAAGATTTGTTTACTGATCTAGATGAGAAGGATCTTGGAGTGCACATCAAGATGGGCGATGATGGTAGATACAGTGCGACTGGTATCGGTACCATTTCCTTTAAGAGGGAGTCTGGTAAACCTTTCATATTGAAGGATGTCATCCATGTTCCAGGATTGAAGAAGAATATGATCTCTATGGCAATGTTGGAAGACAAGGGATATGATGTTGTCTTTAGCCAGGGAAAGGATTTCCTGCACAGTATGGCAACTGGTGAAACCCGGAGGATAGGGGTTCGAGTTAAGAACCTTTATCAATTGCAGGTAGATGGCTGCGCAGCAATGGCAGGCAAATAAGAAAGAGTGGTGAGCCGGGATGAGGGCGAACTGTGGCACAGGAGATTGGGCCATCTTCACCATGGAGCTTTGAAAATTTTTCAGCAGATTTCTACCAAGCTTCCCAAGGGTACACTTGCGCAGTCATATCAGTGCAAGGGATGTACTTTGGGAAAATTTGTGAAAGCCACCTTTCATGAGAAGGATAGTCACGCCACGACGATCCTTGAGAGAATTCACACAAACGTGTGTGGACCTTTCTCAGTAGCTTCAATAGCAACGCACAGGTATTATGTGATCTTTGTTGATGACTTTTCTCGTAAGTGCTGGATCTTCTTCATGCAGAAGAAGATCGAGACATACTCAAAGTTGTGAGTTCAAGGCATTGGTTGAGAAAGAGTCGGGGAAGCAGGTGAAGGCTCTTAGGAGCGATAATGTTAATGAATTCATCTCTGGAGAATTCAAAGACTTTTGCAGCGCAAAAGGAATTCGAAGAGAGCTCATAGCGCCTCATAACCCACAGCAGAATGGGGTCGCTGAACGAAAGAATAGAACGATTGTGGGTGCTGCACGGGCGATGTTGCATGATCAGGGCCTTCCCATACACTTGTGGGTTGAAGCATGCAACACTGTGGTTTATGTGCAAAATCGTTGTCCTCATAGAGTACTTGGCATGAGTACACTCGAAGAGGTGTTTTCCAGTAAGAAGCCCGATATTTCTCATTTGAATATTTTTGGCTCACCTGTTTACATTTATGTGACGAAGGATTCCAGGAAGAAGCTAGAGCCGACCACAGAGGTTGGGATATTTTTGGCGTACACAGAAACACCCCACAACTATCGTGTGTATTTTCTAGATAGTCAGAAGACTGTTGTGCGACGGGATATCAAATTTCATGAGGAGAAAGCCATGAAGGTGTCGCTTGAGAGGGAGCTACACTTGCATGCAGATGAGGAGCTATTAGTTCCTAAGGATGAGCCTTAGGATGTGGATCAGCCACAAGAGGAGGTTCATGGAGTGGAAGAAACCACTCATGCAGTGCCAACCATCAAAGGGTGGAAGCGCACTACAAAAGTTGAGCGACTGAATCTAGATGCAGTGTAGAATGTAGGAGCCCCTACATCACAACGCAGATAGAGATAATCACCTGACCGATTTACTGGATACATCGCTCTGATGAGAAAGTGTATCGTGACAGAACCATCTTCTTTCGAGGAAGCTGTGGAGGACCCTGCATGGGTAGATGCCATGGTGGAAGAGTATGATTCGATTGTCAGAAACAGTGCATGGGAGATTGTCCCAAGGCTAGAAGGGAAATTAGTGGTAGGTTCGAGATGGATCTACAAAGTGAAGCAAGCAGCTGACGGGAGCGTCGAGAAGTACAAGGCAATATTTGTTGCTCGGTGCTTCTCACAGATTGAGGAGATAGACTACGAAGAAACCTTTGCACCTGTCGCAAGGTATTCTTCCATACAGACCATCCTTGATATCTCAGTGCAGATGGGTTGGCACATTCATCAAATGGATGTGAAGACTGTGTTCCTCAATGGAGTCATTGAGGAGGAGTGTACATAGAGCAGCCTAAATGTTTCGAGATCTTCAGCAGCAAGTCACATGTGTGCAAGCTCAAGAGAGCGTTGTATGGGCTAAAACAAGCACCTCGTGCTTGGTACACATGGATAAACAGTTATTTCACCAGACTTGGTTTTACCAAGAGTGAGGCGGATCCCAACCTGTACCAGATTGTGGTTGAGGGTAAGTTGCTAATCATTGTACTTTATGTAGATGATTTGTACAGAAGGAATTATGCTATTCTTGAGGGTTTACTAGAGCTATTTCATGGAGGACTTCAGTTAGAACTCGTGTGACAGAGTTTGGTGGAGTTGTAGAAGTAGTTGGTGGAGTTGTGTTCAGTTTAACTTAGTTAGACACAGTTGAGCTAGTTGTATCTAGTCTAACTGATTGATACACTAGTGAGAGTGGTGTGAATTAATTATTAATTAATTCACTAGATATTAACTCATTAATCAACTGAAGAATACATCAGTTAACTACAGTGCATGGACAGTTCAGTGGAGACCAGTGGAGAGGTAGGTGAAAGAGCAAGTGTGACTATCAGTTGTGACTATAGTGATGCATCGGTTGCATCCAACACTCAGTGGATATGCCAATGAGGATTGCATAGTGTAAGCTAGGTGGATTCAAGTTCATTCAGAGCCATTCTTTAGCAGGGATTGCGTAGTAGAGGCAGGCTAGCAGGTGGCAGAGATCGGTGCATGGATTTGCTAGATCAGGGCCAGATTAGTGTATAGTGATTGTATTGTACTGAGAGCTTGTGAGAAGCTTTATATGAGGATTGTTACATGATATCTATGACATATATTATATACAGATAGTTGGGGTTTTTAGCTTTAGGCTTTCCCATAAAAACAATTGTGTTAATGTGTGTGAATTTTTATGGTTTCATGTGTGCATTGCAATTGTGTTAATTTCCACATTAGATGATCAATGGTGGAATAGATTCTGTATTGTGCATGAAGTTAAAATAGTGTGTGATCAAGAGAATATTGGATATATAACGCATTATTTATATAATTTCTACATAAAAAACCAATCAACTACCTTCTCATCCACTTCCAAATCTGAATAATAAAAATTCACAACATGTTTACAATATAGAAGATCAAATGAGAGCTAAGAGTCTACTAATATGTTTTACAACACGGGAATTGGGCTGAAGAAGACTTAGAGAATGAATTGAACCTAGGGTTATGGATCAATGGCGGAAACCCTAGGGATCTACAGCTCTCGGATGGTACTCTCTGCCATCTCAGGTTTTCAAAGTCGATGTGACAGGTCGGCTACACTATCAGAGAAAAATATACTCTTGGGGGACTCCCACGGTCAGCCACGAGGTGCACAGATAGGCGAGGGAAGGTTTTTTCTGGCTAGCCAAGCATACAATTGAGGTTAGTAGAAAATTCTTTTTCATTCAATCATTATGGCGTTTGGGAGTTAGGGTTTCAAAACTAGTGCAATCTTTCCGCATCTGTGGTGTTCGTTTAAGGAGACAACCCGACGACAGCAATGGGGTTTGACAATGAGTACGTGGACGTTGAACCAACTCCAGAAGACCTTCTTACATGGTGGGGGCACGAGATCTCTACAAAAAATTTGGACCATTTCTTCCCGAAAGTTGCAGAAAACTCTCAGGGTTTGAGTGAGAATGGTGGCCAACATGGGGTTTTAAACGGAGCCACTCTACTGGAAGAGACCTTGCAAAGCACCTTAAGCGGGAGGTGGAGAGTCAGGGTTTCCTCTGCTCAAACCTCTCCTCAACTCTCGAGGCTTGAATATGGTGGAAGATCTCAGTAGCATTTTCCTCTCCCCACTGCATTAGTGCCAGAACCAGGTATTCCTTGTTTTCCTACTCTCATAGGTGGATTAGAAAATATTGTCTTTAGTCGCACTGTACAAGGTTTTGTGGACCAAAAAATCTCTCCGTCCTTTCGGCAGCAAGCCCCCTAAAGCTTGCTGGAGGTTGTGCAAAGGTTGATTCCCCCTGGTTCCAAAATCCTCCTCTGTCTCGGGATCTAACTCTTTCCAATCTCCCTTCATTCCTAGCAAACCAAGCGGTCAATTCAACCCCTGTGTCAAAAGAAGGTTGGCTCAGTCCAGTGAAAGCTGAGGACTGAAACCCTAGTTCTTCTAGAGCTTCGTCAAACAAATCAGTTGAAGGTGTTCCTCAAAGATCGGTGGAAGAAGGCCAAGCACATAGGCAGAGCTAGGCTTGTGGCTCTGGATTGAGGCAGTTTTCAGACAAGGGGGTTGCAAAAAAGGTCTCCAAAGAAGCCATTGCAGGGCGACCTGAGTTGCCTAGGGTAGATCATTCAGATGCACCCCACACTCAAGTGGACGGAGGGGAAGAAAGGAGAAAGGAGACAGTGGGAGCAAAGAGAAAGAAGAGCAAGGCGATTAGAAGAAAAGACGAATGCCCCAGCTGTGTCCTCGGGGTCGATATTCGGATAGACAAAGTCATGGAGGCTACCGAAACCATCTTGGTAGGCAGAGTCCGAGGTAGGAGGTATTCAATGGATTATATTTCTGAATGGTCTTCAACAGAGTGGAAGGATGCCCCTGGGGGCCCTATTGAAATCAAGGTCCTGGACAGAGGATGGTTCAGTATTAGATTTGAACAAAAAGATCACCTCGACTGGGTCATGGAAAGGAACTGGTGCTTTAGGAAGCGATCGATCATGTTCCGAAGATGGACTCCTCTTTTTGATGCACAAAAGGAAAAAATGGTAGAATCCCATCTTTGGGTTAAATTAATTGGACTCCCAATGCCCTTCTGGATGGACTCTGCATTCCACTTAATTGGAAACACGCTTGGAAAATTTCTTGAGGTTAACAGGTTGTTCGAACAATCTCGTGACCTCAGTGTGGCTAGAATTCTTGTTAGCCTCAACCCCAGATAAGGTTTAGTTGATGCCATGACCTTGAAGTACAGAGAATTGGAGTTCTTGCAGACTCTGTATTATGAACACCTCCCCTTTCGCTACCACATATGTCACAAGTATGGTCACCTAGCCAAGGATTTCCCCCTTGGGCATCAGAGATGAAGAAGGGTTAAAAAATTTGCTAAAGGAAATGTGGCTTCTCAAAGAGCGGCGGAGAAGAATGGTCTAGAGGAGGTTTTATTTGAAGAATATGCAAGCCTGGACGAGGATCTGAAGGACTCTTTGCCTTATGGTCCTAATCTTTCCTCGCTCAATCTGTCTGATCAAGACCTTACTCTGGAGCCCTCCTAGGTTCCCCTCCATCAATCAGGGGCAGCTGGATCGACTCAGACGGGTACGCCTCTCCCCACTCCTTCTTCCTTTCTTTCATCTTTCTGTTTTTCTGCTTCTAGTCTGTCTGAGCCTGGTCCTTCCAGGCTGGCCCCACAAGTTTTTCAATCTCTGGTTAGCTCTTTTTTTTCCCTTCTTCCCCTGGGCCCTCTCCCTTAATCCCTCCTGAAAGTTGCGACCTGGCCTCTCCCTTATCTGGTTTTCTTGTGGCCCCCCATTATAATCTAAGACCTCTAGCCACTCAGACTTGTAAAGGTTTTTCGGTGGGGGGTTTATCCTCTGACCCCATCCCCTTTGGGCCGCGGAAGTCAAGGGGTAGGAAGTTTGAACTATCCAAAGCTCAATTGAAAGCTAAGATTGATATTGCAGATGGCAAGCAAAGGTCCTTATCAGGGGTGCTTAGAGCAACGCTGCCACCCAACCCGAGGTTGCGATGATCATCCTTTCTTTCAATTGTAGGGGTTTAGCTAGTCAACCTAAAAAACTAGCTCTAAGAGATTTGGTGAACTCTCAACAACCAGACGTTATGTTTATTTGAGAAACTTTGGGGCAGGGTGATGAAGTAAAATGAATTCTTTCGAAGTTGTTCCCCGGCTGGGTGTTTCAAGTGCTCGATGTTATTGGTAGGTCAGGAGGTCTAGCAGTGGGATTTAAATCTGGGAAATTTCGAGAGATCTCCTCTTGGGGTTTTGAGAACTCTTTGGCAATGGAACTTTACTCAAGTGAACTTGGTCTTCCGATCCTCCTTCTTAATGTGTATGGCCCCTGTACAGAAAGGGAAAAGTTCTGGGACCCCTTCTTTTTGAAACCATGCTTGCTTCACCCAAACCTCATAATAGGAGGGGACCTAAAATTCTCCCTCGGTGCTTCGGAGTCCTGGGGCCACTCAACAAGAGCAGATCATCTTATGGACTATTTCTCCATCAAGCTAGCAGCCTCTCGACTAGTGGATGCCACCTTAATCAAACCTAGGCCAACCTAGAGGAATCGAAGACTGGGGGAAGTCTGGATTGCTAAAAATCTTGACCGCTTTCTCCTGGGTGAAGATCTAGTGGAAAGAGTCCCTGTGTTCAGGCATTGGGTTGGGGAAGGAGGCATGTTGGATCATCTCCCAATCCTTCTGGAAGTCTTGGGAGGATTAAAAAAACTGGGAACCCCGTTTAAATTTAACTCCTCTTGGCTAAAGGATGAATCCTTTAACTCCTTGTTCCACGCTACATGGAGGAAAGGGAACCTTAGGGGATCTTTAAGCAGTAGCCAGCATCCTATGGATAATATGAAGAATATGAAAACAACAACTAAGGAATGGTATCGGGAAAAAAAATAAAGGAAGAGGAGGAATTAAGACAAGTAAATGAAGAACTAGACTATATTTAGTCTCCAGAAGGTGTAGGATACTCCTCCCAGGAGTCCAGGAACCGGATCAGAGAATTGGAAACCGCCGGGATGAAGATTCTCCAACCTAGAGAGGAAATTTGGTGCCTTAAAAGTAGATCAATCTGGCTCCAAGATGGGGCTGAAAACACAAAGTTCTTCCAGAACTATGCCAAAGGGATGAAAAACATCAACACCATCTGGGAAATTTTAAAGGAAAATGGAGAGAAGGAAAAATATTTTGAAGATATTGCCATTTTAGGGGTAAATTATTTGAAAGACCTATTTAGAGCCCCGGAGGAAGTCTCCATTCATCAGGGTGGCCCAATTTTTTCCTCTTTATATTGATGAAGAAGGCAATGACAATATTATGGAACCTGTCACAAAAGAAAAGGTGGAGGATATTCTAAAAAAAATGCAGAAGGATAAAAGCCCATGCCCTGATGGTTGGATGACTAAATTTTTCCAACACTTCTTTGAAAGCCTAGGGGATGACTTGGCGGAAGTGGTTGAGGAATCTCGTCTCTCTAGAACCATTTATCAACCCTTCAATGCAACTTTCCTAGTTGTCATTCCCAAATTGGATCATCCCTCTACCTTTGTTGAGTTCTGCCCTATTTCCTTGTGTACCTGCATCTACAAGCTCATAGCCAAAGTGATCGCTTCCAAGTTGAAACCTTTCCTTTCCAAGAATATTTCAGCTAAGAAATTTGGATTTTTGGATGGAAGACGAATCCATGAAGTGGTGGGGGTGGCTCAGGAAACTCTTCATAGCCTCAAGAAAAACAGGAAAAAAGGTGCTATTATCAAGATCTATCTATCTAAAGCTTTTGACAGAATTAACTGGATGTATCTAAGACTCCTCCTAACACATCTGGGTTTCAAATTTGATTTTGTTAGATGGATCATGAGCTGCATAAAATCCTCCTCAATTTCTGTTTTGATTAATGGTGCGGCCTCAAGTTTTTTTTATCCCTCAAAGGGGCCTTCAGCAAGGATGCCCTCTCTCCCCTCTTCTCTTCTTGCTGGTCATTAAAGGTCTGAGTCTAATGTTACATGCAACAAAGAGGGAAGGTGAACTAAGAGGAATAGAAGTGGCAGTAAACCTATGGGTTACTCATCTGTTTTTTGTTGATGATATTCTCCTCTTTAGTAATGGGAGTCCTGAAGACTGTCGTTGCCTCAATGAAATGCTTGATATTTTTCTAAAAGCAACAGGGCTCTGCATAAATGAGAAAAAATATTCATTGACTTCAGATGGGCTCTTGAGAGAGGATTTGGGAAGGATTGTTAAAATTATGAACTTTGAAATCAAATCCCTCCAAGACCCCTTCAAGTACCTCGGGTTCATTTTCAAACCTTATTCCTACCTCATCAAAGATTGGAAGTGGCTTATTGCCAAGATAGAAGGCCGAATGAGTCACTGGAGTTTCAAGTGGCTCTCTAGAGCGGGCAGACTGGTTTTTATTAAATCAGTAGCAATGGCCATCCCTGTTTACTGGGCCAGTCTGTCTTGGGTCCCTAAATCCATTCTGACCTCGATTAACAATATTTTCAGCAGATTCCTCTGGGCTAGGTCAAAGGTGGAACATGTGATCCCTTGGGTGGCTTGGGAGAAAATTGTGAGACCAAAAGGCTGGGGTGGTTGGGGACTTAAAGACCTCTTTGCCTCCTCAAAATCCCTGGTAGCTAAGCTTGCTTGGAGATTAATCACTACGGAAAAGTTTTGGACCTTTGTAACCAAAAGGAAATACATTGACCCAACTCCAATCCTAGAATGGCTGCAGTTGCCCCATAAGTCTTCAAAAAAATCCTCAGTTGTATGGAAGGCTATTGTAGCTTATGTTAAGGTCATAGAACAGGGGTTGGCCTGGCATGTAGGAAATGGATCCAGGGTTAGATTGGGCTGAGATCCGTGGGTGGGCTACTCAGGGAATTTTTATTTATCAAGAGACTTTATAACCTCTCTAAACAATAGAGGTCTCACTTGTCTTAATCACATTGTGGATCATGCAAAATCCACTGTTTGGAAGCAATAATGGTAGTCAGGGATCGCCCTCTAGTTAGAGGCAATATGGACGAGGGAGTGGGAGAACTACATTCTGGACCTTCAAAACTCTAACGTTAGAATTCAAGATAAACCAGATGAGCTTAGATGGGTCCACTCTCAGTCGGGGCTCTACTCCCCAAAAATGGGCTATAATTGGTTGATGGATAAAAACAGATGGGAGGAACCTTAGTGGTGGTCCAAAATACTATGGAAGTTGAAAGGCCTGGCCAAGACAAATTTGTTCTTCTGGTGCATCCTCTGGAAAAAGGTTCCTACGTGGGGCTTCTTACAAAGAAGGGGGAAAATTGGCCCTGGATGGTGCTCACTTTGCAAAGATAAGTTGGAATCGGTGCAACATGTCTTTCTCACTTGCCCCTTCAACATAAGTCTATGGAATGAAACACTGAGCTTGATCAAGATCCCACTGAAGTGGGAAGGACAGGATGTGGACGATGCATGGCAAAGGTGGTGGCAGGAAGCTCCAGATGATAAGGTCCGCACAGTCCCTCTTTTGGTCGCTTGGGGCACTTAGATAGCAAGGAACCAAGTGATTTTTAAATATTATCCCTTTCCTATCTGTAAGTTGGCAGCTGAAGGCGCTTCCATTTTTTATCATATCCCAATCCCCGATCAGGCCCAGCATGCTAGAAGAATTAAACAGGAATGCATTAGGAGAGACATACCCTGGGCATACTTTGATGGAGCATCTGATCCAAATAGTAGGTGTGGTGTTGGGCTGGTTATCCACTTTCCTTCAGGAAATATCCTTAAAGCCTCTATTGGCTTGGTTCAAGGGACTAATAACTATGCAAAACTCAAAGCCCTTCATCACCTCTTAAGTTGGCTTTCCCTTCTGAACATAAGCGTGGTCCAGGTTCTTGAGGATTTTATGAATGTTGTAAAGTGGTTCAATGGGTCTCAGAGCTGTAACAATTATATTCTTTTGCCTCTACTTGAATAAATTAATCTCTTAAAACTTCTTTTTACTGAGATTTATGTTTGCCATATTTACAGGGAAAGGAACCACAATGCAGACCGCCTTTCTAAAGAAGGCATTGAGCAAGCTCTGGGATCTTGGATAGCGGTGGAATTGGTCGAAGGGCAAGTTCAAGCCATTAATCAACATGTTTTTTCTTAAAACCTCCCAGCTTTGTTCGGATGTGTCTTTGAAAGTTGTAGTTATTCATTTTTTGTTAAAAACTACATTATACCCTGATACTATATACTCTCAAACTTTCTCTTTAACCTTGAGTTGTTTTTCTCATTGAGGAGGCTTAGGACTAGAGAATTTCCCTCTTTTCTGACTATTTTTGGATAGGAACTGGTACAGTGTCAACTTTCAGTCTCTCTGTTTCGGACAGTAGTCCCTGCCCTCCTCTATTTTGGGTGTTTTTTCTTATAGAAAGCCCGAGAGGAGGGAAGGGATGAGAAGGTTTCACCTTTCTGTGGATAAAACTGGCTGATCATCTTCCCATCACAGCTGAAACTATTTTTCTTTCTGAAAAGGGAGAAAAGAAGTTTTTCGGAATGCTTTTTCATATACAATGTAACTCTCTATACTCTAATAGAAGGTTCGATTTTTTACTTGTGGAAAAAAAATATAGAAGGTCAAATTTCCAGGCTTGCATGATAACTCCATTATATGTAAATAATGTCCAACTTAGATCTGGTAGATTTTTGAAAAATAATTTACCATATTTTGTTATTTAGGAGTCCAAAGAGGATGAACATATTGAAATAAACATCTCTTAATCAAGTAGAAATTCCTCAGAAAAAAAAAAACCTTGTACATTCTAATGATACTTCAATAAACTCAACTCTCATTTCAGAACAACCTTCTGTTTCTGTTCAAAATCCACCTTTTCCTGAAAGGATAAAAAATGAGAAATGAATAGGAAAACAAATTTAGTTTCCTAAATATGACATATTAGATGAACTAAAGAATGTTTGATTAAAATTCCCTTGTTACAAGCTATAATGTAAATACCAATATTTGCAAGGACAATTAGGGAGCTAAGCATTCAAAAAATAGGAAGAAAAAGAAGAGAAGTTAAAAAAATCCAGTTCGTCGGGAAAATTGCAGATATTATGGTGGGAAAACCAACAGTTAAAAAATATCTATATCTAGGTAGTCCCATTGGAAAAACACATATTAATGGTATCGAGATTCCAAACGCATTGATCAATTTAGGAGCTGCTATCAATATCATGAGTAAACAAACTATGGATAAATTAAAACTTTCCAATCTTCAATACACACCAACATTACTATAGTTAGCAGATAGATTTGTTATCAAACCATATGGTGTGTTAGAATATGTATGTGTCTCCTTAAATTCTTAGTAATATCCTGTTGATTTTATGATTTAACTCCCAAGAATAATTTAGTAGGACATCCATTGATTCTAGGCATACCATGGTAGCTATAGGCGATGCTTTCATAAGTTGAAGATATGGTGATATTTTTATCTATGATGGAAGCTCTACTAATAAATTCACACTATATCCCCCTACAAAATCAATGATAGAAGTATAAAGTGAATTTTGGATAGATGATAATAACGAAGACTTTTTTATAAAACCAATATTTGTCACCTCACAAATAGATGAAGAAGATCAAATTTTAAATTTAATGAATAATAATGATTCTTCCCCATATTGTGAATAAGACCAAGGTTTTCATTAAAAATGAAATGTTGAATATTTATCATCTCATCAAATGGCTTTACAGTCTATGGAAAATTTGGAAATTATTTAATAGAAATATTTCCGGGAAAAAAATTGTTTTGATATATATATATATATATATATATATATATCCAATACGTGCAAAAATTTTCATCAATGCACGTAGAAAAGCGACTTTTAGTTAATTTCCTAGAACATATCCAACCATTGGACAGACAAATTTTGTACTAGATTTTCTATCAGGAATAGAGATGTGGGTCAAATCCCACCAAAATTTGGAGAAGTGCTCTGAGTCTCTTGTCTAAAAGGAATCTTCATACACAAATATACTGTGGATGATTTATTTACATTCCATAAATTTTTACCAGAAAATCCCACGAGAAAAACTGGTCACATTTATTCCGTGTATATATCTAGTACGTGCAACATTTTTCATCAATGCACATAGAAAAACTACTTTCAGTTAATTGCATTATAGAACATATATATTCAGTACATGAAACATTTTTCATCAATACACATATAGTAAAACTACTTGAATAGTTAATTGCATTCTAGAAGATATATATATATACACACACAATACATGCAACATTTTTAATCAATGCATGTATAGAAAATCTACTTTCAGTTGATCCCAATGTACATGTACCAAAACAATTTGTACATGTGCAAACACTTGCACAGATAACATAACAAGGCAGCTTAATTTTTAGTTGAGTTTTGGAAGTTCTAAAACATAATCCAAAGAGAATAAATTGTTGGGCTGTTCAATAAAAAAAAAATCCAATGGAATGCCATCTTCAATGATCCGTTCATGATCGTATTTTTACATTTTCCATTTCTTAATTTTCGTTTTTTTCTTTAATTGAACCTCTATCAACTTTATGCGTGTTGCACACACCAAGTGAATATATTGACAACTAATGACATCAGGTTCATAGTTTTCAAAGTAAACAAAATCCCCATTTTCATTAGTTTGTCTGAAAAAATAACCTTTCAATATAATAGATCCTCTTTCATATGGAAACCCATGATCATTATAGTTTTATAATAATTTCATTTTTCATTCAGTGCAACACATCAAATAATACTTCACATTTTCATCGTTTTCAATAGGTGCAATTACAACAAAAACATCTCCTGCACAATAAAACAAACTTAACAAACTTATGTATTTAAATTTATTTCTATATCTTTATCATTTGAAAGCAATTCAAATGTTACCTTCTCTAACAAGATCAGAAACTCGATCACCATCGGATGATATTGTAGTCTCCTCTGATTGCATTTCTTCAAACATTGCAACGAACATTTTTCCCTTTGTATTTAGCTCTCTATGTTTCCAATCTTTTACATACATTTTGTTTTCACAAACATCATTGGATTCTGTGTTGTCAATGCAAACATGACAAAAACAAGAATATTTTCTTTTATCCAATGCAAACACATTTCTGGACAACTTTGTTTTAATTGAATGCAATTTTCGAGTCCCTTTTATTGTTTCATCGTCATTTCCAATTGATCTATCTACTTCTTCGATCCCAATATGCTAAAAAACCTTTATATGGAAAATTCAAAGAAGAATGTAAATATGATATCAAAATACAATCAAAGATAATGAATCAGAGATAATCAAATTGTGATAAATGTACATTGTTTAAAATTAGATATCCAATAAAAATTAAATTGAATGTACCTTCGCACTTCCCTTGATTGGTTAGTCTCATGGCTTAGAGCAACAATGCACCATTGAACAACTTCTTCAGTGTCCACAAGTCGACATGCAGAGGGATTCATTTGATATCTTCAAAGTGCTTGTTTTATGCATGCCCCTGCACTGTCATGTTCTCCTTTTCCATAACCAGTCTCGAAGTAATTCCAACAATGTTTGATGCAGGTTTTCTTATGAAGACAACATAACCAAAAGAATGATCATGCGGATTTGAATTAACCTGCGCATCCATATGACCATATCCAATGTTCATTTAATTTTATTCCATGACTTTTCAAGGAACCATAAATCTTTCCAAAATAGTGTTGTACAAAATATGTATCATGTGTACGATCATCACTGATATAAAAGTGATATTCTTTAATAAAATTTTGATTTTCACTGGTGCTTTCTATATGATCGACGTTTTGTTCAACATGTCTATATAAAATATGGATGAGCATGGAGACTTGGTCAGAATGATAGTATTCACTCTGAATTTCTTTTTGTGAAACAAATGTGTATTTTTCTGCAAAATCAATTACTAACAAAATGGTCCCTGGTGGAAAAAATTCACGGGATTTTTTGAATTGCAAGTCTTACCATCGAGCTCTATGGGAATGCTTGGTGTATTTATAAATTTCTGCCTCAAACTTTCTCAAAAAGTCTATCACAAAAATTTCTTCTTCTCGTAATTCAATTCTTTTAGCATTATTTGCACCTTGAATTGATGTATGAATATTTTCATATCTCTTCCATTTCACTTTCATGTTGGACAATGATTGATCATTTATATCAATACGATATTTGTTTTTAAATTTAGTCAAATTTCCACAATCATCGCATTTTTTACCACCAACACATTTCTTTTCATAAAATAGTTCATCGCTTTGTCTTTCACATAGAATTTGAAATATGAAATCATAGATAGTAGGAGGAGGTGAATCCTTCCAAAATTTTCTATCAAAATTAAGGAATGTGTCATAATATAACTCAAATTCCACATGATAATGACAACAACAAGTGTCGCGTATGGTGATAGGTTTTACATACCATGGTTTTTGTTGAGAAAAAGCACTATTGACACATGAATTTCACGATTCTCTTCTTTGAACTTGTTGAATAACTCTATCTGAGTGGTTTCCAAGAAATTTTTTTCATGTTGTTCCTACTGATTTCGTGTTATTCTTCTTCGCATCACATCCCTTGCATTTGGCGAAACACATGAATTTTTCTTCCAATATTCATATATTATTTTTTTAACATGTTATCCAAGTCTATCTTTGTATGGTTTCCTACAAATAGCTCTCCAACAAGCGAGTTCATCATTTACACATATTTTCAACTGAAATTTCCGATGTTTGTGCAAAGTTTTTCGTGAAGTTCCTAATGCTCGTGCCATAGATTTTACCAAGCGATTCTCTTTAGTACTTGATGAAACCACTGCCATATGTATTTCTCTACGTACAACTAAAACATTTTTCTGTCTAGATCTTCTAATTGAATTTATAGCACTATTTATAATTTGTATCACATTTTTCGGTTGGGATTCAAAACGTCGGCAATCGTTTTATGATACTATGGATAATCTAGATTCTGCAATCAACAAAAACCACAGAATCTCTATCACCAATTGTTATTTCGACAATTTCACATAAAATACTTTCAACCAATTCTCTGAGTTGTCACTTTGTTGATTTGACCAAAACTCCAATTCTAATATTTCTAAAAAATTTCATTGTTTCTCCCTTCCAAGGATTTTTTGCAAACATATTTTGACGAATTAATGAATTTGTGCCTTTAGTGATTCGTTGAAGCTCCAAAAAAAAATCATTGTTGGCACCTTTTGAAAAAATCACTGAAACTCCTTTGGCTTATTCCTTGAAAGCATATTTCATGGGTTTCCATGAAAGGATTTTTCAACCTTCTTCTGAACCTCAGCTTCTTGGTGATCTTCAAAATTCTTCATATGAAGTCTTCAAGGTTCCTACCCAAAAATAATTCTTCAAGATTATGCATTAGTTGTTTATATAAAAAAAAAATCTATTAGTGGTTCTAAGAAAGAACTAACTGTTTAAAATGCAGCAAGATGATGGAGCTTAGTGAAATGAAGTCGCCTTCACTAATTGGGCCCGCAGGAAAATTTTGGCGTAAAGTCTATTTTTAGACTATGTATATTTTTAGACATATGGAGCATGGTCCAGGGGTTGCAGTATGTTATTCTTGGAGTATTGGTCATGTTGGTAAAAATAGATGGACCTCTATTTTTAGACATATAGGTCGAAGTCTATTTTTAGACTGCCTATCCTAAAAATAGAAAAGTCAAATATTATTTACCCTTAATAATATTTGGACTCTAAACTTCAGTTTACTCTCTTGGAGCACTTCAGTTCGAGCTACAGAAGTGGCTCATGCATCTGAAAGAGGAATTACGCTATTCCTAGGGGTTTGGTGAGCTCATGCATGGTTGACTTCGGTTAGGACTTCAGTGGCAGAAGTTTGGTGGAGTTGATGAGACAGTTGGTGGAGTTGTGTTCGGTTTAACTTAGTTGAACTAGTTGAGATTAGTTTAACTAGCTAATCAACTAGTAATGAGTGGAGTGAATTAAATATTATTTAATTCATTAATTAGTAACTCGTTATTCAACTCAAGAACACATCAGTTCACTACAGTGCATGGACAGTTCAGTGGAGACCGGTGAAAGAGGTAGATGAAAGGGTGGAGTTAGCTATCAGTGGCGACATCAGTTGTGCATGAGATTTGCACCACACTTGGAGGAATTTCCCATGATGATTGCGCTATCAAGCCAAGGAGATTCGAACCTTGGATCTCTATATAGACAGGCCATGATTGCGCAATAGAGGCAAGGCAATTGGTGGTGAGTTTTGAACCAGTAACCTGTTCAAAACCAAGCTAGTTTGTGTGTAACTTCATGAGATAGTATTGAGTACTTGTGAGGAGTATTGTACTGAGTTTGTTACATGTTTTCTCCATTATAATATACACTATAGCTGCGGGGTTTTCAGCTATAAGCTTTCCCCATACATCTGTGTTAATGTGTGTGATGATTTGATGTGCGATCGCTTCTATTCTTTCCGCATGTGACAATTAATTGTAGAAGAGGTTATGTGTTATGCATGCAATTCGAAATTGATGTGTAATCGGGTTAATCTCCATTGAATAAGTGATTTATTCAGCAAATTTGTACATGGTATCGGAGCAATATTAATTTTCGAGATCTATTACGGTGATTGGAAACTTATTTCCTCGGACAGAGCCTGCATACGGGCCAGGTAGCCTCCGGATTCATCTTTCTTCGGAAAGTGAAAGGTCTAGTAAACGCCCCTTGCAGTCAATCTCTGATTTGGAAATAATTTGTTCTCAAGTGTAGATCGGAAGCAATTGAGTTATCAGCTGGTGGTGAAATTCGAATTTTGCAGCAGTTTTGTTTTCTTGGTGCCGGAGTTGAAAATGTCTTTCAACGGTTTGCGACTCGAATATGCTCTTAAAGGCAGTTCAAATTATGTTGCATGGAAGGATCGCATGGAGGCAGTATTAGAAGATAATGGACTGAAGGAGTTCATAGATACGGATGTCCAAAAGCCCACTGATCCTGCTGAAGTCGAAGCTTAGCAAAAGAAGATGGCGAAATGTCGAAGGATCCTGTTGGAGGGCGTCAAGGATCATATTGTATCCAGCCTGCATGGAAAGGATTCTCCATATTTAATGTGGAAAGCTTTGATGGATCTATTCTAGAGTAAGAGTGACCAAAGGAAGCTAGCGCTCAAAGATAAGCTCAGGAACATCAAGATGGAGAAAGGCGACAGTATCGCCAAATACCTCACGAAGTTCACTCAATGCAGAGATGAGCTGGGAAGTGTGGGGGTGACTATCGAAGATGAGGACATGGTGGACCTGGCTCTCCTTGGTCTTCCGAAGGCTTGGCATTCATATCAAGATAGTGTCAATGGTCGGGAGAAGTTGCCGGGATGGGAGCGCCTTTGGGCGGATCTCATGCAGGAGGAGATAAGGAGGACTACCAGGGACGGATCTTCATCAAAGGGAGCTGATGAAGAAAATTGCGCTTTGGCTGCCAAAGAAAAGAAGGGGAAGGGTAAGAAAACTTCTCATTCCGGTGCAAAGGGAAAGAAGCAGGATATGGCGAAAGTGAAGTGTTTTCACTGCCATGATCACGGACATTATGCTACCAATTGTCCGAAGAAGAAGAAAAACAAGCAAGCAGGAAGATCTGCAGATGGAGAAGCTTTGGCTTCGCAGTTCGAGCTTGAATTTTCACTGATCACATGCTTGGTTTCAAGTGTGATGGGATTGGTGTGGTTCTTGGACAGCGGTGTGTCATTTCATATGACGGGAGATCGAGATTTGTTCTCAGATCTGGAGGACAAAGATCTGGGCGTGCACATCGAGATGGGCGATGATGGTAGATACAGTGCGACTGGTATCGGTACCATATCCTTTCAGAGGGAGTCTGGTAAACCCTTCGTGTTGAAGGATGTCATGCATGTACCTGGATTGAAGAATAACTTGATCTCTGTGGCGATGTTGGAAGATAAGGGGTATGATGTTGTCTTCATCGAAGGAAAGGCTTTCCTGCGCAGTAAGACTACTGGAGAGACCCAGAAGATAGGGGTTCGAACCAAGAACCTTTATCAGTTGCAAGTAGATGGCTGCGCAGCAATGGCATGCATGGCGAGAGAAGTGGTGAGCCGGGATGATGAGGGCGAACTGTGGCACAGGAGATTGGGCCACCTTCACCACGGAGCTTCGAAGATACTGCAGCAGATTTCTACTGGGCTTCCTAAGGGCACTCTTGCGCAGTCAGATCAGTGCAAGGGGTGTACCTTGGGGAAGTATGTGAAAGCCACCTTTCATGAGAAGGATAGTCGCGCCACGAAGATCCTTGAGAGAGTTCACACAGACATGTGTGGTCCTTTCTCAGTTGCTTCGACAGCAAAGCACAAGTACTACGTGATCTTTGTTGATGATTTCTCTCGAAAGTGCTGGATCTTCTTCATGCAGAAGAAGAGCGATACATTCGCGAAGTTCTGTGAGTTTAAGGCACTGGTCGAGAAGGAGTCGGGGAAGAAGGTGATTGCTTTAAGGAGCGACAATGGTGGTGAATTCATCTCAGCTGAATTCAAGGAGTTCTGCAGCGCAGAAGGGATTTGGAGAGAGCTCATCGCACCCCATAACCCACAGCAGAACGGGGTGGCTGAGCGGAAGAACAGAACGATCGTGGGTGCTGCACGGGCGATGTTGCATGATCAGGGCCTACCCCTTCACTTGTGGGCTGAGGCATGCAACACAGCAGTGTATGTGCAGAACCATTGTCCTCACAAGGTTCTTGGCATGAGTACACCGGAGGAGGCTTATTCTGGCAAGAGGTCTGAAATTTCCCATTTGCGGATCTTTGGCTCTCCTGTCTGCATGCATGTGACGAAGGATGCAAGAAGGAAGCTAGATCCAACCGCTGAGGTTGGAATATTTGTGGGGTACACTGATACGCCTCACAACTATCGGGTGTATTTGTCAGACAGTCGCAAGACTGTCATGTGACGGGATATAAAATTTCAGGAGGAGAAAGCCATGCAGTGTTCGCTTGAGAGGGATCCACCCTTGCATGTAGATGAGGAGCTGTTAGTTCCTCAGGAGGAGCTTCCGAATGTGGATCAGCCACAAGAGGAAGTTCAGGAGGTGGAAGAAACCACCCATGCAGCACCAACCATCAGAGGGCGCAAGCGCACTACAGAAGCTGAGCGACTAGCTCAAGATGCAGAGAAGGTTGTAGGACCACCTACAGCACAGCGCAGACAGAGGCAGTCACCGGATTGGTACACTGGACACGTGGCTCTTGTGAGTCAATGTGTTGTGACGGAGCCATCCTCTTTTGAGGAAGCTGTGGAGGAACCCGCATGGGTAGATGCCATGATCAAAGAATATGATTCGATCGTCAGAAACAGTGCATGGGAGATTGTCCCAAGACCAGAGGGGAAATCAGTGGTGGGTTCGCGATGGATCTACAAAGTGAAGCAGGCGGTTGACGGGAGTGTGGAGAAGTACAAGGCGAGATTTGTCGCCCGTGGCTTCTCACGGATCGAGGGGATCGATTATGAGGAGACCTTTGCACCTGTCGCAAGGTACTCTTCCATACGGACGATCCTTGCTCTCTCAGCGCAGATGGGGTGGCACATTCATCAGATGGATGTGAAGACTGCGTTCCTCAATGGAGTTATTGAGGGAGAGGTGTACATAGAGCAGCCTGAAGGTTTTGAGATCTTCAGCAGTGAGTCGCATGTGTGCCGACTCAAGAGAGCACTGTATGGGCTGAAGCAAGCACCTCGTGCTTGGTACACTCGGATAGACAGCTACTTCACCGGGCTTGGATTCTCCCAGAGTGAGGCGGATCCAAACCTGTACCAGATTGTGGTGGAGGGGAAGCTGTTGATCATCGTACTGTATGTAGATGATCTGATTTTGACTGGCGACGAGCAGTTGATACTTTCATGCAAGGAGGATTTTGCACGAGAGTTTGAGATGAAGGACCTGGGCATCCTTCATTATTTCCTGGGATTGGAGATTTGGCAGCGCAGTGGAGGACTGTTTGTTTCTCAGGGCAAGTATGCTCGGGAGATTCTGGAGAGGTTCAACATGCAAGGCTGCAAGCCTGTTGACACTCCTCTTCCTGGTGGTTGGAGGAAGGAGGATGATACTTCAGCGGAGGTAGTGGATGCCACTGTCTATCGACAGTTGGTGGGGTCGCTTATGTATCTGGTCAATACACGACCCGATATATGCTATGCTGTTAACCAGCTTTCGCAAGATATGGTTAAGCCTACCAAGCTCTTTTGGAAGGCAGGCAAGCATGTATTGCGTTATATTAGTGGCACATCGGGATATGGTCTATGGTACAGACAAGAGGATGGAGCGAAGCTTTCTGGCTTCACTGATGCAGATTGGGCAGGGAGCCCAACGGACCGGAAGAGCACTTCAGGAGGGATTTTCAGCATTGGGTCGACAACAGTTTCCTGGTACAGCAGGAAGCAGAGATCCGTGGCACTCAGTTCAGCAGAGGCCGAGTACATGGCAGCTAGCTTGGCTGCATGCGAGGCTATTTGGATGAGGAAGATCCTCGCAGGATTGTTCAGGTTGCATTTGGAGCCTACGGTGATCTACTGTGATAACCAGAGTTGCATTAAACTCTCGGCTAATCCAGTATTTCATGATAGGTCCAAACACATCGACATCAGGTACCATCATATCAGAGATTGTGTTCGGCGGAGAATCATGATGCTTTCATATGTTCCCATGGAGGATCAGGATGCCGACATCCTGACGAAGGCGCTCACCAGGAGCAAGTTCGAATTCCACAGAGGCAGGATAGGGGTTGCAGATAATCCATATCTTGCTGAGAGGGAGTATTGAAAATGCAGCAAGATGATGGAGCTTAGTGAAATGAAGTCGCCTTCACTAAGTGGGCCCGCAGGCAAATTCTGGCGCAAAGTCTATTTTTAGACATATGGAGCATGGTCCAGGGGTTGCAGTATGTTATTCTTGGAGTATTGGTCATATTGGTAAAAATAGATGGACCTCTATTTTTGGACCTATAGGTCGAAGTCTATTTTTAGACTGCCTATCCTAAAAATAGGGAAGTCAAATATTATTTACCCTTAATAATATTTGGACTCTAAACTTCAGTTTACTCTCTTGGAGCACTTCAGTTCGAGCTACAGAAGTGGCTCATGCATCTGACGGAGGAATTACGCTATTCCTAGGGGTTTGGTGAGCTCATGCATGGTTGACTTCAGTTAGGACTTCAGTGGCAGAAGTTTGGTGGAGTTGATGAGACAGTTGGTGGAGTTGTGTTCGGTTTAACTTAGTTGAACTAGTTGAGATTAGTTTAACTAGCTAATCAACTAATAATGAGTGGAGTGAATGAAATATTATTTAATTCACTAATTAGTAACTCATTATTCAACTCAAGAACACATTAGTTCACTACAGTGCATGGACAGTTCAGTGGAAACCAGTGAAAGAGGTAGATGAAAGGGTTGAGTTAGCTATCAGTTGTGACATCAGTTGTGCATGAGATTTGCACCACACTTGGAGGAATTTCCCATGATGATTGCGCTGTCAAGCCAAGGAGATTCGAACCTTGGATCTCTCATTACACCAGCCTTGATTGCGCAATAGAGGCAGGCAATTAGTGGATGTGTTTTGAACCTGTGACTTTTTCAAAACCAAGCTAGTTTGTGTGTAACTTCATGAGATAGTACTGAGTACTTGTGAGGAGTATTGTACTGAGTTTGTTACATGTTTTCTCCATTATAATATACAGAATAGCTGAGGGGTTTTCAGCTATAAGCTTTCCCCATACATACTGTGTTAATGTGTGTGATGATTTGATGTGCGATCGCTTCTATTCTTTCCGCATGTGACAATTAATTGTAGAAGAGGTTATGTGTTATGCATGCAATTCGAAATTGATGTGTAATCGAGTTAATCTCCATTGAATAAGTGATTTATTCAGAAAATTTCTACACTAACCAATAACTCCTTAGTGAACTTTGAAAAACAAAGGAATTCAACTAACCCAGCTATATTTAATCCTTCTTCTGAAACTCTCTCTCTCTCTCTCTGATGTATTTAGTTCTTGCATTTTTATTAACGTTCTTGTGATTGGTGGAAAATTTGTATGTTTTCTCTCTTACTCCCTTAACATTCAGGCCTCCAGGTTATTAGGGGCAAAAATTCACATCATTGGTATCGAAGAAGGTCATTAGTCCATGGGAACCAAGGTTTGAAGTATATTTTAGTTTCAAATTTTCTAGATAATGACAATGACAACAACAATGAATGAACGGACAATCATCATGAGAATGATGATGACCATAATAGATTTCATCATTTTCATTGACATCTTCATTGTCGCCATTGTTGTCACTGATTTGTGTCATTGTTATTGTCATTGTCATCATCATCATCATATTATTGTTTTATAAAGTTTATTTTTAAGATGTTAATGATGACACCAAGGAAAGTTTTGATGATGATTAATAGGATGAGGAGGAGGAGGATGCACTGACATTAATGAGCATCACAAGAAAATGGAAGTCATCACCAGAATGGTCATGATGATTGCGATAATGAAAATTTTGGTACCTACAACTCATGAAGTTTATCAAAATATAGCACCAAATGCATCCTCAAACCACTAGATAGGACCTTTTATGCAGGTGTATCTTTGGCATACTAGTGATAAATTGTGATGATTAAACCACAACACATGTGTTTAAGGAGACTATCTTGTGGATCCACATTTCCCTTATCATAGTTCCTCGTGGTGAGCCAAGTAATCGTCAATGGTATGAAATTCCATGCATATTGAACAATGCCATTATGTAACTTTATAAATGAATATTAAAAAAATGACACTAACTAGTATGTCAGTTGATGAATATTTAAAAACAACATTAATTAGTCTGTCGATTGATGAATATTAAAAAACGACAATAATTAGTCTGTCGGTTGATGAATATTAAAAAACTACAATAATTACTCTAGTTGATGGATATTAAAAAACGTCATTAATTAATAAAACACCACGAATAGTGTTCAGATTAAATAAATAAATAAGAAATCCATAAAAACACCAAGCCTTGAGAACAAAAGAAACATTAATATTAATATGATTAATGAATATTTAAAAACATCAATTAATTAATAAAACACCATACACTGTGAAGATTTAAAAGTAAATAAGTAATCGATAAAAGCACCACCAATGTAAAAAAAGATTTAAAAACAAAATAAGAAATTGATAAACATGTCCACCACTAATCAACAAAGATTGAGAAAATTCCATGTTAATCTTCTCGGTATCGTTCCCATTTTAAAGGGAAACCCAGAGTTTCCACGCCACTTCATTATGAAAAGTCCATATGTATTTCGCGTTACGCATGTGGGAATACCCTCCGTCTTTGTCTTTGTGTGCGTAACAAACAGTAAGCCCATGTTTGTTTCTAATCCTCAATATTCATTGTTTTGCGTGAGATTTGAATGTTAGCGCTGCAACGAAAAGAGGAGGGGGATTTTAGTATTAGCATCAACTATGCGGTCTCACATTTTGTCGAGAGCATTAGTAATAGACTACTACACCACTCCTGTAAAAACTGTAGAGTGGCCTCTGCAAAGCGTTTGTAGTCCAACGGTTAGGATAATTGCCTTCCAAGCAATAGACCCGGGTTCGACTCCCGGCAGACGCATCCAACGTTTAGGATAATTGCCTCCCAAGCAATAGACCCGGGTTCGACTCCCGGCAGACGCATCCTCTACTTTCTTTTAGAACAAAGAAACAAGTGAAACTAGATTCAAACCCGAATATCATGACTCATAGCTAAGTTAACATAACTGTGATTGCCATGTGCATGGATATTTCTGTGAAACCCAGAGCCACATCCATCACTGAACATGTCCCTCAATCTACCAAAAAGGAGAAGGGAGAAGTATGGACTTTATTTTGATGAAAAAAAATTATATCGAATTATAAATGTTAATCACAATGTAGTTACAGTCCCGGCAGACGCATCCTCTACTTTCTTTTAGAACAAAGAAACAAGTGAAACTAGATTCAAACCCGAATATCATGACTCATAGCTAAGTTAACATAACTGTGATTGCCATGTGCATGGATATTTCTGTGAAACCCAGAGCCACATCCATCACTGAACATGTCCCTCAATCTACCAAAAAGGAGAAGGGAGAAGTATGGACTTTATTTTGATGAAAAAAAATTATATCGAATTATAAATGTTAATCACAATGTAGTTTTCAGTCGTTGACTGTAACTGTGAATTCTCATATGGCTGTCTGTCTTAGGCATGTCTGTAACTATGTAACGCGATGAGTTTCCAACTTGGCATGTAAAAAAAAAACATTTTGAATTTTGTGCTGTTTTCACTTCTCTGCTTCAATTCCCACACACCAGTGGCTGCTCCACTTCCAAAGAGGTTCCACCGAGATTTGAACTCGGGTTACTGGATTCAGAGTCCAATGTCCTCACCACTAGACAGTGGAACCACATGAAATATCAAAAATAGATTATCTCTACAATTCTTCTCAACCCAACGAACTATGGATTCTCAATCACTTGCTTGGAGTAACCGTAGTGTAAAGTAACCATTTGGCATTCATATTGATGCCACCACTGGTTAGATTCAGAAGATTTGACCACACATCTTCCAAAATTTATTCTTCGTATTCATGTGTCGCTTTAATTTTGGAAATCATGTGGAACTCAAATCCCATCAATGGCACCCTCTCTAACCCAACCAAACCAGTGGTTCTCTCTTTACAACCTTATTTTTGTAATCATGCACAATATAACTGAATATTGTTGCAAAATTGTCATCGTTTATGATTTGCAACTTTATTTTTGTCATCATCCACAATATCACTGAATATTGTTGCAAAATTGTCATTCTCTAGTAATCAGTGCCATCTTGTTTTTCATTTAAAACTAATTTTCTATGTTATTTCTTTAATTTCTCATAAACATAACTCTTCAACACACTTTACAAGTCGCAAGGTTATTGGTTGCAAATATTTCTTAATAACTCGAGACATAGTGCAATAGATACTTTAAAAAAATTATTTTTAATGGGACAAATAATTAAATCCCCAGATTATAATATTTTGCTTTTAATCGATTTCAATATTATATTTTCATCCTTTGATTGATTTATATGCAAAATTACTTTACTACATGTATTCCTTTAAATCTTCATCCTCTTATCCAACTACTCTCTCGCCATTCAGAGTGACTTCATCGATTTTGCATTCAAAACCATGATGGACATTTTCTCTATTAACTTTGACAACCCTTTTGTTGATAGTTCCCTTGTTGACGACACCCTTCTCAACAACCTACTTGTTTGTTGACAATGCCTCACTTTCCTATGACAATCTCCATGGAAAATTTTAGGGGCTAATATTTGCAAGTGGGCTAATTTTCCATGCTTTTTCCAAAAAAAAGATTCGTCAATTCCCATTTTTTTTAAAAACTGATTCGCCCAAATTTTATAGTATAAAAATATTTTACCCTAAAAATTGCAAAAAATTTATATATACTAATGTAAAATGATTACAAAACTAAATATTTTTACAAAAATGACGTCAAAAATTTTACAATTCACATATTGGGGACTACTAAGATTCGCCAAGTTTTTAAACTTTAAGATAAACGTCCATACTTAAAATCTTCCCTGACAATCTCGTCCACAACCCGACCATCTATGAAAAGCATTCAACCCATTCATGGCCCTCTTACTGATAACTCCCACTTTGATGACAAGCTTGTTGATGGCCCTCACATCAAAAACTTCCTTGTCAATGGCACACTTGCAGATAACCCACCCCTATTTATAGAGACCTTGCCAATGATCCTCTTCATCGAAGGTTCCTCTATTGGGTGGTTCCTTTATGATGGGTTCCATATTGACGAATTTTGCATCGATGATACCCTTATTGACATTAGTTCAATAGAACAATCTCTCTTAAGCAAATCGTCTCTCACCACATCGAGGTACATGTTACGACACAATGGTGCCACCACCTTGATGACTCTTGATTATTTTCACCTACCTCATCATTCTAAACTAAAGTTGATGGTTTATTAGTCCTTCATTGGATCATTTGATTGCTAGTCAGTTGAAGCAGATTTGTAACTTGGTTTTTTGGGTAGTTTCACTGTTTAGGGTTTGCAAAAAGTATTTGAGTTAGAAACTAGACCAACAAAAGAATAAGGCCAGTAATCATTGTTGTAAAAGATACTCTCTGGTATAGTAGTGGTATCATCTGATTTGAAGGCATCCATAGACATCTTGAGAAGAATATTCACCAACAACTTAAAAGTTCACATATTATCCCTCTACAATAGTAGTTTTCTAATACTGATCTTTAGTCCCAAAATTCAACACAATAGGGTCTCTCTCTCTCTCTCTCTCTCTCTCTCATAGGAAAAAAATAGTAATTTTTCTAATACATCTTTAGTCCCAAAAATTAATACAATAAGGATCATTACTCTCCAAGGGGGATTACACATCTAAACACTCTCTCATTGTTGAAAATAACTTCCTCAATTGTGCTTTCACCAACATTAACAACCATTGTGGATATTTTATTGACTACACCAACAATGTTCTTGCCAATGTCTCACTTGTCAATTAGTCCAAGGTTGAGATAAGATATTATGCATCATTTCGTATTAAATTCCAAATGAAAAACTACATGGCACTTTCATCGTTTGCTAGTTTTACAAACTAAAATTAATAAAATAGGTGGTGTTATCAATAATTAGAGTTAGGCTATCGAATTTAAAGTTTGATTTCGTCGCCAACAACACACAAGCATGAAAATGCATTATACTTTGAGGAATGCACGCAATTTTTTATTTTAATTTGTTTGTATATGAACTTCTCTGCGCATTGTTCTCTGAACTTTGATTAGGTTGAATTATACTAGCCTCTGGCATTTTTTCAATCATACGTTCAATTTTTGGGTATAGGAAGAAATTAAATTCCTTGGCGACCTTACAATGAATAAAATTATGGCTACTACATGAATCAATCAACACTATTACATTTTTATTCTTGATATGTCCTTCTATCTTTAGGGTTTGAGGAGTGGTAATTCCTGCCAACACATTGCAGGATATGGTTGGATTCATTTATTCTTTCTCTAGGGTTGGTTCCTGGTGTATAGCATCTTCTTTTGAAGTTTCCTCTTCATAATCTATGTAAAATCATTTCTTCTCAGCACACTTATGACCTAGAACAATTGGTCTATAGTAATGACTTTCCCTTCATGGGGGGACATCATAACTCTGAATATGGAGGATGCTATCACAGTCATCGTGTACATATTCCAAGAAGGATGTTATAGTCTAGTTGTGCATCCATGACTTCAATGTTAATGAGCACATTCTTTCTGGCGAGATGTATTGGTACGTCTTCAAAAAGACCTACCGGGGAAGATGGTCGGCACCCATCACATGTTCTGAGCATGATATCAAATGGTTTCAGTTCAAGTGATCCTAACTTCTGCCAAACCATTTTTGACATGATACATGTGGATTCTCTTTCATCCACGATGAAATGATGAATGGTGATGTTCTAGATTGAACCCAGTATTTGAAAAACGACTAGAGAAGGAAGTTGAGGGCTCAATTTATCTAGATCGAAAACCATTAAGTGAGAATCAAAATGGTCAATTGTGCCTAATGCAAAAAGTAAGGCTTTCTGTTGGGTTGGGCTAGATTGCAAGACTTCTAACATTGACATAGCTTAGGGGAAATGAGCTAAGTTTTCCACTATTTTATAGCTATGAGAAGATTTTGAATTATGTATTGCGCACTTCATGGGACCTTTTACCATTTTTGGCATACGTCCGACAAGTATCCTATAAATGGTCAATGGTGCTATGGGTGTGCTTATGCTCAAGACCACTGGGTTGGTATCCGGGGGAGATTCATAGTCTCTATTTCACATTTTCATGAAAGTGTCTTCTCCTGCCATGTAGATATCATGATGAGAATTGTTTTGAGTGTTCCTTCCAAAATTGTTTTTTTGGGGTGGTTGATGTTGTTGAGTATTAACCACTCCTTGCTGGGGGGAAGGTTCCTACATTACTGCAGGTTTCTGGTTCTGCCCCCCTAGTCCCCTATTTCCCTGGAGTCTTTTCAACTAAGGTAGATTGGGACAGTGGTGGGTGTAATGACCATACTCCCCACATATGACACAAGAATGATTGGTCCTTAGACTGGTCATCTTGTTCTGCCTTAGAGACTTTTTTGTTGGTTTCTGGTTCTGATTTCGGTTGGGTTACCCCTAGCCTGTGTTTGCAGGGGGCATTATTGATTGTTTCTCCCCTGTCTAGGGTCTCCCTTTGGTCTGCACTTTGGATTTTTATTAGCAACATTTGGAGGATTGTTATTATTATTCTCCTGGTCACTTGACGGTTTTTGTTGAACTTATTAACCCCTCCGTTATTTTGCGCTAGTAGTATATTTTGTTGTTGTGTGGGGAAAGGAAAGTATTGGAATTAGGAGAATTTTGAGGTCTAAAATGGGCCTCCTAAAAAAATAATAAAATAATATCTAAACCACTAAAATAATATTTATGAATTTGCAATTCACTTTTTGCACCAAAATCCATGTAACCATAGTTAAATTCAATTCAAAAGTTGTACCAAAATCAAATTAATAAAAAAATTGTATTGATGTGACTATAAATAAGAATGAGTTTTTCAAGAAAAAATCATTATCATTGAACAACTAATGCATTTGTCCTTTGTACTTAAATAACTTAAAATAAAATATAAATATAAATTTATAAATTCTTAATTATATTATATTCTATTAGTTAAAATTTATATTATTTAAATTGTATAATAACATGTAATTAATATACTATATTAAAATAATATAATATAATAAATGTATAGGGATATGCATTGTTTCTTTCAAGAAATTTGAAATGATAATAATATTATTTTATTCAAAAAGTGTGAAATGACATTTATTATGAGTACTTTACATTGACTTTAAAAGTACTTAGAGCACTACCATGGTTAACCATGAGTTTTTATCCACCATTGAAAATGTGACAAGTAAGTACCTTTGACTTAAGAAATGCCACCTCAACCATTAGGGATGTTGTCATGCCCTAAAATGTGATTGGTTCTCATAAAGTGAATTTTGATTGTACATTTTCCTTAAGAGACCCATTTTAGACCTCAAAATTCCCCTAATGTTTCCTTGTCCCTGATTGGCATATGCATTCTGGGATGATTCTCTTACGTCGGTGTTCCTAAATGAGTATTGATTTCCTGGAGGGGGATGGTGTGGCCCTCCATGTGGGGGATGATATTGGTTGACCCACCCCTGTTTATAGAGACCTTGCCAATGATCCTCTTCGTCAAAGGTTCCTCTATTGGGTGGTTCCTTTATGATGGGTTCCATATTGACGACTTTTGCATCGATGATACCCTTATTGACATTAATTCAATAGAACAACCTCTCTTAAGCAAATTCTCTCTCACCACATCGAGGTACATGTTACGACACAATGGTGCCACCACCTTGATGACTCTTGATTCTTTCCACCTACCTCATCATTCTAAACTGAAGTTGATGGTTTATTAGTCCTTCATTGGATCATTTGATTGCTAGTCGGTTGAAGCAAATTTGTAACTTGGTTTTTTGGGTAGTTTCACTGTTTAGGGTTTGCAAAAAGTATTTGAGTTAGAAACTAGACCAACAAAAGAATAAGGTTAGTAATAATTGTTGTAAAAGATACTCTCTGGTATAGTAGTGGTATCATCTGATTTGATGGCATCAATAGACATCTTGAGAAGAATCTTCACCAACAACTTACAAGTTCACATATATCCCTCTATAATAGTAGTTTTCTAATACTGATCTTTAGTCCCAAAATTCAACATAATAGGGTCTCTCTCTCTCTCTCTCTCTCTCATAGGAAAAAAATAGTAATTTTCTAATACATCTTTAGTCCCAAAAATTAAGGATCATTACTCTCCAAGGGGGATTACACATCTAAACACTCTCTCATTGTTGAAAATAACTTCCTCAATTGTTCTTTCACCAAAATTAACAACCATTGTGGATATTTTCTTGACTACACCAACAATGTTCTTGTCAATGTCTCACTTGTCAATTAGTCCAAGGTTGAGATAAGATATTATGCATCATTTCGTATTAAATTCCAAATGAAAAAATACATGGCACTTTCATCGTTTGCAAGTTTTACAAGCTAAAATTAATAAAATAGGTGGTATTACTGATAATTAGAGTTAGGCTATTGAATTTAAAGTTTGATTTTGTCGCCATCAACACATAAGCATGAAAATGCATTATACTTTGAGGAATGCACACAATTTTTTATTTTAATTTGTTTGTATATGAACTTCTCTACGCATTGTTCTCTGAACTTTGATTAGGTTGAATTATACTAGCCTCTAGCATTTTTTCAATCATATGTTCAATTTTTGGGTATAGGAAGAAATTAAATTCCTTGGCAACCTTACAATGAATAAAATTATGGCTACTACCTTAATCAATCAACACTATTACATTTTTATTCTTGATATGTCCTTCTATCTTTAGGGTTTGAGGAGTGGTAATTCCTACCAACGCATCGCAGGATATGGTCGGATTCATTTATTCTTTCTCTAGGGTTGGTTCCTGGTGTATAACATCTTCTTTTGAAGTTTCCTCTTCATAATCTATGTAAAATAATTTCTTCTCAACACACTTATGACCTAACAATTGGTCTATAGTAATGACTTTCCCTTCATGGGGGAACATCATAACTCTGAATATGGACGATGCTACCGCAATCATCATGTACATATTCCAAGAAGGATGTTATAGTCCAGTTGTGCATCCATGACTTCAATGTCAATGAGCACATTCTTTCTGGCGAGATGTATTGGTACGTCTTCAAAAATACCTACTGGGGAAGATGGTCGGCACCCATCACATGCTCTAAGCATGATATCAGATGGTTTCAGTTCCAGTGATCCTAACTTCTGCCAAACCATTTTTGACATGATACATGTGGATGCTCCTTCATCCACGATGAAAATATGAATGGTGATGTTCTAGATTGAACCCAGTATTTGAAAAACGACTAGAGAAGGAAGTTGAGGGCTCACTTTATCTATATCGAAAACCATTAAGTGAGAATCAAAATGGTCAATTATGCCTAATGCAAAAATTAAGGCTTTCCATTGGGCTGGGCTAGATTGCAAGACTTCTAACATTGACATAGCTTAGGGGAACTAAGCTAAGTTGTCCACTATTTTATAGCTATGAGAAGATTTTGAATTATGTCTTGTGCACCTCATGGGACCTTTTACCATTTTTGGCATAGGTCCGACAAGTACCCTATAAATGGTCAATGGTGTTATGGGTGTGCTTATGCTCAAGACCACTGGGTTGGTATCCGGGGGAGATTCATAGTCTCTATTTCACATTTTCATGAAAGTGTCTTCTCCTTCCATGTAGATATCATGATGAGAATTGTTTTGAGTGTTCCCTCCAAAATTATTTTTTTGGGGTGGTTGATGTTGTTGAGTATTAACCACTCCTTGTTGGGGGGAAGGTTCCTACATTACTGCAGGTTTCTAGTTCTGCCCCCCTAGTCCCCTATTTCCCTGGAGTCTTTTCAACTAAGGTAGCTTGGGATAGTGGTGGGTGTAATGACCATACTCCCCACATATGACACAAGAATGATTGGTCCTTAGACTGGTCATATTATTCTGCCTTAGAGAGTTTTTGGTTGGTTCCTGGTTCTGATTTCGGATGGGTTTCCCCTAGCCTGTGTTTGCGGGGGGGAATTTTGATTGTTTCCCCCCTGTCTAGGGTCTCCCTTTGCTCTGTACTTTGGATTTTTATTAGCAACATTTGGAAGATTGTTATTATTATTCTTTTGGTCATTTGACGGTTTTTGTTGAGCTTGTTAACCCCTCCGTTATTTTGCGCTAGTAGTATATTTTGTTGTTGTGTGGGGAAAGGAAGGTATTGGAATTAGGGGAATTTTGAGGTCTAAAATGGGCCTCCTAAGGAAATAATAAAATAATAGCTAAACCAATAAAATAATATTTATGAATTTGCAATTCACTTTTTGCACCAAAATCCATGTAACCATAATTAAATTCAATTCAAAAGTTGTACCAAAATCAAATTCATAAAAAAATTGTATTGATGTGACTATAAATAAGAATGAACTTTTCAAGAAAAAGTCATTATCATTGAACAACTAATGCATTTGTCTTTTGTACTTAAATAACTTAAAATAAAATATAAATATAAATTTATAAATTCTTAATTATATTATATGATATTAATTAAAATTTATATTATTTAAATTGTATAATAACATGTAATTAATATACTATATTAAAATAATATAATATAATATAATATAATAAATTTATAGGGATATGCATTGTTTCTTTCAAGAAATTTGAAATGACAATAATATTATTTTATTCAAAAAGTGTGAAATGACATTTATTATGAGTACTTTACTTTGACTTTAAAAGAACTTAGAGCACTACCATGGTTAACCATGAGTTTTTATCCACCATTGAAAATGTGACAAGTAAGTATCTTTGACTTAAGAAATGCCACCTCAACCATTAGGGATGATGTCATTCCCTAAAATGTGATTGGTTCTCATAAAGTGTATTTTGATTGTACATTTTCCTTAGGAGAACCATTTTAGACCTCAAAATTCCCCTAATGTTTTTTTGTCCCTGATTTTCATACGCATTCTGGGATGATTCTCTTACGTTGGTGTTCCTAAATGAGTATTGATTTCTTGGAGGGGGATGGTGTGGTCCTCCATGTGGGGGATGATATTGGTTGCCCCTGTTAGTCGCATTTTGCAATATATCCTATGGTAGTATCCTAGGTGCGATATATTCTAAGTAGTAATGACCATTTGACTAGCAAACAAATATGCAGAATATTGGTAACTATTGTTAGGTTGAGTTTGGGTTAAGGACCTGTTGTTCTATACAAAAACCCCCATTTATATTTTATAAATAGGGACCCTTTAGAAATAAATAGGAAATTCTTTTAAAATTTCCAAAATAAAAAAAAAAACCTTAGAAAAATAAATATTTTCTTTTTCCGCCTTATTCTTTTTAGTGCATCGCAAATCACATATCTTATGAATTTCAAAAGACTCGTAAAACTTAAAATATGCGAACTACAATATGCGCTCAAACTTCTCCGAAGATACGATTTAAACTTTGCAAAAAGCTTCAATCACAATTATATTTACTTTATCGCACCGCACTTCACTTAATCAATCAAAAAACATTAAAAGCGAAAAGATATAAGTTGCGACTCCACAGACCCGCCAAGAAAATAAGAAAAATGAATATAAATCCTTCGGCTATCGTGGTCACTTCAGCTTTATTAAAAAGCGCAATTCGAATTTCACTCAACTTATAACATACACTAAGTTGTTATCCTATAAAAGTTGCAATTTGCAATTTGCGAAAATCGCATTTCACGGCCATTAAAGGTAAGTATTACGAATGGTTATAAATTATAATTTCGATATGCACACCGGCGCCATTTAATAGATCAAGCGTGTAAAACAACTTGTGTCATGTCAAAATGAAACTTAAGATCTTAACGGCTTTAAAGCGATTAATAGATCTTACATGCGGAGATATATGAAATATTAATTCAGAGATTATGAATGATGATTGATGTTATATTTTAATAAGATTGATATCTTCTTGCATGTGTTTGAAATAAATGATTGATTTGTCTCTTTGATACTCCATACTTGTAAAAAAATTCTCTGCTTTCAGGAAACCAGTTAACGGATTGAAGAAGAGAAAAATGAGCAAAAAGGGTAAATAAATTTATCAGATGTCGTCCACTGAAGACACAGATATGTCTCCATTATTTTCAGATACCATCTGCAACAAATATTGCGGCAGTTCGACGTGGGAAGCAATGTATAAACTTTTTGAAAGTGAAGGACCAAGGGTGATAAACAAAGTTTCTTCGATAGGCACTGCTTCTACCTCTAACGAAACTCTTTTTGATGTTGCATGCTCATACATTCACAGGATAGCTGCAAGACCAAAGATTATTCCTTATACAAACATAATTAAGTGGGAAATTGACCACTTAAACATTGAAGATAGAATGTTCAAGAATTCAAAGGGAAAAACTATGGGTTCTTTTAGGGCAGAAGATTTAACAGCAAAGTACCATCTACCTCCCCCGCAGCAGAAATATGACAAAGACTATTTGCAGAATTTTAGAGGAGGACATCCAGATCTTATCAAAGTCATCCAAGAATGGAAAGATAACCATGGGAAATTGAAGCAAGATAAGTTCGGTACATACCCAATTTCCCAAATTCCTAATCCTTACTGTTATGTTGTTGGTATGTTATGTAGATTATTTTCCAAACCAGATAGCACTAGATTCTCAAGAGACTGGGTTCCCCTAATTGATGCAATCGTCAATTCATTTATTATGAATTGGGAAAACATCTTATCCAATAACCTAGCCAAGCATATAACCAAATATAGGAATAAAATAAGTATTTCACTCGGAGAAATACCTCCCTTTTATATGTCTGCCTATGTCATGGATGCTATCTGTTTTACTTCGAGTTTTCCTACCATAGGATGGAAATGGACTACCAAGGACCCTACCATAATTCACATTTACCACAGAGAACTCTGGGATTCATACTTCCACTTACACTTCTATAAGATCTGTTATGGAGTCATATTGCCTATACATCAGATGATTTTTAATAAAAGAGCTCTTGGGGTTTTTGAAGAAGCCAATGCAGACATTCTTCCAGTAGCTATATGGTTTGCTGAAGAGAATTTTACATATATTAGAGTATTCGGGAGTTATGCTCCTCCCCATGTTTTACCCTATTATGTTCCTGATAAGTTACTTGCAAAATAAATAGTCTATCAGCTTGTTAATGGTGTTATGAAACAACTGAAGGATGCTAAAAAGGATATTTGGCCTAACTTCCCTGTACAATGTGGCACCTTTCCATTTTCTAACATCGGCCATACTTACAAGGAAGTTTCCAAAATCTATTTATTTAAATTGACAGTAATGCCGAAAATATTATATGACCCAAATGATGTGATTAAAAATTACATCAAAGAGCTTAAGATGAAGCCTTTTGTAAAGGAGGAAGATGGATTTGATGATCTTTTCCAGGGCATGGTAAAATTTTCAGATATTAACAAGTATGTATCTAGTCAACTAAGTCAAGAGGATTTTGAAGCTTTTGAAGCATACAAAAAGAAAAAACTGGAAAAAATTCCTCTTAATTTGTTAACTATTGAAGATAACAACAAACACACTCCAAGTGTTAGCCTGGATGATGAAGTAAAAGATATGTCTAAAGACGAATCAGGTCAATCACAGTAGCAATCTCATGATTCGGATCACTTTGAAAATGAATGTGAATCTAAAAAAGAAAATTCAGAAAAGATAATTGACCGAGTTATTCAAGAGATTAAAATGCTAGAGGAGACACGAAACAATGAAACAGAAACAGATTCTCAAACAGCTCAACACATTCAAAATATGCTCGATCAGTCCAGTTCACCACAACCAAAAGATCTCATAGATGAATGGAAGGAGTTTACCAAAGAAATAAAAACTCCTAAAGAGAATCTTAATACTGATCAATTAACGAGTTTCCAAACACCTGAGCACTCCCAAAAGATAGTGGAAACTGTTAATCCACTGCAAATAATTTGAGCATAACATGATAAAGAAATCATACCGGCCTACCCTACAGATCATATAGTTCTACAGATTGAAGATATTCCTTCATTAGATATTTTTTACAGTCCTAATTACAAGGTTGTAGTTAAAACAAATAAAAGAAAGAGAATTGATGAAACAACTCCAAAGCCTACAGATGAATCAATTGATGTACTATGGAAATATTCCTCAGATGACCCTACTGAACACCTAACCAAATTATCACAGTATGCAGGGGAATATGCTACTGCTACTATCAATAAAGCTACTGAGGTTAGAGTGTTATTAAAACAAAAGGAAGCCAGGGTACAAGAATTTGAGAAGTTGTTGAATGAAGAGAAATCCAATTCCAGTGAGAAATTCAAATTAAACATAACCCAATTTCATAAAGATATTGAGAGCCTCAAATTTCAGCATCAGACAGAGATTAATGAAAAACAAGCACATCTGGAAATAGCAATGACTAAATTACAGAGTCAACCACAATTAAAGCAATTTATCAAAGAATAATTTGATTTAAACACTAAGTTAAAGAAAGAAAAATAAGTGCTTTTTCATCAAGCTTCTATGATTGATTCTTATTTTGATTCAAGTAAAATAATGATCCAACAGACAGAAATTCAGAAACTTGAATGTAAAAGACATGGGAAGAAAATTGAAGAGCACATTCAATGGCAAGTTTCAGATTCAGGAAAGCAAGCTAATCTACTTCAAGTAGATAAGCTTCACAAAGAAATTCTATTCATAGAATGAGAAGTGCAAATCAAACAAGCAGAGAAAGCAGTGGCAAAGACATCCAAAATATCAAGTGAGATTATTGAATCTATGTGTGAGAAACTGTCTAAAGCAGAACTTCTTAAGGAAAACATGTCTAATTTCTTTTCAAAAACAAGACAGGTAGAAACACAGTGGAAGAAGAGAACAGACACACAAGAGGAAATGATTAAAAAGGTAAATAAGTTTGATCAGGAAAATTACTGGAATTTTCTGATCAAACCTTATCATCAGCATCAAACTCTGCAGTCTCTTATAGATTCAGCAAAAAGATCCCAGTCAGCAATCTCAAATGCTATTTTCAAGGGAAAGATCCGATTAAGGATATCTCAGCCAGCTCAGCTCAAAGAAATTTTAGATATTTGTAAACTTTGTGACCACATTCAGAAAGAAGGGTAGAACTCACAAAATCAAAATTGTTAGTTTAAAATTCCTAGATTGTAGTTTAAGTTAGCTTTTTGAGGAAGGTTGTTTCAAACATCCTCTATATTTTTGTAATAATCTATTTTAGTTTATAGTTAGTTTAGTATTTAAACCCTTCTCATGCATTTAGAGAAGGGTCCAAAAATTTGTCAAAAACATTTGCAAAGAATGCACTATTGTAAGTTTGTGAGTGCTTTGATGAATTAATGGAACACATTTTGTTATTTTTAACAATTAAAGATGTTTAACTGATGTTTCACTACTGTACTCTTTAAATTGCTTGAAAGTGAGAAGGAGCAGATTCATTGCTGTCAGTTTACATGAGCAGAACTTCATACATATGGTACTTCTATTCACTTGTATTAACTTTTACTTTATAGATTGGCAGTCATTTTTTTATTGCATTATATGTTTGAAACATTATCATATATAAATATTACATGCACTTCTTTTCTAATATGTATTTATGGTTTCTTATTGAATATGTAAGCACACAGATAAATGCCATATTTCTTGCACAATTATTCTATGCAAACTATTTTGTTAGAAGAATCATTTTACATAATTTTCATCTCTTTCGACTGTTAAATGATCTATATTACTAATAGTTGATATATATCATTTTAGATCGCATAAAGGAAAAACATCCTGGGTATATATTAGATTGATAATTTAGATAGATGCATATAGATTAAAATCATTATCCATTTGCATGCTATATTCACAACACCCTCAAAATCATCCTTATTGGGAAACTGTTCCCATTATCCCCAATTGGAGCCACTATACCAAATGGAAAAGGAATTGCTTTAAGGTCTAGACTAGGTGGTTTTCCCCATGTTTTGGCAACGGAATTCTGAGGCCTCAACATATTGGTGCTAGAAGGAGGACCAAGTGAATGGCACAAAGGTCTGATCAATCTAAAGGTCAATCAAAAAATCCCTCTCCCTCTAGATCCCCATCAACTTCTAGAAAGTTATCTAGATCCTCATCTATAAAATCTGAAGTTGATCATCTTTCCCCTAAGTCTCCTAGCGATACTCCAACTATACTATTTCCCAAGTATCACCAACATTCTCCAGAAATTCAGTCTTTGATAGAAAAGTTGGAGAGAGTATTTATTTCTATTGAAAAGCCTGAATCTTCACAATTATTGGATCTCATTATTTCATCCTCTTTACAACCTCGAAGAATTTTAACTTAATCAGAAAGTAAAAAAATAGGGATTCTCCCTTTTTAATTTCCTATCAGTAGTACTCGGAAGAATTTAAAGAGGACTCAATCAGAATCGATCACTTGTAAGATCTTATCCCATTCACCCCCATTACCTCCACTCACTTCCACAAATTTCATTCCAACAATCAGTATCACTTTTACTAGTTCCAATACTCAAAATACTGGTCCTAGTACTCAACTTGCCTCATCATCAATTCACAATCAACCCATCCAAAATCCAATGGAAATTCAAGTCCCTCCACCGAATGTAAACCCATGGAGTAATCCAGTTACTCCATGGGTTGTAAACATGCATGTTCCTTCTCATGCTCTACCTAAAAATCCTGAAATATGGTTGCCAAAATTTAATCCCGATGATGGTCTTCCTGCAGAAGAACATATTCATAATTTTATGTTAGATGTCAACTTGAATGCAGTAGTTGAAGAGGATTGCGTTGTATGATTATTTCCATATACTTTAAAAGGATCTGTAGGATCCTCGTATTTTTCATTACTTTCTCACTCCATAACTAACTGGAATATGTTTGAAGAACAATTTTTGGCTAATTTTGGAGATGATAGAACTACTGCTACTCTTATCAATGATCTTTCAAATCTTAAAGCTAAACCAGGTGAGAAGATAAAATATTTTAATTCAAGATTTAATAAACTACTCAATAAAATTCCTGTTACAACATTTCCTGGTGCATAAGTTCAAATTGAGTGGTATATTTCATCCCTTCCATCTAATATAGCTATTTTCATTGATAGAGAAAAATTAGCAACACTTGTCGAGAATATGAAAGAATCTCTATCTATAGAGAAACACATAACTACTCTTGAGAAAAATAATTCTCAAGAAGATCGAAAATCAAAGAAGACATCTTTTAAAGATGGCTCTAAGAAGAATATGCCAAAGGATCCATTTGAGGTAGAAGGTCTTCAAAAAAATTTGAAAACCATGACCAATGAAATGGTAGAGATCAAGAAACAAGTCGCTGAAAATTCAAATTCAAAAAATAATTTCAAGAAGAAACAAACTTCTAATTCTTAACTTCCAAATATTATATCTAATGTTGAATCAGATCAAGAAGAGGAGGAAGAACAAATAGAGGAAGAGGAATATGACGAAGAAGAATAAGTCAAACTTAATGGAATGTGGGATTGTATCCTATCAAATGAAGAACAACTTGAAGCTTTGCCTATCAGCACACGTAGCAAAAAGATTATTGAAGCAACACAACCTATTCAACAACAAAAAAATTCTACTCCTGCTAAAGACAAATCAATAAGCAAAAATTCTAATTCAAAGGCTACGCAAACAAGTCCTATTACATTAGACTCTCCACCTATATCTAAAACAATAGTTATCTTAGATACCATTGAGTATATTATAGTTGAAGACATGAAAAATACTAGGGCAAATATTTCAATTCATGAACTTACCAAATTGAAGCAACAACAACAAATCTTACTTAGAGAATTAAAAGTTGTTCTTGCATCAAACTTACCTGCTCCAGTCATAGTTCAAGCTGCTAATGAAATGGGTAAGCCACCTTCTCCTTCAGTAAAAATAGATGCCTAAAATTTAACTATGATAGGTGATCGATCCATCTCTCATACTCCCTGATTTCTCTTAACCTATGAGACCTATAATAAAAATGTTCATAATTGTTTAATAGACTCAGGGGTTTCTTCGAATATAATGCCAAAATCAGTTTGTGCTAAATTGAACATTACTCCTCATAGTTCTCCAGTTCATGTAGTACAACTTGACAGAACTAGAGTAGAAGTGGTAGGAAAATTAAAATCTATTTCCATCAGATTGTCATCAAATCCCAAAGTTGTTCAAATTATTGATACTTTGGTGGCAGACATTCCTGAATTTTATGGTTTAATTTTAAGTCTTTATTGGTTTGAGAAACTTCATGGCTATTTTTCAACAGACTGGTCACATATGTGGTTACCACATAATGGTAAGCCAAATCAAATTCTAATTGACTATGAAAATATTATGAAACACACAGTGACTGATCTTGAAGAGCTTAATGAGCCAGTAGCCTTCAATAACAACATTATTGGAAATTACTCTACTCAGTCATTTTTAGGAAACTTTAATGCTCATCCATCCCCTTTCTTTGATAACGCGGTTGTATCTCAAATTGAGAATATTTCCCAGTTAGATAATTATAGATGTATTAATTTTTAAGATAGAAAAATAGTTAATTCTTTGTTTTGGACCCTTTAATTTGATGGTTCTAAATCTGAATATGGTGCAGGTGTGGGTTGCATTTTAATAAACCCAGAAGGTGAAAAGACTATGTTAGCCTGCCGATTAGAATTTGATTGTACCAGCAATGTAGCTGAGTATGAAGCATTAGTTCAAGGTTTATTAAAAGCTATTGATCTGAATATCAAACATCTGAAGGTTTTAGGAGATTTAGAAATCATAGTTAGGAAAGTAAGAGATACTATCCATTGTAATTTTGGACATTTAAAACATTATCAATCATTAGTCCAAGAATTAACTACTCATTTCTTAGCCTTCAACATTTCTTCTATACCTCGAATACAGAATGCTAGTGTAGATTTACTCACTAATGTAGCATCAATATTAATCCCATCTCAAGAATTTAGTCCCGATAGATTTTCTAGTGAATTGATTTTTAGACCATCTATTCCTGATAATATCACTAATTGGTTGAGTATTCAATAATGACTCAGATATCATAGATTTTTTAACATCCGAAGAATCTTATGATAATCAAATCATGGATGAAAGCAAACATAACACTCAAATTAAGAAAGAACAAGATGAAAATCCTATTCCAAAATATGTTGTCAAGTTAGAAGACTTATATGATTTAAAGGATAGATTTAAAAGAATAAACAACTCAAAAATACAAAGTTCTACCTTAAGATTTGAGTTAGTTAATCTAGGAAGTGAAGAAAAACCCCAAAATATAAATCTAGGTCCTGGTCTGTCTTCCGAAGAAAGATTATCATTCATCAGATTGTTTAGGATGTACAAAAGTGTCTTTTCTTGGGATTATTCTGATCTTAAAACATATGATACTTTTGTAATTCAACACACGATTCCTATGATCTCAGAAGAAAATCCCGTACAGTAGAAATTGAGAAAGATTCATCCAAATTTGGAAAATCAAATTAAAACTGAATTGAATAAACTTCTCAAAGAAAAAATTATCCTTCCAGTCAAACATTCAAAATGGGTATCAAATTTGGTACCTGTCAGGAAGAATAATGGTGATATTATAATTTGCATTGATTTTAGAAATTTAAACAAAGCTTGCCAAAAGGACAATTTTCCACTACCAACCATGGAACAAGTATTGCAGAAAGTAGTTGGTTCTGAGCTCATGTCTTTTCTAGATGGATTTTCAGGTTACAATCAAATCCTCGTTCATCTAGATGATAGATTGAAAACTATGTTCAGAACTAAGTGGGGAACTTATGCTTATCAAAAAATTACTTTTGGATTAATTAATGCAAGTGCCACTTTCCAAAGAGCCATGGACACAACTTTTAGAGGAATTATAAATAAAACAATAGTTATGTATTTAGATGACATTATTGTTTTCTCTAAACATTAAAATCATCATGTGAATGACCTAAAGCAAGTCTTTGAATGATGCAAAAGGTATGGAATTTCATTAAATACAAAGAAATCAACTTTTGCTTTAGATGAAGGAAAATGTTTAGGATTCATTGTGTCAAAAAATGGTATCTATATTGATCCTGAAAGAGTTGATGAAATTAAATGAATTTCTTTCCCTCATAACAAGAAAACCATGCAATCTTTCCTTGGGCAAATTAATTTTGTTAAGGGATTTGTCCCTAATTTTTCTCAAATAGTTTTACCATTGCAGAACATGATTAAGAAAAATTATGTCTTCAAATGGGGACATAATGAAAGAGAAGCATTTGAATTGATTAAACAATCAATTGTCAATGCTCCATTCCTGACCACCCCCAATTTTATTAATCCATTTACATTATACACTTTTTCATCGGATACATCATATGCAATTGTTTTAACACAGTTGAATGACCAACAAATAGAAGCATCAATATCATTATTCAGTTCAAATTTACAAGGTGCAGAGCTGAATTACACATCTGTTGAAAAACAAGAATTTTCTATTTTTAAAGCCATAAAACATTTTAGACCTTTTCTCCTAAAGTCTCATACGAAAATCATAGTTCCATTTTCTGCAGTAAGACAAATTTTGATGCAAAAATAATTAGGAGAAAAAAGAGCTAACTGGGTAACTGCATTAGAAGAGTATGATGTAGAAATAAAACCCTCTAAAACCATTAGAGGTCAAGGTTTTTGCGGAATGCTTACAGGAGCATCACATTTTCCAGCAGAACAAGACTCATGTAATGTGCAAATATCAGAGGCAAGCCTCAATGATTCAGATTCACAATATGTTGATCTTATATTTTATTTAAAAAATGGATATGCTCCAAATCATCTCAGTTATAAGACAAAACGAGATCTTAGATTAAAAGCTAAACAATATGAGTTAGCCGACAATGTGTTATTTAGAATAAATTTTGATTCTGTATTTCTAAGATGCTTAGAAAAATATGAAGCAGAGAAGGTCTTGCAGGAACTCCATGATGGACCAGCTGGAGGACATTTTGGAGGAAATAATACAGAACATAAGATCCTGCATGCAGGCTACTATTGGCCTACACTTTTCAAAGATGCTCATGAATATTCAAGAAGATGTAAAGTATGCCAAAGTACATCTGGAAAACAAAGAAAGCCATCATTCCCATTGCAACCGGTTAATATTGAACAACCATTTAAGCAATGGGGATTAGATATAATTTGTGAGATTGTTCCTAACTCTTCCAAACATCATAGATATATTCTTACAGCTACAGATTACTTTACCAAATGGCTGGAAGCAATTCCATTAATAGTAACTAATTTATAAAATATCATTGATTTCATTGACCAAAATATCATAACTAGGTTTGGCTTACCTAATGCTTTGATGTTTGATAATGCATCTTATTTCTCTAGAACTACTATGATAGATTTTGTTATTAAAAGAGGTTTTAAACTAAAATATTTTGCAAATTATTATCCACAAGGAAATGGTTTAGCAGAATCTACAAACAAAAATATGATTAGAATAATCAAAAGAACCATTGATCAGAATCAAAGAAATTGGCATAAGTCATTAATTTTTTCTCTTTGGGAAGATCGAATAACTGAAAAAGATTCTATTGGTACTTCTCCATTCAATCTTGTATATGGAAAAGAAGTTGTACTTCCAACCAATGTAGTTATTCGGCCATCTCTTTCATTAGTTCAATTAGTTGATGAAACTCCTACTTCTTCTTTACAATTTAATCAAGGTAAAATTCAAAAGTTAGAAGAAGAAAGAGAAAAAGCCAAACAAACTCATGCTCATCATCAACAAATAATAAAAGCCTCATTTGATTCAACTTCTGTCATTCCAAATAATTTTCAAATTGGTGATTTGGCATTGAAATGGGACAAAGCACATGAGGAAAAAGATAAACACACGAAGTTTCAAAAACTCTGGCTAGGTCCATTTCAAATAATTGAAGAAATAGGCCCATCAACATTTTTATTACAAGATTTATCAGGCAAAAAAGATTCTTTGCCTGTTAATGGAAAAAAATTTAAAAAATATTTCTCATAAGAGGTAACCCCTTCTATCCTTGTATATTAGTGTCTTTTGTTTTTTCTCTTTTAAAATAAAAGTTGCTTAGTATTAATATTTGTCTTTTCAAATCCAATCTCAGATGATTTTCTTTTGACTTTTTCTTTTCGCTTATAAAAATGAAAAATGTTTAAGGAGGAAAAATTGAAAGATTTAAAAAGACAAATTGATTTTATCTTTCTGAAAAATGAAATTTCACTAAAATAAGTTATTCTCTAATGAACTCTCATCTTTATATAGCATGAATATTCTATTTATCAGTCATGAAAAGAAACTTTAACATAGTAAAGACCTGTTTACAAAAAAACAATCTGAAACTCGACATTATCATCCGGAATCTTAAAAAGACCAATGATTCACCCCATCCGGAAAATGTTATAAATTTTCAAAAAGAATTCAAAAGAAAATAAAAAATATATATATGCTTAGAAGAAAAACTTAAAATATAATAAGTCTCATCACGAGCTTGTTTACTATGTTCATAAGGAAATAGTTAAAATGACTTACCAATATTGTCTATCAAAACAAGGTAATGACTTGAGATTATATAAAGAATGCAAGGGGTCTCATCAAGAGCCAGCGTGATCAGCTTAATTACTACTAATGAGTGACATTGTCATCATTTGGTTACCAAGCCAAGACAATGGCTTTTAAGTAAATAAAATAATAGATAAAAGAAAATTCTCAAATATCAGAATTTACTTATGAAAGTTATAAGAAATACTAGATGGGGCAATGAATTATTGTTGGAAAAAAGGTAACCCTGCCAAAAGCTTAAATTGCCTATTGGAATAGAGGCTCTATCTGTGATAAAAGAGTAAATTTTTATAAATTTGATTTGTAAAGGCCACCTACATTATCTTTTTAAACTAAGTAAGGACTGATATAGATTTTCATACTTATATCTTTAATAGATGAATTCTTATGAATAGTGAATAAGAGAAATTTTCATTGCTCAATAAGATATTATTTATTTGAAATTTTATTCCTATAACTATTTTATTTTCAAAAATCTTAGAAATGCCAAAAAATTTCATCAGAGATATCTGGTTCTCCCAAGTGAATCGCCAATTTTTGTGCTATAAAACAACCACCCATTTATCTTTTATAAATAGGGACCCTTTAGAAATAAATAGGAAATTCTTTTAAAATTTCCTAAATAAAAAAAAAAAATTAGAAAAATAAATATTTTCTTTTTTCACCTTATTCTTTTTAGCGCATCGAAAATCACATATCTTATGAATTTCAAAAGACTCATAAAACTTAAAATATGCGAACTACGATATGCGCTCAAAGTTCTCTGAAGATATGATTTAAAGTTTGCAAAAATCTTCAATCATCGTTATAATTACTTTATCGCACCACACTTCACTTAATCAATACAAAAAAATTAAAAGAAAAAAGATATAAGTTGCAACTCCACGGACCCGACAAGCAAATAAAAAAATGAATATAAACCCTTCAGCTATCGCGGTCACTTCAACTTTATTAAAAAGCGCAATTCGCATTTCTTTCAACTTATAACATATGCTAAGTCGTTGCCCTATAAAAGTTGCGATCTGTGATTTATGCAGATCGCATTTCGCAGCCTTTAAAGGTAAGTATTACGAATGGTTATAAGTTATAATTTGCGATATGTGCACCAACGTTATTTAATAGATCAAGCGTGTAAAACAACTTGTGTCATGTCAAAATGAAATTTAAGATCTTAATGGCTTTAAAGCGATTGATAGATCTTACGTGTAGAGATATATGAAATATTAATTTAGAGATTATGAATGATGATTGATGTTATATTTTAATAATATTGATATCTTCTTGCATGTGTTGAAAAAAATGTTTGATTTTTCTCTTTAATACTCCATACTTGTAAAATTTCGCTCTGCTTTCAGGAAACCAGTTAATGGGTTGAAGAAGAGAAAAATGAGAAAAAAGGGTAAATAAATTTCTCAGACGTCGTCCACTGAAGACACAGATATGTCTCCATTATTTTCAGATACCATCTGCAAAAAATATTGCGGCAATTCGACGTGGGAAGCAATGTATGAACTTTTTGAAAGTGAAGGACCAAGGGTGATAAACAAAGTTTCTTCAACATGCACTGCGTCTATCTCTGACGCAACTCTTTTTGATGTTGCATTCTCATAAATTCACAGAATAGATGCAAGACCAAAGATTCTTCCTTATACTGACATGGTTAAGTGGGAAATTGACCACTTAAACATTGAAGATAGAATATTCAAGAATTCGAAGGGAGAAACTATGGGTTATTTTAGGGCAGAATATTTAACAAAAATGTGCCATCTACCTCCCCTGCAGAATTTTAGAGGAGAACATCCAGATCTTATCAAAGTCATCCAAGAATGGAAGGATAACCAGGGGAAATTGAAGCAAGATAAGTTCAGCACATACCCAATTTCCCAAATTCCTAATCCTTATTGTTATGCTGCTGGTATGTTATGTAGATTATTTTCCAAACCAGATAGCACTAGATTCTCAAGAGACTGGGTTCCCCTAATTGACACAATCATCAACTCATCTATTATGAATTGGGCAGACATCTTAACCAATAACCTAGCCAAGCATATAACCGAATATACGAATAAAAGAATTATTTCACTTAGAGAAATACCTCCCTTTTATATGTCTTCCTATGTCATGTATGCTATCTGTTTTACTTCAAGTTTTCCTACCATGGGATGGAAATGGACTACCAAGGACTCTACCACAATTCACATTTACCACAGAGAACTCTAGGATTCAGAATTCCACTTACACTTCTATAAGATCTGTTATGGAGTCATATTGCCTATACATCAGATGACTTTTAATAAAAGAGCTCCTAGGGTTTTTAAAGAAGCCAATGCAAACATTATTCTAGTAGCTAGATGGTTTGCCAAAGACAATTTTACATTTATTATATTATTTGGGAGTTATGCTCCTCCCCATGTTTTACCCTATTATGTTCCCAATAAGTTACTTGCAAAATAAATAGCCTATTAACTTGTTAATGTTGTTACAAAACAACTGAAGGATGCTAAAAAGGATATTTGGCCTAATTTCCCTGTACAATGTGGCACCTTTGCATTGTCTAACTTCGGCCATACTTACAAGGAAGTTTCCAAAATCTATTTATTGAAATTATCAGTAATGCCGAAAAGATTATATAACCCAAATTATGTGATTAAAAATTACATCACGGAGCTTAAGATGAAGCCTTTTGTAAAGGAGGAAGATGGATTTGATGTTCTTTTCCAGGGCATGGAAAACTTTTTAGATATTATCAAGTATGTATCTAGTCAACTAAGTCAAAAGGATTTTGAAGCTTTTCAAGCATACATAAACAAAAGACTAGAAAAAGTCCCTCTCAATTTGTTAACTATTGAAGATAACAACAAACACACTCCAAATTTCAGCCTGGACGATGAAGTAAAAGATATTAGATATCATTTTTGGGATTCAACTGCGTTAAGTAAGGAATTCATGTATGACCATTTCCATGAGAGATAGTCATAACTGACCAATTTCTCATGATTTTTGAATAGTCCACTTAGCGCCCATTGTATCGGGTGATGCTCACAAGGATGAAGAAGTGGGATTGAAACTAGTGAAATGAATCACATAGAGTCAATCATCACTTTCGGGGCTTGCACCCGGTAACCAAGGCTTCCCAGGGGGTCACCCATCCCAGAACTCCTCTAGCTCAAGCGCGCTTAACTATGGAGAACCATTCAAGTAGAGCTCCCTTTACTCTTTGTATTTAAGTATGAGGGTTTTCTACAGTGTATTATATTAGATATCATTTTTGGGATTCAATTGCATTAAGTAAGTCATTCCTGTATGACCATTTCCATGAGAGATAGTCGTAACTGACTAATTTCTCATGATTTTTGAATAGTCCACTTAGCACTCATTGAATTTGGTGATGCTCACATGGGTGAATAAGTGGGATTGAAACTAGTGAAATGAATTACATAGCGTCAATCATCACTTTCGGGGCTTGCACCCGGTAACCAAGACTTCCCGAGAGGTCACCCATCCCTGAACTCCTCTGGCTCAAGCGCGCTTAACTATGGATTTTTTCCCCACAATCAAGCCCACTTAGCTTGCTACCCCATTTGCAAAACCTTAGCAAGTATTGTGCCTCATGAACCATTCAAGTAGAGCTCCCTTTACTCTTTGTATTTAAGTATGAGGGTTTTCCGCAATGTATTATATTAGATATCATTTTTGGGATTCAACTGCATTAAGTAAGTCATTCATGTATGACAATTTCCATGAGAGATAGTCGTAACTGACTAATTTCTCATGATTTCTGAATAGTCCACTTAGCACTCATTGAATCCAGTGATGCTCACAGGGGTGAAGAAGTGGGATTGAAACTAGTGAAATGAATCACATAGCGTCAATCATCACTTTCGGGGCTTACACTTGGTAACCAGGACTTCCCGGGAGGTCACCCATCCCTGAACTCCTCTGGCTCAAGCGCGCTTAACTGTGGAGTTTTTCCCCACAATCAAGCCCACTTAGCTTTCTACCCCATTTGCAAAACCTTAGCAAGTATTGTGCCTCATGAACCATTCAAGTAGAGCTCTCTTTACTCTTTTTATTTAAGTATGAGGGTTTTCTGCAATGTATTATATTAGATATCAATTTTGGGATTCAACTACGTTAAGTAAGTCATTCATGTATGACTATTTCCATGAGAGATAGTTGTAACTGACTAATTTCTCATGATTTTTTAATAGTCCACTTAGCACTCATTGCATCGGGTGATGCTCACAGGGGTGAAGAAGTGGGATTGAAACTAGTCAAATGAATCACATAGTGTCAATCATCACTTTCGGGGCTTTCACCCAGTAACCAGGACTTTCCGGGAGGACACCCATCCTAGAACTCCTCTGGCTCAAGCGCACTTAACTGTGGAGTTTTTCCCCACAATCAAGCCCACTTAGCTTGCTACCTCATTTGAAAAACCTTAGTAAGTATTGTGCCTCATGAACCATTCAAGTAGAGCTCCCTTTAATCTTTGTACATAAGTAAAAGATATGTCTAAAGACGAATCAGTTCAATCACATCAGCAATCTCATGATTTGGATCACTCTGAAAATGAATCCGAATCTAAAAAAGAAAATTGACCAATTTATTCAGGAGACAGAAATGCTAGAGGAGACAAGAAAGAATGGAATAGAAACATATTCTCAAACATCTCAACACATTCAAAATATGCTCAATCAGTCCAATTCACCACAAAAAAAATATCTCATAGATGAATGGAAGGAGTTTTCCAAAGCAATAAAAACTCCTAAAGAGAATCTTAATACTGATCAACTAATGAGTTTCCAGACACCTGAGCACTCCCAAGAGATAGTGGAAACTCTTGATCCATTGCAAAGAATTCCAGCACAACATGATAAAGAAAGCATAATAGCCTACCCTACAGATCAGATAGTTCTACAGATTGAAGATATTCCTTCATTAGATATTTTCTACAGTCCTAGTTACAAGGTTGTAGTTAAAAGAAATAAAAGAAGGAGAATTAATGAAACAAATCCAAAGCCTACAGATGAAGAAGTTGATGTACTATGGAAATATTCCTCAGATGAACCTACTGAACACCTAACCAAATTATCACAGTATGCAGGGGCATATGCTATTGCTACTATCGATAAAGCTACTGAGGTTAGAGTGTTATTAAAACAAAAGGAAGCCAGGGTACAAGAACTTGAGAAGTTGTTGAATGAATAGAAATCCAATTCCAGTGAGCAAGTCAAAGTAAACACAGCCCAATTTCATAAATATATTGAAAGCCTCAAATTGCAGCATGAGACAGAGATTAATGAAAATTAAGCACAACTGGAAATAACAATGACTAAATTATAGAGTCAACCACAATTAGAGCAATTTATCAAAGAAGCATTTGATTTAAACACTAAGTTAAAGAAAGAACAAGAAGTGTTTTTTCATCAAGCTTCTATGATTGATTCTTATTGTGATTCAAGTAAAATAATGATCCAGCAGATAACAATTCAGAAACTTGAATGTGAAAGACTTGAGAAGAAAATTGAAGAGCACATTCAATGGCAAGTTTTAGATTTAGGAAAGCAAGCTAATCTAACTCAAGTAGATAAGCTTCACAAAGAAATTCTATTCACAGAATGGGAAGCGTAAATCAAACAGGTAGAGAAAGCAGCGGCAAAGACATCCAAAATATCAAGCGAGATTATTGAATCTATGTGTGAGAAACTGTCTAAAGCAGAACTTCTTAAAGAAAACATGTATGATGTGTTTTTAGAAACAAGACAGGTAGAAACACAATGGAAGCAGAGAGCAGACACACAGGAGGAAATGATTAAAAAGGTAAATAAGTTTGATCAGGAAAATTACTAGAATTTTCTGACCAAACCTTATCATCAACATCAAACTCTACAGTCTCTTATAGATTCAGCAAAAAAATCCCAGTCAGCAATCTCAAATGCTATTTTCAAGGGAAATATCCGATCAAGGATATCTCAGCCAGCTCAGCTCAAAGCAATGTTAGATATTTGTCAACTTCGTGACCACATTCAGAAAGAAGGGAAAAACTCACAAAATCAGAATTGTTAGTTTAAAATTCCTAGATTGTAGTTTAAGTTAGCTTTTTTAGGAAGGTTGTTTCAAACCTCCTCTATATTTTTGTAATAATTTATTTTAGTTTATAGTTAGTTTAGTATTTAAACCCTTCTCATGCATTTAGAGGAGGGTCTATAAATTTGTCAAAAACATTTTCAAAGAATGCACAATTGTAGGTTTGTGAGTGCTTTGATGAATTAATGGAACACATTCTGTTATCTTTTAACAATTAAATATGTTTAACTGATGTTGCACTAATGTACTCTTTAAATTTCTTGAAAGTGAGAAGGAGCAGATTCATTGTTGTTAGTTTACATGAGTAGAAATTCGTACATATGGTACTTGTATTCACTTGTATTAATTTTTACTTTATATATTGACAGCCATTTTTTTATTTCATTATATGTTTGAAGCGTTATCATATATAAATATTACATGCACTTTTGTTCTAATATTTTTTTATGGTTTCTTATTGAATATGTAATCACACAAATAAATGTGATATTTCTTTCAAAATTCTTCTATGTAAATGTTGGCTCGAGGGGTCCTGACCCAGGTTCAGAGTTCAAGGTTTGCCAACAAACCCCTATACTATTGGCCCTTTCGGTAGTGACCTACTTGCGCAGGTAAAATTCTCACTCGAAGTAGTATGGGTGGGTGCTGGAACCAGGTTTCTGCACCCTGAGAAAGGATAGGTAAGGCAAGCAGAGCTGCGTCTTGCCTTAAGATGTCCAAATCTTCTCAAGAAGGACTTATAGGTCTCTCATTATGGGAATTTTGAGGTCTAAAATGGGCCTCCTAAGGAAATTATAAAATAATAGTGGAAAAAATCAAACAAGATTTGATGACATCATCAAATTTTAGAGGGAAAAATGAAAAAACTACTTTTTCAACTCATATTTTCAACTTATCTCCTAAATTTTTTACTCAAATTTAGAACGGGAGTACTCATTGGATGTGGAATTTAATTCCTCATCCAAGGAGTACCCATTTTGCATACTTTCGATGGGTCCTACTACACGAAAAATGAGAAATACATAAAAAAACGTGATTACAATCACGGTTTTTATGTATTTCTCATTTTCGTGTAGTATAGTTCATAGAAAGTATGCAACATGGGTACTCCTTGGATATGGAATTAAATTTTTCATCCAACAAGTACTCCTACTCGAAATTTGAGTAAAAATTTTGGGAGATAAGTTGAAAATACGAGTTGAAAAAGTAGTTTTATTATTTTATTATTTTTTAATATTTTTACCCTTTTATTTAAAAAATGGTAAATCATCCCCCATGGTTGATATCATCATCTTGAATCCTATTGGTTGTTATAAAGTTTATTTTTGTTGTACATTTTTCTTAGGAGGCCCATTTTAGACCTCAAAATTCCCCTAATGTTTTTCATCCACGTGCGCAAGTTAAATAATACTATGGTGCTCAATAATCGTATACTTCTAAGACAGTAGCTCAATATTGCATAAAACAGAACAAAACAGATCTAGATGCAGCAAAAACAATTACATAGAACTTTCGCAGCTGAATATAGAATACACATAATACAGCAATTACCAGTGATTCACATAAACAGTACACATAGATTCAGTTCTCAAACAACCTTTCTTATTCATCAATTCCTTCTTACAATACCCGTCCCAGCCTACGCACACAGCAGCAGGGTCTGCACACAGCAGGATTTTGGATCTCCGCGCACACAACCAGCAGGAGTCCTTCCCCAAAAACCTAAACAGATCTACCAAACCACAATTCGCATCAATATATCTTCATTCCTTTGACTTACAATTCAAAATGTTCCTCTATTTATAATAATCTACCTAAACTTTCCTATGGTCTACAAACCGTGGTTTTCGGACCCCTGGTTTACCTTTTGACCCATTACAATGCTTTCAGGGCTTTAACCCACCCCAAAACCCCTGTGCTAAACTAAAGATAATAAAAAATATACAAAATCATACCAGTTTCGCAGCTCGTAGGAGACCCTGTTCCAACAGTCCCCCAACGCAATCTTGTGACTTGTCCCGAGTCACTGTGGCCACAGGTCTGCCAATCACCCCTGGAGCTATTTGATGACCAGCATGTGTATCCCACTTGTGCGTCAACATCCTATCCTAGGTGGGCCAATCTTGCCTAAGCCAATTATTCCAGCCATATAGTCATTTAGCCCTATATGGCTTGAGCTGACTACCATTGACATAGCCTAGTAACATGTCACTACGCAGGGTAGCTAGCCGGACTGCTCCACCATTTTTTATTTCTTTAATGGTGTAGGGACCAAGCCAATGCTGTCGGAATTTCCTTGGGTGTTTCACAAATTGGCTATCATATAAGAGGACTAAGTCGCCTGCTATGAATGTCTTTTGGCGAATATGTTGATCATGCCAGGCTTTATCGTGAGCCTTCTGAACCTGCTGATGAAATTTAGCAATAAACCAATCTTCCTCCAATGCCAGAAGCTACGCAAGGAGTTCCTCCATTATATTAGGTTCTGCCATATTTGTAAATTTTGCGATACGTAGGCTAGGAACAACATATTTTATTGGCGTAAAGGCCTCCTTGCTGTAAACCATCCGAAAGGGGGTCCTTCCTGTTAGCTTCTTACAGGTCATCTGGTAGGCCCACAGAATAGAGGGGATGCGTACATCCCAGTCACTACGGTCAACATTGCAGACCTTGGTCAATGCCTGCTCTAGGATTTTTTTGAAAGCCTCGACCGCCCCATTTTCTTGTGGATGGTATGGTGTAATTTTCATATGATGGATCCGGAATTCCTCATTCAGGGCTTGTATCGTTTCGTTAACGAAGTGTGTGCCTCTGTCGCTCATTAGGATCTTTGGGTAGCCAAACCTGGTTAGGATCTACTCAAAGATGAAATGTGCAGCAGTATCTGTAGTACAATCCCTCACCGCTTGTGCTTCAGCCCATTGAGTGACATAGTGAGTGGCAGTAATAATGTAGTGCGCACCTCTCTTCTTGCCTGGCAGATTGATGGGTCCCATAAAATCAATGGCCCATTTTTCAAAGGCCTGCAAAGCCATTTGAGGTTGCAATGGCATCTCATCTCCGCAGGAGGTTCGTCCTGTCCACTGGCACGTATCGCACGATTTACAATAGGTGTGAGAATCTTGATGTAGGGTGGGCCACCATAACCTAGCTATCAAGATCTTTTGGGCCGTCGCTCTTCCTGCATAGTGGCCTCCTGTGACGCCTTCTTTTGCCTCCGCAAAAATGGTTTGTCGTTCATGTTCCAAGATGTATCTGCGCAGTATTTCATTAGGACCTAGCTTGTATAACTGGCCGGCGATGATAGTAAAGTCCGCCGCCCGAGTAACCAACTCCTTCTTCTTCTACACCAAATATTCTACAGGGGCTACGCCTGTAGTTAGGAACTAAATGATATCAACAAAGTGTGTGTCAACAACCTTAATGGTGAACAGTTGCGCATCTAGTAATCCTTCCTCCAAGTTAGTGGGTTCTTCCCCCGTCTCAATACGGGACAGATAATCTGAACCCGCGTTTAGCCTTCCAGGCTTGACGATGATCTCAAAATCGTATTCCTGAAATATCAATAGCCAACAGCAAATCTTCCCCCCCCCCCCCCCCAACACAGGCTTGTTGACAAGGTATTTCAAAGCTAAATTATCGATGAACATCTTAAAGTGTCCGCCAACAGATAGTGTCGATATTTCTGTAATGCATATACCATGGCTAGTCCCTCTCGTTCGGTGGTAGAGTAGTTGCACTCTGCGCCCGAGAGTTTCTAACTCGCAAAGGCAACCAAGTGATCAATATCTCCCTCTCTAGTTTGAGTTAGGACAACACCCAAGGCGATGCCTGATGCATCCACATTTACATGAAATTCCTTTGACCAATCAAGAAAGATTAGTATGGGTGCAAAGATCATCCTCTCCTTGAGTAGCTCAAAACTCTTCTGACATTCATCATTCCAAAAAAAGGAAAAATCATTTTTAAGAATTTTTTCCATGGGTGATGTGATCAGCACATACCCCTAAATGAGTTTCCTGTAATAGCTCGTGTGTCCGAGAATAGAACGCAATTGTTTCTCCGTTGTTGGGACTGCAAGGTTTATAATTATGGCTACCTCTGCAGGATCAACCACTAGCCCTTGCTGGAAAACTATGTGCCTAAGCAGGATTCCGAAAGGCACGCAGAAGATACACTTCTTGATATTCAAGGAAATTTGGTGCTTTCGGCATGCATCCAACATTAATCGCAGGTTAGAGACATGCTCCTTTACCAAGCCGAATATCGTCCAGTCATTGAAATAAACCTCCAGGAACTTATGGATAAACTCCTTGAATACAGCAACTACTACCCTTAGAAGATAGCGGGCGCATTATTGAGACCAAAGGGCATGACTGTATACTGAAATGACCCCCATTCTATTGTGAATGTAGTCTTACTGCGATCTCCAGGTGCAATTCGGATCTGATGGTACCCTGAGAACCCATCGGTGAATGAATAGGCTTCCTGCCTACCCACGCTATCAAGGATTTCGTCTGAGAAGGGCATAGGGAAGGGTTCATGGACACAGGCATCATTTAACTTGCGTAGTTCTACGCAGATGCATATCTCCCCCTTTGTTTTCTTCTCCTGGATAACCATCGGGCTTACCCAATCTGACTATTCCACCGGTTCAATGATACTTGCAGCAAGCATCTTGTCCAGTTCTTCTTTGACCTTTTGCTTATATTTAGGGTTCAGACGGTAAGGCCGCTACTTTACGGGGCGCGCCTCTGGTTTCAGGGTGATGTGCATAATGCCTAGGTCCCTCATAATTCCTTTGAGCTTAGAAACTTTGTCAGAAATAAGTCCTGATATTTCGTAAGTAGCTCTGCAATTTTGTCGACGGTTCCTTCATCCCAATAGTCCCTAATTTTAGCCAATTTAGGATGTTCTTCCATCCCAATATTAACTTTGCATAGCTTGAGAGGTTGAGTCACATCAATATTTTGCAACGGGAGTCCAATGACGGTGCGTTCCCCCTAGGATTCTGGGATAGAGATGTTCCAAGGATTGTCTTCCTCTTCTTCTACTGCCAAGCTTCGACAATTGACTATATCTTGCATCTGTTCTTCCCATGTCAGGACCTCTGGTGTGGCGTGATGGTGCGAGTCATTAAATACAAAAGCATCAATGTCTTGCAGAGCTTCATCGAGTGCCTCTGTCCCCCAAATTAGTCTGAATGTTCCTATAAAGTCATCTTTTAGAATTTCCCAGTGGCGAGTTCGTTGATGTAGCTCCGCATATAAATACCATGCGACGAGGATAGGGCTCAAGGCATGAATAAATAGATGTACCCACTCTTTTGTAGTTCGGTCGAACCATTTGTCTATCCAGGTGAGCAGATGCACGCGGGGATCTCCAGGTTCGAGGAACATCTTGGTGCATATGTCAGCCGGGGGTGCGAACCGCAGGATCATCATATCCCGACATGTCCCATAGTCCTAGAATGCTTCCTTGTGGGTGTCCCACCATCGCGTATGCGTCCAACGCATAGCTATATTAAGGGCCCAGAGCCATCGTTCTCTTGGAACCGTAGCTTCCAGTGTTCTCGGGAATTCTTGGATGCTACCAGACTCATCAAAATGGGGTAGATCTCTTACCTCTGAAGAAATGCAGCAGAGGTCCCTCGCGACTTGAGGACATCGTGGTGCTGAGACATCATGCAATTGGTTTTTCCAATTCTCCATCTCCTCATTAGAGTTAGAGAAGTATTCGTTGTCTGCTTCCCAACATATTACCCCCTCTGTCGTGGGGTTGATCCAATCCTCATTTCACACGGTCAACTTGTAAATGTGATATACCTCTCTGTTACCGCGTACTGGCTCTGTGTAGCATTCTCCTTCCGTAGGATCTAATGGTACTGTCACCCTTGTTCCGTTATTTTCAAATACCATGCTTCTTTTCTTGAGGTTGATGATACCACCCATGTCTATGGCCCAGTCAAGTCCTAAGAGTGCAGGGTACGGGTCTGCATCTTCTACAATCTGAATTACTTCGAAATCCGTCTGAGCCCTGACCCCAGCGATATCTACCATGAGTTTTGATAGTCTTCCCAAAGGTATAATCTTCTGCTGGTTGGCCATATGCAGTTGGATAATGGACCACTCCAATTTGGGTTCTCCCATTTGCTGCCAAGTTTTCTTAGTTAGCACGTTTGCATCTGACCCCAAGTCTAAGACAACCTGATCCATTTCATAATTACTGATTTGGGTAGTTAATCTCATCTCCCTACTGGTACATTTCCTACATCTGCCTAACTTGTGTATGTCCTGAACTTCTGGAGATAGGGGGGACTACCCTGCACAGCTATCTAGTACTACCTGAAGGTTTTATTCGGCCTGTGGATGGCGTAATAGTTTTATACACACCTGCAAGAAGGGTCTCACCTCGCCATCCGCTTCTAGGTGCGCAGGTGTCTGTATAGTCCGCAGAGTAGAGTTTCTTGTCTTAGTACTGTCCTGGTGGATTTTTTCTTGTCCTGGTTCATGGTCCAATCCTTCTTGGTTTTTAGATGCTTGTTGGCTCAGAGGACCCCCTGCATCCTCCTTTGTGGCCATCCTACTGCATGTTGTACTTGAATTTTTTCCCCTTAGTTCGGCCTTAACTCTTTGTACATTTTGTGTTGGTGTTGGATGTTTCTCTCGTATTTTTGTTATCAAGATTGGGCAGTCCTCAATCTCATGGTCTAGCTACCAGAAATATTTACAGGATTTCCTGGTAGGGTTTGGGAAGTCCCTTGCAAAGTGTCCTACCTCCCCGCAATTATAAAAGATTAGCTGCCCACGTCCTCGTCATGCGCTTCCCCCTCAACCTCCCCTGCCCCTTGCTGGGGAGCCACCAAAGCTCACAGGAGATCTAGGTGAAGCAGGGTCTGATTGTACCCTATACAAGCTTCCACGACCTATCACCAACTCGTAAGTGCGATAGTTCTATTCATCATCTCCTACTGACTGGCATAATATACACCATTGTTGCTTTAGTTCGCCCGTACTTAGCCGAGGGTACTAGGTTGTATCGTGTAGCCCTGCTACCCAATAGTCATCGCACCATAACACAGACCTGCTTGAGCCTGGACGTAGCAGACTAGGGCCTCCTGTCTGCATGTAATCTACCAGTAGTGGGCACTGGTCCTTCGTATGTCTAGATGTCTAACATCGTATGCACCATATTTCTGCACTAGCTCCTTTTCCCCATTCCTTCTGTAGGTTATGGATCTCCATGTTCATAGCTCCAAGCTGCTCCTAAATTTGTTGTACTCCTCCCGAATTTTCTTCTATGGGCGCGGCTTCTAGTTTCATGGCAGCTTCCAAAGCTTTTTCCTGTGATGCGAAGGTATGGTGGCCCATAGGTATACGCAAGTGATGTAGCAGCATAGCAATGAACCATTCGGTATGTTTTCTGTCGTCATACTTAAATCCTCCCTCTCTGATCATTTTTTTAGTCTCTGATCAGCTTCCCATATAGACTCAGTTGTTCCTTGCTTGAAATATTTCACGTCTTCTATGATCTGAGAGTAGGACTTGGGTTTTGGGAACTACTGTTTTAGGGCGTCCTTAATATCTTGAATGGATCCGCTCTTGTTTTGAGATATGTACCGCATATACCAATCCAGTGCTCTCTATTCAAAGGCCAGGGACAGATGCGCCCTTTTCACAGTATCTCTCACCACACCTTGCGCAGTCCATACCGAGTCTACAACAAACAAAAATCGGTCCATGTCCTCATCTCCCACACCTTTAAAGGTAGGTAATTTCAAGTGCACTGCCATGTCTCCTTCTGATGAGGTTTCAGGTGAGGTTGTATTCTTACGTAGTTGTGACGTCGGTGTGACTGGCGGGCTTGGCACAACTGTTTCTTCCTATGGGCTATAGCCAGATTTATCCCCTTCTTGATTGGTTTGAAAATACTTACTGCTTCACGTTGTACTTTCGCCCAGAATGGGGCTCATTCACTCGCACCTACTCTTCTTCTTTGTCAGGCTTCTAGTACTCTCTTGTCATTACCTGCTCCCTTTCTCAAAATGCTCCAAGTCCCAGGAATGGAACCATTTTTTGGCTCGAGGGGTCCTGACCCAGGTTCGGAGTTCAAGGTTTGCCAACAAACCCCTATACTACTGGACCTTTCAGCAGTGGCCTACTTGCGTAGGTCAAAGTCTCACCATAGTATGGGTGGGTGTTGGAACTAGGTTTCTGCACCGGAGAAAGGATAGGTAAGGCAAGCAGAGTTGTATCCTGCCTCGAGATGTCCAGATCTTCCTGAGCAGGACTTATAAGTCTCTTTTCGCATCCACGTGTGCAAGGTCAATAATACTATGGTGCTCAATAATCATATACTTCTAATACAATAGCTCAGTATTTCATAAAACATAACAAAACAGATCTAGATGTAGCAAAAACACTTACACAGAACTTTCACAGCTAAATACAGAATACGCATAATACAAAAATTACCAATGATTCACATAAACAGTACACATAGATTCAATTCTCAAAAAATCTTTCTTATTCATCAATTCATCAATTCCCTCTTACAATACCTGTCCCAGTCTACACACACAGTAGCAGGGTCCGCACACAACAAGACTCTGGATCTCCGCGCACACAGCTAGCAGGAGTCCTCCCCCCAAAACCCAAAGAGATCTACCAAACTACAATTCGCATCAATATCTCTTCATTCCTCTACCTTGTAATTCAAAATTTTCCTATATTTATAATAATATAACCTAAACTTTCCTATGGTTCACAAACTGTGGTTTTCGAACCCCTGGTTTACCTTTGACCCATTACAATGCTTTCGGGGCTTTGACCCACCCCAAAACCCCTGCACTAAACTAAAGATAATAAAAAATATAGAAAATCGGACCAATTTCGCAGCTCGTAGGAGACCATGTTCCAACAGTAAACTATTTTGTTAGAAGAATCAGTTTACATAATTTTCATCTCTTTCAACTATTAAATGATCTATATTACTAATAGTTGAAATATATAATTTTAGATCGCATAAAGGAAAAACACCCTAGGTATATACTAGATTAATAATTTAGATAGATGCATATAGATTAAAATCATTATCCATTTGCATGCTATAGTCACAACACCCTCAAAATCATCCTTATTGGGAAACTGGTCCCATTATCCCCAGTCGGAGCCACTATACCAAATGGAAAAAGAGTTGCTTTAAGGTCTGGACCGGGTGGTTTTCCCCATGTTTTGGAAACGGAATTCCGAGGCCTCAATAGGACCCTATGAATTTGTCAATAGTATTTCATGCACGCTTGGTATCTCTCTAAAAATTTATAGTTGTGGGGAGTTTTGAAGGATATGATAGATATATTTGGATTGGGTGTATAAGAGCTCTAGTTGTAGGGATTTACTAATGGGTTCTTCCTCATTCTGGGGGGATGACATTGCCACATATTTTAACATTTCTGTTGTTAGTGCTTTCAAAAACAAGTCAAGGAGAAATCTATCGTCGAAATTGACTTTCCACAATCTACGATGTTTCACCATTCATGGATATGGTCTGATATGTGAATGACAGGTGTTTTTCTGAAATGGGTGAGGAGTTCCATTCGTGAGTCGTGATGAATCGAGAGATAGAATAATGTGAGGAAAATTGTTGTTAGGGCATCGAAGGCTCCATGTGACATAGAAGGCTGGTCAACATACCATTTCATTTCAAACCTTGTAAGGGTGTGTTGAAATAGTCGCAGTCAAATGGTATCATCTATAATATTGTTTGACAAACACTAGAGGTGAAAATTCATGACACAGTTCCCTAGGTATTCACCTTGATTTCCTTATAATTTTGGAATGTTTGAAGGGAGCTTAGTGGGCATGGTTGGCTAATTAAGGGCATGTGAAATATGGTCGTTTGTTAGATTACTTAGATCTGGTAGATTCAAATATGCTAAGAAGTGTATTTGTGATTTATTCGCCATCACGAAATTATTTTGGACAACTATATGAAAATTGGTCCTCTATGGGGAGGCTAGAGGAAGATTACCCTTGTGGGTGCTCCTGGGGCTATCCAAATGAGTGATATGTGGGCTCCCCAAAGGGGTAGCTATTGGTGACCCTTGTGGAGTCGTGAAAGGCATATTTTTTTCGGGAGGGGTCCCTATCAAAGTTGCCCTGATAAAGAAATATCCTATACCGACGGTTGTGCATCATCCTTTGTGCCTAAATGGCGAGAGGCCTAGCACACCTCCCAGTAATGGGGGGAAGGTATAATAAATTCCTAGATCGACAAGGTGCCTTTGGGTCCCCTATGGTGTCAATTAGTGTGACTTAATTTGTAAATTTTGAGGGAAAAATATTTTTATCAATGCAATATAATCACATACATAAAACAAAGTGAAAGTGGAAAGGTAATTTTCCTTTATATTAGACTATGTGATCAATCAAGGAAAAAAGGCTTTTGTTTGTTTGTGTATGATAAAAATCCTATGTAGTCCTGATCATCCTTATCGCTCTTAAAGTAACTAGGCCTTGAGGAGATATCTTCTGATGGGTATTGGGGCCAATGTCTAGAAATAACTGGTGACGCCTTCCAGCAGCCGAAGAATCAACCAAGGTAATGTAAATGAGGATCGAGTGTTTCCCACACCATCATCTATACAAAAAGAATGCCCTATATTTTGGTCACTAAAATACCTTCGTCCCACGTGAGAATTTGAGTCTTTATCTTCTTGGTACTCAGTTACTAGTACCGAGCACTAAATGTTCGAGTAGCCCGAAAGAGTATCGCATGCACTGGACCTAAGCTAAACCCCCTCTTAATAGAATCTATGTTATGCTCAGGTAATATTTTTCGTGGATGATTGAAGGACTCCCTAGAAGTCAACTTCTATGTTTCATAGATGTAAAATGACCATGGAAGCTTATGGGATCCCTGCCCCCAATGATCTTAACCTGGACTATTAATTATTTTATGACCCCTGTGGGGAGAATTAGTTGGTTCAAGTTATCGTTGCTTTAAATTGTCTTGACTTTTCTTAGGGTGTGAATGGTTAAGAAAAGGCAAGCTAAGCACAAAAATCTCTGAATAACATATGCCTTCTTATACCAAGCTTACAAATGATTAGTGTGTGGCTAAGTGAACATACAAAAGTTTGATAAGATGCAGATATGTGATGATCCTTTACTATATCCATATAATTACACTATGTGTTTTGCATAAAATAGAAATGATTTTTTGATAATGGGCCTCTTACAATTCTTCTACTTACACTATGTGGAACTAAAGGGAGATGGATAATTCAAATGATTTGAGAAAGCATTCATGTGCAAGCCCAAGTTCACCTAGAGGTGCAAGGGAAGCAGACATTACTTGCTTCATTTACTAACATTTGAACCTAGTCCCAAGACTAATGAAAATGAAAAAAAAAAATAGCTTGTTTAGTATAAATAATTTTGGATGATGGGCCACTTACTCCTTCACTAATTAAACTATGTGGTGTGCATAAAATTCAAAAAAATAGTTTTAAAAAGATGTGTGGAATTTGGCCACTTACTCTTCTCCCTAATTAAGCTATGTGTGTTTTTTGCAAATATAAAAAATAAATAAAACTCGAATTTCTCTACTAATTATGGTTAGCACAGCAACTAGTCAAACTAAAAAATGGAATAACACAGTGCAGTGGTGAAGGAAATTCACTAAAGGCTTCCAATCACCTAAAAAAGTGAAAAAATACAAGACTTTTTTGGCTTTTTGGAACACTGCATGTATTATTCCCACACAAACATGAAGCAACGCATCTGTCAGAGCCAAAAGCATGCGGTCGAGAACAAAGAGACAAAAAAATTGCTTTTTGAAGCTCAGAACAGGTCCAAAAATGTCCTGAAAATTTCCCAGAAAGGTCCTAAGCACCTTGTAGTTGGTTATGCAGAGACGAGGTCCTACAAAACAACCATTAAACCCAAAAAATAAACCAGTGGAGTCGTCAATTGTATGTTAGGTTTTTTTATGGAAATGGAGTACCAAATAAGACCTCTTTAATAGTTGATTGTTCCCTGCAAAGGATCGCAGAGATAGTTGGTGTTGTTACTAATAGACTTTAACGAAGAAAAGCATGATTAGTACTTAACGTAATGCATGTATAAACATAAGCCTAAACAAAGGAGACAAATAAAACAAAATACTCAATGGAGAAAACATGTAAATATATCAATGGATAAAGACCACCTTTATTGACTACTGGTGGTAGAAAAATACAATAGAATTCTAAAAAACTTGAAGAGAATCCTTTTAGCTATGGAGATCAAATATCCTCAGCAAGGAGGTCCCTTTCCTTGATCTCTTTGCAAGCTTCTTCTCTCTCTCAAAATAAGTGTGAAGACTCTCCAATGGTGTACTTCTCTTCTCTCACTATGATGTTGGATTGCTTAGAAGAAATATGGCCAGCATGCTAGTGCTCTCACTTCCCTTTCTTCAACAGTGAAACGCGGTGTTGCTCTGGTAGCAATTTGGCCAACATAAAAATGTCTCATACTTTTCTCTTCACATGGCTTATTTATATATAAATTTTTGAACTTGTCTTCCCTCACTTGGCCCAAGAGTTATAGTGACCTAAGATTAGGACAAGAGATTCCTTTGAGGGCTACATATCTTCAAGGAGACCTCAAGTCAGTTGTCCTTGACTTCCCATGAAAGAGAATCAACTCCCCAAGTGTGGGAAATGGTCTCAAGCAATGACATTTCTCCATCCTCAGGACCATGCGGTGATCGAATAAATAGGTGCGTGGTCTATGAAAATTACCTGTGTTGCTGGTGCGCGGTCAAATATTTCTCACATAACCTTAGGAAAATTTTAAATTTTTGTCCTTCCATGATGTTCTCTACACGAAAATATTTATTTGTACCTTTTTTGGGGAATTTTCTAATGTCTCTTGCAGTGTTAATATGAACACTCGAATCTGAAACCCTTTAAGACATCATTTGCACAATTCCTAGGTGTTCTGACATTCTGGGCTTCTAGGTTGGCCACCTCTGACAGCTTCCTCGCCTGACGGATCTATGTGAAGAAATAAATCTCCATCGTCATCTCTCAACAAAACCTCGGTGCCATTTACCGTTAAGTCCCTAGCTCTATTTCAAATTATCTTTGAGGCCCCAGGCTCTACGACCTTTCTTCCCCTTCATTATGACCAATCACGAGAGGGTAATCTAGTTCCACCAATTGGAAGCCTCCCTTGACTAGGTTTTTTACCGTCCATTGGATAAGGTTATCCAAACTTTCCTATAAGTTCATAGCCTCACTCATTTGTGTTGAAACAATGATTTCCTTTGCATTCCCTCCTTGACTCGATCAAAGGGTCTCAACTTTGCATCGTATAGTGTCTTAGATGGAGAGCTACAATCTCTGCCACCGCTCAGGATTCTTCGAACTAGCCTTGTTGACTATGGCTCTTTCTCAGGAATCTGGTAGAATCCCAGACATGCTTCACAGTTTCATAATGATTCCTTTGGTTTCCTAGAGTGATCTATAATTTTATCCCTCTTGAGCTTGAGTAATATATTCCCCAGTGATTTCGTGGCTCGCGATTCATCTCTTACCACGTGGAGGGAAGGCCACCCAAAGCATCATAGGCACTTTTACATGGATTACCTACCACAGGCTTGGCACAAAATCTTGAGAGATTCCTACCTCTCTTGCCACACGCCGATGGTACCATACCTGGATTCAAGCCTCCAAGCAATTACATTTCAATACGCGGAGACATCGAGTTCCTTGGAAGCCACCCTAAGACGCTAACAACAGTGATCCATCCTACTAAAAAAAGCAAAGCTGAAAGAAATTCAAGTAAATTTGGGGGCTCAACTGATACCAGGGAAAACTCCCTTTGACATTAATGCAGTTCTTACCATGCCACATAGAAATTTGTAACTTGACAACAAATGAGGCATAAATGGATACAAACCCTAGTATATAAAGAGTCTTCCATGTAATCTTCACATTAATAAAAAAATGTCTTAGAACCCACTATTATTTAGGTGTCAATCCAAGCTCTCATGACTTGTTCATGATTTCTAACGATTTTTGTCTCTTTATTAATCATTTATTTATGTGTTTCTTCTCATAATACTAAACATGTATATAAATGTAGACTCATCACAACATTGTGGCTTGATATTTATTGTCATATGCTTTATTATGCCCTGTATGTATAAAATATTTTGTGTCTACCATTAGCAATCATTAGGCACATTTTGTTTTCCAATTTCACACACATACATCTATACATTGAGCATATGTGTGTGTGTGTGTGAAAGTATAATCGACACAATCCAGAACCACGTCTATCTACAACAAAACGAAATGATTCATCAGAAGATAAACACCATAAACATATACTTATATTTGAATATGCAGAGAAATTAAGCCTGGAACAAGGACTTTCCACCCAACCATAGATAGTTCCATCCACACTTACTTACAACCATCCCCCCCCATCCAGATTCTAGAGTCTAGGGGGGGTTGCTTGCTCCTAGGACTAGCACACCAACTACCACTGTTTTCAAGGCTCCAGAGGACTATTTTCCTCAATCCCACTAGTTCAAAGATACTTTCTTGGCCAACAATAGGAGTCAAGAGGTGACCAAACTCACCCCCAATTGTACACACAGGGATTCACCCCGTTCTATGGAGTCCATAATCCACCATACCATCTAGGAGGTAACCACAAGTCTTCATTTTGTTCTTCCTCTTATTTTTCTTCCAGATGGTCTTCTCCCAAGCTTTTACAGGGCTCTAGAGTTTATTTTCTCAACCCAAAACCACCAGGGGACCAAAGCTATTACAAGGCTCCAGAGATTCCATCCCAACCCACAACCTCGAGGGACACAAGTTTTTGCAAGGCTTTAGAGACCTCTATCTCAACCCATGACCTACATGGATCCAAGTTTTTATAGTGCTCCAAGGATCCTATCTCAACCCATAGCCTCCATGGACCCCAAGCTATTACAGGGCTCTAGAGATTAGTGACTCAACCCACAGCCTCCAGGTTTTATATCCAATCCCCTTCTCTTCTCTTCAATGCTTCTTGTTGGAAGCTCTTGATGAATCCTTTTTCCTTTTTCTTTTTGATATCTCTATTAATCTGTATTTTTTTCTCCTACAGCCAGTGCCTCCTTCTATCTTCTGCATTGATATTTTTCTTGGCCTACTCCTTGGCCACCATTACTATTGTGCCCTTGTTGGCCCGTAGTGCATATTCCCTCCATAAAATTATTGTCCTTTATTCATTGTGGTTTCTTATCAAGCAACATGTGCATGCATAATTCCTCTTGCATTTCATTTAATTTCAAGAGATAATTCATCAATTCATGCACCAGCCATCCTTTAATGGTTGTCGTGCATTTTAGGTTTATTCCTTGCATAAGAAAGAATAACGTACCAAGAAATAAAATTCATCTCCAAATTTGGAATCTGTGTCCCTTGACTCATTCACTTTTTCTTGATTTCAAATGTTTCAAAATATTTACAAATGCATCTTGTACAAGGATTTGGGTGGGGTTGTCACAGAAAATACTTTTCACCTTGGCTCCTCCTACCAAACATTAGAGAGGAAGATAGTTCTTTTGGAGGAGCAATTGGTTTCTCTAACACTCCACTACTGGAGCTAGTGGTGTTCATTGTCTTGATGTATCTTGGAAATTTTGCTTAATTTCGAAGCTCGTTGAGCCAACACACTTTCATGTGTATGTCGTAAATGTTGTAATACTATTATTTGAATGTTTGCGATGTATGTTGTTTTCATTTGTACTAAGTAAATTGAACTATTTTGGTAGATTTGGTACTTATCTTGTTAAATATGTGTTGTATGTGTTTTAAATTTTTTTGCTTCTATGTGAAATATTTCACTAGTTCTCCAACGATTCATTTATTTGTACATGCACATGTGTATTTTCTAGATTAGTATGATTACTTGAATTTAAAAGGCTCAATTTTCTCTCCCCTTTTGGTAGAATAACCTTGATACATTCAGTAGTTGAACATTCCATGAGGCATACTCACTTGCTAATCAGAAATTACTAGTGTATTACTCTCTTGTGTTGAACATTCCACAAGGCATATCTTTAAGAATATATCAAAGTCAGACCTTATTTCCGGAAGGGCTCCCACACCAAATGGTTCTAAGTCTAATTGGAAATTTTCATTAAGGAGACCCCATTTGCATGTTAGAGGTATCCATCACCGTCAACCTTGTGGAACTAGAAGGAGGGATACCACCTTTTTATGGCTTAAAACTCTTTGCATCCTAACAAACATACTTCCACGCAAGGTAGCAACATTCCCATTTCCACTCCCACTCATACTCTTGAAAATTAATAAACTATTAAATCTAGTCTGAGACAAGCCTTTGAGGTTACTTACGATCAACTCCAGACTATACGACCCATCACTTGTTAGTTTGTGAGAGCTCTTGGTTTCCTTCTTGTTGCAATTTTTCCTCATAAGTATATAAAGAAAGAGGTGTTTCCCATTGGAATACTTGTTTTTTTGGTAAAATATTTGTTCATTGCAACCCTTGAAGATTTGGTTGAACATATATATAAGCAAGGGGAACTTCCACCTATTGAGGAGAACCTATAGAGTGAAGGAGATGATTTTGAATTTTCTAATGAGGAGCACCCTGATTACATCACAGATCCCAACGGTGAGGGAGAATATTTTTTCTAATTCAAAATAATAGGAGGAGGAAAAATATGAGGCCATGACTAACATAGATTTGGATTGGATGGCCCAAGGGCCACTTGCTCTTCCAGAAAATCTTCACAAGAGTCCCAAACATTCAGAAAAGTTGTCGTCAATTTTTTACCCAAACAAGAAGACTAAAGTTGAAGATCATATAGACGAGTTCTACATGCATTTATGGATGCTTGAGGTACGTTTCAATCATGTCACTTACAGACTCTTTCAATATAATTTAGAAGGTAGAGTGTTTGTATGGTATAACAGTCTTCCATCCAATCCAGTCTGAAATTGGAGGGATTTTAAGAAGTTGTTTCTTGAAAAGTTCTCTGACGATAAGAATCATGCCATGTTGTTGAAAGACCTTGGGAATTTAAAAGTGGAGGATAAATATAGAATCAAATATTTTGATCAGAGATTTATGTGATTTTTGAACAAGTTCCTCGTTGATGTGCAAACTCATGATGACATCATTAAATATTATTGCACATCCACCTTGTCGACTAACATTTATGTTTTTGTAAAGAGAGTTGTGAAGGAAACATTGGACTTAAACTTTGTAGAATCTATTGTTGTAGAAAAATACTTGTGATATATTGGAGTCATCGTAGATAATGTGGATTTCAAATACTCCAAGGAAGTTGGTAAGGAAACCCAAGCCTCTTCTAGTAGAACAAAAGACAAAGACTCTCTCAACATGGAAGGCTTGACCAAGGATCTGAATTTTCTCACGAACGGCGTTTCATAATTGAATAGATGTTAAAGTGAGGAATCAACTACCAATATAAAGTCTTCTAGGCCACCATTATACAAAATAAAAAATAAAAATTCACAACAGGTCAAATATGCTAAGAGTTCCAACACAGTGTTCAACATCGATAATTTGGGCATGGATAATTTCTAAACTTTCCATCAAGAGAAACATTTAGAGAAGACATGCCCACAGTGGAATCATAATATGAAAAATATGATGGTCAATATTGTTGATACCTTATTGATAGAATAACAATATGAGCAGAAGCAAGTAACAAGTGAAATGTCATGACCGAATATAATTCCAGTGCTATAAATTCAATGAACCAATTCAATATTATATGCAACACTAACAAAAAAAATGTTGATCAACCAGAAATGAGTGAAACTCCTCCCAAGCAGTAAACCGGTCATTACAATCTGAGGAGCAAAGGACCTATTTCTAAGTAGGATATTAAGAAGCAATTGCTGCGCGTAATTCTTCCACCTTTAAACCTGGCTCAAAATTCATAGAACAAGTCTAGAGGTGCTCCTTCTTTGAAGAACACTTCCAGAAGCAACAAAACAAGTCCATCACTCCTGCTACAATGGATAAATTTACACCACCTGACACATCAGCACATTGCATTGCGATGGTAAACATTTATTATAACATTGTTGAAGATATGAAGAGAGCTCGTGTGAAAAAATCGCTCTTAAAGCTCGCAAGGATAAGAGGCCAACATGAACTAATTCTCCAAGCACTCTCATCACACACTCCGACAAGTAAAGAATTTTCTGCATTGTAGGTAATGTTTCGTAACTCCACGGGATCCTTGAATATATTGTAAATTTAAATTCCAACACTCTCTTCCCACCATTTTTGTTAACTATTTAGTTGATTCTGGTGCATCCAAAAATGTTATTCCATTGTCAATTGCTAAGAAAATTAATGCAAAATGGGATAAAATTGATGCATGGATCATACAATTGGACAAATTACTTCTCTATGTTATAGGTGAACTCAATAATGTTCCTATCCTCAGATTGTAGGCTTTTATGATTCATTCTTCAAGCAGAACTCTTCCGGATAAATCACATAAATAATTTATGTTCAACATGTTGCAAACCCCTATTGAGGTTCATCATCAGGAAAAATATGGACATTGAGATCAACAAATCATATACTTATAGAAGATATGTAACGGTAAGATCCTAACAGTCACTAGGATAAATATTATAATAATCAAAAGTAACCTTATAGAAAGTCTAAAAAATTATTAACATAAACTATATATTAAGGGTTTCTGATGAAGACCATCTTGTGAATGAGAAAATCCATCTCCTTAATGTTTTTAAAAAGAATGGTTATAATAGATACCAGGGTATCAAAGATTTTTTAAAAGTTAGTCGGAGCCCTAGGACTAAGAAAGAGTCAGTTGAAGTTTCCTCTAGTGTCCAACTTCCCTTTATCCAAGGGACTACATAAAAGATTTTTTGGATTCTTAGGAGGCACAAGTTTTTTAAACCTTTAGACCCTTAAAAGCCATTCATGGCTCCTTAAGATACATCAAATACCCTGTGGATCCTAAAAACATGAAGGGTGTTTATTTGATTCAATATTCCTGTGGAACCCCCTATATTGGAGAAACTTGTTGTTTCATATATCAAAGGTTTCAGGAGCATGCGGATGAAATAAGATATTGTAGTGCTCACTCCTCTACTTGGATGAACATATTGAAAATACAAATCGCCACATTTGTTAAGAGGATTCTCAGGTCCTTGCTAGGATTTATCATTTTGATCACTGTAAATTAAGGGAATCCATCAAGATAGAGAAAATATCTAATACACTAAATAGGGACGATAGATGGAATATCAATAGTTCATGGGTCCCATCCCTATATTCCTAGGCCCTTTCCCTTTTTTTTCTCCCCTCCTTGGTTTTCGTCTCATGTCTTGGTTATGTCTTTATGTGGATTCTTCTAGTTTTTTTCCATTATTAAGTTGTTCATATATATATACATATACATATAATTATAATTTTATTTTATTTATTTTTAATTATTATTATTATTATTTAGAATCCTCCTTTATCATTTTAACTATATTTTTTGTGTTTTTTCTATTATGTATTTTATTCATCCTTTAGCTTTCCATTTTATATAATATTATTTATTAAGAATTTTGGTTGTTTTTCTTTTTAATTTCTTTTATAATGTGTTTAAATAAGAATGATCATAGTTATAAGTGTATTAATGTTCATGTTTATATATTATTTTTTATTTTGTTAATTTATTTCTCTTTTTATTGTTTCTTTAGGTCATTTCTAATTAGTTAATTTATTATTTTATGAAGATGATAATAATAATAATAATAGTAATTATTTCTATAGGTTTCCTTAAAAAACAAATTAATAATTAATAATCTAATAGTTAATATATAGTTTATGTTAATAATTTTTTAGACTTGTTGTAACATTCCTTTTGATTATTATAATATTTATCTTAGTGACTGTTACGATTTTACCCCTCTATCTCTACTATAATTATATGATATGTTTATCTCACAGTTCATCTTTGTCTTGATGATGAACCTCAGTATGGGTTTGAAACACGTTGACCCTAAATTATCGATGTGATTTATCCAAAAGAGTTTTTCTTAAATGTTGTTATTTGTCTCTCATCTTAACATAGAAATCATAGTGTATAAATATTGTTGTTGTGGAAATTCTAGAAGCCTATGGATTATTGCTAAGCAAAGATTGGTCCAGTAAAATTCAAGGATACTTTGCAACGGACTGGTCTCATTTTTGGCTTCCATATAAGGGCAGAAATAATCATATTTGAGTTGAAAGCAAGCCCTACATGAAGTGTGCCATGACACAACTTGAAGAAAAAAATGAACCAATGGGTTTCGTAGAAGTGACTTTTGTAAATTTCTTTTTGGAAGAAGATCATGATGCTATCTAGCTCATATTTCGCGAGTCCCACCAAATACACAGTTGGAAATCCTTCCTAGAAATCCAACTGGTGATAATTGTAGGTTTTAACACTGTACATATATTATCTGCAAATGAATTCTGAAAAACAGAAAATAAATAATAGCGAGAGCATAAAACATGAAACAAATATACACAAAGATTTTTCCCCTAGATCCCAAATTGGGACTACCAGCTTGATTTTTCATTATATTCCTTTTAGTTTTACAACACATATATATACATGTCGAAGCATTCATAAACTCCAACCCATTAACCCTGGATTAGAACATAACCTTAGTTCCCTTGACCGGATCTACAAAATACTAGGGCAGAAAACCATCATGCCCCAAAACCATGTGCAAACCCATGCACAAAACCATAGGCATGTGAGACTATTCGTGGAAAGAATATAACACATACGTAACAATAATGACATTTGTAGATTAGATGTAGGTAGTACTATTGTAGCTCATAGCTCTAGAATTTCTGATTCTTGGATTTTATATTTTGACGGTTTGAAAACACAAGAGGTCTCTGGAGATGGTTTCATTTTATTATACCTTCAATAGAGAAAACATATGATATCTTTTCGCTTGAAATTTGAGTGCACCAACAATATTGCAGGATGTGAATCACTCATCTTGGTTTTGAAGAAAATTATTGACCTCAAAGTTGGTATTCCCAAATCAATAGGTGACTTTGAAATCGTCATATGACAAGTACAGAATACTATACACTATGTGTCACCTAATATAAAAAGTTATCGAAAAGAGGTATGGCATTTGATTTTGCAATTCCAAGCTTTCAATATTGTTTATTTTCCTATAATATGTAATGTTGTTGCAGATAAATTAGAAAATTTTGTAGTTAGGTATCCACCACTTAGGGATGGATTTTCTATTGAAATTATTTATAAGTCATTTGTTCTTGATAATATCACAAACTTTCACGTTTTCAATGACAACCAACAGATACTAGAATTTATGGTGAATTTTGATCAGTTAAAAGACACAACCATTGATGTGGGTGATCACAATAACGCATTTCACGATGCAGTCCAAGCCAACAAAGTAAACCCCATGCCCATGGGCGTGGTTTCACTTTAGAAGCTTTATGACTTGCAAAATCTCTTTAAGGGAATAGTGAATGCGAAGACTCATAGCTCAACTTTGGCACATGAACATATTAATCTTGGTATAGAACGAGATCTGAAGTTTTTCAATCTCGGTACTTGTTGCACACCTCAAGAGAGATGAGCTTTCATTTTCCTTTTCAATAAATACAAATATTTTTTCGTGTGGACATACGATGACCTCAAAACTTATGACATGCAATTAATCTAGCACGTAATTCCCATCAAGGAAGGGGCCAAGCCTTTCTAGCGGAAGTTGTGTAAAATTAATCTGACACTTGAGCCTCTCAATCAGAAAGAGGAAGTTTTTGGATGCTTGGATCATGTTTAAAGTGTGAAATTCAACGTGGGTCTCAAATTTGTTCCTAGTGCGGGATAATTTTGGAGAAATACGCATGTGAGTAGATTTTTGCAATCTTAATCATGCCTCAGATAAAGACAACCATTGAGTGTCATCGATGGAACAGATCCTACAGATAATATCAAGGTCTAAATTTTTTTTCTTGTTGGATGGATTTTCGGGCTTCAACCTAGTTCTAATGTCAAAACCTAATAGACATAAAACGACATTTTGAACCAAGTGGGGTATGTTTTCCTTCAAGAGAATGTCGTTTGAACTCATTAATGTTAATGTAACTTTTCAACATGCGATTGACATTTCATTTCTCAGTTTTATTGGACAGAGCGTAGTGGTCTATCTTTATGGTGTAATGGTGTTTTTGAAAATAAGATCTAACCACTTGTGCCATTTAAAGTATATTTGTGATTGATTTCATAAATATTGGATATATCTTAATCCCAAGAAGAGAATTTTTGTAGTATATGAGGGAAATATTTTCAGCCATATTATCACAAAAAGAAGGATTAAGGTGGACCCTGAAAGGGTCAAGCTATCATGCAAAATCCCTTCCCAGTGAAAAATAAATCCATGCAACCCTTCTTAGGGAAAATCAATTTCCTCTGCAATTTCATCTCTAACTATGCCTACACTTAGTTATTTATTTTTGGTGTTTCCTACTCTAATCCGATCAAGTAAGAAGGGCAAGGGGAAAATCTAAACAAGTAAACCAATATTAGATGTTTTATATATGCTTCTCTGAAGTAACAACCTCTTCTTCTCTCAATAATTTGGGACCCCTATTCTACCCATGAAATGAATAAGTGTCAATGTGCAATCCTCTATAAAATAAATAAATAAAGGGTGAAAGGATAGAAATTATTCCTGCATAGGGAGGTGAAGAAAGAAAATATGCCCGGGTATTGTCCAGACTCACTAGAAATGAAGCAATTTTTGTGTTCCTAAAGTGATTGTGTTGGGGTATTACCCAGGCTTGCTGGTAGCGGAGCAACACTAGAGATGAAAAACTATACTCTAAAAGTCTAAAGCTATCAAATCACATTACCCTTCTCCTGATTCGAAACATTGCGATATCGTTGGCTCTATGATTGTGTTCAACTGAGCAAGGATAAAGGGTACTATGGTTATGCATGAGGTAAGTGTGGAAACCAAAGTGATCTGAATGATGAATCAATACTCCCTAAGGAACTATAATTTGCACAAAATAATTAATCAAGGGAGAGAAGTTGGAATTATACCATTGTTTCACCAAATTTTGGCCCACATCCAAATTTTGGAGCCTAATTTGACTTTGTATGTTGTCATCGCAAGTATTAAGACTCATCACATTTTTTTCTATAAGTATTCTTGTCCCATTTAAAATAAAATCAAAGTGTCTTCTTTTAGCATGGTAAGCATCACACATCGCACAAATCTAGTTTCGTTTGTTTTCAATGGATTCTATTTTTGTTTATGATTCGTTCTTATCATGTAGAAATGTATTGCATTCATTTAAAAATTTTCAAGAATTTTCGCACAAGTTTCATCATTGTCATCACAAAGTGTATCTATAGTGTTGCACTTGGGGTAATTCGTTGCATTAAGGGAAGTATGTTGTTCATGTGTTCTAAGTGACCAATGTCATGTCATCAATTTTTATAAGTGTGTGGTAATTCTTAACTCTTATAATTTTTCACTCTAGTCTCATTGGTCCCATACTTATCCAGATCTGGAAAAATTCCCAACCGAGAAACCTGGCATCACTCTGCCTTCTTGAACTGCACACTGCATAGTCTCAGTTATCAAGTTTCAATGTTGCAACTTGTAACTATGAAATGCACAGTCCCTAACTCCTATAACTATGCATTACGCAGTCTCAGTGCTCAGTCCCAACTCTTGAGCCCCATAACTATGTGGTCCCTACCTTCAGTCGGTCTCCTCTATGCATTGCACAGTATCAAGCATCAAGCCTCAACCTTGAGCTATTTATATTTGCAACTACATAATCCATTGGCGTCTATCCCTCCGGAAATTCTTATTGGGCATATTCAAGCCTCAATTCCTCATCCTAACCCCTTGATCCCTTCAATTGCACATATGATTAGCCTTTTCCTACCTGAATTGCACACTTCGCAGTCTCAAGGCTTAGTCCTGACCCCTAACCTCCTGAGCTACGCAATTGCACAATCCTTGAGCCTATCTTCCAGCTTGTCACTCGGTTCTAGCTCATTCAGTGGCTATCATGAATAATATTATACTAATGGTTTATTGAACTGATATTGTCTTTTCATGAGTGGATTTTTGTTGCAGGTATTCTATCATGTTATGACAGGTTTATGATGAAGGAAACGGATAAGGAGACCATGCTACAAGACACCTTCAAAGCTGCGAAAACAAGTAGATCTGTCAATAAATACAAAGGGATACCATATTGCAACAATAGTTGAAGATTAATGTTTCAAATGAAGCTTTCCACTAAGGGAAATTCAAAACTTTGTGGAAGGGTCACTTCATTGTCAAACACTTTCTTATGAGATGTGCTTGTATCTTGGCCTAAACTAATGGAACTTGTCTCAAACTCCTCGTAATGTTATTTATCTCAAAACATATTAGCCTTAGAAACATATCTACCTACCCCCTTGGTTTTGTTATAAATATTGTTTTTTTCTTATTTTCTAAACAACATGATAGTATGGTATCTTTATTCCTTCCCATCACCTTTCTTGGAAAATGGATCATTCAGATTCCACTAGCATACTAACTCAATTTCATTAATGATGCTATTTAATGGAATTAAAATCTTACCTCTATGGCCTGGGCCATTTATTCCCGATCTTAAATTCTACTCCATTCAAGCAGAGCCTATATCAAGCCATCTACAAATAACCAAGTTGAATATATTATCATCATACTATTTTTAACTAATATCATCAATTTGAACATTAAACACACCAAATATGTTACTTCATTTCCATATTTTCATCATGAAATGGAATAACACATTCTAGGTTCGTGATCCTCACTTATTTTTAAAATACCTGTAATTAAGGTTTTTATCCAAGAATTATGACTACATCACTTTCATGCACATTTGTAGCATTCAAAAAAAAAAATCAACCAAATTATAAACAAAATTCTATATTGTAAATCATCACATTAAATACATTATTCATAATTATTATGTATCCATAACATGTGTTTTTTACCCATAAAAGTATATCGAACATGGACCTATAACATCACATAAATAAAATCAACACATACATCACACCAATAAAAATAGAGATATGAATCAACAACACAAAAATATATGTGTGTGTGTGTACATATTTCATGTCTATACATTTTGGTGGTCATCCCTCTAGACATAGTAAAAAATAGTGAGTCTAGAAAGATACAAAAATAGGGGCATCATCTATCCTTATGCCCTGCGTATGTACAATAGAAACCACACATGCATGGGTGGAAAATCTATATGACCACCCTGAGCACCCCTCCTTCTTTCCAAAGGGATATCTCTAACATCCCTATCTTAGGGTAATTCTATAGCAGAAGGACAAGGATCATTGTTGTACTTTCCACTATGGTTGACCTCAAATTTTTTCACTACTTTCGCTGTGGAGGCACACACACCTCCACCACATCCTCACATAGGGATGTTGAACCCTCCTTTGGGACACCCTGGAGGACTACTACCATGTGTTCTCATAGTTCAAAATCATGTCATTACAGCCTCTCCACATCATCTCAAATATATTAGATCTCTTCTTGATCCTTGTCTATGACCCCTCCATGTAGTGCATGTGAAGTTCCAACCTCTTGATCATGGTGACCTCTATGTCATGGTTGTAAAACCTCCTCTATATCATACTTTTAAGTGGAACTTATTCAATCCACCCTATTGATGGGGATCCATCATCTCTACCTCAAGCTCCTCCCCTCAACTCATATTCACCATGGGACCCTCCCATCCTCATGACCCCACATTCATAAGAACAAATCTAGGTAAAATTCAGCATTATATCATATATAATTACATCATAAAAATGATGATAATAATAATTTAAAAATGCATAAATAAATACATTATTCATACATATTTCCCTTTAGGCATCTCCCACGGTCATGATGGTATTTGGATCCTTCCAAAAATCCATCCCCATATATGGAAACTAGAGGATAATATGTAGCATGGATAGCCACCATTTCTCTACCATAGTCATCTAGTATCATCCACTCAAACCCCCTCCCTTTCTAATCATAATCCCTCCCAACACCTCATCCTCGGCCAGGAAGGTGGGGTCACATCAACCTTGATCTAGGGTAAAAAAAAAATAACTCACTCCTACAAAAGAGTGAGTCAAATGTGAACTCATGTAGCTCTCCCTATACATTGTGATTTAGTTGTGATGCCATATTGGCTTGCACTTTATGATACCATCAAAAAAAGGTCCCCTAAATTGTCCACCCAATAATTCCCATCTAGCCCTCTATCATTCGATATGTATTTTTCTTGTAATACATCCTCAAAATTTGATACAAGGTGTACAATTAATGAAATAAAACGTAGGAGAGTAAATGGAACACACAGATAAATATAAAAGATTTGGTGGAAACCCAACTTCTATTAATAAATAAAATTATATAATATTGTAGAACATAGATTGGCTAGAATGTTGGTAGATATATCTAAACATAAAGATATGGAATCTATGTGCATTTGAAAAAGATATAACAAGAGGACAACAAAATGGCCTTTTAACATAAATAAAAAATGATAGAGGTCCAAAAACCTAACCCTAAAAGATGAAACACCTAAAGATTTAGAGGCCCCAATGGGTCTAATTGGTACATCAACATCCCAAGGTAGTAAATTTTTCATACTATATATGTTTGGCACTCTCAATATACCATTTTCACTACAAGAAAAAAGGACATTGGTGAGGTTTGAAAAATGTCACCATAAGCTCATTAGTGACGGTCAAAAGAGCCTTCGTCACCAAAAATTGAACGTAACCAAAGGTGGCGTCACAAAAAGTATAGGTGTTATGGTGGCATTCAAGCTTCATCACCAATAATGATTTATAATGACTAATAGTGATCGTCACCATTTCATATGGGAAATGGTGATGGACCTTAGCCTCCATCACCAAAAAACTGAACGTCACCATAAGTGGTGTTGCCAAAAGTATAGGTGTTGTGGTGACATTCAAGGTTCGTCACCAATAATGATTATAATGATGGATAGTGACCATCACCATTTCATTTGAACAACAACGATTTATGGCGGTGGACCTTTCATGGTCATCACTATTGATGCATATATATATGGTGGCGGTCTTTTACCGTCACCATTTCATAATTTGGTCAGGGTCAAAAAATGTCACCATAAGCTCATTGGTAAGGGTAAAAAAAAATCACCATAATCTCATTGGTGAGGGTCAAAAAATGTCACCATAAGCTCAATGGTGATTTTCAAAAGAGCCTTCTTCACCAAAAATTGATCGTCACCATTCCATGTGAATACTAGGGCACGATGGAATCGAACCACCAACCTCTTGCCTGCAAAGAAGGTGCTCTTCCATTAAGCTAACACCCTTTAAAAAATTAGACTTTAAAAAATTAAACCTTGAAACTATATAAATTGTAAATTATACAACTTTCAATAAATTATAAAACTTTGTAAAGTCTTGACAAATATTTTACTAAACAAGAAAAATAGCATCAAAGTTGTAGGTCCCTACCTAATGGTTACGGAAGTTATGAAATTTGAGTGGAGGGAAAAATAGTTACATATAAGTACTCAATATGTTCAGTTGAATACTCAATTAGAAGTGAAACTTTTCAGACATTTATATCCTATAAATTATCTATAATTATGAAGCCTAAAAACTGGAAAAATACCAAAGATTGATTTCTAGCCTTGTGAATCACGTAAATACATTGTGACAGCATAAAAATTTGCCTCTAAAAAACTCATTTGCAAGCCAAAAAGTAAAAAAATGTTATTATATATGATGCAATTATTACTAATGAGCTACATGTTTGAATCCCACTAGATATGGGGTTTAGAAAAGTAATTGGGAGTGCTTCTCATTATTAATTAATTCAAGATGTCAAAATACAATGATCAATAACAATGATCCTGAAATGTAACCACCAAACAAATGTTAAAATTGTAAGCACAAAGTTTGGCTAATATCAGTTACACCAAAAAAATATTCAAGGGCCATTCAAACACTTCGAAACCCACACCAAGCACAAGTATCCAAATATGAAATTACATGGATACAGAAAAAGAAATCTCTTACCTCTTAATGATAAATATGTCCTCCCATAAGTACTTCAAATAGTGAAGGGTTGTGAAGACAATAACCTCAAAGCAAAAATAACTACACAATACAAACATACACTTCATCTCCCCTCTACCTTTATAGAATAGATCTAGTAGAATAACAAAAAGATCCATACATAATAGGATTATAGTGGGAAAAATAAATATGATAAGAAAAAAAAAACCAACAACAAAATCTACTAGTTTGAACATGTGTCCACATACTCAAAGATTAGATAAAACAAAAGAACCCAACATGATTGATTATACACTTAATAAAATGGCATTTACTTCTTTAGTAAAAATTGAAGAAAATCCCAACCTATTTTCTATTGTCCTATGGAATAAATCCTATATGATTAGCATTAGGGTTTTGTGCTACACTCTATGCTTGCTCTCCAACATTAAAACAAGAGTGGTTGCATAGGAAGCTAATCCTTTCCCACTTAACTTTGTAGGGCAGTATTCTAAATTTTTGGTGCTAATTATACTTCATCTTCAAACTCTTAATCAGGAAAAAGAACAATATTTCAGGAAAAGGCACCTAAATAAATAATTATTATATCATAAAAAAATAAATGCAGTCTAGCTCTATGTTCCATAGACGAGTAAGTCGTCAATTCTTTTTAAAAAAACTTCATCAATAAAATATGAAAAAAAGGGTGGAGATCAAAATCCAATGAACCATCATTAAGGAAGAATGGTTTGTATTGATATTTGAGGTGCAATATTGCATCAGGAGCTCCACGATCACATATCCATATTGTAATACTATTGTTTTACATTCTTGGCTGACGATATTTGACTAGGTTTTAATCGCATTGTTGATTTGTGTTATAATGCCCCACATTTGAGATAATTTAAAGAAGCACCTCTCAACCATTTTTGTGAAGATTATAGTAAAACATAATCGGCAACGTTAAAAAAATTCAAATAATATTCATGCGTATCCCAACTACTTTGAAATCACAATTACAAATTATTAGGAAGTTCAATGTAAAAGCAACGCAATCTATAAACCAGAGAATATAGGGCAAACGTTTATCGAAACAACACATAGGAAAAAAAATGAAGTAAAGAGAATACCTTGTATAGAAAATTAAAAAAATAGATATACATGCATGGCTTAAATAATGAAAAAAAAAAAAACTCGAATCGAAGTAAGGCCTCCTAAACTATGCAATGTTTAGCATACCTAGTAGGCCTGCATGTAAGCTTATTCTCCAAGAATTTTTTTCATAATGCAAAGGAATGTTGTCTATAGTAGCTTCACTTGACTCGCTCTCGGTTGGATTTAGTTCTTATATGAGAGAAGCATCAATAGGAGGCAAGAATCCAAGCTAGAAAAAAATTGAAGAGAAGAACATGTGGCCAATATGGACAATTGGGCAGCCACATTTAACAGAGGGATTAGGATAGTTGGCTCCATTTCCTATATGAGAGAAGCATCAACAGGAGGCAAGAATTCAAGAGAGACAAAAATTGAAGATAATAACATGTTGCCAATCTGGACAATTGGGCAGCCACATGTAGTAGAGGGCTCAATAAATCATGGTGAAAATCATTCGGTTTAATCCATCATCGTAGATAAATGGCACTTTATATCATCAATTTATTGAGCCTCATTTACCTAACATACACTAGGCTGCAAATTAGCTTTGTTGTTTTCTATTTTTTATGATTCACATAGTAACCAATTTTTAGTCACTAGAAACCAACAAAATGAACTGAAAGATATTCAGGGTCCTATGTAATACAAATTAGAATACAAAAAAATGAGTATTTCTTCTTGACAGGATACATGAAATCAGATCTCAAGGGTTCCATTAATGACAAGAAATCCACCTCTAAATTTGTTTTCTTTTTAGCATCTAGTCCAATGCCATGGGAGAACAAGAAGTGGAAATTTGTTTCTCAATATTCCATTGAAGAAGAATATTGCAAAGTAGGATGATCTGTCTGCAAAGCAACTACATCGCATACTTGCAAGATTGGGTGTACCACAAATACATCAGATGATCTTGTAGTGTGTCAATTGAGGTGTTTAATAACTTGTTTCAATCCACTATTTCATGAACACACAAAATATGATTGAGGTTTAGTACTAATTCAAACACAAAAATCAACAATACAACATGCAGCTCCAGTTTTCTTCACTGAATATCAACGTGCAAATATCCTCACCAAGCCACTTGCATGTGAGAATATTGAGGCATTCCAAGTCTCTTTCATATACTTCTAAGAGCCTGAAATAATTGAGGGGGATTTTAGAATAATTACATCATAGTATACGTGAATAAACCAATGTAAATGAGGAGTTGGGAAGCATCAAACTTACAAGTAGAAAACATTTGGTCCATTCTATTAGAAGTCTCAGAACATGCTTGAGATCCTAATATATATGAATTAAATTAGTTATTTTGTATAAAATATGCATATGCTCCAATTGATAAATCAATACTACTAAGTCTATATTTGTGTTGTGAATTTTTTTAATATACACCAATATGGAATAGGTATTGTTATCCAACTACAAATAAATGTACATGTCAAAGACAAATCAACCAAGGGAAGTCATTTCTATGACTTTTGGGGCATAATTTCCACACTAAATATCTTTGAATTCCCCTTGTGTAAATATATTACTATCTTTAAAGCTCTAGTATACTATAGGACCATAAGCATACCTCTCTATTTAATGTAGAGGTACTCTTCCATGTAATGAGAGAAGATGGAATTATGGATGTGTATTTTACTGTTTTTCTACCTACTCTCAGTTGCTTGCACCCATAATTGAAATGATTAAACTCTACACTATGTTGACATTCAAATATTTACACATCTATATAAATCATCTAGTATGACTATAAGAAAATATATCCAAGTAGGCACCTTTATGGAGCATGCCAAGTAGGAAAATTCAAAATTTGATCGTTAATTCATTAACTTCCATATCAGAGGAATTAACCTTAGATGGCAGTAAAAAAAATCCATCTACCTAGGTCTTTTAGGAGATTTTTCAAGGCTACTTCCTGAGTTAAAGCAACAGATCCTTGTGATCTGAGATTCAATGTTGCTATGCAAATATTATTTTTGGGAATCTATCACTGAGGGTCCAAAAATAAACTAATTAGAAATGTTGAGGAAAACATTGGAAGTTGTTGACTTGTATATATAAGTTATAAAATCATTGATGAACTCATTGGGGTGGAAAATAAGAGTTGAAAATTAATGAGGGAATTCCAACACACCATTGACAAACTGATTGGGGTGGAATGGTCATTTTTCCAAAATTATGTCAAATACAAACCACAATATTGTTTGTCTTGTAAGCTACATCTAGTTATTCACTAGTAAAACAGAATTTCAAAGGTACATTATATTGCCTCTTTTATGACTATTGTGAACCTTAATGAACTCGACTTATAAGGAGAACTCAAAGGAGAGGGAGATTTATCCATGAACTGCTTCTACAATAAAAGCACCTTGACAACAAGGACATACCAATAAAACGAATGTTCACGAACCGAGGATCGAAGGCAGAGCATTGTATTATATAACAACAACAAATTACATGTATCACATTTAGTAATTTAAAAATATTTACAACTATGTTACAAAGTGCCATGTATTTAATATATATATTACTATATATTAATGTATACGATGTAATCATTTTTTATGTATTTATGTGTTTATATGTGCTACATGCCCTCAAAAAATGTCATATATGTGTGGCACGTCGTCAACATGCATTGAAATTCCTATGCAGGAAGGCACCAATGATCTCATACCTACAATTACATTTGATCTAATGCATTCCTTTCCATTAGCTTGACCATCACCCAGTACCCAGGAAAGAGCCCAATTGAATTGACAGACCTTTTTCCATTCTCAAAATGTCTCTACCTTCTAGTCCATGCCTAGATTTGGAGCTGTTCACTCTGAATCTTTATATGCATCCGCATCTGCGTCCACCTCAGGGGATCTCACTGCAGATTTCCCTAGGAATTCAGGATATTGCACAATGGTGCTAGCTTTGTTATCTACTTTTCTGTATGTGCCTCTCCCGTTTCTCCAGGTGTTGATACATCTAACAAAGCAAGCACCATATCTTCCTACATACATACCAATTTTAGTTTACCCAATAACTATTGATTCAGAAGGAAGTGGTTATTTTGGCCCTAATCTAACCTGAGCAGGTAGATATCTTTCCTGAGCAAGTAAGGCTTGGTTTAGGGATAATAATTGGAGCTTCTCCAAGGGGCTTACATCCAAGGTAAGGTTTTTTTCCTTTTTATCAATCATCTTAGGGTATGATGATGTATTTTCACATACTCACTTGAGTAAGGGTGGCCTTGGTGTTACTTCTATGACGGAGAGATGGATTATTGAATCCTTGTTGTATATAAATAATGAAGTCCCCTACCTTCCTTCCTTCCCTTAGGTGGGCTCTCCAGCCCATATATTTACCATGAACAGGAATTAAATGGAATTCATTATCCGCTTCCCACCCCCCCATCCCATATATATGGTACATTCAAGAAGTAGGGATACATGTAGTTCAAGGCCTCTAAAGAATAGGCCAATGGCTTCTTCCTTCTTATCAACCAAGGCCATGTTTTTAGGTATTTCTTGACCATTAGACAAATTAATGGTTATACTAAATTCATAAACTGAAATTATATTTCCCTTCAAGATCAAGAGAATGTCAATTTGACTTAAATTTTTAGCAATACCAGGATATTTGAGAGTGGTTCGAGAATTTAGAATTTCATATCCCTTTCAAAATTCAATAGACTTTCAGGATTGGTAAAGCTTGATTATCGGTATTTCCAGTTTCCATTACTACTTATAAAATACTTTGAGTCACAATAGGGTTCTCTGCATTACATTGTTGTTTCTAATTTTTCTCAAATTTTACATCATCCTGATGAAAGTGTGTTTTCCTTTAGCATTGATATTTTCCAAATATAGAAGACCATCCTGCCATTGCAACCCTTTAGAATTAGATGTCAAATGTTCTTTGCATGAACTTGGAATTCCAGTTCCGTAAAGGGGCATGAAATTTTCAAATTTGTTCTTGTTCCTTTAGTTCTCTCATTTCCAGTGGTGCAATGTATCATTATTTTCTCCAACTACATCACGAGCTAGTGTACAAAATTAACTATACCTTGCGCTCTCAATTATATCCTTAAGATATTGGTGGTTGTAAAACTAGCGTGGAGAGACTGTTTGTGGAATATTATTGTTGTGGATAGTTTTGATCCCAGATTGAAAAGGATTTCCCAACATGGAAGAGATTACTATGGATGTATTTTCAAAAAATAATGCTTGAAGGAAAGTCATTAAACAATTCATGGAAATTATAGGTTCAAGATTGGAGAAAGAACAAAATGGTGCAATTAATGCACTTACCAAGTCATGATTGGAAATTATTCTGAGGCAACTACAATTGTAGATGTTGAAAGTCATCTTATAGAACAAATATTTTTAAAATGTCTATGTTTGGATTGAACTAGAAGAGTCTTGGGAGAAGTCGCTATTATTTCAATTATATAAATTTAAGTCAACTCCCTCCGTATATATAAATATAGGACTACAGTCAATGCATCCCAAGCAATTGGGGATTTGAGTTGGAATGAAGTGAAAAATGGAACAACACAACCCAATAAAAAAATTTCTTCTATATAGTATATGGGACATTATACATCCATAAAGAGATCAAAATAATTATTTCATTCAACTTAAATGTTTGGAATGAATTAATGGAGAAGCCATTTCAATCAGTATGAAGTTATATTTCCAACTAGAAGATTGTAGCATCACGATTGCTACATGTTGAACACTTTCTCGACTACTTTATTTCAAGCTATAATATAAGTCCATGAAAATGCCAGACCTAATGAAGCAGGATGAAGAATGTTCTTCTTGTGGTATTATATTGCAATGAATTACAAAAAACTAGTATTTTTTGTGAAGATGGGAGAATTTCAACGATGTAGGTTCATCCATCAATAATATAGCATGATAACTATGACAATATCTACCAGTAATAGGTTTCTATACTATATGAATGTCAAGAATTTTGTTCACCATATTTCATATTGATTTTGAACTATCTTCAAATATAATGATTCATCTATCTATATAATTTTCATCTTCGATGTATCCATATATCAAGGGATTCAGAAGCAATTTTAAAACAAGTGAACAATGATTTTGGTAGATAGGCTTTGAATTAATACTAAAGCAAATTACAACCACAATTTTGAAAAAATGTTATATTTCTATAATTTGGATATTCATATTATTTTAGGAAACAAAATAATAAATGTGGAATGGGTGAGTATTCCCTCCCAAATGAAGATTAATTCACCCATTAATAAACACATGATACAAAGAGGCTTATGATGGGCTACACTTCAAGAGTGATAGCTAATATACATGTATATTAGTCTGTTAGATTATTTCCCACATACATTATTTACGAATGGCCAATCTCCTTAGAACTTTTTTATTGGTGCAAGGAAAAAGCAGAAACCTATGTTATCAGTTGCTTGATTCAAGCTGAGATGGCTACGAAAAGGCAGGGCCTGGAATGATTCATACATATTACATAATACAAATCTTGGCACATGGTTGGTTAGAGTTTGCATTGAACCTAGAAATTGGAAAAGACCAATTAGATATATTATTTCATAATATATGAGAGAAGGGACTTAATACATGCTCCATATTATGTTATAAAAAATATCTCATTCCCTAGGGACAAAGTTATTAAAGCCTTGTTTTCAATGGTCCAATTTGAAAAAAATATCAAAACGATACCTGAAAAGTATCCAAGTGGAAGAATCTGCCATGGTTGTTTGTTCTCAATTTTGAATTTTTTATGGTACCTACAATGTAATGCATAATGAAATTGTTTTGGTAGTATTAATAAGTCTATTTTATATATGCTAGCAACGAAACATGGCAGAAAGCTACATTAGCTTTAACCTTACCAAAATTGAAGCAAGAAAACAACTATGTCATAAAATATCAAATTTCAATAGGATGGAACAAGCTAGGCATCAACGAAGCATCAAGGGACCCTTGAATCTACATGACATCATAAATTGTGAAAAAAAAATTAACATAGAAGGTATCCTTACAAGGAATGAGGTTTCTTAGATATTGAAAGATATTTCGTGGGTTTTAGAATGGGTTTCATGATCGCTAATTATGGCATTTGAAGCTCTCCAATTAGCAAAGGTTGTTGGAAAATAACGAGGATATGCATTTGAGATCTACCTCCAAATTTTTAAAATAAGAAAAAGCTATGGGGATGGAAACCATTGGGTGGGCTAAACAATTACGATTTTCTACAAGTCATGAGAGAATAAATAGTGGTGATAAAAGATGCTACAAAATTATGATTGAGTTAGTAGGAAGTCCTAGACCACAAGAAAAAACCAACAAGGTCAGATGGATAAAGAGGAAAGTTGATCGAATTAGGTCTTCGCAAAAATCTCTTTGTAAATTTTGTAACAATCATTTAATTGTTTTTATTTTGGAAAAGTTGAGGAAATTTCCATAATTCACTTGGAATTTTAAACTAACCATTGCAATGGTTAGCCTTCAAAGGTAGTTCGTTAAAAATGAAGGTTCTAGAGAAGAAGGGCATTCAATAGAGATAATAAATGACAAGGAAATGGAGAATAGTAGATATGAGAGCTTAAAGAAGCAGTCTACTTGATGATCAGGTGAGAGGAGGACATACTTTGTCTCGTGATGAGTAAATATTGTTGTTGAGCCATAGTCATATGCAAATTTCCTGTCAGTTAGTAATAATACACAAAATATGTGTATAGCTCCCCCTTTTGTAATTAATTGTGTGCTTAGTAAAATATTTAATCAACCTAGTTTTCTTCCCAGTTGGGTTTCCAGGTAGATCTCTCTATATATTTGTTTTAATGTTATTTACTCTGTGAGATAAAAAATTTCATTTATGGTGTATTTTTAATTCCATTTGCACACATGGTTATGATAAAGAGGTTCATCCTATAATCCTCACTAATATTTAAATAATTTCAACAACTCACTATTTCCCTCCCTCTATTATACTCGAAGATTGAAGATCAATGGAAATAATCACAGAGTCGTTGCACTTACATAGGAGGTTTCCAAATCATTTTGCTTGAGTCTAGTGGTATGTTAGGCATATTTAGCATTGTTGGGTATTGTTCATTTTGCCTAGGTTTTTCCCCTCTCCTCTTAGCAACGTTTGTTTTTTTCTAATGGCAAAATTCAAGGTTAGATTTGGACATCCATGATCTTGTAGACATCCCCAAAACCAAATGTAATTTTTGAAGCTACACTAGAATTGTTCGCAATGATATGGAAGTCACAAAGACTATACACAACTCCAACAACATGTTGTAAGCATCCCATACAATAGCCTAATCATCCCTATGTTGTTTGTTGGTCCATTTCTTGTATAAGAAGTGTGTCAAATCCTTAAACCTCTATGTTTTTCAGTACAAAATACATTATAAATGAATTTTGGACAATGATGAGGCGGGATTTTTATTTTTCTCAAGTACCATTACACAATTTTACAAAGTGTTTCAAGTAGGTTTCGTGCCAAATCATACATCTTTCATACATGTTTTATCTACATGCATCCACGAAATCATGGTGGTGGAAGGGAACTTGTGAAATCTTGTTGCAATCTTAATTTCAAATTTACTAGAATCATAGGAAATTGTTATAAAAAAACATAGAGAACAGTGTAAGGCAAAGTAGGAGACTGATTCACAAAAACTGTGGGAAGCCATCTAATTGTAAACAAGTTTTCAACGAGAGTAAGATAAACGCTAGGCCACATATATGAATGGGATTTGAATTTGATAGAGAATGCATCATTAGTGATAGTATTTTGTTTGAAAAAAAATACATGGGGTCAAACCTTATGAAACTATGGTTGTGGTTGTTTTGTTTTTTTAGTGATGAAAATTCATGGAATGGAGTTTTTCTGTATTTGAGTTGTTTTTTTTTCTAATGTAAATCATATTATATATCAATGAGGCTATCATCCAAAAATGCATCTATATTTATACACTTTTATGATATGATTGATTATAAAATCATAATATTTTGCAAATTTTTATAAGGGTCAAGATTATCATGGAATTCTATAATGTGTCCCTTAACTTTGAAAATGCTAAGAATGAGAAATATGGAATTGACCAAAAGAATGGGTAGGATGGCCACTCGCTAGCTGGAAATGGAGATGGGTTAACAGAGAATAAAATCGATAAGGGTGGCTCATAACTTCGTGCTATGGGATTTTATTATAATATCAAGTGTTATGGGATTTTATTACAACATCAAGAAATGTTCGAAAGCATATTGAGGGTGAACAAGTTGTGGTCGGGTGGCCTACATGGTTTTCTACCATTTCTAGAGAATTAATTAAAGGATGGATTCCATGTAGAGCTAACACCTTTGGGAAACCCAATAAGATTGGTTAAGGGACATATAACAACATTGACAAGGCTTAAGATATAGATACTAGGAAAAATAGGGACATATAACAATATTTACAAGGCTCAATATATAGATATTGGGAAAAAAATTTCCCTAAAGAAGTTTTGTTTTGAAAATTTGGAATCTGGAAGTATAAATTTTATGGTAAGGGATATTTTGGTCTTACAATGGCTTGACCATCCTAATTTGGTAAAACTGGATGGACTCGTAAGCTCAAAAATTTTGTGTAGTTTGTACCTTGTATTTGAATACATGGAGCATGACATTGTAGGTCTTGCAGCTTCTCCAATAATTACTTTTACTAAACCATAGGTAAAATGTTATTTGAAATAATTTATTTCATGGTTTGAACAATACTACAATAGAGGGTTCAAGCATCATAATATTAAGGGTTCCAATCTGCTTCTTTACAATGGAGGCATATTGAAAATTGTTGATTTTGGATTGGCTACATTTTACTATCCCAATCAGAAGCAACCTATGACTAGTAGTATAGTTACCCTTTGGTATCGACCCCCAGAACTATTGTTGGTGCTACATAGTATGATGCATTTATTGATCCTTGGAGTGTTGGTTTCCTCCAAGTAGAATTATTTCCATGGAAACCAATAATTCATGGATGCACAGAGGTAGAACAGTTGCACAAAATATTTAAGATTTGTGGCTCACTGTCAGAGGAGTATTGGAAAATTTTGAAATTGCTACATTGAACTATTTTCAAGCCACAACATCCATATACATGTTGTATATGAGATATTTTTAAAGATTCACATCATCATCCTTATCACATATTGAAACTATTCTATCAATTGATCCAACGGATTATTTTATTACTTCCACTAAACTGAAGAATGAAGGTTAGGTCAGTCTCTCTGTGTGCAAAATATGGGATGATACAGTTCTAGAAAATTTCTATGTTGGGTCTTTCTTAATGATTTCCCAATGCAACTACTAGATTTTTTGAAAAAATAAATCAGATTGGAAAGCCATAAGAGAATGTTTATGTTTCCTTGGATGTGACATACTTTTCTAGATGGTTCCTCGGTCAATTTATAATGGTTATAAGAGTCATTCCTTGGCACCCCCCAATAACTGTAATCTGTCTGATGCTTCTCCATTGAGATAAATTCCTCGGTGTATAATTGTTCTAACATTTCTATATGAAAATTAAAAACTACCATAAAGTAGTTGAAATGAATAATAGTCTAGAGGGATGGCCAAATGGTCAAAACCTAAAGGTTATCATGGATACTGAATATGGAAAAGTAGGAATTTACAGTGAATTGGATAATTGAAAATAAATATGAACAATATTTAAAAGCATAACAATTTAAACGTATCAATATTGCTTGCAGAAGGATGTTGAGTATTGTTGTACCTTAAGAGACAATTCCTTGGCCGTGAAAATGAATCAGAGCTTAAGACATTTTTTAACAATGTGTTATAGAAGTAATTATATCAGGTGGTCTTCGTTCAATCCCTTTGGAAACTAATTCTTTAAAACTCTTAATAATCTGGTATAATGAAAGACTCTACAATGCCATTAACTTTTGATATCTGAATGGAAAAGAAGAATTGTAGAGGGAAATCAAACTGATATGTTGTAACACAGAATCTACCACTTTAAACTTCAGAATGAATTTATGGATGGAGAGGAAACTCAAAATAATATAATGTAAACACATAATCTATTATTTTTAAGTTCCAGAGAGAATTTGTGAAGGGAGAGGAGTTGGAGTGAAGGAGCACAAATTAAGGTTATTTAACTCTTACTCACAGATGTAATTAAGATACCAGAAGCTTCTTTACTTCACTTCATTCCAGGAAGAAGGGACACAAAATGACACAGGAAAAACGAATCACTATCAACAGTTGCAGGAAACTTGATGCTTCTTTCATTAATTCCTTAGAAAAGTAAGTACCAAAGATTTCGTCTTCCATAGGTCTAAAACTCAGAACCCTTCTTCTTTATTTATGTCTTGCTTAAATACATCAGAAACGGTTCGTAACTGCTATATTTTCTTGAACTACTTCAACTACCTAAATTGTTAAAACTACTTATTAAATTGCAATTGAGGACATCACTATAGCTTCGATCTTAACAATCAAATTAAACTTGAAATATTGTTCTTTTTTCTGAATCTGATTTGTTGGTGATGCGTCTCCCTGAAGTGTTGATGTGTCTTCTTGATAGATCAGACATCCTTGCACTGCATTACATCCAGAGTTAAATATTTGTCTTTTCTTCTTACTGTCATGTATTTTCTGTTTCTGATGTGGTATTCAAACAGTTCTGCAATGATGCCTCTTTTCCTGACTTGACCCAGCTGTTGCGTTTCCAACAGTTCCACTATATCCTTCTTTTGCCTGACTCTACCTATTCCTCTACATTTCAAACAATGTCATCATTTCTCCTTCTGCCCAACTTTGCCTCTTCTTCTCGTGCCCATAGTGTTCAGTCTTCCATTTATTTACAAGGCACCACTGCATACAACGATGTTTTGTACAGGGACGAGCGTTACCCGAGTCTACTTCCCGCATTCACATTTATTCATAAAACAACACAACTACAAATAATCCTGGACTTTAAATAAATTTTAATTGAACTTTGAATGGCATCGCGTCCACCTTTCCATCGCATTTCATCTTTCCTTATTGCTCTATTATAAGCCTCCTCTTACCTCCGATGCGATTTCTCAAAGGAAAGGTCCTTACTTCCGAATTTGAAATACTTTGCACTTAACTTTGAAACTACATCGCATCTGCCCCTTATCGCATTTAGGCCTTTATAACATATTCCTTAGCACCATTCCTCCGAAGCTTTGTGATTTCGACGTGTGATATGCAATAAAGGGAGGGATGATGTGGCAAGTGGAGGTGGGGTCGATCGCAAATCGCAAGCAGCGATATGAAACTTTGTCACACTTCGCATGTTGGCCTTCATAACATATTACTTAGCACCATTACTTCTGAGCTTGCAATGTGTGATGTGCAATAAAGGTAGGGATTACATGGAGGTGGGGACCATCGCATATCTCAATCGGAAATGTAAAACTTATCGCAAATCACATATCGGTGTTCATAACATAGTTCGTGAGCGCCATTCCTCCTGAGCTTTGCAAATGCGATTTGCGATATGCGGCCAGGCCTTCCACATGCGACTACGATTAAGCCTCTGAACACTATTCTGCATGTATATTTGCACGACTCACCACTGACCTGTGTGTAATGTTCTGAACGCATCAATCAACCCGAGTCTTGAACTAATATGCACGTGAATAAGCCCGACTCAACCTACCTTCACATCTCTGCACATAATGTTAATACATCAACATATAATTCAAAAATTATTTTTCTGTATACAAAAATTTTACATTTTCTAACATATATTATTTTTTGGTGTTTTGAGAAATATTTCGAAAGTAAATGCAAATGAGCCACAACAAGTACTATAGGGATCATGAAAGCTCTCTTTATTTAAATAAATTCTCAATATCAAGTCATTTACAACAAAAATACTTCTATAGAATCCTAAGATCTTGTGAGTTTCTATCCCAATTGAGAATCCAATAAATTTGAACTAAAGCCCTTGAGGCATTTTCCTCCATGCAAGATAAACTGTTACATGATACAACTTGGGCTCTATTTTATTTTATTGGAAACAATGATTAAATTCTAAAGCGTGCAAATGATGTTGGGAAACTTAGTTTTATAATTGAATACACATAATGAAAAAACCGAATATGAGTAGGGTTATCAAAGAACGAAGTGTGTATCATAAATCTGTAGCATAGCATTCTAGGAAAAGAGATAAGAACAACATGTTTATAATTGTGACATTCATGTAAGCCCAATTCGACCTCTAGTTTAATAATGCACATCAAGGCTCTTCTTTAACATGTGAATTACAGTTTTTTTGGAGATATAACCTTTAGTTGGCCCATATTCCTAGTATATTGGTTCAATGACAATAAATTTGCTATATTTGGTGGAAATTTTAAATCATATTGAACTATAATATGATCTATCTTCTTCCTTGATTGATGGACAAGAAAGGATCCAATCTAGGACTACTAGCTAGAAAATCAATGGAAGAAGATTGAAAATCAATATTTCTCCACAATGCTTAGCACTCATGCATGTATGTTTTTTAGGGAAGATGATGTTATACTATAGGGATGCCTTGATTTACAAGAAAGTTCAATGTTTTTTGGCTTGGATCAAAGTAGGGGAAATTTGGCTCTATATTGCAAGGATAGACTTCATATGACCATGGTAAATAAATCTCTTGTAAATGAGACTAGCCAGGGAAATAATATCATGTCCATTGGCACTGTACTAAAACCAAGCTCAAATTATCGAAGGTGTTCAAAGGTCAAGGACAAGAGAGATATTTGTTTTTTCATCTTTAGAGAGTAATCTAATGTTGTTAATATTTGTATAGGCTCTAAATACTGGGTATGTAATTTCACCTAAAACCAACCAACCCCAATAACTTGATTTTAATATTTCTTCTAAGGTTTGTATTCTAATGTCCAAACCTTAATAATGCTCCGAGGGTTGTCCTCTACTCTATGATAAAAAATTAATATAACAAGCTCTATGGTATAATGTGGTAATGGTAAATGGAATTCACATGATCTATAAGTAGATTTTGAGGATTTCATAGCTTGTATTATGAGATAAGTGTAATGTACCCTATAGAAACAAATATAAATGAAAATAACATCCAAATATTTTCTATAAAGTAATAAAAATAATCAATGCAATTGTAATGGTAACCAAAATAAGATACCTTGATTATTACGAGCATAATGTTCACTTGCCTCTTCTAGGGGGGAACCTCTATAGAGTAAATCTTAGTTACAATAATTATCTAGGGCATATTTTACAACATTTCTACCTCTATATATGATACTTTCTAACCTTCTAGAATATTCTAGAGGAGGAAAACCTTCTAGAAAGTCTTCTCATAATAGTTGCAGTCACATTATTGCCATCAATGTCTAATAATGATGACCTTTCTTACATAACCATATATTTATCTATATGTTAAGGGTTAGGGAGGCTAAGAACATAACATGTCCTCCCCCTTAGAGAACAACCTTATCCTCGAGAGTTGAGATGTGGAAATTGGTGTAGAATGTTAGCAGACTGGAAGGTGCCACCTCAAGTGGTCTTTCCTTCCATTGTATTAAAACTTCTTGAATGGTGTGATGGTAGAGATGTCTGTTATAATGCTTAAGGAATACTTATAGCTGCAACCAAATGGATCCTTTTGCATCCAATTCCAATAGAATGTCTCTAACAATGCAATTGGATCCAATCACTTTCTATTTGGGAATTGTTTCACTTGATTACTGTACATGTGGATTGAAAGGCCCATCATTTATATTTTGGATTGGTTAATGGTAGAGAACTATGTTTTAATTCTCCATTTATTAGATTAGTGGAATTCCCTTGAAACATTAGTTGAACATACATTTATAAATAGAGATGCATTTCCTCATTGTTACTCATGGTTAGAGTGGGGCCGAAATCCCTAAGCATTCTGATATTTTGGAGACTTTTATATTTAGAAAAAAAAATTAGACCCCATTCATTTAACTGCACCTAGCGAGTCTATGTCAACCTAATAACCACCTCCTTTGGGTCAGGATGTAAGGGGGTATGTTACAATATTTTCACAGTTATTAATTGTTGGGTATTGTATCCAAGATCTAGTTTGTTTGGTCAAAGGAATATTGTTGAAAATTCAACAAGAAATGTGTGTCTAATTTAATTTCCTTTAATTAAATTGGACAATAAATTGTATCTTATCTCATAATCACGTGTAATAGTTAACTGAGTATGATAGACTCAGCTAGCTCATGAAATTTGATTTGAGGGTAGTTGGTGAGGCATGTAGAGTGATTCTATCTATTTTAGAGTCCAAGTTGCAGTTAGTGTATTAATTTAATGCATGAGAAATCAGTTAACTCGATTAATTGAGTTCAAATCAGTTTAACTAGTAGTAGCTGATTGTTGCACTAGTGAGAGGTCAAGTGAATTAAATCATATTTAATTCAAATGCAGTGATATGTCAAGTAACTAATGATTTAATATTAATTCCTGCATGCATGTCAGTTCTGATGAAGACCCAGTTGAGACAAAGGTTAAATGGAAGTTAACTATCAGTTGTATTATTAGCAAACTCCTCATATGCATTTAAACCACCATAGGATTTCCCATGAGCATTGTGCAGTTTTGGAAGGCTGAAATTCCTAATTAATAGGGATTTATTTATACAATAATTTCAAAAGCAAGGCAATCTGAGAAGAGGCTGAAAATTGGCTAAGTGTTGCTCGATTTTTCCTGGATCAGTGTGAGACAGTTGGCAGACTGCATCAGCCTCTTCTAAGAAGAGTGCATTGTATTTTTTCATGATTCCTTGGTTGAATATACAATAGAAGATAGGGGGGTTTTGAGCAGCAATATTTCCCCAGGAAAAATATGTGTTGTGGATTGATTTTCGTATTTCTTTTACTTGGTGTGATTGTGCGTCATGTTTATTTTCTACAATTAATTTGTAGAAGGATTCAGTATATTGCTTTATCATATTGGATGATCGGATTGAATCCATTGGTATACACATTGTTTGTTTAATTTCTACATGGTATCAAAGCATAGGAAATCATCATAATGGAGAAGAAATTGAGTTTGTGTTGAAAAACATTTGAATTTGCAAAAATATTCTTTGGTGCGAAAAGTGGATCAAGATGGTTTTTAATGGACTAAGATTGGAATATGCACTCAAGGGCAGTTATAATTATATTGCATGGAAAGACAGAATGGAGGTAGTTTTGGAGGACAACGGGTTGAAAGAATTCATTGATAATGATATTCCCAAGCACGCAGCAATAGACGTCGCTCTTCTTGATGCTTGGAAAAAGAAGATTGAAAAGGCGAGGAGTATCTTATTAGAGGGAGTTCGATATCACATTATCTCGAGTCTCCATGGAAAAGCGACTCCATATGCAATGTGTAAGGCTTTGCCAGATCTGTTTCAGAGTAGCAGTCACCACAGAAAATTGGCACTGAAGGACAAGCTCAGGAAAATCAAAATGGAGAAAGGCGACACTATTCTGAAATAATTGACCAAGTTCATCCAATGTCGAGATGAGCTTGGAAGTGTTGGGATTACTGTAGCGGCTGATGACTTGGTGAGCCTAGAACTTCTAGGCCTTCCAAAGAGTTGGTATAGTTATCAGGAATCTGTCAATGGGAGGGATAAGCTACCGGATTGGGAGCGACTTTGGTCAGATTTGGTACAAGAAGAATTCAGGCGAAATACCAGGGATGGATCCTCATACAAAACAGATGATGAGGAAAATTGTGCCTTGGCTGGTAAGGAAAATAAGGGGAAGGGAAAGAAATCCTATTCCAAATATGAGACCGGAAAATAAGGCAAGAAGCGTGACATGTCCACGAGCATGGACATTATGTCACTAATTTTCCACAGAAGAAGAAGAAGAAGAAGAAGGCTTTAGGATCTGTAGAAGGTGATGCTTTGGCTTCAAAATTCCAGTTAGACTTCTCACTCATCACATGCATGGTGTCTAGTGCGATGGGATCAGTGTGGTACTCGGATAGTGGTGCATCTTTCCACATGACAGGAGACAAAGAACTCTTTAGTAGCTTGGAGGAGAAGGATCTTCAGATGCACGTCGAGATGGGTGATGACGAGAGGTATAGCGCTACCGAGATTGGTAAAGTTACTTTCCAAAGACAATCAGGTAAAAATTTATTATTAAAATATTCCATATATGTACTAGGCTTGAAAAATAATTTAGTTTCAGTTGTTATGTTGAAGGATAGAGGATATGATGTGGCTTTCAGTGAAGGAAAATCATCCCTTCATCACAAAGCCACAAGACAAGTTAAGAAGATTGGGGTTCGTGTGAAGAATCTCTACAAACTTGATGTAGATGGTTGTGCAACATTATTGAGTAAAGCAGACAAATTGGCGAGCTAAGATGAGGGTGAGGTATGGCACAGGATATTGGGCCATCTACACCATGGTGCTTTGAAGGTCATGCAACAGATTTCTATGGGGCTTCCAAAGGGTACTCTTGCACAAATAGACACATGCAAGGGATGTACCATGGGGAAGTATAAAAATGCCACTTTTCACAAGAAGGAGAACTGAGCAGCAAAAATTCTTGAGAGAGTTCACTCATATGTGTGTATACCATTCTCTACAGCTTCTATAGCAAAGCACCGGTATTATGTGAGTTTTGTTGATGATTTTCTAGAAATTTTTGGATCTACTTCATGCAAAAGAAAGATGAGACGTTATCAAAATTTTGTGAGTTCAAAGCACTGGTTGAGAAAAATATAGGAAAATATGTGAAGGCTCTAAGGAGCAACAATGGTGGTGATTACATCTCCAATGAATTCAAGAAATTTTGTACCAAAGAAGGAATTTGAAGAGATTTGATTGTGCCTCATAACCCACAATAGAATGGGGTTGTAGAAATAAAGAACATAATAATTGTGGGTGCAGCATGAGCAATGTTACATGATCAGGGCATACCATTGCATCTATGGGCATAGGCATGCAACATAATGGTATTTGTGTAGAACCGTAGTCCTCATCGTATACTTGGCATGAGTACACCAGAGAAGGTTTTTTCTGGTAAGAAACCTGATGTTTCATATTTAAAATTTTTGGCTCATCTTTCTATTTCCATGTGACCAAAGATTCCAGAAAGAAGCTAGAACCAACAGCATAGATTGGGATTATTTTTGGGTACATTGATACTCCCCACAACTATCGGGTGTATCTGCCAAATAGTAGGATGACAGTTGTTAGACGGAATGTAAAATTTGAGGAGGAGAAAGCCATGTGATTGTCCCTTGAGAGGCATATTGATTTTCATGAAGATGAGGAACTCTTGGTTCCAAAGGATGAACCTCAAGATGTGGAGGAGCCACATGCAGAGGATCATGGAATGGCAGAAACCACTCATGCAAAGCCATCCATCAGACATGGTAGGAGGCACACCACAGAAGCTGACAGATTGAGACTTTATGCAGCAGAACATGTAGGAGCATCCACATCACTGCACAGACAGAGAGAGTCACCAGACAGTTTTACTCGATACATGGCTCTTATGAGCAAGTGTATTGTGATAGAACCATCCTCTTTTAAGGAAGAAATGTAGCAACCAACTTGGGTTGATGCCATGGTTGAGGAGTATGACTCCATCATCAGGAACAGTGCATGGGAAGTTGTCCCAAGACCAATTGAGAAGTCAGTGGTTGGATCTAGATGGATCTATAAGTTGAAGTAGGCAGCTAATGGGAGTGTAGATAAGTACAAGGCTAGATTTCTAGCTCGGGGATTCTCACAAGTTGAGGGGATTAAATATGAGTATAATTTTGCATCGGTTTTGAGGTACTCATCGATTATATCTATCCTTGCACTCTCAGCGTAGATGGGGTGGAAGATACATTAGATGGATTTGAAGACTTCATTTCTCAATGGATTTATTAAGGAAGAATTTTACATTGAGCAGCCATAAGGTTTTGATACCTTTGATAGTGAGTCACATGTGTGCATACTCAAGAGAGCATTTGTATGGGATGAAGCAAGCACCTCGTGCTTGGTACACCAGGATTGACATCTATTTCACCGAGTTGAGCTTCACAAAGAGTGAAGCAGATGTGAACCTATACCAGATTGTGGTTGATGGTAAGATTTTGATTATTTTACTTTATGTTGATGATCTTATTTTGAAAGGTGATGAGCAGCTCATAACTCCTTGCAAATAATATCATGCAAGAGAGTTTGAGATGGAGGACATGGGACTCCTTCACTATTTCCTTGGTTTGGAGATATGGCAGTGGGATGGGGAGCTATTTGTTTCTCAAGGAAAGTATGCCAAATATATTCTAAGTAAGTTCCACATGGAGAGATGTAAATCCATGGAGACTTCTCTTGCAGGAAACTGGAGGAAGGAGGATGCTACTTCAGGTGAAGTAGTGGACACTATTTTTTACAGGCATCTTGTGGGTTCACTCATGTACTTGGTGAACACATGACCAGACATATGCTATGAATTTAACCAACTTAGTCAAGATATGGTTAAGTCGACCAAGCTATTTTGGAAGGAGAGGAAGCATGTCTTGAGATATCTCAGGGGAATTACAGAGTATGGATTATGGTACAGATGAAAAGAGGGAGTGAAGCTTCAAGGCTTCACTGATGCAGATTGGGCAGGAAGTCCATCATATAGGAAGACCACATCAGGAGGGATCTTCAACATAGGATCGACAGTAGTTTCTTGGTACAGCAGGGAGTAGAGATTAGTTTCACTCAGTTCAGCCGAGGCAGAGTACATGGTATCCAATCAAGCAGCATGTGAGGCCATATGGATGAGGAAGATACTTGTTGGTTTGTTTGGTCATAAAATGGATCCGACGGTGATACATTGTGATAACCATAGTTGCGTAAAACTCTCAGTTAATCCAGTATTCCATGACAGGTCCAAGAATATTGACATCTGGTACCACCATCTTAGAGATTGTTTTCAAAGATGCATTATATTACTTCAGTACATTCCCACGGAGGATCTGGATGTAGATATTCTAATGAAGGCGCTCGGCAAGAGAAAATTTGAATACCATAGAGGCAAGATCAAGGTAGCTGATAATCCCTTTCTTGTTGAGAGGGAGTGTTGAAAAGTCAACAAGAAATGTGTGTCTAATTTAATTTACCCTCAATTAAATTGGACAATAAATTGTAATATTATCTCATAATCACTTGTAATACTTAACTGAGTGTGATAGACTCAATTAGCTCACTAAATTCGAGTTGAGGGTGGTCGGTGAGGCATGTAGAGTGATTCTATCTGTTTTAGATTCCAAGTTGCAGTTAGTGTATTAGTTGAATGCATGAGAAATCATTTAACTCAATTAATTGAGTTAAAATCAGTTTAACTAGTTGTAACTGATTGTTGCACTAGTGAGAGGTCAAGTGAATTAAATCAAATTTAATTCACATGCAGTGATCAGTCAAGTAACTGATGATTTACTGTTAATAGTCGCATGCATGCCAGTTCTGATGAAGACCCAGTTGAGACAAAGGTTAAAGGGAAGTTAACTATTAGTTTTATTATTAGCAAACTACCTAGATGCAGTTAAACCACCGTAGGATTTCCCATGATCATTGTGTAGTTTTGGAAGGATGAAATTCCTAAATAAGAGGGATTTAATTCTACAAAAATTGTGCAAGCAAGGCAGGCTGAGCAGAGGCTTAAAATTGGCAAAGTGTTGGTCGATTTTGTCTGGATCCATGTGAGACAGTTGGTAGAGTGTAGCATAATCTTGTGAGAAGAGTGCATTGTATTATTTCATGATTCCTTGGTTGAATATACACTAGAAGATAGAGATGTTTTTCAGCAGCAAGCTTTCCCCTGGAAAAATATCTAGGTTGTGGATTAATTTGTTTCTTTCTTTTACTTGGTGTGATTGTGTGATCGTGTTTATTTTTCAAAATTAATTTGTAGAAGGATTCAGTATCTTGCTTTAGCATATCGCATGATCGGATTGAATCCATTGGTATACACATTATTTGTTTAATTTCTACAAAGATAGGGTAGAAGAAGTCATCCTTGAGGTTACAAACCCTAACCAATATAGCAAGGCACTTACTCATTAAGAAGAATTTATTTGTGAATATTCCAAGGTTTGTTTGAGTATGACAAAGGTATAATTGAGGCTCATTCTAGGCATAGTAATAAAACAACAAAGAACCAAAGTTATTATGGGATTGTTTTGAAGGCAAAAACCCTAGAATCGGCCCTCCTAAGGCTACATGTAACCACATTAGGGAAACCACATCCTACAACAAACATCTGATCCATTCCAATAGTCATTCTATGACTATATATTGTAAAAATTATATCAAGCTACCCTTTTGGGCTGCAGGTACCCATAGGAAAGGCAGTCGGACTCCTATTCTCTAAGCCTACGAATTATCTTCAATATAGTCAGACTCCTATACAGTAATCCAAAATAGCACAATAGATATTATATTGATATAGTGATTTGAATTTATGCAGGAACGCAAATAAATACATAAATAAACATAAAATTGGAGATGCATCAAAAAATATACTTCATTTCATTAATATCAAATAGCTAAAAGAAGATTACAGACAAAATGGAATTAAACTAGCTCGAGCGATGGTATCTTACCTCTGAGAAGATATGTGGCAGCTACATGCCTCCGAACTGTGTTACAATGAGGCTAGAAGGCCTATTTAGTATTAAGAAATAATTGAAAATCCTAAACATCCAAACACCTAACCCTAGGAGATGAAGCGCCAAAACTATGGGCCCCGTTTGAGTAAAGTGATACATCAACTTCCCAAGGACATAACTTTGGCATATGGTCTATGTTTGACGCGTACAATACCTCGTTAGAAATATATATCTGAGGAATAAAAATTTTGAGTGACCGACATTCATAAAATATCAATGGTGATCCTATGTTTCCCAAAAAATGTCATTTAGGGCCTCAAAACGACTCTGGAAGTTCATGAAAAAATAGTAAATTGTGCTAAAATTAAGGAAACTGAAAAACTGAAAGAAAAAATGGTGGGGGTCCAAGTGGAATAGATGGGTAGCCACCAATATCTACCTGGATCAATCCTTCCTCCTTAGGAAGTAATGGTCCCCATTGTGCTGAGTTCCTCCATGAGATGAGGAAACTTCTGTTGAACTTGGTCCCTAGTGAGCCACTTGCCTTGGTGCAGGAGTTGGCCAGCTTTGACAACCCAATACAACTGGATCTTCTAATGATGGGTGTTCTTGATCTGTGTGTCCATGATACGATCCATTTTTTCATGTTCCATGTAGTTTGGGTTTAACTCTGTTGGTGTGATTTTTTCTGCAATGTCGGATGTGTCCAACAATGGTGGAAAGTAGGGCCAAAGGCAATCCACATTGAACACAGGGTGCATACCAAGGAATGGTGGAATATTGTGCTCAAATAAATTGTCCCCTATAGCCTTGGTGATGGTATATGGCCCACATCAAAGTGGTCAAAGCTTGTGTCGGCACCCAGTGAGGTGCTCCTTCTGCAAATGTATCCAAACTTTGTCGCCCACCTGAAAATTTTGTGGAACCCACTATTGATCATGTCACTGCTTGTACTTAGCATTGGCTCTATCCAATATCTCATGGACTTGTTGGTGGATGTGTTGAATGTGCTCAATTAAGCTTTTCACTTTGTTACCTTCGGACTGGACATGAGTTGAATCTACCTGAGTAACTGCAAATGTCATGGCCAATTCAATGGGACATAGTGGTGGGAATCCCAAGCCCACCTAAAAGGGGATGTGGTTAGTTGAGTTGTGGGGAGCTCGATTATAGTTGTGTTGGACATAGGGGAGGCTTTCATCCCATATGTGTGGATGCTTCAAGTTTTACATGCGCAGAATGTACACAATCATCCTGTTGATGACCTCTATTTGGCCATCAGTTTGGGGGTGGAAAGTTGTGGACTTAGTGAGCTTGGTGTAGAGTATCGATCAGAGACTTGACCAAAATTTATTGAGGAACCTGCTATCTCGATCTGAGATAATGGACTGTGGGATCCCAAAGTGTACCCACACTCGCTCAAATAAGAGTTTAGCAGTGGCTTCTGTTGTGATATTCTTCTTGCATGCCGCCATAATGGCCATATTAGAGAATCTGTCGACAACCACAAAAATGCAGTCGTTGCCATGCTTGGTAGAAGTAAGGTCTGACATGTGATCCATGGATATGGATTCCCATTGTCAACTAGGGGTAGACAACAGAGTTTATACACCTTTCTTATTAATGGTCGATTTCGAAATGGCACAGGTAGTGCAGGATCTGATGTAATTCCCAAAATCATGTCCAAGGTTCGGTGAATAAAAATGCTTCTACAGTGCTGCCTCTATTTTCTTGAACCCGAAATGTCCAGCAACCCGACTGTAGTGCACTTCCCAAATCCTCTTGGCACGCTTGCTTGAAGGAACACAAAGGTGTCCCAGGTGGCATAACAGTGGATCCTGGAGGTGAAAATCTGGAACTTGCTTACCCTCCAGGAGTGTGTGGTATGTGTTGTCAAATTCTACATCACTTTTGTATATATGCAGCCAACTCGAAGTCTCGTGCCCACAAGAGTCAAGCATAGTGGTTAGCGCCATGATCGGTGGTTGGTTTTTGCAGTCTGCAACATTATTGGTGTTTCCCTTCTTGTACTTGATGTTCAAATGGAACTGTTGTGGGTATGTGGACCATTTTTTATGGCGATTTTTCTGCAACTTCCCTTGTGTCTGTATGAACTATAGAGGTTTTTGATTTGTGTGGATGACCATTTCCTTCCCCAAAATGTAATGCTTCCATTTTTAGCAGGTCTGCATAATGGAATACATCTCTTTGTCATAGGTGGGATACTTTCAGACTATGTTTGAAAGTTCCTCACTATGATATGCCATTGGATGCCCCTGTTGAGTAAGTATTTCCCCAATATCATAGTCATAGGCATCTATCTTGATCTCAAATGTTGCTACAAGTATGATAATGTGAGATTGATGTAGAGCAGAGGCGATTCTTTAACTCTATGCACAGCTTCTGTTGAGATTTGTACCAAAAGAATTTTTTTTTCGCTCCACCCTAGGTGACTTGACTCAAATGCCAAGTGATATGAGAAAACTCCAACACGAATCTTCCTTAGAAATTGGCAGGACATAGAAATATGTGGAGCTCTGTTAGAGTGGTTGGGGTTGGCCAATCCTAAATGACCTGGATCTTGGCTAGGTCCACGTGCACCCACCTGCTCATCAATAATGTATACGAGATATTGAACATAGGTCATTCCAAAAGTTCATTTCTCCAAATTGGCACACAACTTGTGTTTCCACAGTGTTTGGAGGACCTTTCGAATGTGGTGGAGGTTCTCTTCCCAACTCTGGCTGAAGATTAGGATGTCATCCAAATGCACCACCATGAATGAGTCGGTGAATGGTCACAAGATGTCATCCATCAGCATCATGGAGGTTGTGGGAGCATTCATTAACCTGAAATGCATGACCAACCATTCAAATAGGCCATCCTTGGATTTGAAGGAAACCTTCCACACATCGGAGGGTTCAATAGTACCTGGTGATACCCAGACTTCAAGTCAATCTTGCTGAAATATTTGACTCCTTGAGGTTTTCAAAAAGGTCATCAATCTATGGTATTGGATACCTATTCCCGACATTGATCTTATTTAGCACCCGATAGTCAATACAGAGTCTCCAATTCCCATCATTCTTCTGCACCAACACGATTAGGCTCCAATAGGGTGATGAACTCTGTCTAATGTGATCATTCTGTAGCAGCTCCTAAATCTACCTCTTAATTTCTTCGTTCTCCAGAACAGAGCACCAATAGATTAGTTCATTGGGTAGTAGTGCACCTGAGGTTATATTGATGGAGTGCTTGACCTAACAGTGCAGAGGAAATCCTATAGGTTAGGTGAAGATGTACCTGTACTCCTCCACAACCTTGCCCATATATGTAGAAAATCTACCAATGGGTTTCAATCTGATCCTGTAATTTACTAAAACAAGATATTGAATCCTTCTTACAATTTTCAAAAACAAAACACGATCGTACAATCACATATAAGCGAGAGAAAGAAATCATCAATCGCACAAACCAATATGTATATGGGGAAATAAACTACTCAAAACCCATATATCTCTATATTACATAAAGTCAAGATCATGAAACAATAAAATGCTTTCTCACACTAGAAAAACTTCTTGCACTCCGTTGACTATCTCACTCTGATCCTGCTTGAAACTTGCTTGCAATCTAAGAAAAATCCATCAAGTATTTAACCTCTTTCTTGCCACTGCTTTCCCAGCCTTCCTTACACATTCTTTGGCTAATTGAGCCCCTATTAATAAGTAAATTCCAAATTAATGATTGTGAAATCCTTCAATTCCTTCCCGATGACCTCATGTATGACCTGTATAATTTTCTAATAGTACAACTGATAGATATATTCCCTTTAACCTCAGTCTAAACTGGCACTACCTTAGAACTGACATGCAACAACTATTTATATTGAATTTTCAGTTAACTGATTGATCACTACTTATGACTTAAATCTAATTTAATTCATTGGGCCTCTCACTAGCTCATATCTTAGTTAGAACTAGTTAAACTGATTTTAACTTAATTAATTGAGTTAGCTAATTACAACTCACAAATAACTATATATGGACCCCCTAAAAATATAAAATCCCTTTGCTCCTCTATGACGTTTAACTTGAATTTCCTAAGCTAACTCGGTCATTCTGACTTAGTTAACTAATACAATTTGTCATGAGATGAAATTACAATTTTTCTTCCAATATAATTAAGGGAAAATTAAATCAAAAGCCTCATGATAGCCATTTCTGAGTGCCATTTTCTGGATTCCATTTTTTATTGCCATTTTCAATGTTTCTTGTTGCAAATTTCAACACTCCCTCTCAACAAGAAAGGAATTCAATCTATCCCAATCTGGTACCTTTGTAATGTTTTTCATGCAACACTTCTCTAGTGTTGTTTGCTCCTGCAACTTCTAAAACTTAATAGCGTCCAAAAAAATTGAATCATTGTGATGCATATTTCATTAGAGTCTTTGACTCCTATCGACATTAGAGAACTTTTGAGGTCTAAAATGGGCCTCCTAAGAAAAATTCACAACCAAAATAAACTTTATAAGTGTAATGTTCTAAATTAGGAACAGCTACACTATTGGGAATAACTCAAGATATTACCAATGTGGAGATCAGCAATACATAAACATGAGCTAGAAAATAGTAGTGAATGAATTAAAAAAAGAATGTTGGAATATCCACATAACCATTGCATTATATTATAGTAGCAATAATGTATACAATATCTTGAGGAAAATGATCTCTCAAGTTAGGCAATGCAGCCCCGATGAAACATATACATGGCACATGAAGAAATACTGCTATACAAGAGAAGCCCTGGCTATGATTGCGCAATACTTGAAGGAGAACTGCTGCAAAATGTCATTAATACATGGATATGACAATAGACAGCTCAAATAATAAGGTGGATCAAGATCTCAACCCCTGGAAACATACAATACACAATCCTTGAAAGGATTGGCTGAAATAAGTACAAAATGGCAAATCTGCAGAAATGTCGGAGTTGCTGGGTAGCAGCTGCAACTCAAAAAATAGATATGGATGAATATAGTTGATGATGTTGCAAATTATGGCTGAATATCATCCAAAGGATCTCTCAAGTGAAAGGCTGATCCAATCCCTGAAGATCTCACCCTCCAAAATAGTGGAGCAAGTCCCCACTGCAAGTGCACTCAGAAATAACGCAGTCTAGAGAAGGGATTGCGTTGTTGGTGAAGAGAAGAGCTTGGCCTGATGCCAATGATCTTCAATATGCTCATGAATCTCCCTTACTAACCTCCCAGAGGAATAGAAGCTCCCTCCTCTGACATATGAGCCAAGGAAATGGTGTTGTGGAGTCTCCACTGCAACACCCTACAACACAGAGTTATCCTGCTTCAAGAATAATGTTGTGACTGAAGGAGGTGGCTTTGGCCTTGAGCCAAGAAGTGTGGAGAATGAAGAAAAATCCTTCAAGAGGCCTCTCAATAAGGTTAATAAATCCTAAACAAGAATTTCCCCGACAATTCTTGCTAAACAACAAAAGAATGCTCAATGTCTGAATAGACAATGAAATCAATAATCCATAGCATGAATAACAATGGTTGCCTTGCCCTCCTTTTAAAAAAGTGAAATCTCTCTCTCCATGGGCCCCATCCATTGGGGTTTCCTCCACCAATTATCCTCTTCCTCATTCACACTGCGCTGTCTCATAAAGTGATCCACTCCTCCTATGGCAACGTTGTTGACTTGGTCAAACATGACCTTGTCTTCATGCATTTGTACCTTTTCACACTTGAGGGTGCAAAATGAAGCTATTATGATGATCCATTTCACACTATGAGGGATTTTATTCATGTTTTCCATAAGCATGGGCCTCCTTACCCATTTTTTTAGCTGCTAGGTGATAAAAGAAAATTTTTAATATTCCATTTAGCTATGAGATAAAATGGGAATATTACAGTCCTCCTCTCCCAAATGTTTCTTGTCCTCAAGAAACTACAAGGATAGAATTGGAAAATATCCACCCAAGGCATGGAGTTTGAAATGTGTTGAGGAACATATTCCCCAAATGGATCCTCCATCCCCCAAGCAATCATCCATACAAAGTGAGTTACCTCCCAACATGGCAACTCCTGACAAACATCTTCCAACTTTGGCTCCTGCAATATAGGTGGGCTGAAAATATGATCTTGGTAGACAAAATAGCCTACCCCACGCTATCCTCCTCTCCACTTAGGATAAGTGCAGAGTATATGCTGATATTGGGCTGCAATAATGTTTCCCTCAAGTGGAAAAATGAAGACTAGACCTCCAAGGATCTCTTTTCCAGCGTTATGAAACATGTTGTCCCAATCCATATCATATGTGATGAGTTGGAAGTCGCCATCATGTGGAATCCAATCAATCATATGGCTCACCTCAAATGGAAACAAATGTTTTGCTGTAGTGGCCACCTGTCCTCTCATGCCCCCATTAGAACATGCAATGCAAATAATGTGGGAGATTTCTCCCCCAAGGGACACATTCAACCAATGTGTCATTCCCCCAATCATGCTCTCAACAAATATAGAAAAAAAAACAACATAATGAACCATAATGAGAACGATGCTTGTTGTCATGTGTGGCAAGGGAGAAGGACAATGGTCCCTCAATTGAAACCAATGCAGTTTGACCCTCAACTGCAAAAAATTATGACAAAAAGTGCGGCCTCTCAACCACTTTCTTGCTATCCTACTCTCCTCAAATGTATGGAGAAGGTGAATGATGTATGGTGCAAGGTGAGTATGTCCTCCAAAATAAATTTCCTCCCCAAATCCTCCTAGGGAGTGGTCACCAATAGTGCTCATGGCCTCAAGTAGACCATGGGGTCTAGAAAAAATTATGCTCCTCCTTGGAGCAACATCCTGTACATATATGGTTAAGGGATGAATATACAAATCATCATGAAAATAAACAATACCCTTACCATAAGTTTTGTGTATGCAAATGGAGTGGCTAAAAAATGATTCTTCTCTCATCCTCAAAGAGAAAGGAGGTGGTTGTGCTAACTCCTCCAAAGAGTGATGTATCTCCTCCATTTGCACATGATCTATGCATCTCCTCATATGTTGATCTGTCAATATCATGCAAGAAAGATGATCCTGGGAATACTCCACCAACAACCCGAAGTTCCAACATGGATCTTTCCTCCATAGTGACAGCGCTGATGATTCCCCATGAAGGAAATCTGTCATATGGTTATCTCCCAAGGTCTCCAGTCCTATGAGATCAATGAATCGTGCCTCAACATGTGAAGCATCCCTCCTCCTCTGCTGGCCCAGTGGTCTCCCCAGAAAAATGTCTCCATGTAATGAGACATCCTCAAAAAGATATGATTGAATATATGAATGGAGAAAACTCTCCATGCTTCCACTACACAATCCGATCACCTTCTCAGGTGTATCTACCCCCAGAAATGAATAGGGATATGTACTCCTCATCTCATGATGTTGGGTCCTTTCCCTATCTCCTCCTTGTTTCTCCAAGGTTCCACCCCTTCTCAATGATGGCACAGGTAAAACATGAGTTGTGCCTTGATATCCATACATGAGATCCTGGGAACTTCCTTGCAAGGTTGCAATAATCCCTCTACTTGGAGCAAGAGCTCCTCCTTCCTCTGCATGAGGCACTAGATAATCTCTAGGTGGCACAACGTTGTTGCCCTCAGCCTCCTCAAAGTAGATGGGCAATCCTCCAACAATGCTGCAAATATGGAATCTCTCCCAAGGTGGAAGTAATTCTTGATAATCAAAGGTCAAGGAGTATCCCATTTGCACCATGGTAGTGCCATCCCCTACTCCTACAACATCATACAAGAAATGAGATAAAATCTTCCTTTGCTCTCCAAAGAACAACCCAAGCAACAAAAGTTATTGTTTCTTCCTCATGCTCTCATCATACAAGACATGTGATGAATACATAGTGAATGTTGCATCATAACCATGCATCCATACTCTTTGTTGCTTTGTGATGCCGGAATCCTGCCACATCATCTCCATCCTCATACCCTTGGAAAAAGTGTATGCCAAGTGATGGCCAAACTGCTTCAAGAGTAACCAGCACAGCCAAGCCTCCTGCTGCCTGGTATCATAAATCTGCAAGTAGCTCACCCACTCCTTGCTCACCATCCACATCCACTCAACCAATTGTGGATGCCTTCTTCCACCCTTCATCTTGGTACTCCTCCCATGAGGGCTACCATCCTCCCAAACCAATTCTCTGTCTTTGCACTTCATGGGATTTTGAAATGCAATCTTCTCAAGGATCAATGAGACCCTATAAGGACCCAAATAGGTGGTAGGAAAAAACCTCCCATCATGATGTGTATGGCTCAAGGAATGTCCAACACAAGCATGAGAGATGTTATCCATCCGAAGATGTCCTCCATCTTCTATCTTCTCTTGTGAGAAAAGAAGAGAATATTTGCACCCCATGGTGTGTTGAAGTGCACCTTGGATGAGATCTCTCCATGAGACCTCCCTCTCAACAATAGGCCTCCAAAACCAATGAGGTCTTGGATCTTCTGAAAGTATAAGTTCCTCTTTAAGCTGAGAGGAGCTCATTGAGAAAGTGTCATCTTGAAAGGAGAAATGGTTTCTCACTCCAAGATGTCTACTATCATCCTTCGAGTCTTCAAACCCCAACCTCAAGTATGATGTACAACCCAAAAATGGCTCATGATAATGGTGGTTTGCTTCCTTCTTAGATGTTTCTATGTTGCACAGCGCAGTTCAACCAAGCTACTCTATGGTAGCAGTGTGATTTGACCCTTGGTCATGCAAAAGTAAATCTCCACATTGATCAAAATAATTTGCTGCAACAATAGAATGTGGAAATATTTTCATACCTTGATGATGTTTGGGAACTTCTTGTAGGGCTGCAAGAGTTCCTTCCTCCAAAGTGTTTACTGCCCCAACTGTTGATGTATGTAGCTACTCCTCCATGAGTGTGACAGCATTAGGACAAAGCTCCTCAAGTGGTGTGAGCTCTTCCTCCTTTGTTCTTTCTCTATCAAAGTTTTGGATCAACCTTTGAGTGAACTCTGAAAAAGTCTTCACCCTTGCATGGCTCAAGTGGTTGCACCACCAAACATAGGCTTCACCCTCCAAGTGCAGCGCTGAGATTTCAACAGCTTCTTTCCCTGCTATGAGATGTAGTAGGAAAAATGCCTCCAACTTTCTCACCCAAGTTCTTGTTGTAGATAACCCATCAAAGGTAGACAACAGAAATCTATTGCCTTTGATTTCTCTTTTGCTGTAGGGTCTCTTCTCTTCCTTCAACTGGATGAAATGAGGGAAATCTAGAGTCTCCTTGAAGGTTCTAGGTTGAGATCTGTACTCAACAAGGTAATCACTTAGAATTTGATAATCCAAGTGTCCTTCATGCTCAATGTCTTCTCCTTGATGAGAATAGGAAGTGCATGGTCCTTCCTCTTCTATTTCTTTAATCTTATTGACCTCCTTGGAGAGGTTTTCTCTGGATCTGAACACTGATGAGAGCAATCTCATCTTCTTCAACATTATAGTCTTCTTGGGCTTAGACTCATAGGCTGAGCCAAGAAAGTTTCTTTGATACCACTGTAATGTTCCAAGTTAGAAACAACTACGCTATTGGGAATATCTCAAGATATTACCAATGTGGAGATCAACAATACATAAACATGAGCTAGAAAATAGCAGTGAATGCATTAAAACAAGAATTCCGGAAGATCCACATAACCATTGCATTAGATTATAGCAGCAATAAAGTATACAATATCTTGAGGAAAATAATCTCTCAAGCTAGGCAATGCAGCCCCGATGAAACATATACATGGCACATGAAGAAATACTTCTATACAAGAGAAGCCCTGGCTATGAGTGCGCAATCCTTGAAGGAGAACTGCTACAAAATGTCATTAATACATGGATATGACAATAGACAACTCAAATAAGAAGGGGGAGCAAGATCTCAACCCCTGGAAACATACAATACACAATCCTTGAAAGGATTGGATGAAATAAGTACAAAATGGAAAATCTGCAGAAATGCCAGATGGTTGAATCTAATCCAAAGGATCTCTCAAGTGAAAGGTTGATCCAATCCCTGAAGATCTCACCCTCCAAAATAGTGGAGCAAGTCCCCACTACAAGTGCACTTAGAAATAACACAATCTAGAGAAGGGATTGCATTGTTGGTGAAGATAAGAGCTTGGCCTGATGCCAATGATCTGCAATATGTTCATGAATCTCCCTCACTAACCTCCCAAAGGAATAGAATCTCCCTCCTCCGACAGATGAGCCAAGGAAATGGTGTTGTGGAGTCTCCACTGTAACACCTTGCAACATAGAGTTATCCTGCTTCAGGAATAACGTTGTGACTGAAGGAGGTGGCTTTGGCCTTGAGCCAAGAAGTGTGGAGAATGAAGAACAATCCTTCAAGAGGCCTCTCAGGAAGGTGAATAAATTCTAAACAGGAATTCCCCCGAAAATTCTTGCTAAACAGCAAAAGAATGCTCAATTTCTGAATAAACAATGAAATAAATAATCCATAGCATGAATAACAATGGCTGCCTTGCCCTCCTTTTAAACAAGTGAAAGCTCTCTCTCTATGGGCCCCATCCATTAGGGTTTCCTCCACCAATTACCCTCTTCCTCATTCACACTAACATGTCTCATAAAGTGATCCACTCCTCCTATGGCAGCGTTGTTGACTTGGTCAAACATGACCTTGTCTTCATGCATTTTCCCCTTTTCACACTTGAGGGTGTAAAATGAAGCTATTCTAATGATCCCTTTCACACTATGAGGGATTTTATTCATGTTTTCCATAAGCATGGGCCTCCTTACCCATTTATTTAGCTGCTAGGTGATAAAATCAAAATTTTAATATTCCATTTAGCTATGAGCTAAAATGGGAATATTACAATAAGAACCAATAGGAATCAAGATGATTATGTCAACCATGGGGGATGATTCAACATTTTTGGGGTAAAAAAGTAAAAATAATAAAAAATAATAAAATAATAAAACAAATTTTTCAACTTGTCTTTTCAACTTATCTCCCTAAGGTTTTACTCAAATTTCAAGCAAGAGTACTCGTTGGATGTAAAATTTAATTCCTCATCCAGGATTACCCATGTTGCTTACAATAAATGGACCTTGCTACCTGAAATTTGAGAAAGGAGGTCTAAAATGGGCCTCCTGCAAAAAATGTACAACCAAATAAACTTTATAAGAACCAATAGGAATCAAGATGATTATGTCAACCATGGGGGATTATTCACAATTTTTGGGGTAAAAAAGTATAAATATTAAAAAATAATAAAATAATAAAAGTACTTTTTCAACTTGTAGTTTCAACTTATCTCCCTAAGGTTTTACTCAAATTTCAAGCAGGAGTACTCGTTGGATGAAAAATTTAATTCCTCATCTAGGATTACCCATGTTGCATACATTCGATGGACCTTGCTACCTAAAATTTGAGAAATACATGAAAAAACATGATTGCAATCACGTATTTCATGTATTTCTCATTTTTTGTGTAGCGTGGTCCATAAAAAGTATGTAACATGGGTACTCCTTGGATGAGGAATCAATTTATGCATCCAACGAGTGTTCCCACTCGAAATTTGAGTAACCTCATAGGGAGATTAGTTGAAAATACGAGTTGAAAAAGTAGTTTTTTTTTTTTCCCTCTAAAATTTGATGATGTAATCTAATATTATTTTATTATTTCCGCTATTATTTTATAATTTCCTTAGGAGGCCCATTTTAGACCTCAAAATTTCCCTAATTTTTCTGCACTTCCCACTGAAATATCTGCGTTACTGCTAACTCTACATATGTGCCCTCTACACTCCTACCAACTATGATATGCGCTCCAGTATATAACATTTGTCACATTGATTTATGTCTTCCTGACATTTGACTACATCAATATAATTGATCCTTCCTACTACTATGTACTGTGGGCTCCTCATAGCCAGGTCTGATCCATGATACAAGTCATCTCAATGGATCCTACCCAAAATTCTTCTCTTAGGATTATATTTGCACATCGCCCCACATCACAGCTATCGGTATGGATGCATGTGCTCCCTCTGCCCATCTAGCTTGAAATTTAAATATTTTGGAGGTATCTACTTGAGTGGACACCTCCACTCGGTCTCCTCTCTACTTCTCCAATTGTGGTCGCTCCACATCCTTCTAAGATTGCTTTTGAGACTGCATGTTGAGAGGTAATTTGTGCTCCCTCTCAACCACCAACCCACTAACATTTTCTTTTCTCCTCAAAAATTTGCATTCATCTTCGACCTCGAGAGCATATAGGTTCTTGACTCTTACACCAATATGTTTCACCCATCCCATGACGATGTTTCTAAGGAACACTTTTCCTTTTATAAATGTGAAATCATAACCATAGTCTTTCAATACCACTACAGATAAAATATTCTTCATTAGTCCTGGAGAATACAAAACATCTTTCAGTCTGATAGGGGAGCCATACTCCCTCTAAAAGGTAATTTTACCTATGTCGGCCACGCTATACCTCCCGTCATCTCCAAAATCTATGTTATGCTGGAGTTCCTTCTCCTCCAAGTCACTGAAGAGATCTTTATTCCTTGTCATATGGAACGAGGCATGATTGTCTAGATACGACATGCATCCCATTACAGTTTTGGCCATGCATTAAATGAGAGTAAAATCAAGCTTGAACTGTGAAGCTAGCGCTTCACCCGCTACAACTGCAAGCTCCTTCTTTCTTACCTTATTCTATGGACAATTTGAGGCATAGTTCCCATGCTCGTGACAGTGAAAACACTTAATCTTGGACAATTCTCTCTTCCCCTCTTCGACTTGGGACTTATTTCCCTTGGTTTTCTTTCCTTTTCTTACCAATGAAAAATCTTCTTCTTTGTTGGTGTCGAAGGTCATGTCTCTGGTGCTCCACCTTACCTCTTCTATTACCAAGTCAGAGCATAAACACTCCTAGTCTAGTAGCTTCTCCCTCCCATTCACAGAGTCCTGGTAACAATGTCAACTCTTGGGAAGGCCTAGAAGAGCTAGGCTCACCAAATAATCTTGGCCTACTGTCACACCAACACTTCCAAGCTCATCTCGATATTGATTGAACTTCGTCAAGTATGTCGGTATCATCTCACACTCCTCCATCTTGAACTTTCTGAGCTTGTCTTTCAGCACTAACTTCCTGTGGTCGTTGCTATTCTGAATAGATCTATCAAGGTCTTCCACATAGCATATGGATTCACCTTCCCATGGAGACTCGAGATAATAAGATCTTGAACTCCTTCTAACAATATCGTTCTCTCCTTTTCTACCTTCTTATTCCATGCATCAAGAATTTGAGCATCTGCTGCTACGGGCTGGGGAATATCACTGTCTATGAATTCCTTCATTCTTTTTTCCTCTAGCACTACTTCCATCATTTATTTCCATGCTATATAATTCAAATTTCCCTCAAGATAATATTCGAGTCTCAATCCATTGAAATACATCTTGATCTTTTGTTGGATCCTAAAGAATAAAATTGCAAATTTGAATTTGTTAAAAACAAACTCAATTTATTCTCTTCTATTGTGATTCCTGATAGTCTGATACCATGTAGAAAATATACCAATGAGATTCAATCTGATCTTGTAATGTAATAAAACAAGATATTGAATCCTTCCTACAATTTGCAGAAACAAAACGTGATCGCACAATTACATATAAGAAAGAGAAAGAAATTATCAATCGCACAACACAAGTTGTATCTAGGGAAAGTGACTGCTAAAAAAACCGCTATCTCTATATTTCATAAACTCAAGATCATGAAACAATACAATGCTTTCTCACACTAGAGAAAATTTTTGCACTCTGCTGACTATCTCACTCTGTTCCTGCTCGAAACTGGCTTACAATCTAATAAAAATCGGTCAAGTATTTAACCTCTTTCTTCCCACTACTTTCCCATCATTCCTTATGCATTCTTTGGCTAATTGAGGCCCTATTAATTATGAAATTCCCAATTAATGATTGCACAATCCTAAAATGCCTTCTCAATGACCTCATGCATGACTTGTACAATTTTCTAATAGTACCATTGATAGATCTCTTCCCTTTAACCTCAGTCTCAACTGGGACTTCCTTAGAACTGACATGCAACGTATATTTATAGTGAATTATCACTTAAATTATTGATCACTACTTGTGAATTAAATCTAATTTAATCCAATAGACCTCTCACTAGCTCATCTCTTAGTTAGAACTAGTTAAACTTATTTTAACTCCATTAATTGAGTTAACCAATTACAACTCACAAATAACTATATTTGGACCCCCTAAAAATATAAAATCCCTTTGCATGTCTCCTCTTTGACCTCTAACTCGAATTTCCTAAGCTAATTTATTCATTTTGACTTAGTTAACTAATACAAGTTTTCATGAGATGAAATCACAATTTTTCTTCCAATTCAATTAAGGGAAAATTAAATGAAAAGCCTCAAATGGTATCCATTTATAGGTGCCAATTTCTGGATTCCATTTGTGGTTTCCATTTTCAATGTTTCTTGTTGTAAATTTTAACACTCCCTCTCAACAAGAAAGGAATTCAATATCTTGATCTGGTACCTTTGGAATGTTCTGCATGCAACATTTCTCTAGTGTTGTTTTCTCCTACAACTGCTGAAACTAAATAGCATCCAAAAAATTTGAATTAGTATGATGCATCTGTCATCAGATTCTCTAAATTATATCGAGTACTGCACTTTCCACTAAAATATCTTCAATGTTGTTGACTCTGCATATGTGCCCTCTACACTTCTGCCAACTCTAATCTGTGCTCCAGTATCTAACATTTTTCACTCTGATTTTTGTCTTCTTGACATCTGACTGCATCAACCTAATTGATCCTTCCTGCTACTATGTGTTGTGGGCTCCTCGTAGCTAGGTCTGATCCATGAGACAAGCCATATTAATGGATCCGGCCCAAATTTATTCTCTTGGAATTATATCTGCACATTGCCCCACCTCTCACCTGGAGGTAGGGTTGCATGTGCTCCCTTTGCCCATCTAGCTCGAAATTTCCCCCTTCTAAAGGTCTCTTCTTGAGTGGATGCCTCCACTCAGTCTCCTCTTTGCTTCTCCAATTGTGGCTTCTCCACAACCTTCTGAGATTTCTTCTGAGACTGCATATTGAGAGGTAATTTATGCTCCCTCTCAACTTTTGAGAATTTGGTAGGGCGGTGTTTATTTCAATTCTCTTGATAATTATTTGTGTTATAATTTTTATGGTTATTTACTTGAATATTATCTTACTTATCTTACTATGTCTTTCATCAATTAAATTACCAAAACATAAGAGATACAAATTTTAGGCTTTTCAAGCCAAGTCCAAAACCTTTCCCTCTTGGAGAGGAAAACCCAAAACAATTCTTCTTATATATCTTCCATTGACAAGTACTGAGACTAGACCCTTAACACCAGTATGCCTCCAAGACCTTGTCACTTCTCTTTTATCCTCCTTATGATGATCTTCTCTTTTCTTCACTATTCTGCACTACTTTGCACCAAGACATGATGTGGCAGATTGATCCCAAAACTTCCTCCCATAAACTAAGACACAATCATCTTCCTTGATTGCACCATGCTACACTTTGACACCAGAGCATGTCCATGTAAGGTCATCATTGTAGCAGCATCAAGACCATAGTGATACATCATTGTACTGTGACCTCTATATAACACCAAAATGTAACCCCTTGACCTTCCTGTGATCTTCCATTTGATACTAAGCATTATGTCACCACAACACTGCAAAGGGCACCATGCATTTGAAATGAGACACCATCCCCTGAAACAACGAAACACTAAACTGTGGCATCATCTAAATTTCAACTACTATAATTTTTACCTGAACCGAGCCACTGTATCACTGTAAACTTATCATCGAGAAGCACTGTAAATCGCAGAATTGCACTAGCACTGAACCACTATGTCACTTAGATTTTATTTGAACCTATAATATGATCCTTTCTTGACCTCCTGAAATTGACTTGAACTCAAAAGATAACCCGAAAATCTTAGAGGAAGATTTGAACTTGATTCACTGTAATTCAGTCCAAAAATCTCAGACAAATATGAACTTTGTCCATATCTTTTCAGTGCATTCCAATGAGATATTTATAGTAGTCATGTCCTGTAATTAGCCTACCTGATAGTGAATATTCATGTCTATTTTGAGCTGACCTTCCAAGGGGTTTTCTCCAACATCTTTAAGTCGACTTCTTCCAGCATCATGACAAGGTCTTTGAGGCATACTTTTACATCAATATTTTTCCTTTCACAAGTGTAACATGGTGACTCTATTTTTATACATTATGACAATATGAAAAATCTTTAAAATACATCAAGAAGAATTCTTTGACCTATATTAAAACTTCTTGCTCATGAAACCCATGAAAGAAGTATATACAAAATACATTTTATTATCTTTGTCTTCTTCATTGCGTAAATTCATAATTACATATTCATTATGAAGACCAGTCCTAGTTACACTTTCCAACACTCCCTCTTAACTAGGTAGGTATTCATAATGGTACATGGTCACTTTCAATCTGAATAATTCCTCATACTAATAATTGGATTTGTAACCTAGTTGTATAGCATTATATTAACCATCAACACTGTCATAGTGCAAGGCCTTGAATAATAGCTCCATCTCTCCATGAGATCTTAGCTACAGTGTTGGAGAGACCAATGATGAGTATACACCCTCATCATTGTCTCTCTTGGATCATATCCCACCCGGGTTCACTAAGGATATTTCCATAAGGACTATTCTTACTATTGGATTCCCAATCCTCAAATAATATCGATCCTTCCACGACTACTCTTATCAGAATTTATTATCAAATTCTCAAAGAGTATCATATGCCATATTATTACCCAATCCTCCATTCTGTCTCCCAAAATTATGTGTCTATCTCTCCCTTTCAAGTAGGGGGAGGACATATCCCTACGCTTTCTTCTTGGCTTAGGAGTCACTAAGTTTTCATCCAAGTAAGAAACTCATTATCATGCTCCCTCTTAATCAGGTACCTGCATTAGTAATGATGAAAACACCTAGTTTCTCATGAATACCTCCTTTCTTCGATGTCATGAATTTCTTTGTTGTTAAGGAGTCCTCATTTTTGGGATCTTTTCATAGGGCACAGGTCATCCATCACTTTCATCAAGAGTCGTTTCTTCTATTATAAAGTAATCCACCAATATTCTCATCCGGTCTAACTTCATGCCATGCTACTTTCCTTCGAACCATACTTCTTCCAAGGATCTTTCATCCTACCATATTATTTTCAACCAGTGGAATACATATACTTTCCTTTGGCAACCTTGCATAATCTCATTATATTTTAATTAGTTATAAATATGAACTTTTAAATCGAAATTTACCTTAGTGATGATGATCTTTCACCATGACATCTTCTTGTAGGCATCGTCATCCTTTCTGTATAGATTGACACATATCTTAAAGATATGCTCCATCCTTTATAGACTTCTATCAGAGTCTACATATCTTCCCATAATATTTTCTTCTTAATTCTTCTTGGCTTCCTTGGATGTTGATTGCCTCTTTTCATGATTGCACTTTTTCGTGATATCTTCTTTTCTCTTCCACACTTTTTTATTTCATTCCCAGGAACTTCCAATTTGCAGCTCCTTGATAGTATATAATCACATCATATTCCATACGAGGATATATTATGTTGATTTCATCATGTGTGGAACATGTCTATTAACAACATGTGCATCGGAAGAGTTCCTGATTTCTTTGATCATACTTTTTCTACATGCAAAAATATTAACTATAGCATCCATCAAGAAGAAGTCTTTGACCTATATTAAAATACATCAAGAAGAATTCTTTGACCTATATTAAAACTTCTTGCTCATGAAACCCATGAAAGAAGTATATACAAAATACATTTTATTATCTTTTTCTTCTTCATTACGTAGATTCATAATTACATATTCATTATGAAGACCAATCCTAGTTACACTTTCCAACACTCCCTCTTAACTAGGTAGGTATTCATAATGGTACATGGTCACTTTCAATCTGAATAATTCCTCATAATAATAATTGGATTTGTAACCTAGTTGTATAGCATTATATTAACCATCAGCACTGTCATAGTGCAAGGCCTTGAATAATAGCTCCATCTCTCCATGAGATCTTAGCTACAGTGTTGGAGAGACTAATGATGAGTATACACCCTCATCATTGTCTCTCTTGGATCATATCCCACCCAGGTTCACTAAGGATATGTCCATAAGGACTATTATTACTATTGGATTCCCAATCCTCAAATAATATCGATCCTTCCATGACTACTCTTATCAGAATTTATTATCACATTCTCAAAGAGTATCATATGCCATATTATTACCCAATCCTCCATTCTGTCTCCCAAAATTATGTGTCTATCTCTCCCTTTCAAGTAGGGGGAGGACATATCCCTACGCTTTCTTCTTGGCTTAGGAGTCACTGAGTTTTCATCCAAGTAAGAAAATCATTATCATGCTCCCTCTTAATCAGGGACCTGCATTAGTAATGATGAAAACACCTAGTTTCTCATGAATACCTCCTTTCTTTGATGTCATGAATTTCTTTGTTGTTGAGGAGTCCTCATTTTTGGGATCTTTTCATAGGGCACAGGTCATCCATCACTTTCATCAAGAGTCGTTTCTTCTATTATAAAGTAATCCACCAATATTCTCATCTGGTCTAACTTCATGCCATGCTACTTTCCTTCGAACCATACTTCTTCTATGGATCTTTCATCCTACCATATTATTTTCAACCAGTGGAATACATATACTTTCCTTTGGCAACCTTGCATAATCTCATCAGATTTTAATTAGTTATAAATATGAACTTTTAAATCAAAATTTACCTTAGTTATGATGATCTTTCACCATGACATCTTCTTGTAGGCATCGTAATCCTTTCTGTATAGATTGACACATATCTTAAAGATATGCTCCATCCTTTATAGACTTCTATCAGAGTCTACATATCTTCCCAGGATATTTTCTAGTTAATTCTTCTTGGCTTCCTTGGATGTTGATTGCCTCTTTTCATGATTGCACTTTTTCGTGATCTCTTCTTTTCTCTTCCACAATTTTTTATTTCATTCCCAGGAACTTCCAATTTGCAGCTCCTTGATAGTATATAATCACATCATATTCCATATGAGGATATATTATGTTGATTTCATCATGTGTGGAACATCTCTATTAACAACATGTGCATCGGAAGAGTTCTTGATTTCTTCGATCATACTTTTTCTACATGCAAACATATTAACTATAGCATCCAATGTAAGCATATATATATATATATATATATATATATATATATATATATATATATATATATATATATATATATATATATATAGATATACCTCATTTATTTTCTTTTATTCATCCTACAGTAGATTTCCTTGGAGTGAAGAGTTTTATTCCCTTGATCTGCTTCATCATCATTTCTAATCACAAAATTCTACAAGTTTAGAATTTCTCAAAGAAACATATTTCTTTCTTTCTAACGAGTGAATCCAAATAACACTCCATTATAAAAATGTTAGCATTTGTTTCCTTATTGATTATTGAATTATGACCTTTATCTTGATGATTTCCTTCTATAAATTTTGTTTTCTCATTGAGGTTCCCAGGAGCCTCTTATAGCATAGATGTCACATATGTGTTACAGACGTCCTCCTACAATGATGACTTCCCTTCAATTCTTCCATCATGATGTCAATCCTAGAGTGAGGCATTTATCTAATATACCATGCTTCTTAACAACCCGATAGATACCTCTTAAAGAGGAAGATTATATTAATTATAATAGAGCTATTTCACTTCTTATTTCTTAGGCTTCTTTGAATATGGTTATTCTATTTTTCCAATGATATGGGCTTATTTCTTTATGTCCTTATTACATTTGGGACAATATTTCCATAGCATCATATCTTATCCATGTTTCATATTTTCTTCTTCGAGACCAAAGTTACTGAATCTTCCCTTTCTCCTTAATATGGCAACATAGGTTGGATTCTCTTTATTTTATCCTACATACTCTTTAGCTTTTAACCTTGTCTCTTTTAATTCTCATAGAGAACATATATTCTAGAATAATGTTGCTTATTATTTTTCATAAATGCTTGAATTGAATTTTTCCCATTCCTCTAGAAGAGCATTCAACACCATTGTAGTTATTTCTCTATCGGACATTTCTTCTCCCAATTCCTGCAATTGATCTTCTATTCAGAAATCTTCATGAAGTTATTTCCTCTTCTCTAGACATATCCAATGTCTATAGTTCTTATCTTAGAGATATTACTTCCCCTGCAGTACTTACCGAGAATATCTCCACCAATTTGTCATATATTTCTTTTGAATATTATATTTTGATACATAGTGAATAAGAGAGAAATTTGTGGTTTCTATAAGAATAATTTGGAATCTTATGTCTCCCTTTGTGTATTTTGCATGACTTCATTGTCCTTTTCATCCATTGAAGAAAGTTTGAGACCCTAACTAGTTTGTTGCTTTCTTTGCAAAAAGACATTTTGATATATTCATATGAAGTCTTAAAGATACTTACTTGAGTTGATGGTTTTCTTCTTCTATCAGCCTCCTTGTTAATGATGATGTAGATAGAATCTCCCTCTTAGATTAACTCTTTCAAGAGTGGTGTAAAGTGGTAGATCACCTTGGATCCTTGATGATGATGATGATCAAGGATTATGAATTTAGAAAGGTGGCTTGATGATGTATCCAACAATGTTTATTTGACTTTAGCACCCAATTGTTATTGATTGTGATGGCTTCTACACTGTGTCCTTCTTGATGTATAGGTCCTTGATCTTCTTGAGATGGCTTTCCAAAAACTACCTTTTAGAACTGAAGATTGATTCTTCAATGTGGATCTCTCACTTTTGATTTATATAAAATTGATTCTTGATCTCTTGGTACTTGAGTGTCTTCTTGCCAAATAGCCCTTTCTTATCTTCAGCACTTTAGCTCTAATACCATGTTGATAATTTTGTAGTTCGATGTTTATTTAATTCTCTTACTTGATAACTGCTTGTGTTATACTTGTTGTGCTTATTTACTTGAATCTTATCTTAGTTATCTTATTATTTCTTTCATCAAGTCAATTATCAAAACACAAGAGACACAAATTTTAGGCTTTTCAATCCAGGTCCAAAACCTCTCCCTCTTGGAGAGGAAAACCCAAAACAAATATTCTTTTAGATCTTCCATTGACAAGTACCATGACCATGACACAGACCCTTGACACCAGTTTGCCTCCAAGACCTTGTCACTTCTCTTTTATCCTCCTTATGATCATCTTCTCTTTTTTGTACTGTTCTGCACTACTTTGCACTAGGACATGACGTGGCAGATTGAACCCAAAAATTCCTCCCATAGACGAAGACAAAATCATCTTCCTTGATTGCACCATGTTTCACTTTGACATCAAAACATGTCCATGTAAGGTCATCATTGTAGCAGCATCAATACCACAATGATGCATCACAGTAGTGTGACCTCTATATAACACCAAAACGTAATCCCTTGACCTTCCTGTGATCTTCCATTTGATAATGCATTATGTCACCACAGCACTAAGAATGGCACCATACATTTAGACCGAGACACCATCTCCTGAAACACCGAAACATTGAACTATGGAATCATATGAATTAAAACTACTATAATTTTTACTTGAACTGAGCCATTATGTCACTGTAAACTTATCATTGAGTAGCATTGTAAACCGTAGACTTGCACTAGCACCGAACCACTATGTCACTGAGATTTTCTCTGAACCTGTAATATGGTCGTTTCTCAACCTCTTGAAATTGACCCGAACTCATAATATAATCTGAAAATCTCAAAGGAATATTAGAACTTGATTCATTGTAATTCGGTCCAAAAATCTCAGAAAAATCCGAACTCTGTCCATATATTTTATGTGCAGTCTAGTGGGCTATTTATAGTAGTCAACCCCTCTAATTAGCCGACCTGACAGTGAACAGTCATGTTTATTTTAAGCTGACCTTCCAATTTATTTTCTCCAACATCTTTAATCGGACATCTTCCAACACGATGACAATGTCTTTGAGGCATAATATTTATCCTTTCACAAATGTAACATGATGACTCTATTTTCATAAATTTATGACAAGATGAAAAATCCCTAAAAGACATCAAGAAGAATTCTTTGACCTATAATAAAACTTAATTCTCATGAAAATCATGAAGCAAATATATACAAAATACATTTTATTATCTTTGTCTTCTTCATTTGATAAATTCATAATTACAAATTCATTATGAAGATCAATCCAAGTTACACTTTCCATCAACCACCAAGCCACTAACCTCTGCTTTTCTCCTCAAAGATTTGCATGCATCTTTGACCTCAAGATAATATAGGTTCTTGACTCTTACACCGATATGTTTCACCCGTCCTGTGGTGATTTTTCTAAGGAACATATTTCCTTTTCTAAATATTACATCATAACCACGGCCTTCCAATACCGCTATAGAGACAAGATTCTTCCTTAGTCCTGAAACAGAAAAAAACATGTTTCAGTTTGAGAGGGGAGCCACACTCCCTCTAAAAGGTAATTGTACCTATGTTGGTCGACCTATACCTCCCTTCATCTCCAAACTCTATGTTCTGCGGGAGTTCCTTCTCCTCCAAGTCACTAAAGAGATATCTATTCCCCTGGCATATGGGACGAGGCACCATTGTCTAGATACCACATGAATCCCATTACATTGTTGGCCATGCATAAAATGAGAGTAAAATTAAGCTTGAATAGTGAAGCTAGCGCTTCACCCACTGCAATTGCAAGCTCCTTCTTGCTTTCCTTCTTCTGTCAAAAATTTGAGGCATAGTGCACGTGCTCGTGATAGTGAAAACACTTGATCTTGGACAAGTCTCTCTTGCATTCTTCACCTTGGGACTTATTTCCATTGGATTTCTTGCCTTTTCCAAACAATTAAAACTATTCTTCTTTTTCAGTGTCAGAGGTTATGTCTTTGGTGCTCTGCCTTATCTCTTCTATTACCAAGTTAGACCACAAACGCTCCCAAACTAGTAGCTTCTCCCTCCCATTCACAGAGTGTCAGTAACTATGCCAACTCTTGGGAAGGCCTAGAAGAGCTAGGCTCACCAAATCATCCTGGGCTATTGTCACATCAATACTTCCAAGCTCATCTCAACATTGAGTGAACTTTGTCAAGTATATTGGGATCGTCTCTCCCTCCTCCATCTTGATATTTTTGAGCTTGTGTTTCAGCGCCAACTTCCTGTGGTCATTGCTATTCTAAAACATATTTTTCAAGGCCTTCCACATATCATATTGATTCACCTTCCCATGTATACTCGAGATAATATGATCTCGAACTCCTTCTAACAAGATCCTTCTCACTTTTGCTACCTTCTTATTCCATGCATCAAGAAGTTGAGCATATATTGTTGTGGGTTGGGGAATATCACTGTCTATGAATTCCTTTAGTCTGTTTTCCTCTATCATTGATTCCATCCTATATTTCCATGCTATATAATTCAAATTTCCCTTAAGAGCATATTCGAGTCTCAAGCCATTGAAGACATCTTGATATGTTATTGGATCCTAAAGAATAAATCTAAAAATTTGAATTTTTTCAAAACAAACTTAGTTTATTCTCTTCTATTGTGATTCATGGAACTATGATACCATGTAGAAAATATACCAACGGGATTCAATCTGATCTTATAATGTACTAAAACAATATATTGAATCCTTCCTACAATTTGCAGAAACAAAACACAATCACACAATCACATATAAGAAAGAGAAACAAATTATCAATCGCACAACAGAAGATGTATATGGGGAAAGAAACTACTCAAAACCTTGATATCTCTATATTTCATAAATTCAATATCATGAAACAATACAATGCTTTCTCACACTAGAGAAACTTCATGCACTATGTTGAATGTCTCACTATGATCCTGCTCAAAACTGGCTTGCAATCTTAGCAAAATCAGTCAAGTATTTAACCTCTTACTTGTCACTATTTTCCCAGCCTTCCTTATGCATTCTTGGGCTAATTGAACCCCTATTAATTATGAAATTCCCAATTAATGATTTTTAAATAATTCAAGGCCTTCCCAATGACCTCATGCATGACATGTACAATTTTCTAATAGTACCACTGATAGATCTCTTCCCTTTAACCTCAGTCTCAACTGGGACTTCCTTAGAACTGACATGCAACATATATTTATAGTGAATTATCAGTTAAACTATTGATCTCTACTTGTGAATTAAATCTAATTTAACTCACTTGACCTCTCACTAGCTCATCTCTTAGTTAGAACCAGTTAAACTTGTTTTAAATCAATTAATTGAGTTAACTAATTAAAACTCACAAATAATTATATATGGACCCCCTAAAAATAGGAAATACCTTTGTATGCCTCCTCTTTGACCTCTAACTCGAATTTCCTAACCTAACTCAGTCATTCTGACTTAGTTAACTAATACAAGTTTTCATGAGATGAAATTACAAATTTTCTGCCAATTTAATTAAGGGAAAATTAAATCAAAAGCCTCATATGGTAGCCATTTCTCGGTGTCATTTACTAGATTCCATTTCTAGTTTTCATTTTCAATGTTTCTTGTTGCAAATTTCAACAATCTATTGTTGTCATGCGAAGGAGCCCTGTCGAGAGGCTGTGGCAATTGTCTTCTTCTTGCCCTCAGGGCGGATCATAAGGAAAACATATTTCCTGGTTTTGGAAATGAGCTTATTGCATTTTTTTGTAGTGATCAAATAGATGGTAGTATGTTTTTCTACCTTCAGTATCCTTTACAAATTATTACCAAAAGTAAAAATAATAGCATGACGTCGGGACTCATACACAACATCTCACTTCCATAAGTATGGTTTTCCTAATAATACATCACAAACTTCAAGAGGATAAACATCACATAATACCTCATCTATGAAGGGCTTGATGTTGTAGGGAAGGAGACACTTCTGGCTGACGCAGAGATCTTGTCCTTGGTGAAGCCACCCAATCGTATGTGGCTGTGGGTATGATGTGATCAGCAGGCGCAACCGCTTCATGACCTTTGCTGAAATTAGGTTATTTTGGCTCCCGTTGTCCACAATGAACTGTTGCAGGGGACCGTTCACCCACATCTAGGAATGGAAGAGGCACTCCCCCTCCTCTGGATCTTCGAGTTCTTCCTTTTGGATCTTGGTGGTGGAAATGGTTGCACTAGGCTCCACATCGATAATATACATCCCTGTGTCATTCCCCTTATCGGGTTCTGACTCAGAGTTGGAACATGCATCTGATTGGGAAACCTTCAGCTCGGCCACCAGTGACTACTTGGCCCAACACTCACTTGAATTGTGAGTGGAGCTCTTATGAAACTCACACCACTTTCCCGTGTCGTTATTTGGCTTCGTGGTGTTTTTCTTAGCTTACGGTTTCGACGGGTTGTCCTAGGTTGCCCCACCCTGGCCTTATCTTATTCTGCATTTTGGGGGCGCCTTTCCCTTGCTTCTAATTTGAAGATCCAAAGTCTCGTTTCTTCTGTTTGAATTCTTTTTCAATATTGGAAGCATACCAGTATGTTGCACCAAGCAAGGAGATTTCAAGGAACATTTTTTCCTCCTGGATGTATCTATGCAGACAACTTTGGTACTTCAACACTAAATGTTTCTCTAAATCTTTGATACCCAGCTTTGTGCACAGGGTATGGAACAAATTCATCATCTCATGCACATCTTGATCCCTTTTGTTTCCGCAACATAGTCCATTGTATTTACTTGTCCACATAGCTCCCCATGGGGTAGTATTGTTCCTTGATGGAATCTCGGTAAAATTCCAAGTGAGTGCGGCTGAGAAAAAGGAGTATTCCCCCTCATCCTTTTGCTCACAAAAGTTTTCCCACCAGCCTTTAACATGGGGGGTGACTTTGAGGAGTGCAAAAGAAATCTTTTCCCGATTGGAAAAGTCATGAACCGAAAAAATATCCTTCCAATTGATTCATCCATCTATCTATGGCGTCTACATCTATTTGGCCCTCAAATATGGGAATTTCAAATTAACTTGTACCTTAAAAGAAGTGGCGCCTCCAGAGTGGTTGTCGGATGAATATGCGTCTATGGTGGGCAGCCGTCGAAGGATCTAGGAAAAGTTATCCATCATCGTGTTCCTCTATTTATTGAGGGCCTCAGCAAGAAATATTTTGATAGGATCTCCTTCTCCCTCATCTTTGTTTTCCTCCACCATGGGAGGTCATTAGGGTTTGTGAGGTTGAGAAAAGGTTCAACCAGATCGAGCCCTAACTCCTTATACCTCGATCTTGTTTGGAAAATGCAAAGAAAGATCGATAAATAGCATACCGATCTAATACCACTATTTCATATTTATGCAGGAATGAAAATAAATATAAACGTATAGATGCAGTAGAAAATATACTTCATTTCATTAATATCAAATAACTGAAATAAGCTTACAGACAAAATGGAAATAAACTAGCTCGAGCGATGGTAGCTTATCTCTGAGAAGATTTGTGGAAGCCACATGCCTCTGAACTATCTTAAAATGAGGCTCAAATGCCTATTTGTTATTGATAAACAATGGAAAACCCTAAACATCCAAAAACCTAACCCTAGGAGATGAAGTGCCAAAACTACGGGCCCCATTTGGGTAAATTGGTACATCAACTTCCTAGGGACGTAACTTTGGCATAGGATCTATGTTTGACGCGCAAACTACCTCGTTAAAAACATCTATCTAGCAACTATAACTTTAGAGTGACAAAAATTAGTCAAACACCCATGTTGGTCCCAGTTTTCCCAAAAAAAACGTCGTTTAGGACCTCAAAACAACTCTAGAAGTTCAGGACCTGAAAAACTGCAAAAAATAGTAAATTGTGCTACAATTAATGAAACTAAAAAACTGAAAGAAACAATGGTGGGGATCTAAGTAGAATAGGAAGGTGGCCACCAATATCCACCTGGATCATATAGCCCACCTAGTTTTTACTAACATGCAATAATTTCATTTGGATCTAGTTTCCTAAATTGTTGATATTGCAAACAGTTTTGTACCAGTGGACTTATGACATGGTTTCATTGAAAATTTAGCCCTACTAATTATGGTTTTGTGAAGAATTATATTCTTGATGTCAGCCCTTATATTATTCATGCATATATATTTTTTATGAATGTGTAACACTAATTTATTCAAGAAACCTAGACATATTAGAAACCCTAAACAAAAAATTACCCTACTACAGTTTGGACTAGATGTGGCACAACAACAAGGAAAAAAGATTTCAAGTACTTAATTTTCTACTTCTTAGATCATTATTTCATTGTAAATTTTACCTTATTTACTTGATTTCTTAGATATGATGAGTTACTTGATGGATTTACTTGATTTCTTAGATAATCTAGAAGGTAACACCCTTCCAACCAGCTATGTTGTCAGTACTCCTGCAGTAAACAACCTTGCACATGAATAAATATTCTTTATAGAAAGATGAAAACTATAGGTCAAGCTATGAAATTAGGTGTATTATAGAGTTAAGCTTTCACGGTGTCAAATGTTAACCGTGGCTAAAACCCATTAGCAGCAAAGAAACAGGTAGGTATATTGACTAGGAAAACAAAATAATTTTTATTTTATTTTTTTGTTCCTTATTCAATTGGACTTTTAATTGGTACTGTGGAAAGTGGAAATTTCCAATATGAAAATATCATTTTAAAATTGTAGAACTTCCAACCGCCAGTGATTTTATGGGTGCCTAATAACAAGAATTTATGTTTGATCCTTCAACTCTAATGGCTCAAAATTAAATATCTATCGAGCCATATCATTGCAGGTTCAATATGGTCAGTAAGAGAGTAAGAAATTAATTTTAAATGCATGTCCTTATCTTATTCATTGGCCCATATTCGAGCCAAGATCGGGAATACACACTCATTCTTCCCTGATAAAGCATCCCTAAAATGTCAATGTCATTTGATCTAATAAATTTCCTATATTATGATTAAAATCATTTGTATCATTAAGATCTATTAAAACTCCATTTTGTCCATATTCTAACAAGATATATTTTAAATGCATGCAGAAGACTCTTGGTGATTGGCAAGATATCGGTCATACAATACCACATTTATCCAAGGTCCAAAAATGCTTCGAATTTGGGCTGCTTGAAACTATGAAATTCGACATTGAGGTGAAAAGGCTACTACATCATTAAAATATTAAGTAATTGAAGAGGAAATATATGAAACCTTGAGAAAGCCCTAAAAAACACTTGGGTAAAATTAAGGACAACTAATCTTGACATTTTTTCAATCCAATTTCTACAAATTGGGAATCTCTTCATACAATTTGGCCTTGGTGTGTCAAATTTCAGCATTTAGGGTCATTGCCACTGCCCTTTTCTTCTACTTCACGACATATTTGACTTTCCGGTACCAAAAAATCCACAGAATTTTGCAGGTTTTCCCATCATTTTAAAATCGAGCCAGGGGAGATGTAGGGCTTACTAACCTGCTTTACAACCTCAATTTCAGACTCAAAAATAGTATAAATCCTGACGAAGGCGTCCTTACCGGGGATTCGACTCTCCCTCTGTTTGTCAATAGCATACTTTCATACTTGTTGCAAATGGTATCCACTCGCGTGAGAATGTCAATGATGCTCATATTCACAATGATCAAATATTATGTGCTCAATGGCTATTCTTTCAGATCTGTGTTTTCCCTCATAATTCCTTCCCGGATATGAAAACAAGGGTTCCAACCGAAGGCTTTGATTTCAAATATCTTGCAATCTATCTTAATTGAAGGATTTATTAAACAAATTAGACTAAAATATTTACTAAACAACTAGGTGTAGATTGATAGACTATCACCCTTCAAAAAAATTTAGTGGCCCAACTTGGAAGTGAAATTAAGCTAGATGAAATTTCAACTCCTTGTGGAATTAGTAGAGGTTTATAGGAATTTGGCATTGCGGGTTAAATAAATTTGTGGTTCTCCAAAGAATTTTTTGTGTTCATTTATTTATTCACAAATTTTGCACAGTTTATGTCATTTCTTAGTATGGTTTCTAGTAAAATTATGTAATGTCATTTTAGTATGGTTTCTAGTAAAATTATGTAATGTCATTTTAGTATGGTTTCTAGTGTTGTTAGAAATGAAGAGAAATTCATGTGATATTTTAATGTAATGCCATCATAGTAATGTTTCTAATGTTGTTAGAAATGAAGAGAAATTAATGGCATGGACATTTAACATGTCATTATATTATATTATGATGTGATTAATGTTGGGTTAATTCATCTTTTATTTATAATTTTTTTCTTATTACTTTTTCACTATTGTGGTTGATGTGTGTAACTATAGACTCACTATTTTCTTTTCAAATGTGAGTGGACTAGATTAGTATAACATGTGATGAATGAATGGATTGAATGTCTGACTTCTATTTCCTTATGTGGTAGTATTATCAAATACAGCATGTTTAATGTTCCCCTTGGATGACAATCCATTCTCCTTTCTGTGGTTTCTATGTTATTCATTTTCTCAATATTCGAAAACTACGCTTGAGGAACTTCAACTGAACACCTTGTATGTCCTCTTCAAGGTCCAACATAGGACATCAATAAATTAGAACTGCACTCAACATGCCCTTTCCTTTGTAGAGTGGGAAGTCCTTTACCATTTCTTTAATTTTCCGTACAATCTTCATTAATTATTATGCTCGATGCAAAGTGTAGGCCTTTGCCTTGATCTTAACTAGGCACGATTTTTCATTTTGTCATTAAGCACATTCACCAAGTAAAGCAGTACAATGCTTCATCTTTTCATTAAGCACATTCACCAAGTAAACCATCAAAATCCTTCATCTTTTCATTAAGCACATTCACCAAGTAAATTCACTTTGATCACTACGTCTACATTTTGGAAAAAATCTTCCCTTTAATTCCCTTTGCTTGATAATGCACCTTTTTTTTCTTAGTGATATTGTACTTAACTAGAATTATCTTGTCATTATGCAATGAAATGCACAATAGGATGAAATATGTGGTTGAGATACTCCATTACATGCAATATATTTTACACTGATGCAGAGATGAAATAAGAATTGTTTATCCATTTATTGAATCGGGTGATGTGTTAGTGCTTGAATTTGTATCCTGCATTTATAAAGCCCCACTTTCAACAAGATTCATTTTCCATTGGTCTATTCCCCAAAAACAACACACAAAAATAAAGAATCTTCAATGACATTTGAATTTTTTAGTGTCAATGGACCCTAAAGTGGTATCAAATTATTGTGATATTAAAATCCTTAATGACAAAGAAAAATGAATGAGTTCTTAACCCCATATATGTGGCAAAATCCCCTAGGTTCAATTAAATCATAGACAAAGGTGTGAACCCCAAGAAAGTGTTGGAGCAAAAATAAAGGAAAGTGGTAAGTATAGGTCATGAAGAAAAGGTATGTGTTTAAGCATACAAAGCATGTGCTTAGTGGGTGAGGAAGCATGGCTTTTTGAGAACATAGATTATTAAGTTCCCAAGCAAGGGAAAGACAAGAACTAAGAAAAATATGACAACGAGAGGTAGAAATTAATTTTCCCACTAAGAAAAGAGTTCATTTCTCATGGTTATTGCTTAGCAACAAGTAGGTTGCTAAGGCATGACAGGGTGTGCAAGGTGATAGGGTGTACCAACATGTTTCAAGGAGTTTCAAGGCAACAAAATGGAGAACCAAGCTAAAATAAAGGAAATGAACACATGAGAGGGTTAATAAGTTAGGACTTTAGCTTTTCCAAAAGGGGCATGCTAGGTACACTAACAACATGTTCCAATACATTCCAAGTTCCAATATGTTCCAAGTGCTAATGTATGTCAATGCATGCCAAGGTGTGAGGGCCAAGTGTCAGGGACACACAAGGGAACACTAGTTTTAAATGCATGGAAATGAAGTGTCATCGAGTTATAGGTGTGCCAACGAGGGAGTGCCAAGGTATGCTAGGCAGTGCCAAGGCATGATAGAGTGCTAGGGAAGCATACCAAGATGTTCCAAGTGCCAAGGTGTGTCAATGTGTGCTAAGTATTATTAGGGAGTGTCAGGGAAACACAAGGGAGCACTAAGTCAAAATTCATGGAAATAAATGAATAAGAGTGTGTGATAGGGTGGGTCAGCAAGTTACATATGTGCTAAGGAGGGAATGACATGGTATGTTAGGTAGCACTAAGTCATGCTAGAGTTCTAGGGCGGCATGTGTCTAATATGTGCCAAGTTCCAAGGTGTGCCAACATGTGCTATGAAGTGTTGGGGAGTTTCAAGGAAACACGAGGGAGAAATAGGTAAAAATGCATGGAAATGAATGAATAAGAGTGTGTGACAAAGAGTGTCATCAAGTTCCATGTGTGATAAGGAGGGAGTTACATGGTATGTTAGACAGTGCTAATTCATGCTAGAGTGTCATGGTGACATGTGACCAAGATGTTCCAGGTTCCAAGGTGTGCCAACATGTGCTAGGAAGTTTTAGGGAGTGCCAGGGAAACACAATGGAGCACTAGGTCAAACTAATGCATGCACATCAATGAATAAGAGTTTTTGACATGAAGTGTCAGTGGGTACAAGGTGTGCTAATGAGGAAGTGACAAGGTATGCTAGGAAGTGTTAAGGCATGCTAGAGACTAGAGAAACATGCCAAGATGTGTCAAGTATTAGGGTGTGTCAATGCATGCTAGGGAGAATTATGGAGTGGCAGGGAAATGCAAGGGAGAACTAGTTTCAAATGCATGGAAAAGAATGAATAAGAGTGTGTGACGAGGATTTTTAGAGAGTTCTAGGTGTGCTAAGGAGGGAGTGGCAATGTATGCTAAGTAGTGCCAAGGAATTCTAGAGTTGGTGATATGACAAGATGTGACAGATGCCAGGGTGTCCAATGTGTGTCAAGGAGTGTTAGGGAGTGCCATGGAAACACAAGTGAGAACTAGCTCAAAATGCATGGAAATGAATAGATAAGAGTGTGTGATAGGGAGTGTTAGTGAGTTCTAAGTGTATTAAGGAGGGAGTGACAAGGTTATATGCTAGGCAGTGCCAAGGCATGCTAGAGTGCCAGGGCATGTCACGGAGTGATATGGTGTGCTAGGGAGTTTCAAAGCATGCCAAAGAATACAGGGGATTCTAACATGCATCATATAGTTCCAAGGGATTGTTAGACATTCCAGGTGTTATGGCGTGTTAAGATGTAAATTATGTTTCTTAGTTGTTTTATGGCCACGGTTCGATGTGAACCTTGACTTGGTAACTTGATAAGTGGGATGAGTTGAGATTTGGCATGAGTAGCCTAAGATGAGTTATAGGTAGTTCTTAAGTGAACAAGGCATAGTCTAGTTGTAGTAACTATAACTTGGTAAATTTTTTGTAGTTGAGGTAAGACTTGGTGGGGTTCCCAAGTCTCAAAAAAATTAAGGGTAGTTGTGAGGGCATGATAGCTAAGGAGTTTCAAGGAATGAAAAGGTGTGCTAACACATGCCATACATTTCCAATGCATGTTGATGAGTGTTAGGGAGTGCTAGGGGACACACAAGGGATAACTAGGTCAAAATTCTTGGAAATGAATGAATAAGAGTGTGTTCCAAGGATTGTCAGTGAATTACAAGTGTCCCAAGAATGAATTTTTTTAGGATAATATCAGAATAGGACTTGTAGGATGAAACCCTATGGTTGTGATAAGGGTTGTAAAAATCGGTTTCAGAGAAAGGGATACTTTGGGTTGGGCACAACATTTTTTTCCAATGACTTAGTTGGGTTCCCAATTCATAGAAAAAGGCTATTTGTGAGGGGATGACAATTGGGTGGTGTCAAGGTGTTCCGGGGAATGCCAGGAAGTATTAACACATGCTAGATAGTTCCAAGGCATGTTAGGCATCCCAATACATGCCAATTTCTAAGGCATGACAAGATTCTCCAAGCACCATGGTGTAGTGCCAATGCATTCTAGGGAGTGTTAAGGCCAAGTGTTAGGGGAAAACAAGGTAGCACTAGTTTCAAATGCATGGAAATGAATGAATTAGAGTGTAATAGGGAGTGTCAATGAGTTATAGGTTTTCTAGGTGTAAGGGAGTGATAAGATGTACTAGGGAGTGCCAAACATCCCAGGGAAGCAAGGGATGCTAACATGTGCCACATAGTGCCAAGGGATTGTTAGACGTGCCAAGTGTTATGGCATATCAAGATGTAAACTATGTTGCTTAGTTGTTTTACAACCACGATTGGATGTGAACCTTGTCTTTGTAAGTTGTTGAGTTGTATGATTTGAGATTCAACATGATTAACCTAAGATGATTTATAGGAATTTCTAAGATGATCAAGGAATAGGCTAGTTTTAGTAATTGTAACTTGGTCAAGTTGTTGTAGTCGAGGTAGGATTTGGTTGTATTCCCAAGTTACAAAAAAATTTAGGGTATTTGTGAGGGCATGATAGCTAAGGAGTCTCAGGGGAATGTAAATGTGTGCTAACAAATGCTAGATAGTTTCAATACATGCAGAGGAGTCTCAGGGGAATGTAAATGTGTGCTAACAAATGCTAGATAGTTTCAATACATGCAGAGGAGTGTTAGGGAGTGCTAGGGAATCAAAATGGAGAACTAGTTCAAAATGCATGAAATGAAATAATAAGAGTGTGTGTCAGGGAGTGTTAGTGAATTCCAGGTGTCCCAAGGACAAAGTGTGTTAGGAAAATTTTAGAATAGGACTTGCAACAGGCAAGCCTATGATTACAATAAGGGGTCGGACAAAAGTAGTTTCATACAAAGGGATACTTTGGGCTAGGCACAACACTATTTTTTCAATGACTTGGTTTGGTTCCCAATTCGCAAAAAAAGTAAGGGCTATCTATAAGGACATGACAACTAGGGAGTGTAAAGGTGTGCCAAGGAATGCCAAGAAGTGCTAACACATGATATATCATTCCAAGGCATGTTAGGCATGCCAATATGTGACAAGTGTTATGGTGTGGTGCCAATGCATGCTAGGGAGTGCTAGGGAGTGTCATGGAAATACAAGAGAGCACTAGTTTCAATTGCATGGAAATGAATGAATAAGAGTGTGTGATAGGGAGTGTTAGCAAGTTCCAAGTGTGTTAAGGAGGGGGTGACAAGGTATGCTAGGTAGTGCCAAGGCATGCTAGAGTGCTATGAAAGCATGCCAAGATGTACCAAGCGCCAAGGTGTGCCAATGTGTGTTAAGGAGTGTTAGTGAGTGCTAGGGAAAATCAAGGGAGCCCTAGGCCAAAATGCATGGAATTTAATGAATAAGAGTGTTTGACATGGAGTGTTAGTGAGTTTCAGGTGGGTGAAGGAGGGAGTGACATGGTATGTTAGGTAGTGCTAAAGCATGTTATAGTGTCAGGGCAGCATGTGTCCAAGATGTGTCAAGTGCCAGGGTGTGCCAACACATGCTAAGAAGTGTTAGGGAGTGAAATGAAATACAAGGGAACACTAGGTAAAATAAATGCATGGAAATGAATGAATAATATTTTGTGATAGGAAGTGTCTGTGAGTTCTGGGTGTGCTAAGGAGGGAGTGACAAGTATTTTAGCAAGTGCTAAGGTATGCTAGAGGCCAGGGAAACATACCAAGATGTGTCAGGTGTCAGGGTGTCTGAACACATCTAGCAGGTCATCTTGCCTCCCATTATGCAACTCCCCAATCTGCCTCTATCAATGAGCTCAACTCCTTTAGGTTACTAAACTCAGCTCAACAAACTATGCCCTCTAGCTACCGTGTTTGTACTTCAAGTTATGCAACACTTAGGGTCTCTGATCAACTGTTAACAACTCTATTTGTGAAAATATATTTGGTATGCCCAATTTTTCCATACTACTGCTCCAAGATGACAATTCTATGGCTATATAGGATACCCTTCTTCTCACTGAATCAATCATATTCAATACAATGAACTAGGGCTAGTTGGATGGCCCACTTGACTACTACTTTAGTCCTTCAAATTTTTCACATCCTTAGGTCCAATACACCTACCCTTCTACCATTCTTATTGTCCTTCACAAGTACAAGACTTAGTTATCTTTTTTGACAGTCACCTATCAACCCTCCAACTGTATTTGGTCTACCATCATTCTTCTCAACCATAGTCAATTATTTTATTAATCTAGGGCCCACAACACTACCATCATCTAGGGCTCTTCAAATATTCCACCTAAAAATGATTTGAGTCCTCTCAAAATCATTTTTTTTGTGTACCAATTTCTTTTTTGTCCAATCTATGAAGATATGAACTACACCTTTTATCATCCTTCTAACAATCTGTAGATGAATAAACTAGGGTCACAAATCAGCCACTAACAGTCCATTGACTAATTAATTATAGATTTTTTTATATCTCTATCAAAAAATATGTGAAAATTACACCAAAATCAACTCCTCTTCATGTCAATCCATTCTTCATATGGCACATTTATCCTACTCAATATTCTGCTTGGGTTCCACCCTCCTTTGGATTTTCTATCTCCACACATACTTCTGCAAACCATCTTCTAGATTTGTGGTCTATGTTGCAGAGATAAACCTCGCCCTAAGCATCACAAAACCTATTATTCTATGTAGGTTTGTCACAGTCTTAAGGGCTTACCTTATGGACTAAAAATGCTAGGAAACCATCTTCACTAGGGCATTATACTTCTGTTCTAATTTCTTTATAACAAGGGCCTATCTGCCCATATAAAAATAAACAAATCTTGCCTCCATAAGAGACTTAGCCTAGATCATATGGATCCATAGGTTTTGGGCATTTCTTTGACTAAACCTTGACATGAATTTTAGATATCTACAAACCTAAAAATAGGTTTACCTCATTCAATATTACACATGTGACTACTTCTATTATAGACCTAAATTCCAATGATGCCCCTCCTCCATTTGTGTTGGTCTTTATCACAGACCTTGTGACATGCTAACCACCATAAGACAAAGTCTGAAACTTCTCTTCTATTTCATAATTTGATGTGGTCTTCACACATAGACACCGCTGAAATCACATACCCAAATTCTCATGAGTAGGCTCTCTTGAGCTCAATCTTCCAAAAGAGAACCAAAAATATGACATCCTACTTCCTAGATCGAACCCATTAAGTTATGCGACATTATTTTGACTCCTCACATGATGATATTGCTCTTGGTGGATGATCATGGCCTCCCTTTAGCAACCCTTACTCGACCCTATAACTCAGCCTACTTTAGGACTACATCTCTCCTAGCCTCCTTAATCAAATTATCACCTTCTCTCTCGAAGTTCTTGCCTTCATCCAAAGGCCTCCTTAAATAGCTTTCCCTAGGTCTCTTAGGAACCCTCTAGAACTTACAGGTTTTATCCACTTAGACATTAGGAAATATTAATTTTCCTTTTTAATTTTGTTTTAGATTTAAACCACATCATGGGTCCAAAATGCCTTCGCTTAGTTTCTTTGCCCACAAATCATTTTTGTGACCAAACTCACACAAAACCATATCACTAGGCTTGTGGAGTACCTCTCGAGCTACACAATTAAACAACATAGCCTAGTTGTAGTAACCGTAACTTGGTCAAGCTCTTATACTCAACAGAGGACTTGATTGGGTTCCCAAGTTCAAAATTAAGTAAGGGTAGTTGTGAGTTCATGATAGCCACGGAGGGTCAAGGCATGCCAAAGAATGAAAAGGAATGCTAACATATGTCGAACAATGTCAATGCATGCTAAGGAGTGTTAGGGAGTGTCGAGGCATCACAAGGGATAACTAGGTCAAAATGCATGGAAAGGAACGAATAAGAGTGTGTTTCAAGGACTTTTAGTGAATTCAAGTGTGCCAAGGAAAAACAGTGTTAGGAGAAGTTCAGAATAGGATTTGCAGGAGGAAAACCTAAAGTTGCAATAAGGGGCTTGACATAGTATTTTTAGACGAAGGGATACTTTGTGTTGGGCACAAAACTATTTTTCCTTTACCTATTATTTTTATATGAGATGTGGCACACTTTGGCTGCATGCTCATGTTTTAAACTATTCTAGATAATTTCATATTGTACATTGTTGTGTATAAGTTTTGGGGCACTCAGCTTGTGTTGGATTATATCTTGTTTTTCTTGTGCATCTTATGGTTCTTTCAAACTCTCAGTTAATTCTATATTATTTATATGAATTGGACATACATGTGAAATATTGCTTGTGTAAGCTATGTTTCTTAGTTGTTTTATGGCCATGGCTAGATGTGATCCTTGTCTTTATAACTAGTTAAGTGGGACAAGTTTATCTTAGACATGAGTGGCCTAAGATGAGTTAAAGGAAGTTATTAGGTGAACAGGGCATAGTCTACTTGTATTGGGTGAAATTGGTCAATTTTTTGTGGCTGAAGCAGGCCAATGTCACATGAACTACATTTGCCAAGGACTTTTTTGGGTTCCCACGTTGTGAACAAATGTAAGGCTAGCTAGTTGTGAGGGCATGAGTTCCAAGGCATGCTAGGGAATGATAGGGCATGCTAACATGTGTCAGATAGTTTGAATGCATGTCAAACATGTTAAGATGTTCCAAGTGCTAAGGCATGCCAAGATGTGAAAGGGTGTGAAAATGTGTGTTAGGGACTATTGAGGAAACAAAATGGAGAAACAAGTTAATCTACAAGGAAATTAACACATAAGATGGTTAATAAGTTTCCAATTTACCTTTTCCAAGAGGGGCATGCTAGGCACATCAACACTAGGTTCCAATGCGTGCCAAGTGTCAAGTCTTAGTGCATTCTAAGTGCCAAATATTCCTTTTGTGCTTCTCATCTAATTTCCATTAATTGATCTCATAATTTTAATATTAAACCATGCCAAAGCATACCAAGGCATCCCAACACTTTCCATACATGCTAAGACTTTCCAAGCGCTAACACATGCCAAGTGCCAAAGTGTGTCAGGGATTGTTATGCGTGTTATGAAGTGTCAATGCATGTTTAAGAGTGCTAAGGTGTGCTAGAGAGTGCCAATGTTTAGGAGTGTTAGGGAGTACTAGGACAACACAAGGGGGAACTAGGTAAAAATTCATGAAAGTAAATGAATATGACTGTGTGTCAGGGAGTGTCAATGAGTGTTAGTTGGCATGCCAAGGAGGGAGTGACAATGTATTCTAAGCATTGGTAAGGAATACTAGGGAATATTGGGGCATGTCAAGAAGTGTCAGAGTGTTCTAGGGAGTTCCAGGGTGTGATAGCATGTGCAAAATAGTTCCAAGGCATCCCAATACATGCTAGGTGATAAGGCATGCTAGGATGTGCAGGGTACCTGGGTATGCTAATGTGTGCCAAGGAGTGTCAAAGCAATAAAATGAAAAACCAAGCTAAAATGAAAGGAAATGAACACATAATATGGTTAATAAGTCAGGACTTTATATTTTTCAAAAGGGGCATGCTAGGCACACTAATAAAAGGTTCCAATACATGTGAAGTTCCAATGTGTTCCAAGTGCTAATATATTTCAATGCATGCCAAGGTGTTCCAAATCATGCTACGCACTACAGGGCATGGAAATACATGCTAGGAGAGTGATATGTTGTGCTAGGTCATGCCAACATGTTCTTAGGCATCCTATTAATGGATTTAAGATGTTCTAGGTAAAAATATGTTCCAAGACATATGAGGTGCCAAATAATGTTAGTGTGTATCAAAGCATGTTAAGTTGTGTCAGGACTATTGAGGAGTGTTAGGTCTCTCTCATTAATAGAATTGGCAGATCTTGATTATATATTAAATAATATAGTTCCTACACACACTAGTGGAACTTTATCTAAATGGAAATTGCTAGATAATAAACCTAATAGATATGAATCATGTGTTGATTCATAGGAAAACTATATTCTCATTACTTGAGGGAAATGATACACACTAATTAATTCTTAATAATTGGCTGACTCTGACCATTATGGCCTTGGACACATAATAAAAGAGACTCCACAAAAATGATCTTAAATCGCTATATTTCGATAAAAAAATATAGTAACAAGCACAAAACTCATTGGAATGATCAATGATGGAAAAAAAATTTTGACCATCACTTTGAAAGTAACAAAAAAGAGCATTGGTGAGGGTCAATAAATGACCATCACTAGAAGTGTCACCAAAGAGAGAATTAATGACGGGCCTTTAACGACCCTCACCAAAAATGTCATTGAAAATGGTTTTGGTGACAAACCTTAAAGGACCATCACTATATATGCTTACTATGACGTTTTTTAAAGGATTGTCACCATATGTGACATTGGTGATGGACCTTAAAGGTCCTTCACAGGCATGACCCTCACCAATGACCTTTTTTCTTTTAGTGTTGGAAATTTCCACCTGAGAATTACCCATTTTGATTGAGTCTTGTGCTAGATCCTACCATTATTTCTTGTGCCTCTACCACACCAAAAAAGTACTCTTTAGGTTCTCAAAACAACCATGAACATTTAGGACAAAAAAATTGTACAAAAAAAATCCAATATGGAGCACTACACTTTGAACCATTGGAATAGGTGGGTATCCACCAATATACACCTAGATCATTCCTCCCCCCAGGAAGAAATGGTATCCACTACATTGATCTCCTCCTTTATATGGGCCGAAACGTTTTTTGAATTTGGCTCCTGGTAAACCACTTGTCTTGGTGAAAAAGTATTCGTACTTTCACAACCAAATAGAGTTGTAAGTGTTGCTAGTGGGTATCCTTTGTCTTGGTGTCCATGACTTGATCCATTGTAACCATTTAAATGTATTTATGATTGATTTATATGGGTAATAATTATTGGACTTCCTCTGAGGTGCCCAACAGAGGTGGAAAATATGATCAAAGCATTTCCACATTAAACATTGGGTGCAATCAAAGGAAAGGAGGAATGCTTATTTCACTGAAAATTGTCACCCACGGCTTTTGTGATTATGTAAGGCCCATATTAAATGGTCGGATATTTCTATTAGTTCCTATGAGGCACTATTTTTGTAAATGTAACCACGCCTTATCACTAATTACCTGATACTTATGTGGAACCTTGTGTTGGTCATGTCACTACTTGTACTTGGAATTGGCATTTTGCAGGATAACATGGACCCATTGTTGTATATGTTGGATCCACTCAACAAATTTGGATACCTTATCATCCTCAACATGAACATGGGAGAAAATTGTTGGTGAATATGCAATGGGAATAGTTATATCAATTAGGGCTAATGGTCGGAACCCAAAGCACACCTAAAAATAATTGTGGCTAATAGAGTTATGGAGCGTTATGTTATAACTATGTTGAACATATGGAAGGCTTATGCCCCATGTATGCCACTGCTTGGAGTTTTACATGTGCAATATATGAACAATCATCCTACTATCCACTTTTTTGTGTCCATCTAATTAGGGATGAAAGGAATTTGATTTGGTCCACTTGGAATCCCTGAGATATCATAGGTTGGACCAAAAGTTGTAGAGGAACCTATTTTCCCTATCTGAAATAATGGTTTGGGGTACCCCAAAATGAACTCAAAGCCACTAAAAGAAAATTTTAGTAGTGGCTTTAACTATGATACTCTTCTTTCATGGTGCCAAAATGGCCATATTGGAGAGCCAATCTATAACCACAAACACAATCATTACCATGTCTGGTGGATGGAAAACCCAACATGTAATCCATGGACTGACTCCCATCGCTTGTCTAGGGTAGGTGTAGGAGTGTACAACCCCTACTTATAGATGGTTTGTTTGGAAATGGAATATGAATTGCATGATTTGATATGCCATTGGGTATTTTGTCAAAGATTTGGCTAGTAGAAATAATTTTGAAGTACTTATATTATCTTCTCCACACCAAAGTTCCCTACTATACAACTATAATGTGCCTCATAAATCATCTTGGCACACTCATTTAAAGAAACACAAAGGTGGCTTGGGTACCACAAGGATGCATCTTAGGGGTGGAATTTTGGAACTTTCTTCCCTAGCATCAACATACAGCATGTGGTAACAAATCCAAATTCATTGTTGTATAATTGTGGCTACCCAAAGGTCTTGTGCCTACAAGAGTTAATAATTATGGTTAACGCCACAATTGGGGTTGGTTGAGGTAGTATATGACATGGTGTGCTCTATCCTTCTTGTATTTTATGTTCAAATGGAATTGTTGCAAGTATGTGGACCATTTTTTATGGTGGTCATTCTATAATTTTCCTTGTGTCTGCATAAAATTTAGATCCCTATGATCAGTGTGGATGATTATCTCCTTCCCCATAATATAATTTTTCCATTTTTAATAAGCACGCATTATGGAGTACATCTCCTTATTATAGGTGGGGTATCTCTAGGTAGTATTAGAGAGTGTTTCATTGTGATATATCATTAGATGTCCTTGTTGAGCGATGACTACACCAATAGCATAGTCAGAGGCATCCATCTCAACATCAAATGTTTTTTAAAATTCTTGTAGGGTGAGGACTAGTGTAGAGCAAAGGCGATGATTTAGATCCTTGAATTCCTTTTATTGTGACTCATACCTGTTGGAGCAAGGTCCCTTAGGATTGCATTTTTTAGTAAATAATAGTATTTTTGTAGTATTGAGTCGTGTGTGCTAATAAATGCACATTCAAGGGGCTTTGGGGCAGGTCAAAGTCCCTTCATGAGTGGTGATGGGCTAAAGGGTAAATCTATGAGTCTCAAACGATGATTTGCAGACTTTATTATGAGCGTAGGGTAAGATATAAATAGAAGTCTAGATCGAGTCAGATGAGACAGTTTTTGAAGAATTTTTTGGATAATTTGTGATCTATGTTTTGAGCTTTGATCAGATTTTTGCAAGTGTCTGTGTCTGAAAGACACCTTAGTCTGGCTATGTGCAGACCCTGCTGGCTATGTGCGCGGAGACCTTAGTCTGGATGTGTGCGGACCCCGCTGGCTATGTGCGCGGGTGGATCTAAATAATTGTAAGGGTTGTTACAATTGTTGATGAATAAAGACCTGTTTTGATAACTCTGTGGAACAAATGTGTTTTTGATTTGCTTTATGATCTGTTTCTGCATATGATTTCCATTTACCACATTAAGTTATATTATCTATGATTGGATCGGTTGCGTACCTGTTTTACTGATGATATGAAATTTAATTACCTAGATCTAGTTCCTGTAAGGGATGAATATCACAATGTTAGAATTGTTAAAGGAATTGCAGATATTCTGTCTAGGTGCGCGCGCTGGATTAATCTGTGTTAATTAACCTAGGGTTTCTAGTTAGGGATTATGGTAAGCAAGTCAGTTTGTGTGTTAAAGCATATCTGAAGGTGACCACTTCATTTAATTCTCTCTTAGGGTGTGGAAACATGGTTCCATCACCCTCCATATTTCTTCGAGTGATACTTTGGCCTGCACAAGCAGGTCATTGCCGAAACGGAAATTTGTAAGAGGGTTTTGTTGGTTACGTGCTAATTCTGAGCCTGGGTCAGGACACCTCAAGCCAAAAAATGGTTCGATTGCCGGGATCGAGATTGTTTTGAGAGAGATTAGGTGATATGTAAGCCATCGAAGACTGGTTTGAACAAAAGATACATGAATTTTCCATCAATGAGAACATAAGTAAGAAGTTTTATGTGGAAGAGTGGGAAAATAAGTATATTTTCACAGAGGTTCATGAAATCGTCTTTGTGACCTTTTCACATGAATTGAAGGAGTGGTTACTAAGGTTAGTTGAGTTTCAGGCCTGTTGGAAGGATGACAAGATCACTCAGTGGACACCTGATTTGATCAAATGGTTATAACAGACTGGTAACTCCACCACCCGCATTGTAGATCATTGCGTTGACAACATTCTGGGTGATTTTGTGACAGAATTTGCAGTAGATCAGTTTGTGTCATATTATGAAGCTGAAAGGAGGTTATTCAAAGGACTAAGTGGTAAGTTCATACTCTCTCTGCCTTTGATGATTAATATTATATTGTGTGAAAAGGGTATTTTGTGTAGTCACACTCAATGAATGACCCCAAACAAAGTTGAAAGCACTACACGTAGAGGAAAGTACTTGCGGGTTAACCAGAGAGGAGACATATGTGTATACAACCCTCTAATAAATCTTCCTAATAGTGATACAGAGAGTGGTGAGGCTACACATGTCATAGGTAGCCCTCCATTTACTCCGCAGTCGACCTCGCGCAGGGGTAAGTCAACTCCTACCCCACCTCCGCCACCACCACCAAGCGATATGGTTGCGCATATGAAGCTACCCACCTTCAAGGGTGTGGGCGATGAAGACATGGATAGGTTCTGGTTTGCACAACTAGCTATGGAATTTGAGGGTTGCATGCTCGATTGGTTTTTGGGATATCTAGCTCAGAACTTTGATCCTCCTGTCAATGAAATCAAGAAGGCCCTAAAGCAGTTGTTTAGAAAACCAAATTCCTACTCACAATGTGTAACAGATCTGAAATATATCCGAAAAGAACCAAATGAATCTATCTGGGGAGAAGATCAGCAATTGAAGCGCACAATCAGTGATGGAGGATTTATCTATGATGATAAGTATAATAAAGAAATGTTTATTTCCATGCTCTTTCCATACCTGCATGGCCCTATGAATCAGCAGAAAATTGATTATCAAGCAGAGGCTCTTGAAGTTTCTATGAATCTAGAAGTCGTGCCCAGAACTGATGACCAATTCAGAACTCTGTAAATCCAAAATTAGTTAGAAGCGATGCACTTGGATATTCATAATGTGCGCAGAGACATAGGAAAAGAATTTAGCGCAGATGTATCATGTATACGTTGTAAGGGTTCTAGTCGCACAAAATATCAGTGTAACTTGCTTCAAGATTGCATGCAAGTGTGAGGACCAAATCCATTACGACCCAGGGATGATGCAGGATCGAGAGGTACTCCTACGATGTGGTGTGCTGACTATCAAGTGGCTGGACGACATGACACAAACCATTGCCCTTGATTAGGAAGTTATGTACTAGAACTGAAGTAGCAATGGTGTAGGTTTTTCTCCTCAGTTGGCCATGATGAGCATCATTGTTATACCTTTGATCTAATTATAGAAAATGCCAACCTCTATAGAGTGTAGGCCGACCCATCTTCACCATCATCCCTCTCTTAGCGTGGTGGATCTCCAGCCAGAGGAAGGGGAGGAGGGAGAGGTGGAGGTGCAGGTCATGGAAGAGGATAGCTAATTTTCTATAACTGTGGAGATGCTAGACACTATGTGTGCGACTTTTTGAACCCTACTTGACAGTCTTTCAAGTATTGTATATATTTTGATCATGTTATTGAATATTGTCCTGGTTTGATTACTAGAATGCAGGAGAAGAAAAAGCAGACACCTACACAGAATATACAAATGGTTAGAGCTGAGTTGTGAGTTGATGATTCGAGTGTAAAAAAAATTACACGCAGTGGTGCTGCTAGTGGAGAAGACAAGGGAAATAAGGCTGATGCAGAGCCATAGATCAAGAAGGCCTCTAAAAACAAGGAATGAATCAACCTATAGAAGGAAAAGGAGCCTTTTGTAGAAGCTAGAAAGGATTCCGTTGCTGCAAGTGAGTCCACATCCAAGTCAATCACAAAATCAAATATTGATGATGAATTTAAACCTTTCCTACAACCCTACATCAAGCTATTGCGTAACCATAAAGTAGTAGACAACCTTCAGGCTCTGATAAACGGTTGCGCAGATAAGGAGTTTCCTCGGATTGAAATCAAGGTTGTAAACAATATCTACATGAATAGGAAATGGAGAACTGGCAGAATCGTCTCCATGATGTGTCTGCATTGCACTACCTCAGAGTCACTAAAAATTTGCGATGCATCTCTTCAGAGGTACGGGAATTTCCCTATTTTGATATTTCTAGCAGTGTTGTATTATTTTTGGAAAAAATGGAACAAGTTGTCTCGAAAGATGAAGGTTATGGACACTTGATCTTTCTATGTGCGCAACTCTAACATGTTGGTGGGATACACACAAAGGGAACTTTGCGGATTGGGAATAATGCAGTAGAATGATGTGGTTGCACTTTGAACAACCCACTGCCCCACCAACTGAGATTTTTGGTGGCCGAGGTGATCCGTGCAAACACCTGGCTACATGGATGAAGGTTTGGGATAAGAAGCCCAGGACTGAATGGGTTCACATGTTTTTCCATACGTTGGGACCAATCCCTACTGCATGGTATTTGAAGATGGAGCTGCGCCAAGGGGCCCTTAATTGGGTTACAATGAGTGAAAGTTTCTTGTTAACCTTCGGCATGGCCAGTGGATCAGAGGTATTGGATGAAGCCCTACAGGATATATGTAATAGTCCTAATTAGCCCAAGCTAATAGAATATTCAATTTTGTTTTAATTTTCTTGTTACAAGAATAAAATTGTAAAGAGGACAAATTAAACTCCTTAAACAGCAAAATAAATCAATGCCCATGTGAACAAGGCTAAATCTGGGCTTCCTTAATAAAACTCCCTTATGTGTGAAAGGGATTGTGACAATTGACTGGGTCAAAAAGACCAAATCTATAGCGTTGTCCAGATGCAATGTACCACCTAGATGCATAGCGCAGATCTAGGTGGAGGCTACAAATGTTAAAGGAGCTAAACCTTTGAGATGGTTTAGGTTTTTGCAAGGCTTTCATCCTATAAATTAAATAGGAGAGCAGCATGAGAGGGGTGGTTGAACATATTGTCTTGAAAGGATTTTTCTGCTTAGACACTTCTCATTCTCTAGTTTTTTAGCTGAGAATAGTGCTGCTTAGCACTTGGGTGTTCCTGATCGAGGATCCCACCTCTTTCCTTAAGGGGCCTCTTGGAAGAGTCTTGCATATCTTGTCCAGTGTCAGGCATTTGGCCAAGCTCTTCTTCCAACTACAACTCAGATCCTATTGAGGGTTTGGTTTTCCTTGTAAGCAGTAGCAAGTGGAGGCTAGATCTATTCAGATCTAGACCATACTAGTGCCTCTTTTTAGTGGGGAAGCCTTCTATCCCATTGGAAAGAGTGTATTAGCTGATTGGAGCTTCAGATCCATACCTTGGCATCAGGCCAAAGTCTACATCAAGCCTACAGTGCATTTTATATCCCTGGACTGCGTTATTTTGCAAGTGAGAAGTTTCAGGGTGTTTGGAAACTATATGGAGGAGAGATCTCTAGTGTAAAGGAGCCTTCCTTACACTATGGTGATCCATGGATTAGCCATATAATCCATGTATGTTTCAAATCTGATCTATTCATTGATGTATCTAATTCATAATTTCTAAATCATTTTGCATATCTGCTACAGTAGATCTCAAATCTACTCTTGTACTTCCATGTTTTTTTGAAAACCCCAAGGGGTATGTAAAATAGAGACAATCTAGTGTACAGATCTGATATAGATCTAATATTTTGTACACAGATCTGTCCTAGATCTGAGTTGTAACCTACAGGTGCTTTTTACTCATGAAAATAATGCTGTCAAGGCTTTACAGTGAATTATATTTTTGCAGCACCTCTTTGAGAGGGTTTTTCTCCATAAAAGTCTCCATCTTTCTCTTGTACATTGCTTGGGATACATTTTAAATCTGATTTCTCATTGTATAAGATAATTTTGAGCTGTCATATTGGCCTCTTGCTACTGCTATCTAGAACTACGTTATTTTTTGGGCAGTGTTCTTTTGTATTGTTGTAGTCCCTTCTTTGGGCAGTTTTCAAGCCATACTGGGTGTGGGAGATCTGTTTAACCCACCTAGTTTGATTTGTTTCTGATATCCTCTTGGATTTGGGTCTTATATTATCAAATATAAGGGATTCAACGGCTGATTTCAAGAGCAGTATCATCCATTCCTAAAAATGTTTTTTTCAGGCATGCCTTGCTAGCAGTCCCAATTTTGGGATATTACAATATAGAATCAATTGTCTTTGATGATTCCCGGCTTGGATAAAATGCATTGTGCCAGAATGGGAAGTGAAGATGTAGGATATCTTCAACTACAGTAATTTTTCAGTGGAAGATACCAATGAAGATCCAATAAATATCAATATTCCATAATCGGAGAGGGAGTGCGTAGTTGCAAGACCCTTGTTAGGTATGGTGGATGTAACTAAGCCTATGAAACTAAGGAATTCAACATTGGGATAGATGAATAGCCAAGTTGGCCAAATTAGGAGATTGCTGGCTTTAGGGGTCCTCACCCAGGTTCAGATTTAGTGCATAACCAACAAAATCCAAAGCCCCTTGATTGTGAATTTCTTAGCACACACGAATCAATACTACAAAAAATAATATTAATTACTCCAAAAATGTGGTCCTAAGGGACCTTGTTCCAACACACAGTCATGCCTTTCGGATTGAAGAATGCACCTACTATATTCTCGTGCATAGTAGTGTCTCTATTCAAGGAGTTCATGCATAAGTTTATAGAAGTATACTTCGATGACTGGACTGTGTTTGGTCTGGTAAAGAAGAATGTGTCCAACCTGCACATGATGCTCAACACTTGTAGGAAGTATCAGATCTCTCTCAAATTAAATAATTGTATATTTTGTGTTCCTTTTGGAATCTTGTTGGGACATATTGTATTTCAGTAAAGATTGATGGTAGATCCAGCCAAGATTGCAATTAGCATCAACTTGGCATTTCCTACCAATGAGAAACAGTTTCACTCTATTCTAGGACACACCGGATATTACATAAAATTCATTCAGGACTATGCTCTGATCACTGCACCCATGGAGAAATTGCTGAAGAAGGATGTGTCATTTTTCCGAGATGAGGAATGTAAAAAGAGCTTTGAGACGCTGAAGGAAAAGATGGTTATTTCACCTATTCTAATATTCTCAGACTGGTCCAAGGTCTTCCATGTGCATGTTGATGCACCCGACATTGCACTTGGAGTTGTTTTAGTGCAGCCAGGAGAAGGAGATATTGATCACCCCATTTCCTTTGCAAGTAGGAATCTCTCCAGTGCATAGCGCAACTATTCAACCACAGAGAGGGAAGTATTGGCTATGGTCTACTAGGAGGGCACTTCAAGATGTTCACTGACCACTCTACTTTGAAGTACTTGGTCAATAAGCCTATGTTGGGGGAGAATATTTGTAGATGGCTATTCTTATTTCAGGAATATGATTTTTAAATCATTGTTAAGTCTGGTAGATTGAATCCTACACCTGATCACTTATGACGCATTGAGAATGGGGAGGAACCAACCATTCTAAAGGAGGGATTACCTGATTCGCAGCTTTTTTTCTATTAAAGTGGTTGATGAACACTTTGTAGATATAATTCACTTTTTGACTACTGGTAGTGTGCCTACTCAATACTCAGTGCAACAAAAGAAGGATCTGGTTTCGCGCGCAACTGACTTTACATTGATTGTTGGTCATCTGTACAAGTTGGGAGTGGATGAAGTGTTAAGAAGGTATGTTTTGGAACGACATCTTGGTTGAAGCTCATTTAGGAGTGGTAGGAGGCCACTATGCAAGGAAAGCTACTCTGCAGAAGGTGTTTTTTGATGGGTTATGATGTCCCACATTGCACAGCAATGCAAATGCATACTGTTGAGCTTGTGATACATGCCAACTTACCAGGAAGCCATCGCGCAGAGACGAAATTCCATTACAGCCACAGATGGCCCTACAGGATTTTGATAAATGGGCCATAGGCTTTTTTGGACCTATCAATCCTCCTGGGAAGAAGACTGGTGCGTGCTACATCAACACTGCCACAGATTATGTAAATTGATGGGCAGGACCTAAGGTAGTAAAATATTTTACTGCAGACACTACTACGCAGTTTATTTTTGAAAATATCTTGACTATATTTGGGTACCCAAATATATTTATGAGTAATATGGGTACACACTTTGTTAATGAAACCATTGAAGCTCTGACAGTGGAATTCCAGATACATCACCAGAAGATTACTCCCTGTCACCTTCAAGAAAATGGTGCAGTGGAAGCCTTTAACAAGATCCTGGAAAATGTGCTCACAAATATATGCAATGCAAACAGGAACGATTGGGATGTGCACATCCCTTCTGTCTTATGGGCTTATAGGGACACATGAAAGAAGTTTACTAGTAAAACACCATTCAGGATGGTTTATGGACAAGAATCATTCATGCCGATGGAATATATTGTCCCAAGAATGTGCATCGCAGCATTCACTAATATGGTCAAACTAGACATCATGGATCAACGTATATCAGAGTTGGTTTCATTAGAGGAGGATCGGTTTATTTCTAAATTCCATTAGCAAGTATAGAAGGCGGGTGAAAAGGCTTGGCATGATAGGCACATTTGGCGAAAGGTATTCAAAGAAGAAGATTTTGTTTTGATGTATGACAGTCAGTTTACACGCCATCCAGGGAAGTTCAAAAAGCATTGGTTGGGGCCATATATTGTGAAGGAGATCACTAATGGAGGTGCGATGCGCTTAGCCATGTTTCACGATGAGAGTCTTCCCAGGTACATCAATGGAAGTCGATTGAAGCCGTATATGGATAACCCTATGCCTACCAAATGAATATATGGCCAGAGAAATGGAATGCACTTGTATGTGTGTTGTGCAGAGGACATATGCAGGTAGGTGCGATAGGAGCACAAAGGTTGGGTGCAATGGGAAAAAATAGTCGTTGGAACAGTAAATATGGGTGAAAAAGTTATTTTACCGTTGGATGGAGTGGGTTTTGTGTATTTAATGAGGAGATCTTATAGGATTTTTTATCGTTTTTACAGGGATAAGGTACCATTAATGAATTTCTGACTGCTTTTACCATGGATCACCTATAAAGGTAAGGGCGCAGGTCATATTTTGTTCCTTTGTTGTCTGAGTAAATTGCGCCATGTAATTTCGTCTTTGAATTGTATATCTAGCCTTGAGACCCCCGCATTCGACGTGAGAAACCCTGAATTTATCTTCAAGCCCAGAATGAAAGCCACTAACCCCGTTGTTGAGAGTGCACAGTCTGAGGAGAAATCTGTGCCGCTTACAGTGTCTACTGAACCAGGCTCCAATGATGTACATAAATTTTTTCCCGAAGTGCATGAAGTCATGTCCACACCAACTAAAGGAAAGGGAAATATGACCAAGGGATCGTCCTCAGGTTGCGAATGTCGCCTAGACATATTACATCCTCACGCCAGGTGACGAAGGATAGGTATCCTATAGGTGACCTGACAAAGAGACCCATGAGCACAATTGAGGAGGTCATGCTCTTTGTCGAGCCCATCTCGTGGCTCCCAAAATATGTCAATATGCGCAGACCCTCTATGAAGGCACCAAAGGATTTGGACACAGTGCGTGATTATTTGCGATTATTTGCAAATTCCCTTAATTCCAGAGGTGGTCACATTGGAGCGGGATATGTTCGAGAAGATCCTTGTAATTAAATTTGATGATTACGACCTGGAAAAAAATAAAACATTCCCAGAATTGGCACTAGAGTACCACTTGGAGAGAGTAGTGTATGTCAGGTCTATAAAGGTAGAATCCATGCCTTGGGCGTGCGAGCTAAGTAATTTTTGGATTCTCAATCTATTGAGAATTCCTAACTTCGGCAGGTATCCCATCACATACATATGTAGTCATTGGTACATTGATAAGTCAATGCCAACCTCTGAGAAAGTTATCCCCTGAGATACTAGCATTGGTACATTATGGGTGCCTTTAGATCAAGAATCACATTCCTATAGATGTCACGTTGATTTATGAGATCACCGGCTTGCCAAATAAATGGCCCAATCCTATGGCTAGTTATGGGACAAGCCAGGAATTGAAGGTAGCTTCCAAGGTCAAAAAGGATTACAAGGTGGGACGAGATTCTAGGGGATTCCTGGTGTAATAGATCAATGACCCAATAGTGCGCTTTGGAAATTTGGTGCTAGGCTACAAAATGATGTGCAAATGCAGGCCTAAGGTGGTCCCTACGCACGTCATTGCAATTGCATGGCAGTGTGAGAAAGGTGTCAGCTACAACTAGTCGAAATTCCTCTTTACTAAGTTACTGGAAAATGTGTAGAAGGTGCAAGAGGAAGGAAAGAAGTTTTGCTATTCATGGTTGATCTTTTTGATTGCTTTGGTTGTGTGGGAGACACCAGGGAGCGTAGTCCTCTCGAAGATAGAGCCTGTTCTTTTCTAAGAAGCGTGCTACGCTAATCTATGGGACTCTGTAAACCCGAAGCATGTTATGGAGAATAAGAAATTATGGGTCTTATTTGAGGGAGAATTGGCCACAGAAATTCACTCACACCCATGGTTTTCCCCGACCACATATGAAAAATACAAGGCTATTTCAGACTTCAAACTGTCAATGCACAATGTGCAGATCTGGTCGCGCAAAGATCCAGTATGGTACAACCTACCTTATATGGTTACAAAAGCTGAAATTGAATAGGTCATTGCGACTTGTCCTAAAGCATGGAAGAATGAGCTAGGCTCTGCCACGCCTATCACATCCTCCATGTCCAGAAAAGAGAAAACCAAGGACAAAGAAGAAGAAGAAAAAACCGAGAAAGAAGCATACAAAGAGGCGGAAAAGGAACCTGAGAAGGAATCTAAGGTGGATCTCGAAGGCGTGGATGGTCTAGGTGTTACAGAAGCCGAATACCCCAGAGCTACTAACCATGGAGCTGAAACTCCTAATGGTTCGTGCAAGAAGTGAAAATTCTTGAAGATAGGAGACACGGAGGAGGTCACGCTCACAGAGGATGACTTGGATAAGATATCAGATGTGATCGTATATTCCTCCGAGGATAGGTGGACTGCGCTCGAGGAGTAGTACAAGGTTGCAGTAGAGGCTATGCAAACTATATTTCAAGTATTACAGCTCAAGACCGATAGCATTCAAGTGATTTTTGCTCAAGGGAGGTTGATTCAAGTGAGAGAGAGCACAAGTATGATCATCAACACAACAGATAGTAGGATATGCCCCTTCCCTGGAGCAGCGGTTACAATGAAACAACTTGCATTGCGCGCACAGGTTCAAACTTTCTCAGAGGTTAGCATTGACTTATCAATGCTCCCCAGTGGAAAGAAACAAGATATCCAGAAAAACATTACATATGATCTATAGTGTAGAGAGGTGCGCATGCACCAGCAACTCATCGAAGCAGAGAAAAAGGTCGCAGTAAAAATGCAGGAGTATTTCTAGGCTTAGATAGCGCAACAAGCAGCGATGGAATAGTGCATGGAGTTAGATAATTTGATTGATTGGTTGTGTGGTGACCTGCCTGAGGTTGTTATCCCTGCCTCTGTTGTGCCCCAAGCCAAGATTGAAATTTTAGTGGCTGCCCTGAAGGCCTCTCATTCCGAAGTACATTTAGTCAAAGAATATTTCAAGCAGAATATCGTGGATTTTCATGAAAATATTTAGCCAGAAAATCCGCCAGAAGTGTGAGCGCAGGGCACTGCCTTAGTTAAGGAAGCTTCAGCAATAATTGCAGCGACAGTAACCAAGGGCACTGAACTTCTGGACATAGCGATGGGCTTGTGGAATTTGGTACAAAATGACCCACTTGTAAAGAAAATCTCACATGAGTTGCACGCCAAATATTAGGCATTCGATGAGCTTCAAGAATTTCTTCCCACATTTGTGCCTGATCAGAGAATGGCACGACTGTAGATGAGCTAGGTGTTGCACGATGAGGTTGAAGACCTGCGGAGGAAGAAGGACATCGTGACCACCCACATGAAGTCATGGGCAGATGAAGCAATGAAGCTATCCTAGGACTTAGATGTTGTTGTAAAGAACCTGAGCCACACTTACTAGAGTATCAGTCTCGTAGAAGAGGGGTTGACCTCTCATAAGCTGGTGGATATAGCGCAGAGTGCAGACGATCAGAGCACGAGCGTCCTTGCGCCCTTCATTTCTACCATCGAGGAACTAAAGACAAAGATGAATACCCCAGTACTTTTATGACTTGGGACAAGTCACAAGATTGTGTTGGGAGGCAGTTGGAGCAGGGTCCCTTAGGACCACATTTTTGAGTAAATAATAGTATTTTTTATAGTATTGAGTCATGTGTGCTAAGCAATGCACAGTCAAAGGGATTTGGGGCGGTTCAAAGTCCCTTCATGAGTTTTAATGGGCTAAAGAGTAAATCTAGGAGTCTCAAACCATGGTTTGCGGACCTTAGTATGAGCACAAGCTAAGATATAAATACAAGTATAGATCGAGTCGGATGAGACAATATTTGAAGAATTTTTTGGATTATTTGTGATCTATGTTTTGATTTTTGAATTGGATTTGTGTAATTGTCTGTGTCTAAAAGGCTCATGCTGGCTATGTGCATGGAGACCTTATTTCGGCTGTGTGTGGACCCCATTGGCTGTATGTGTAGGTGGATCTGAAGAATTGTAAGGGTTGTTACAATTGTTGATGAATAAAGACCTATATTGATAACTCTGTGGAACAAATGCATCTGTGATTTTATTTATGGTCTATTTCTACGTATGATTTCCATTTACCGCATTAAGTTATATTATCTATGATTGGATCAGTTGCGTACCATTTTTACTGTTGATATGAATGTTAATTACCTAGATCTAGTTCTGTAAGGGTTGAATATCACATTGTTAGAATTGTAAAAGGAGTTGTGCATCTTCTATCTGGTTGAGCATGCTAGACTAATCTGTGTTAATTAACCTAGGGTTTATGGTGCACAAGTCATTTTGTGTGTTAAATAATATCCGAAGGTGCCCACTTTATTTAATTCTCTCTCAGGATGTGGAAACGTGGTTCCAGCACCCCCCCATACTGCTTCGGGTGAGAATTTGGCCTGCGCAAGCAGGTCATTGCTGAAAGGGCTAGTAGTAAGAGGGCTTTGTTGGTTACACACTCACTCTAAACCTGAGTTACCCCTCAAGCCAACAATACCAAAAAAAAAAAAAAAACTCTTCCTTTGGCCACTAAAATTAAGTTTCAAGTGATATAAGAGAGCACCAACATAAATATTCGATAGAAGTTAGCAAGGCCCAAGAACCCAAAAATCTTTGTCAAATACATCATCATTAGCTAATCCTGAATGACTTGGATCTTGGTTAGGTCCACATGCACCCCATGTTCATCCACAATGTATCGCAAGTATTTTATTATTTGCATGCAAAATGAGCATTTCTCCAAATTTGCATACAACTTATGTTTTTTAGGGTGCTTGATATTTGTTTAATTTTCTACAAATGCTACACCTAGCTTTTGCTAAATATGAGGATTTCATCCAGATATAAAACCAAAAAATATCTTGTGAATGGTCACAGGATTTCATCCATCATCCTCATGAACGTTACTGGAGCATTAGTCAAGCCAAAGGGCATGACCAACCACATGAAAATGCCTTATATAGATTTGAATGTTGTCTTCCATACATCACTTTGTTTAATTGGATCCTAGTGTTAGTCTGACTTCAAATCAAAATTACTAAAGAACGTGGAACCCTTAAGATGGTAAAGAAGATCATCAATCATAGGTATCAGGTATTTTATCTTTAAAATTATTTTGTTTAGCTATCAATAATCAATATAGAGTCTCCTTATCCCATCCTTCTTTTGCACCAATACAATTAGACTCCCATAAGGTGAGGAGCTCGGTCGAATGTGGAAATTTTTGATAAGCTCATGAATCCAATGTTTTATTTCCTCATTCTCCATGGGAGATTATCTATATATTGTGGCATTAGGTAAAGGAGCACCATGCATCAAGTCAATTGAGTGTTTAACTTGGTAGTGTAGGGGCACTCCCACGGGTGGATAAAATATATCTTTGTATGCCTCTATAATATTTTCCACTTGATTTTATTGTGTATAGAGGCCTTACATAGAGGTTGTGGTGGTTACAATGACCTTCCTTTCCCCTTTCAACTAAACCATGAAAAAAAAAACTTTACAGTTTGAGAGATTTCCTTTTGAAACTATTTTTTTTAGATCAATGCACCTGCAATAGTTGGTACTACATTTAACATCATTTAGAGCTAGCCTCTGAGAGTAAAAAGTAAACTATGAGGATGAGATTCATAAACACCATGACATTTCCACATATAATGTTGTCTTAAAAGAACATCACAAACTTTACATGGGGAAACATCACACAGTACCTCATCTTTGAAGGGCTTAATTTCATAGGACAAGTGGCACTGATGGTCGACATGAATGTCTCATCCATGGCTCAACCGACCAATGGTGTATGGTTGGGGGTTTGGAACTATCTTCAACTTCAATCTCTTTATTACATCAGCTAATATGAAGGTATTTTACCCGTTGTCAACAATGAAATGGATTGGGGTCCCTTTCACCCACATCTATGAATGGAAGAGGTGCTCTATAATATCCCAAAATGGAAACAACCAGGGAAAATTTTAAGGATGGAAAATTATTTCGAAGTTTAAAAAATTGGAAAATCTCACTAGTTCCTAATATGAAAACTATAAAACGTTTATTGATGTATTTGTAAAATTATTCAAATTTATAATGATATTATATATATTATCTATATAATGTTGGCGATTTTTAAGGTAAAATAATTTTGTATTGTAAAATTTGGGCTAATCACTTTTATAAAAAAATGGAAACTGACGAATCTTTTTTTTGGAAAAACCATGGAAAATTAGCCCACCTACGAATATTAGCCCCTAAAATTTTCCATGGAAATGGCTACACTATTGGGAATAATTTGAGTTATTACCAATGTGGAGCTTCAGTAAATCATGAACATGGAAATGTAAAGCAGCTCATTATATGTAAAATAACATCATACCAGAATATGAAAGAACCTCAGCAACAGGATGATCTATATTCTCCTTCCCGGGTGGGGAAATGCAGCAATATAGAGCATAAAACAACTTTCTTTAGAAAATAACGCTATACAAGTGAGAAATGGGACTTGGATCCCTTAGAAGACAGGATATAAAACTCACATGCAGAATTAGAGGTGGAACAAATCACTCTAGCTCATATAAACAAATCTCCCCAAGTCAATGCAGCTCGAATAAGCCCAAACCTTATAGCCTAGTTTATGCAAAAAGTATTGAAGCAAGGACTGCATTATTTTAATGAGGGTTTATGCAGAAAATGATGAAATAAGTCTGATTTGAGGATTAAATTAATCAAATATTAGAGAAATGGAGGTTTAACCTCTTCTACACAAAGGAAAAGACACCCGGAAAGGGTTCACAGCAGAAGCTCACATGTGAAAATACTTTGCAAAAAATAATCTGATTCTTTATGTTTATGTGTCATGGCTGAATATAACATACAATAGCTGAAAAATAAAAATATTTTCCCTAGGCCCTCTTTTTAGAACTCTCGGAGGGAAATAAACACCTCCTCCTCAAATACTAGGACAAAATAACAATGTTTAACCCAGCAACAATGCCCCTACAAAAAAAGACGTAGTTTCTGAAGATGAATGTGTTTTAGATGTTGCTGGCTAAGTGGCCTTAAGACAAATGATGAAATGGAATCTCATATCCTTCCCTTTGATCCCTTAAGTAAGTTGATCCAAAGAAAGGATGGAATTCCCACATGAGAATTATTTGCACTAAGCAGTGCAGCAACTCCGGCTAAATAGCTGAAGCATGCAAATAGTCAGAAGACCAAAGATAGTTGAATACTGAATGATTTCTTTGATGCCCTACCCTCCTTTTTATCTTTTGTGAGCCTCCTCTCCCTGAACCCCACACCTTGTTGAGGTGACTTCCTAGTGAATATTCCTCCTCCAAAATTGCGTTGTCCTAGTTGGCTTCCCTCCTCTTTGTAGCAGCGTTGTTGACTTGGTCAACTGAGACTAATCCACCTACAATGCCTCATTTCACACTAAGGGATCTTCAATCTAGTTCTCATATGTGTGTCTAGGCTAATCCTTGTTCACATTGAGCTAGTTTACTTGGGTGATCTCTTCCTCCTCAAGAATGCATGTTGACTTAGTCAAACTTGACTATGTCCACATCTATTTTGTTCTTGTTCACACCTGCAAGTGTAAATTCCAACTCCCAAAGTGATCCCCTTCCTTATTTAGGTGGAAAGTATTCATATTTTTATTGTTCATGGGCTTCCTTACTCATTTATTCCTTTCCTAGGTGAAAGTAGCAAAATCTAATATTTCAAATTAAAGTGTGCGAATTTTGGAATATTAAAGTCCTCCCCTCCCAAATGTTGCTTGTCCTCAAGCAACTTCAAGGATAGGACTGAAGATCATCCTCTTCTCCCCTGTAGCAACCTCATAAGATGAAAGCCTCTAAAGATCAAGGTGCTGCATCATCAACATATCTCCAAGTTTCCCCTCCCAAGTGTGTAAGCTATCCAAATAGCTAGCATTATGTGACAGTGGATCATCCATGGAGGCAAAAATGGGTTGTTTGAAGGTCCTATTGGGGCATGAAAGCTAATATAGATTGGGATTCATCATCCCCATTTGAATCTCTCCTCCCCAAGCTATCAACCAAACAAAATGAGTCACCTTCCAGGCTGGCAACTCATGAAGGACCTCTTCCACCTTGAGCTCATGCAGAATAGGTGGGCTAAAAATCTGAAGATGGTAGGCAAGATAGCCTCTACCACATTGTCTTCCTCTCCAATTAAGATAAGTGTAGAGAATTTTCTAATATTGGGCTGCCATAATGTTGCCCTCAAATGGCAAGAAGGAAGCTATACCTCCAAAGGTCCCTCTCCCAGCGCTGTGAAGCAAGTTGGCCCAAACCATCTCATACATGATGGACAAGAACTCACCACCATATGGAATCCCATCCATCTCATGGCCCTCTGCATAAAGAAACAAATATTTTGCTGTAGAGGCCATTTCTCTTCCCATGCTCCCTTTAGAACATGTAATGCAAAAAGTGTGGGGATCCTCCTCCCCAAAGAACACATCCTCCCAAAGTGTCCCTCCTCCAACGATGCGCCCCATAAAGGTAAGAACAACATCAAAAAATAGGATCATGGTTAGCATCATAAGGAAATAAAGACTGAAGGTTTCATATGGTGCTAGAATTTACCACAGTCTCCCAAATGGTCACAGCGCAGTCTTCTCCACTGCAGCTTCAGACAATAGCATGCCAAGTTGTTTCTTGATAGATGGCTAGTTGTGTAAGTCACCACATCTACCAGCAAGTAGTAAATGACTAAGTGTATCAACTGAGCATACAATAAGTAACCAAACACTTGCCCCAAATCATACAATAGATGGTTGTTTCCATCATAATAGCTGGCCAAAAATGGTCCATGGAGCTCAAAGATAAGCTTGCCCCTTTGTGGAGAAATGCATTACAAAAGAATGGTAAGAGCATGAAAATATTGTGTTGGACAATCAATAAATGAAAAAATAGAATTCTTACCATTTAATGAAAGCAAGATGGTGACAAAATCCAGATATGGATCCTCCATAGTGGTATGACATACCCATATGAAGAGAAATGAACCATATGCTGCATGAAGATCCTCCCCCTTATGCCTGGAAACCCAAGTCAAGGAGAACATACCATAATGACAAATGAGTCCATCCACTCCTCTACCAATATCACCTCCTCTATGCCAACCAAGTGCATAAAATATGAAGTGATCCTGGGAACACTCCATCAACAAGTTTTTTCTCTTTAGTGACAGCGTTGTTGGCCTATGAAAATAGGCTCCTGCCAACTCATAAATCCATTCTTTGACATGTCCAATGTCAAAGACTCCTCCCATAATGTTGTCATCTCCTCCCATTGCAACATCATGCAAAATGTGAGAGCAACTCTGCCCTTTCTCTCTCTCATTCCTCCAAAGAAACAAATGTCTTTGCTGCCCCATCATACAACTCATGTGGTGAAAACATAATTATTACATCATAATGCATCCACACTCCTTGCTGCCCCATGATGCAAGTACCCTGCCAAGTTCTCTCCTTCCACATACCCTTGGAAAAAGGATATGCCTCATGATGGCCAAACTCTCTCAAGAGTAGCCAACATAGTTTTTCCCCTTGCTGCCCAGTATCATATATTTGCAAGTAGCTCTCTAGCTTCTTGCTCTCCATCCACATCCACTTATCCACCGATGGATGCCTCCTACCATTCTCCATTTTGGTACTCCTCCAAAGAATATTACCATCCTCCCATATCATATTTTTCTCCTTGTATTCCATGGGATGCTGAAATGTAACTCCTTGGAGACCTCCTAGGGAATATCTCTCACTGATGATCATCTTAAACCCATAAGGATCCAAGGGGGCTGAAGGAAAATCCTCCTTGCTGCTACCTCTTGACAGTGTTGTAACCCTCCTCCAGGGTGTTTTGGCTATCTCATGTCTCACTTCCCAGATGAACATTCGATTATGCATAAATTTGTTTGGAGAAAAGTTCACTCCATCCTTCAAGCATTCACACTCCAACCTCAAGGGTTGGGTGAAACTCAACAAGGACCCATGAGAATGATGGTTCATTTGTTTCTTGAACCATTCAAGTTTTCACAGCAAAGTGAAATCCTGCTGCTCTACCTTAGCAACAATGTTTGATCCTAGGCCATATGAAAGCATATTTCCACCATTTCTGAAATATTTTCTGCAACAATTAAAAGTGGAAATATTCCCATACCTTGGTGAGATGCATGAAACTCTTGTAGAGCTACAAGGGCTCCTCCCTCCAGTGTAATGGCTTCCCTAACTGCTGATGTAGAAAGCTGCTCTCCCAAGGTTGTGACAACGTTGGTACTTGTCTCCTCCCATGGTGGTGTGGACCCTCTCTCCTTTTATCTTTCTCTCTCAAAGGTTCTGATCAATTCTTGATTGTACTCAGAAAAGGAAGTCACTCTTGTGTGGCTTAAGTGACTGCACCACCAAGCATTGGCTTCACCCTCCAGGTGCAGCACTGCAACTTCTACTGCCTCCCTCTCTAACACTTGATGAAGTAGGAATAATGCCTCAAGCTTCCTTTCCCAAGCTCTTGTTGTATTTGACCCATAAAATGTAGACAATAGGAACCTATTTCCTTTAATTTCTCCTTTGCTACAGGGTCTCCCTTCTTCTCTCAGTTGAATAAACTGAGGAAAATCTGGGGTCTCTTTGAGAGCCCTAGGTTGGCACTTGTACTCTGCCAAATACCCACTCAGGATTTCATGCTCTAAGTGGTATCCTTGCTATCCACTTCCTCTATGAGAACAGGAAGTGCATGCATATTCTTCTGCCTCCTGAAACCTTCTAGAGGTCTCACTGCAACTCTCTCCTCCTTGAAACCCTTTTGGAGTTTCAATGCATTTCTCTTCTTTATTATTAGATCTGAAAATGGATGAGAGTAATCTCATCCTCTCCATAATTCTAACCTTTCTCCTTGATTTTCATCACTTTTTCTTGAATCCCACAAGCTGGGCCAAATATCTTGCTCCGATACCACTGTAATATCCCAAAATGGGAATAGCTACACTATTGGGAATAATTTGAGTTATTACCAATGTGGAGCTTCATCAAATCATGAGCATGTAAATGTATAGCATCTCATTATATGTAAAATAACATCATACCGACAGATGAAAGAACCTCAGCAACAAGATGATCTATATTCTCCTTCCCAGGTGGGGAAATGCAGCAATATAGATCATAAAACAGTTGTCTTCAGAAATAACGCTATCCAAGTGAGTAATGGGACTTGGATCCCTTATAATACATTATATAAAACTCACATGAAGAATTATAGGTGAAACAAATCACTCTATCTCATATAAACATATCTCCCCAAGTCAATGCAGCTCGAATAAGCCCAAACCCCATAGCTTAGCTTATGCAGAAAGTACTTAAGCAAGGACTGCATTATTTTAATGAGGTTTTATGCAAAAAATGATTAAATAATTCTGATTTTAGGATTACATTAATCAAATATTAGAGAAATGGAGGTTTAACCTCTTCTACACAAAGGAAAAGACACCCGGAAAGGGTTTCCAGCAAAATGCATGTACAAAAGGCAGCACTGCATAAAATAACGTAGTTACTATAGATATGTATTAATCATGGCTGAATATAACATACAATATATGAATAATACAGAGAATGGCCCTAGGCCCTCTTGCTAGAACTCCCGGAGGGAAATAAACACCTCCTCCTCAAATACTAGGACAAAATAACAATGTTTAACCCAGCAACAATGCCCCTGCAAAAAAAGATGCAGTTTCTGGAGATGACTGCACTGTAGATGTTTCTAGCTGAGTGGCCTTAATACAAATTATGAAATGGAAGTTCATATCCTTCCCTTTGATCCCTTAAGCAAGTTGATCCAAAGAAAGGATGGAATTCCCGCATGAGAATTCTTTGCTCTAAGCAGTGCAGCAACTCCGACTAAAAAACAGCTGAAGCATGAAAATATTCAGAAGAAAAAAGATAGTTGAATACTGAATGATGTCTTTGATTCCATTCCCTCCTTTCTATATTTGGTGAGCCTCCTCTCCCTGGACCCCACACCTTGTTGAGGTGACTTCCTAGTGAAGATTCCTCCTCCAAAACTGCGATGTCCTAGTTGGCTTCCCTCCTCTTTGTAGCAGTGTTGTTGACTTGGTAAACTGAGACTAATCCACCTGCAATGCCTCTTTTCACACGTATTTATCTTCAATATAGTTCTCATATGTGTCTCTAGGCTGATCCTTGTTCACATTTAGCTAGTTTACTTGGGTGATGTCTTCCTCCTCAAGAATGCATGTTGACTTAGTCAAACTTGACTATGTCCACATCTATTTTGTCCTTGTTCACACTTAAAAGTGTAAAGTCCAGCTCCCAAAGTGATCCCCTTCCTTATTAAGGTGGAAATTATTCATATTTTTATTGTTCATGGGCTTCCTTACCCATTTATTCCTTTCCTAGGTGAAAGTAGCAAAATTTGATATTTCAAATTGCTGTGTGCAATTCCAAATTGCTGTGTGCAAATTTTGGAATATTACATGCTCCCTCTCTTCAAAATCCTCTAGCTCTTTTGGTTGGATATTTGTGGTCATGATGGTAGCATTGGGTTCTACATTTAAAATCAACTTTCCTTTATTATATTATAGATAATAATAAAATCCAATGTTTCTTTCTTTCTCTTAGAGACAATGATTGTTTCCAGCAACATCCATTAATGTTGCGCCAAGGGATTTTGTGGAACTTAAAATACTTTCCAATGCCATTTTTTGGCTTACCATTTTCCTTCTTCACCTATGAACTGGTTGGATCTCCTTAATTTGTCCCTTCTTATATTAGTTAGGGTTTCCTTTTCCAAGATTTTATTGTTGTGAATTTGCAAACCCAAGCTCCCACTTATTACATTGCTTCAATTTCTGCTCAAATTTGACAACATATCAATAAGTGGATCCAAATGAGAAGATGCTTAAGAAATACATATCTATTTGGATTTACCTATGTATGACATTATGACACTTCAAGACCAGGTGCCACTTGAAGTCACTAATACCCATATTTGAGCACAAGGTATAGAAATTATTGGTGTACTCTGGCATCGTTTGGTCTCTCTCTTGTCATATAGTTGTCCATCTCATGTATTGGTCATCATAGTTCCCTTAAAGGTAGAATTCCTCCTTAATCGCATCAAAGAAAACAAACCAAGGCCACCCTACATTGAACATCACAAATTATTCTTCGTTTTATCTCTCCCATTAACCTTCCCACCTTTTTTTAACATAGGGAATGGATTTTAGTAGCACGAAGGTGATCTTCTCAGTGTCAGAAAAATTTTGGACAAAGTAATCCCTATAACAAATTTAACCATTTCTCTAAACCATATGCATATATTTGTCCTTAAAATAATGGGATTTAAAAGTTAAATTGTATCTTTAAGCATGTCATGCCTCCAAAATTGGTTCCTTTTTAAGGTGATTCGGTCATTGTTGGTATTCATTGAAGGATTTGGGTTAAATTATCCATCATTTCATTACTCTGTCATGTGAGTGCTTCCTCAAGAAACAACTTGATAGGGTGTACCACTATGTAATATCTAATTTCCTTTCCATGGGAGGTCACTTTGGTTTCTAAGAGTAATTTTTCTCAAGTGAAACTATATTGAGACCTGTTGAGGCCTCGGAATTCCACTTCCAAAACATGGGGGAAAACCACCTGGTCCAGACCTTAAAGCAGCTCCTTTTCCATTTGGTGTAGTGGCTCCGATTGGGGATAATGGGACCAGTTTCCCAATAAGGATGATTTTGAGGGCGTTGTGAATATAGAATTCAAATGGATAATGATTTTAATCTATATCCATCTATCTAAACAATTTAATCTAATATATACTCGGGTTGTTTTTCCTTTATGCGATCTAAAATGATATCTTTCAATTGTCAGTAATATAGATCATTTAACAGTTGAAAGAGATGAAAATTATGTAAAATGATTCTTCTAACAAAGCAGTTTGAATAGAATAATTGTGAAAGAAATATCACATTTATCAGTGTGATTACATATTCAATAAGAAACCATAGCTAAATATTAGAACAGAAGTGCATGTAATATTTATATATGATGACGTTTCAAATATATAATGCAATAAAAAGATGATTGTCAAAATATGAAGTAAGAATTAATACAAGTGAATAGAAGTACCATATGTACGAAGTTCTACTCATGTAAACTGACAGAAATGAATCTTCTCCTTCTCACTTTCAAGCAATTTAAAGAGTAAAATAGTGCAACATCAGTTAAACAGCTTTAATTGTCAAAAGATAATAGATGTGTTCCATTAATTCATCAAAGCACTCACAAACTTAAAATAGTGTATTTTTTGCAAATGTTTTTGACAAATTTCTGGACATTTCTCTAAATGCATGAGAAGGGTTTAAATACTAAACTAACTATAAACTAAAATAGATTATTACAAAAATATAGAGGAGGTTTCAAAAAACCTTCCTCATAAAGCTAACTTAAACTACAATCTAGGAAACTGAACTAACAATTTTGATTTATGAGTTCTACCCTTTTTTTGAATGTGGTCATGAAGTTGAAAAATATCTAACATTTTTTGAGTTGAGCTAGTTGTGATCTCCTTGATCTACTATGTCCCTTTAAAATAGCATTTGAGAGTACTGACTGGGATCTCTTTGTTGAATCCGTAAGAGACTACAGAGTCTCATGCTAATGATAAGGTTTGATCAGAAAATTCTAGTAATTTTCTTGATCAAACTTATTTACCTTTTTAATAATCTCCTCCTGTGTATCTATTCTCTACTTCCACTATGTTTCCACCTGTCTTGTTTCTCAGAACATATCAGACATGTTCTCCTTGAGAAGTTCTGCTCTAGACAATTGTTCACACATAGATTCAATAATCTCACTTGATATCTTAGATGCCTTTGTTGTTTCTTTCTCTGCCTGTTTGATTTGCGCTTCCCATTCTCTAAATAGAATTTCTTTGTGAAGCTTATCTACTTGAGGTAGATCAGCTTCCTTCCCTGAATCAGATACTTGCCATTGGATGTGTTCTTCAATTTTCTTCTCTTATCTTTCGCATTCAAGTTTCTGGATCACTATATGTTGGATCAGTATTTTATTTGAATCACAATAAGAGTAAATTATAGAAGCTTGATGACAAAACACTTCTTGTTCTTTCTTTAACTTAGTGTTTAAATCCAGTGCTTCTTTGATAAATTGCTCTAATTGCGGTTGGCTTTGTAACTTGGTCGTTGCTACTTCCAACTGTGCTTTCTTTTCATTAATCTCTATCTGATGCTGCAATTTAAGGTTTTCAATATCTTTATGAAATTGGGCTATGATTACTTTTACTTGCTCACTGGAATTAGATTTCTCTTCATTCAACAACATCTCTAGTTCTTGTACTCTGGCTTCCTTTTGTTTTAGCAACACTCTAACCTCAGTAGCTTTATCAATAGTAGAAGTAGCATATGCCCCTGCATACTATGATAATTTGGTTATATGTTCAGTAGGATCATCTAAGGAATATTTCCATAATACATCAACTGATTCATCTATCGGCTTTGAAGTTGTTTCATCAATTCTCCTCGTTTTGTTTCTTTTAACTACATCCTTATAACTAGGACTGTAGAAAATATCCAATGAACGAATATCTTCAATTTGTAGAAATATCTGATTTGTAGGGTAGGCCAGTATGATTTCTTTATCATGCATTGTTGGAACTCTTTGTAGTGGATTAACAATTTCCACTATCTTTTGGGAGTGTTTAGGTGTCTGGAAACTCGTTGCCTTATCAGTATTGGGATTCTCTTTAGGATTTTTTATTGCTTTGGAAAACTCTTTCCATTCATCTATAAGATCTTTTGTTTGTGGTGAACTAGACTGATCTAGTATATTATGACTGTGTTGAACTGTTTGAGAATCTGATTCTATTCCATTATTTCTCGTTTCCTCTAGCATCTCTATCTCATGAATTACTTGGTCAATTATCTTTTCTGATCTTTCATTTTTAGGTTCGGATTCATTTTCCAGAGTGATCTAAATCATGAGATTGTTGCTGTGACTGACCTGATTCATCTTCAGACATATCTTTTACTTCATCATCCAGGCTGAAACTTGGAGTGTGTTTTTTGTCATCTTCAATAGTTAACAAATTGAGAGGGACTTTATCTAGTCTCCTGTTTCTGTACATTTGGAAAGCTCCAAAATCATCTCGACTTAGTTGACTGGATACATACTTGATAATATCTGAAAATATTTCCATGCCCTGGAAGAGATCATCAAATCCATCTTCCTCCTTTACAAAAGGTTTTAACTTAAGCTCTATGATGTAATTTTTAATTACATCATTTGGATCATATAACCTTTTTGGCATTATTTCCAATTTCAATAAATTAATGTTGTAAAATTCCTTATAAGTATGGCCGACGTCAAACAGTGCAAAAGAGCCACACTGTAAAAGGTAATTAGGCCAAATAGCTTTTATAGCATCTTTCAGTTGTTTCGTGACACCATTAACAAGCTGAGAGGCTATTTCTCTTGAAAGTAACTTATCGGGAACGTAATAGGGTAAAACATGGGGTGAAGCATAACTCCTAAATACTCTAATATATGTACAATTATCTTCTGCAAACCATCTAGCTACAGAAAGAATGTCTGCATTGGCTTCTTCAAAAACCCTAGAGGCCTTTTTATTGAAAATCATCAGGTGCATAGGCAATATGACTCTGTAACAGATTTTATAGAAGTGAAGGTGGAAGTCTGAATCCCTTCCAATAACAGTCGAGGCAACTTCAATGTGTAGCAACTTTAGAGGTCTGAAATACTTCAAGGCGAAAGTAATTTTTATATCCTTTTATTTGAAGTCAAAATGGATGCATATGCATTGGGGAAATTGTTAAACTTGTTAGAGGGTTATTACTCTATTGAAAAAAATGACAATGAAAAGATCATCTTCATGCTCCAAAAATCCCTTCGTCATGTAAAATATTGGTGGGAAGGTTACTGGGAGAGACACCACAAATATTAGTATATGATATTCAAGGAAAAACCCACTTGGAAAAGTTGTATTGATTCCTTCAAAGAGGAATTCAACCCTATAAGGAGCTACGATGACCAGTACACTACATGGATAACTCTACAATAATAAAGACACTAGAAAATGCTAGAGTACACCAATATTTTCCATAATTTGTACTCAAATTTAGGTATTATAGACACTAAGAAACACTTTTTTCTAAATTACATCCAAACGGAGATGGATTTCTTGGACATATCTTCAATGGGATTCGCTTATCAAATACGCTCTCAAATTTTAGCAGAAGTTTAAGCAGAGTAATAAGTGAGATTTCAAGTCAAATATGCTACAACAAAGCCTTAAAAATGTGACCCAAACTCACAAAAAAATGGAAAGAGAAAGGATATACATACTCAAGACAACTATCACAAGTCTCAGGAAAAGAAGGGTAATGGGAAGTCAAAAAAGGACATTGGAAAGTGTTGGGAGTAGAGCTCGATTATCTTCCTAATTCATAGATCTTGTTTCAGCCAGGTATATATGCCAGTAAGATTGTACACCCCTCCACTTGGGGGGGGGTACGAGGGGGGACTCCCCCCTCCCCGTCGGGGTCTGAGGGAGTTGTCCCCCTCGATTGGGGGTCTAGGGTCTAGCGGACCCTCGGCCGGGGTTCGAGGACAATGCCCCTGAAGCTAAAAATAGATGAAAAAATACCTTGTCAAATATTGTAATTTCGCAGTCAATATGGGTCGTCCATTAGACAGATGATATGATGGTAGAAGTTATGTTAATTTAATATTTTTTCCATAGAATTGTATTTTGGTTTTGTATTATTTTTTTGAGTGAGAAAGAGAGAGAATATTGTGTGAGAGCGAAGACAAAATTACAATAGATCTGTTGTAGGTTGTATCTCTTCATTTTGTTGGATAATATAATAGGAAGGATTGGTTTTTTCTATGTGGACATAGCCCAAATTGGTTGAACCACGTATATCTGTGTCTCTCTTGTTTTATGCATTTATGTGTTTTGTTGTCACAATATATTATGTGCTCCATTTCTCTATTATTTAATTTTCTAATAGAAATTGGTGCCAGTTCCATAAATGCCCCTCACACAACATTGATGAATTTCACTCAAAACAATCATTTTTGGAAGAGCTTAAATAAAATGAATTGGATCTAACTCTAACTTTTATTTAGAATAGTATAAAAAAAAGTGCATCATCGATATAGAACCTAGTGCCAAAAGAGCCAAAGGAGCTTAAAGAAGAGGGGTGTCTCTTCCATTTATAGATGTAGGTGAAGGGGAATCGCTAAAAGAATATTATCTCAGTATAGGTCATCAAGAGATTAAAGTTGTCAAAAATGTCACACCTCTAACCATACACCACTAGTTTGTTTATCCATGTACAAGATATTTGTATTAGCCAACAATTCCATTTATCCTACAACATCGAGCCCTTCAAATACTCAGGTACTTAGTGATGTTTCCCCACTCAAATTTTGTGATTTTATTTTAGGGAAACCTTATATGTGGAAATTTCATGTTGTTTATGACTCTCATCCCCATAGTGTCATTGTTACTCTATCAAATTATCTCCACAAGGTACCATAAGTAGTGTCAACTATTATAATTTCATTAATGATCTCAAAACAATAGTGCCAAAAGGTAATAGCTCATACTGTAGATGTTTCCCTTTTCATGGTTTGGTAAAAAGGTGAAATGAAGGTAATTGTGACCACCATATCCTCAACACAATACCTCTCTGCACAACAAAATTAGTTGAACAAGATTGTGGATACATATAAATATATATGTGCTCCACCTATGGGGGTGCCTCTACACGACCAGATCAAACACTCAATTGAATTGATACCTGGTGCTCCTTTACCTAATGTGCCAATATATAGATGCCTGCTCTTGTAGAATGGAGAAATAAATTTCAAATTCATGAGCTTATCCAAAAGGACCACATTCGATTGATCTCCTCACTTTTTTCTATTGCAATTGTGTTGGTGCAGAAGAAGGATGGGATATTGATACTCCACATTGATTATAGTTCCCTAAATAAATCAATATCAATAACAGACACATAATCCTCTGAATTTATGATATTCTTGATAAGATTAAGGATACTAGTTTCTTTAGTAATATTGATATGATGTTAGGCTACCACCATGTTCCAATTGAACAAACCAATGTATGGAAGACACCCTTCAAATATAAATAAACCATTTTTGAGTGGTTGGTCATGCTCTTTGACATTATTAATTCTCCAACAATGTTCATGAGGATAATGGACAATATCCTGTGGCAATTCACAAACTCTTTTGTGGTTGTACATTTGGATGGCATCCTCACCTTTAGCATATCCTAGGTAGAACATTTGCAACACATTCAACGGGTCATGAGCACCTTGTGACAACACAAGTTATATTCCAATATAGATAAATACTTATTTGGAATGCAAATAATTCAATATTAGGGATACATCATGGATGAATATTGGGTGCATGGACCCATCCAAGATCCAAATCATTTGAGATTGGTCATCCCTAAAAAATCCAATAGAGCTTTGTAGCTTCTTGGACCTTGGTAACTTTTACTGAAGGTTCATGTTAGATTTATCTCACTATACTTTCCCTTAAGTCACGTTACCAAGGGTGGAGCTAAAAAGGAATTTTTCCTATCCTAATTCACAATAGAAAGCATTCAAGGATTTGAAACATTGCCTCTACCCTGCACCAATCCTCACAAGTTGCGAAAATTTCAACATCCATTTAATATTGTGATAGATACATATGACTTATTGGATTCACAATTACACTGATAAGGGTGGGTCAATTGGTGTCATACAATTTCACTTATTTAAAAAATTCAAGAACAATAAAAAATTAATCTCATAAGAATAATGTAGAACATATGATATACATGGAATATTTCAGGGAGAAAATGTTAGGTCCCTATAATACTAGTGTATCCCTCTTATTGTTATTTTTAGTGTAGCCCCTATTATTATTGTTGTGACCATGTATCCCCCATGTTTTTATTTTTTGTTCCCCATAGAATCCCACTATTATTATTGTTGTTCCCTTACATTATTATTGTTATGTAGGCTCTGATTATATTGTGACCCCTTAGACTCCTATATATACCAGGGAGGTATTATCATTTGTATCATCCAAGAATTATTCATTTATGTAATGTAAAGGAGGTTCCCCCTCATAGAGACTAATTTTTAATTCATTGACCTATAGTATCTTCTATTTTCTGATTCAGTTGCATAAGATTTGGTATCATAGCTTTGGATTCTAGGGTTTCGCTTATTCAAACAGGACATCTTGGAATTTTTGCTATAATATTTTTCCTACGAAGCTTCAGAAGCTGAAATTGCAACCACATGGAGCCAAAATATTGGTGAACTTTTTTTATGAATTTAAAATATTCGTTCACTACATTTTCAGAGATATGATCCAAGGACTTTAGGGTTTTTGCATGCTCCAAAATTTAATCTCAAACAGGTGGCCTAGCTAAAATAGTCATAAAAAAGTTTGAGAGCATCAAATTTGAATTTCGTAAAAAGTGACTGAAATCAAATGGACTACAGTTTTTCTTGTATAATTTTCAGGGTTCAAGGTCGAAACAATGACACGTGGTACTCCGTACAAGTTCATTTTATTGAATCAGTCGTTGACCAAGTCATCATGGGATATTGGGCATAAATATTTCTTGAAGAATCCAATTTCAGTTTGACTCATGGGGTTGGAAAGAAGACTCAAATGGATACCACAGGACGATAGTTCATACCTTAGAGATTGGAAATTATATAGATAGAGCATGTTCAATATCGAGCGCCTAAAAATCAAGAAAAAGGTGTGTATTTTTTAAAATTTTGCATAACTTTTGTTTGAAAAATCAATTTGAAGTGATTCAAAGGGAATATTGAATCATAGATATTAGTATTTGGTTCTAAAATCCATCCCAAACAAAATAATTCTACACCCATTAAGCCCTAAAAATCTCTACTATGACTCATGAAGAGGAAGAATTGTAACATGATATATCAAAATTATGGGACCAACACTGTTACCGATGAAATAGGTAACTGCACTGTTACCTAATTTTTTTTGGTAGCATAAAAAGCACCCGATTTTGAAAGGTGGTGATGCAGAATCACCTTTTTTTTTAGCACATTTTTGACACTCTAATATTTTTATTTATGAAGTATGAATATTTGTCTTACAATGTTAGTGATTTTCATGCTAATTTTGAAACGTATTGATGCAGCATCAATTTTTTTTTTTAGAGCGATGATTATCATACTAATTTTGAAACGTATTGATGCAGCATCAACCTTTTTTTTTTAGACTGGTGATTTTCATGTTGGTAATAAAACACAAAACTTAGATATATATATATATATATATAAACAATAAAAAAACCAATAAAAATGTTAAAAAAATAAATAAAAAATTAACTCGTAAAAATAAAAAATTTAAACAAAAATAAATTAAAAAAACAAAAATATTCAAAAATTATATCAAAAGAAATGACAAAATTTGAAAAAAAAACACATAATTTAAAGAAAAAAAAACAAAAATTAACCAAAAAAAAAAAAAACATCAAAAACATTTTTTTCTAAGTTATTAAAAAAACCATATAATTAAAAAAAATATATATATATATACATATATATATTAAATAGAAAATTTAAAAATAATTTAAATTACAAAATTAAAATTTAGATTAAAAAAAATAAAATACAAAAAAAATAATTAAATTTAAAAATTTAAATTAAAAAAATAATAAGAAGAAGAAGAAAGAAATACAAATTTTAAAATTATCAAAAAAAACAAATTTAAAAAAAAACAAAAAAACAAACAAAATTGAAAATTGAAAAAAAATAATAAAATAAAAGAATTGAAATAAAAAAAATATCATTAAAAAACCAAAAAAAAATGAAAAAAACCACGTGCAAATAATTAAAAAACAAATATCCATAAATTTACTGTTTTTTTTTTAAATGAAACAATTTATAAATTTTAAAAATGAAAAACTAAATAAACTAAAAGATTAAAAAAAAATTAAATTAAATTAAAATTTAATAAATAAATTTTAAATTTTAAAAAATAATTAATCTAAAATACTAAATTTAAAAACAAAATTTAAAAAAAAAAACAAAACAAAACAAATTAAATTTAAAAAAACAAAAACAAAAAAAAAATTGAATTAAAAAAAAATAATAATTTAAATTTTTTGAATTTAAAAAAATTAAAAAAAAAAAAAATATATATATATATATATAATTTAAAAAAAAAAAAATTTAAAAAAAAAAAAAGAATTTTTTGGTCGTGGTGGCGCTGCCAATCGGCCTCCCGCCCAGGTGGCAGCGGAGGCCGGCCGCTGGGCAGGCAGGGAGGCTGCATGCAGCCCTCCCCGCCCGCCCAGCGGCCGAGCTCCGTTGCCACCTGCGCAGGCCGATTCCGGGAATCGGCCTCCCGCCGGAATCGACCTCCCGCGGCGGGAGGGCGATTCCCGGAATCGGCCTCCACCGCCACCTGGGCGGGAGGCTGATTGGCGATGCCACCACGATCATTTTTTTTTTTTTTTAATTCAAAAAATTTAAAATTAATTTTTTTTTAATTTAATTTTTATATTTGAATTTTTTTATTTTTTTTTGGGTCTAAATTTTGTTAATTTTTTTTATTAAATTTGTATTTCTTTTTTATTAAATTGATTTTTTTTTTCATATTTTTTTTTTTAATTATTAAATTTTATGTTTAGTTTTTTCATTTAATTTAGTAAATTTTTTTTCTTTTTCTTTTTTTAATTTAATACATTTTTTTAAATTTTTTATTTTTTTTAATTACATAAAATTTTTACATTTTTTTTATTTCAATTAAAATTGTGTATTTAAAATTAGATTTTTTGTTTTTAACTGAACTTAATATTTTCAAATTAATTTGTTTTTTATTTTATTTTTTACTTAATATATTTTTTTTAATTTATTTTTTTCAATTTTTCAATTTTAATTGATTTTTAAAGTTTTTTAACTTTTTATTATAACAATTTTTTTTTGTCCTTTATATTTAAAATTTATTTGTTTATTCATTTATTTATAAAAATTTAATATTTTTTTTAATTTAATTTGTTATTTTAATATTAACATTTTTTTAAAATTTAATAAAATCTAATATATATATATATATTTTTTATTTTTAATTTATTTTTTAAAATCTATTTGTTTTTTTAATATATATTTTTTTAAATTTAATATTTTTATTGTATTTTATTTTTCATTTTTTATTTTTAATTAATTTTTCATTTTTTTACTTTTAATTTCAATAATTTTTTTTAGTTTTAAATTTATTAAAATTTAATATATATATATATATATATATATATATATATATATATATATATATATCTTTCTTTCTTTCTTTTTTTCTTTCTTTTTTTTTTTAAATAAACATTTTCTTTTTCTTTTTTAAGTTTAATTTCTATATTTTATTTTTTATAATTTCTTTCTTTTTTAACTTGTTTTTTTTTTTAATTTAATATTTTTATTTTGTTTTTATTTTTATTTTTTTATTTCTATATATTTTTGAAATTTTAATCTTTAAATTTTTTTTTTTTCCTTAAATTTTGGGTTTTTTTAATGTTTGAATTAAAAATTTTAGTTTTTTTTTTTTTATTCCTATATATTTTTAAATTTTAAGCTTTAAAATGTTTTTATTTTTTTAATTTATTTTTTTTCTTAAATTTTAGGGTTTTTTTAATGTTTGAATTTTAAAATTTTAAAAATCTTATTTCTATTTTAAAAAATGTCAAAAATATGACACTTTTTTTTTTGTTATTCCAGCTTCAACTGGTTTTGTTTTGAGGGTGTTTTTTCAATCCTTTTTTCAAGAAACAATTTTGTTTTTAGCATAATTTTATAAAATATTGAAATTTGACCTTCAAAAAAAACCAAGTGCGTTCTGGAATACACTTTTTTTGTTTTTGGGGTGTTTTTTCATGTTTTTTGAGTCTTTTTGGGCTAGAGTTCCCGTTTTGAGGTCAGGTTACCTATTTCATCGGTAACAGTGTTGACCAAGCATCAACAAATTTCGCTTTCACAAAGAGCAACCAAAGATGAACTAAAAGGGCATATGGATGATCAAAAGGGAAAATGGATGGTTCAAAAGATAACATGGATGGTTTAAAATCATAAATAAGAGGTGACATGGATGGTTTAAAAGAAAAAATAAAAGTAGACATGGAAGGTTTGACAAAGTTACTAAAAGAAATTCTTCCTAATGGTGAAAAGGTATTCCATGAAACTCATGAGGAGAAAAAAAGGAATATGAATTATGATTTTAGAGACTCCAGTGTTAGGTTAAGATCCGCCACATTCCAAATATAAATATGAGGAATTTTGATGGCAAGGATCCAGTAATATGAATACTATAGATGGAGCAATATTTTTATCTCCATGATGTGCAACATGTATAAATTATATAGCATGCATGTATATCTTGGATTCACCGATATAACAATGTACTAAAGTTAAATACTGAATAGCTTCTACAAATCTTTTGTGGAATCAAAAACATAATCGCCAATTACATAAGCATGAAGAAAGATCAATTACACACAACACGGATAATTTCCCGGGGAAAGCTTACAGCTAAAAACCCCACTATCTTCTATTTTATATTATATCATGGATCATGAAACAATTACATACAAAATATTCTCACAAGAGCCTTCAATACATCAATTAATTGTCTCACATTGTCATACAAAAAATTGGCAAATCCCTTACACAATTTACTGTCTCCAGACAGCCTACCTCCACTGTGCAATCCCTGATAGTAAAGAACCCTAAATAATGGATGCCTTGACTGCGTAAATATGATGGGCTCATCCAATGTGTGTGTGATTGCATGTTTGCAAGAGGATAATGTCACAATTGATATTTATCTTCCCTTTCACCTAGAACTCAATTGGGTCTCCACTGGATCTGACATGCATGTAGTTAATAATAGTAAAAACATCAGTTGCATGTGAGATCACTATATGTGAATTAATTAATATTTAATTCACTTGAACTCTCACTGGTGTATTCTTACATTAGCATGCAACTATTAAGAATATTAATTTTGCTCCAAACACATAGTTAGATGAATAAATGGGTAGGGAGACCCATAAATATCTCCAGCAGCAATAAAAACCCTCTTAATGGGGAAAGGATCATATCCACAACTGGATAAAAACACCTTCATGTGTGAACAAGATTGAATGCATGTAGACAAAGTCAAGTTTGACCAAGTCAACTAAGCTAAAATGGAGGATGTGGAACATTAATGAAGATAACTCAGTGGGAATATAGATCTGTTTAGATAGATAGAATAAAGCCACATTGAGTGTGGAAGAAGACTTTGCATGGAGATCCAGTCAAGGTTGATCCAGTCAATATTGATCCAATCAAGATTGACTAAATCAAATAGCGTTGTAAAAATATGAGTAAGACTAATGGAGACAGCGTAATTTTGGAGGGAGATTCTTTGCATGAAGATGGAACCCTAATGAGTGGGACCCAAGGTGAGAAGGCTCACATTTCTTATAAGGAGGAGGATGGCAGCCATATGGGGTTAGCTTATGATTATGATTTTATGATCATATGGTTTGTTTAGACATATTTTCTTTCTCTGGCTATTTAGCTGAGATAGAGTGTTGTTTAGCACAAGGTCTTCCTGTTTAGGAATTCCTTCTCTTTCCTTGAGGAGCTCTCGGAAGAGTCTTGCACCATATTGTCCATTATCTGGCTTGAGACCAAGCTTCATCTTCCTTTGAAAGCGCATATCCTGTTGAGGGTTTTCATGTTTCAGTAAGTTGTAGCAAGTGGAGGCTAGATCTTCAGATCTAGGCCATCTCAATACTTATTTTCAGTGGAGAAGGGTTCTAATTCATTGGGAGGACAGTATTGAAGGTTTTGAGCTAAATTTTCATATCTTAGCTGTAGGCCAACATTATTTTATCCCCTACAGCATAGAAGGAGTCAAGATCTACGTTATTTCTGAAGGAGTTGCTGCAGGGTGATTCAGTGCACCATTTGGAGAGTTGATTTTCTGAGCGTTGGGGATCTGCCCTTCACTTTGAAGATCTGTTGGAGGAGATCAGTTTATTTTTTATATCATACCAGATCCACTTTCCAGATCTAAATATTTCCATAGATCTGCACTCTTAGATCTCAAATCTACACTTTTTACATGGTGTTTTGCTGAAAACCCCAAGGGGGATTGATAAAAGAGCTTGTATAGTGCATGGATCTGCTATAGATCTAACATTTTTTCCACATACTTTCTCTATATATGTTTTACAACCTACTACTATTGCAATGGTAATAAAATAATGATGTCATGGTATTCCAGCTTTCATACATGGTTGCGGTCTCTATTTTTGCATGATTTTGGGCTGTTTATGGCATGGGAGACCTGTTTAACTATGCAATAGTGATTTGTTTCTGATTTCCTTTCATATATAGTTACTATAATATCAGATCTAAGGGATCCATGAGCTACATTTAACTTTAATTGCATACATTTATGAAAAAATAAGTTATTTTAGCATGTATTGTTGAGCATTCCCATTTAGGGATGTTACACTTTGAGCGCCAATTTCCTATGGTCACTGCTGCTTTGGAATAGATCGGTCAAAGCCTTACACATACCATATGGTGTGGCTTTCCCATGGAGGCTTGAGAAAATGTGGTCTCATACTCCCTCCAACAGGATCCTCCTCACCCTTACCACTTTCTTTTGCCATGCATCAAGATTTGCAGCATCTGCAACATCTAGCTTAGGAACATCTTTGTCAATGAATTCCTTCAAGCCATTGTCTTTGAGTACTGCCTCCATCTTTTCCTTCCAAGAAATTTAGTTTGAGCTTCCCTCACGTTCATACTCTAACCGCAATCCATTGAAATCCATTTCGATCTTGAATCAGTTGTAGCACCAAGAAAGTCTTCCTGCAAGTTCGAATTCTTTCCAACCACAAACTTAGCTCCTACCTCACTTCTGCAATTTCTTGTGCTTTGATGCCATGTATAAATTATACAACATGCATGTGTATCTTGGATTCACTTGATATAACAATGTACTAAAGTTAAATACTAAATCACTTCTACAAATCTTTCGCGGAATTGAAAACACAATCGTCAATTACATAAGCATGAAGAAGGATAAATTACACACAACACAGCTAATTTCCCGGGGAAAGATTATAGCTAAAAACCCCACTATATTCTATTTTATATTATATCATGGATCATGAAAAAATTACATACAAAACTCTTCTCACAATATCCCTCAGTACGGCATCTATTTATCTCACATTGTCATACAAAAAATTGGCAAATCCCTTGCACAATTTATTGTCTCCATACAGTATGCCTCCATTACGCAATCCTTGATGATAAAGAACCCTAAATAATGGATGCATTGCCTGCCTTGATTGCGTAAATATCATGGGCTCATCCAATGTGTGTGTTCTTACATGTGTGCAAGCAGATAATGTCACAACTGATAGTTATCTTCCCTTTCACCTAGAACTCAACTGGGTCTCCACTGGATCTGACATGCATGCACTTAATAATAATAAAAACATTAGTTGCATGTGATATCACTACATGTGAATTAATTAATATTTAATTCACTTGAACTCTCACTAGTGTATCTGTAGTTACAACTAGCGCAACTAACTTTAACTCACTTAACTGAGTTAAACTAATTTACAACTTGCACAACTCATGCACCACTACACTTCGAACTCTGTTACAACTATAATTACTTTGCATGTCCCACCAACTAACCACTTAACTCGAAATTCACTTAGCTAACTGATTTTCCACTTCAGTTAACTATTTTCAAGTCCTCGTTGAGAATAGATTATAGTTTAATGTCCATCTATATTAAGGAAAAATAAAATAGACATGCATCTAAATGTAGACATACATCTATAAATAGACATACACCTAAAATATCCATTCACCTAAAAATAGCATGTGTGGTCCCTACCCTAGTGTAGGTTCTTAATTTTCACTAAGATCATGGATGTTGTTTTCGGATGCCAATATAATTGTTTCTTGTTGCAAGCATCATTATGAAACTCATGAGGAGAAAAAAAGGAATATGAATTATGATTTTAGAGACTCCAATGTTAGGTTTAAGATCCACCACATTCCAAATATCGATATGAGGAATTTTGATGGCAAGGATCTATTAATATGGATACTATAGATGGAGCAATATTTTTATCTCCATGATGTGCAACACACATAAAAGGTACGCCTTGCATATTTATATTTAGAACCCAATTAGTTTGTATGGTATTGATGTATTTATTCTCATAAAAAAAAATTCAATTGGTCAATTTTTACAGAGGAAATGACAACAAATTATGAGGATACAAAGAGAAACACCTTATTTAGCCAACTGATAAATCTCAAACAAAAGGGGTTCAATGGCGAAGCACATTGAGGCTTCAAAAAATTGAATATCAGGATAATTGATATTCCAGAGGATAATATGATTGATGTATTCATAGGTACTTTGAAGGATAACATCCAACATTATTTTTTCCTTTGGGAACCTGATTCACTGGAGAAGGCATTCAGGGTGGCAAGAAAAGTTGAAAGCAAAAAACAAGGAATTCTACCACTCACAACTATAAAGATGGAAGTGTTGTTGTTCCTAGTCTTCCACAACCTACAAGGTTTATGCCTCAATAATTAGAGGAAAAAATTAAAAAAAAGAGCTTTGTTACAGTTGTGATAGAAAATACACTAAATTTCATAAGTGTGCTGAGAATAAATTATTCTACATAGATTGTGAATAGGAGGAATAAAAGGAACAAGAGACATCAATATACGCCAAGAACCAACCTCAGAGAAAGAAGAATGAATCCGAATATATCTTGTAATGCATTGGTAGGAATTACCACTCCTCAAACTCTTAAGATAGAAGGATATATCAAGAAGAAAAATACAATAGTATTGATTGCTTCAGTTTGTACCCATAATTTTATTCATTATAATATAGCCAAGAAATTTAGTTACTTCCTATATCCAACACCAGAGTGTCAAGTGATGGTTGCAAATGGAGGAATTATATACTTCTATGTAAATTTCCATAATATCAAGCTAACCATGGGGGAATATGTATTGAATATTCCAATTCTTTCCATTCCAATGAGTGGTGTTGATATTGTAGTAGAGTCCAATGGTTACAATATTTGGGGATGATAGCTTTTAATTTTCAATAAATTTTCTTGAAATTTTTTTGGGAAAGAAAGGAAGTTGAATTAAGGGGTGTTGCAGGGAAAATAGGAAATACAATCAGCTCTAATCACATGACAAAGCTTCTGAATAAAGAACAACGGGGTGTAATTGCACAATTATGCTTAAAAGAGGTTCCAACATCGAAATCATCTATTTCTCAAGATCTCCAAAAAGTCTTGGACAATCATTCCAGGATATTTGAGACTCTCAAAGTCCTCTCACCTATTCATGATCATGATCATGTTATTCATTTGATTCTATGACGTGTTCCTCCTAACATCAGACCTTACAGATATCCCTATACCCAAATGAGTGAAATTGAACGTATCATTGTAGAAATGCTAGAGGTTGGTATAATTCAACCTAGTCAAAGTTTTTGCTCTGCTTTAGTAGTATTAGTGCATAATAAGGATGGATCATGGCATATTTTTCTAGATTATAGGGAGCTCAACAAGCTCATTATTAAAGATAAATTTCCCATTCATGTCATTGATGAATTGTTGGATGAATTGCATGGAGAAATATAATTCACCAAGCCAGATCTGTATTCAATATGTCATCAAATTAGAATGAGGACTGAAGACATTCTAAAAACAACATTCAGAACTCATGAGGGTCATTATGAATTTTTTGGCCATGCCTTTTGGCCTTACTAATGCACCTTCCACATTTCAAGTTTTAACGAATTCCAATTTCAAACCAACCCTTAGAAAATTTTTGTTAGTGTTTTTTGATGATATACTAATCTACAAAAAGTCTTGGCAGGATCATGTTCTACATGTTGATAGGGTGCTCAAACTATTGGACTAGAAACAATTATATGAAAAAACCTCCAAATGTTTATTTGGAGTACAAGAGGTGGAATATTTGGGTCATATTATATCTCATGAGGGTGTTAAGGTATACCCTAACAAAATTAAAGCTATTAAGGAATGGAAAATCCCCACAACCATAAAGCATATTTGAGGATTTCTTGGGTTGACAGGGTATTATCGCAAGTTTTTAATAATTATGGGAGAATAGTAGCACCCCTAACAGCGTTACTAAAAAAGATGCATTTTCTTAGACTCCAGAAACAACAAAGGCTTTTGAACATTTTAAAGAGGCAATGTTCCAAGCACTAGTCTTAGCCATGTCACACTTTAAAAAAACCTTTATTTTTTATTGCGATGCCTCGGGAAATGTAATTGGTGTTGTTTTAATGCAAGAAGAGAGACCCATTTCTTTTTAAATTCGTCAAATCAAAGGAAATTATTTACACAAACCTATTTATGAGAAGGAAATGTTGGCAATACTAAATGCACTAAAGAAATGGTGACCTTACCTAATGGAAAGACACTTCAAGGTAAAAACATATCATGATAGTCTTAAATCATTTTCGGAACAAATATTATCTTCAGAAGAGCAGCATAAATGGGTCACAAAGATGTTGGGTTATGACTTTGGAATCATCTACAAAAAAAGGGATAAAAAAAGTTATTTCGAATGCACTCTTAAGAAAGGATGAGGGTGTGGAAGCATTTCTTTGTGCCATTTCTATTATACAACTAGATTGGATAACCGAAGCAAGGGATGAATGGAAGAATGAAGACAAGGTGTGGACACTCATTCAAAAGTTGCAGCAAGATCCTAGTACATGCAATGCATTTATCTAGAAAATTGATTCATTTTGGTACAAATATCGTTATATCATTGTAATAATTCCCAACTCAAGAAAAATATTCTTTTGGAATTGCACACCTCCCCCTTAGAATGGCACTCAGGATTTTAAAAACTTACCATAGGGTTAAGAAGGAATTTTTTGGGATGACCTTAAATCTTATATTCAAAATGTTTTGGCAGAATGTTTGGTCTTCCAACAAAAAAAGTTGAGACAATTAAGACCCTGGGTCTATTACACCTTTAGCCATTCCAAGTCAATGTTGGGAGGAGCTCTTAATGAATTTTATCATAGGTTTACCCAAGTCTAAAGGAAATGGTTTCATCATGGTAATAGTTGATAGAATTACCAAGTATGCACACTTTTATGCATTATCTCATCCGTTTAAATACATTATAGTTGCAACTGCATTTATGGAAACAAATCAAAATCTACATGGAAACCCAAAGATTATTGTAAGTGATAAAGATCTCATTTTCACTAGAAATTTTTGGACGGAATTATTTTCTTGTCTTGGTACTCAATTAGCTCATAGCTCATCTTATCATCCTCAATCTGACGAGAAAACTGAGATAGCAAATACATGTTTGGGAGTATATCTTTTTTGCTTTATATCTGATAAACAAACACAATGGGTCAAGTAGTTACCTCTAGCTTAATGGTGGTATAACACTTCCTTCCATACTGCAGAAAAATTGACCTCATTTATGGCACTTTATGGATATCATCTGGCATCCATCACATCATCTTTTAGAGAAAATTCTAAGGTTCAAGTAGTGGATGATCACATCGAGCATCAACAACAAGTTCTCCAACTCTTAAACGATAACCTCAATATAGCGCAGAATCGAATGAAACAATAGGCATATTAGCATCAAATTAAAAGAATTTTTTATGTAGGAAACTGGGTATTTTTACAGGTACAACCACACAAAAAATTTTCCCTCAAGAAAGCTAAGAAGGATAATAAATTATCACCCAATTACTATGGTCCTTACAAGGTGTTGCAAAATATGGGTGGCATACAAATTGGAGTTGGATGCATCTTCTCGAGTACACATATTTTTCCATGTTTTGTGCTTAAAGAAGGTTATCCGTGACAAGCTCGTAGTTCAAACAGTGCTTCCAGAACTCGAAGAAGAAGGAAAAATCATATTTGAGCCTGAAGCAGTCACAGAAATAAGAAACTGACAGCTATAGAATTGATTAATTTCAGATTATTTCATTAAGTGGAAGAACTTACCTGCTAAAGATTCCACATGGGAGGATGAGAATTTTATACATAAGCATCTAAAACTACTCAAGCGTTGAGGACAACACTTTTTTAAAGGACAGGTACATGTTAGGTCCCTATAATACTAGTGTATCCCCATTATTGTTATTGTTAGTGTAGCCCCCATTTTTATTGTTGCGCCCATGTATCCCCCATGTTGTTATTGTTGTGCCCCATAGAAGCCCACTATTGTTATTTTTGTGCCCTTACATTATTATTTTTATGTAGGCTATGATTATATTGTGACCCCTTAAACTCCTATATATACCAAAAAACTTCTTTTAATTGATTGTTATTTGTAAGCACCAACATATTACTACAATATTTTTAGGCACCAACCTACAATAGATATCAATTCCCTCTACTGCTTTGTAGGGGCCAACCTACAAGAGACATCGATCCCATTTGGTATGTTATCAGCAATATTTTCCTCTTTGGTCCTCTCTCTTCTTAATTTTTGTAGTCACCTAATTACTCTCTCTGATCTTTGATAATTTATTCTCTGGTTCAGTTTTCTATTCTAAATCTCTACAATCACCTCATTCCTCCCTCTAATATCTTAATTTTACTTATTTGTTGCACTCTTCTCTTCCGCAATTCTTTGTAGTCACCTCATTCCCTCTCATTCATCATTTAACATCCAATATTTCTTTAAAATAGGTTCTTCCTTTTTATACTAACTTCTCCAACTGCATGGTTTTTTTAACTATATTATAATTGATTATGTTCAATTACTTATCCTTTCTAAAATTGTGCTTAATTAATCAATACCTCTCATTTTTGTGCTTCCTTTAACCCAACCTTTTAGATCTATGCTTTATAGTGTGACACATCTTTAATTTGGAACTCTTACATATACCCAAGTGTTATGTATGATCTTACCACTCTCTAAAATCTCAGTACTTCCTTCAAAACAACATTGTAAATATTTAACAAATATGTGTCTTAGCACAAAATCATGTGCCCATATAGTGTGTCCAAGCATTTTTTATATATGTATATTTTAGAATGCTCTAAATTCATTTACACTAAAGTCACTTAAAAATCACGATCTTTTTTATCATTTGATGGGAACTTTTTCTATCATGAGTCAACAAATATTCTATTATTCAAGATTTTCGGTTGACAAATATAAGGTGTTGGAGAGATTAAACTAAAATTTGGCCTTTTATACCAAAATATCAATAAATACCCAAAATATATTAACACTAACAAACCTTTCAAAACAAAACCTTTTGGAGTATGGACGACAAGAAATTGTTTGTTAGAAGTCATAAAATTTTATGTCTATTGACAGACTAGGGACACCAAGATATTGGTATATTAGTGAATTTAAATTTATGTGCACCACAAAACCTATTTTTTCTGATATTTTGAGGGCTCTAAGCCCTTAGCACTAGAGCTAGGCTCTTTTGATACAAAGTGTTGTGATCGAAAGCAATTTATACTGAGATATTAAAAAATCTCAAGCCTTCACCTTTCTACTATAACAACGATATGTCGATATGCCAAGGGATCTTAGCCCTTGGGTACTACATCTTAAACACCCATATGACCAAATTCGTGACCATTGGCTATTTATATCACATATTGGTAAAATCATCCGACCTTCTCTCTTTTCTATAATGGTGATACATTGATATTTTGAGGGTTCTTAGCCCTTAGGTGCTACACCTTAAGCACCCATGTGATCAGATTTGTGACTAAGGGATATATATCACATATATCAAGAAAATATTCAACCCAATACATTTTTTAAAATGGTGATATGTTGATATTATGAGGGGAACTTATCCCTCGAGCATTAGTCCTTAAGCACCTCATGATCAAGGGCTACAATATACCAAGATATTGGATATTCTAGTGAACTCTGCCTTTTTAAAATTCATTATACACCAAGCATCTCGTAGATATACTAACAATTTTTTGTTCTATTAACTAACATCGGAGGTCCAAAAACATTATATTTCTGATGATTTTTGCATTATAACAAAATTTGATGTTTCATCGATAAATTTCAGGTTTCTTCAAATTTTGAGGTTTACTCAAAATTTTGATGTTTCTACCTTGTGCTCCCACCTTAAATAAATTTTGATATTTTCTTCAAGAATTTAAGGTTTAACTTTCTTTTCTTTGTTTTAAGGTTTGCCCCTTTTACTTCTTATAACTAAATTTGTGATTTTCTTCGAGATATTTGAGGTTTTCCCCCATTTTTTCATTTTTCATATTAGATCATTCTCCCACTTTGATTATGATCATTCATTTGGATCCCCCAAAAAAAGTACATGAATGAAAATATCATTCAACATGATTATATTTGGTGTAGTCCTCACTTAATAAGGACATCCAATGGCCTATCATAGTGAAACACTTTTGATATTGTTTGAAGATACCCCACCTATGATAAGGAGATGTAATCCATCATACAAGCATATTGATAGTGGAATAATTATATTTTGGAAAAAGAGATAATCATCCACACCGATCGTAGGCCTCTACAATTCATGCAAACACAAGGAAAGTTACAGAATGACCACTATTATAAATGGTCCACATAACTACAACAATTTTGTTTGAACATCAAATACAAGAAGGGTAGCACCAATAATTTTTCATACTACCTTAGTTGGACCTCGATTGTGATAGTATAAATAGTTCTAAACTCTTGTGGGCATGAGAAATCTGAGTGGAAAAAATTATACAACAACAATTATAACTTTTTCACCACATACAAGATGTTGATCGCAAGAGATCAAGTTCTATACTTCCACCTCCAAGACGCGCTATTTTTCTACGAAGGCCACCTTTTTCATTAAATTGAGCTTGTCAGTTTAATCTAAGAGGCACATTATAGTCAAATGGAAAGGAACTCTCGCATGGAGAAAATAGTATTATTACTTTAAAAGTATTTTTATTGGCCAAAGCTTCAACAGGATGTCCACCTGTATATCAGATTATGCAATGCATGCGCCATTGCTAAACCATCCATCAAGATGCAAGGTTTGTACACTCATCTACCTATCATATACAAGCCTTAGTCAATATCCATGGATTGCAACTCAGGTTTTCCCTCCACCAAGTATGGTAACGATTTTGTGTTCGTGGTTGTCAACTAATTCTCTAAGATGGCCATTTTGGAACCATTCAAGAAGAGTATCATAGCAAAATCCAACACTAAACTCTCCTTTGAGCATGTTTTAGTTCATTTTTGTATACCTTAGACCATTTTTTTATATAGGGATAACAAGTTCCCTAGTACCTCCTAGTGTAGCCCATGTCCTCTAATGGATATAAAGTTGACCAAATATACTGCATTTTATTCCAAAACATATTGATAAATAGAAGTGGTTAAAATAATTATTATGTGTATCATGAAATTGTACAACTACAAGCATCCACTTACATGGGATGACAAACCTCCATATGTTTAGCATAGCAATAATAGATCCCTCTATAGATCTATTATCTATAGTCCTTTTCAAATGTGCTTAGGGTTCCAACCAATGGCCCCAATTTATGTAATTATGCCCAATTCATCTTCACTAATAGAGTCCTTTCATGCTCAAGTTGAGATAGATAGAGCATCCTGAATTGTTTAATATATCCAATGCCTCTAAAAATAGGTTCATAATATACTATAGAAATCCAATTCCAATTACAGGAAGCGACATGATTAGAAAAAGGTTCCACACAAGTTTCAAGTTCGTGATAAGGTCTGGTTTCATTTACAAAAAGAGTGTCTCATGTTTTCCCATAGGAATATCATACCAGTCCAATACGGGATTTAAAAAATAACAACGGCTTTTGGTGAAAATTTTACTAAATTGAGTATTCCCCCTTTCCTTGACTGGCACCTAGTATTTGATGTGCAGTTTCTTTGCCCATATTTTCCACCTCTATTGGACACCTCGGAGGAAATGAAGCAATTTTTCCCCATATAACTCAATCCCGATTGCATTGAATAGGATAAAATGCACCGAATCATGGAAACCAAGACAAAATATACCATCAACAACACACACAAATCTACCATGTTGTCAAAGTTGGGCAACTTCTTCACCAATGCAAGTTGATCACCATTAGCCAAATTCAATATAAGTTTCCCTGTTTTATGAAGGAACTTGACACAATGGATACCATTACTTCCTAAGGGAGGAGTACTAATATATGTAGATATCGATGTCCACTCACCTCTTCCACTACTCAATGGTTCTTTATCTTGGCATTTTTATGGTTTAAAGGGTCCCAAACTTCTAGGGCCATTTTGAGGACCTATCAATGTTTTTTGGAAATTTAGGGGGCCAAGGGTTGCCATGGAATTCCCTAGCCCTAGTATACAGTTGTAATCCTTGTATAATTATTTCCAATGAGTTACTTTACACCCCAAATGGAAATTGTATGCAACATTTACGCCCCTAGGAATTGATGTACCAACTAACCACCCCATGGCACACAAACTTTTCAGTGCTTCATCTTATAGGTTTAGGTTTTTTGACCTATAGGGTTATTTCTGTTAGTTTTAGCCTTTGCAGCCTTCCTTCAGTGATCAAACATGCTCTTACAAGGTGATTTTAAGGTGTCAAGGTCAAATTTTGTCATTTCAGTGAGTCTTCAAGCAAAATTTGGTCACTAGGCATTAGGCTAGGGTTTGCTTTTACTCTTGTCAAAGTTGTCCAAATGTCAGTCCATGTCACCATTCAGCTGAGTGTACCATAATTCAGAGGGTTTTCATCATCATGTCAGGTTCCAAAGAGTCATTTTACACCTTGTTCATGCTTCAATTGTGCCTAGGTAAGGTCCATTTCCCTCTCCTAGGGTTTTGGAGGTAATTTCTCTTGGATGGTCAAATCATCAGCAAAACTTTTATCCTGATGTTCATACACCTTCCCCTATCCTTAATGTACCTTATTAAACACTTTCCATCACTGAGATCCCCTAAATTCCTCATTTTTTCACAAACCCTAGTTTCTTGCTACAACTTGGCAATTTTCTAGGCTAGGCCTGTGTTTTTCCCTTTTGGACCCCTTCCCCTCACTCAATTTATGAAATTCCACTTTCCCTTGCTTCCTAACATCCCTCCCTACTTCCAAAAATTTTCTCAAGAATTTACAAGCCCCTTATCCCCTTCATTTCGCTTCATTTCGACAAATCCCTTGTTCCACACATCGGGATAGGTTTCACTCAAATGATGTTTCTGAGCAATAAAATATGAATTTGGGAAAAATGAGAGATTTTTTTGTCCATAATAGGCCAAGGAAGAAAAAAATCCTTCATTTTTTACACAGGTGTCATGGTTTTAGAGAAATGTCAAAAATACCATTGCCTCAGGAGAATTGATGCACCTCTGAAGTGACCTTGGGGAAATCAATATTTTTCCTAGATTGGTTGGCAAAATGACTTACTTGATGAGTCAAATGATAACTAGACACAAATATATTTCCAATGAGCTATCATGAGCTCAATTTGGAGTTGAGGAAGACCTTCAAAAGTAGATTGTAACAGCACTCTTCCTTGAGGCAGCCTCATTTTGCACATTTTGACCAGTCTTGGGAGATTTGATTTTTGATACGGTAAATAAACTCCAAATTGAAAAATTAAACTTGGGTTGGAAATCATACTCAATAATATTTCCAACGAGCTATCACACACCTAATTTGGACATCGGGAAGGCCTCCAAAATCCTCCTTCAAAATGGCGCGGCGCATAGAGGAATTTGGCTTCATTTTTACTTTTCAGCGTAGAAATTCGCCCAGTTTGACTAGTTTCACTTTTTGATGTAATTATTGATCTATCTTGATGTAACTTGATGACTATGATATAATTTTGGCTCATATTTACTTGTTCTAGAGGATTCATTCACTAAAAAGTGAAAATTAAATGAATGAATCAGTTTCCTTCCATATAGATGCAAGTTGTTTGATTGCCTAGATTTCAGTTCCTTGTTTAGAATTGGTTGAAACTGCTCCTAGAGGGATGAGCTCGACCCCTAGAGGCATGGGAAGGGGTTAGGATGGTCTATATGATTTATTTTCTCAATCATTTTCAGAGGTTGGACTCTTGGGAATAGTTTGGCACCTCATTGTATATTCATTTCATATTTTTGGCAAAGGAAAGACCAGAGTTTTGCAGCACTTGTTGGGATCCTTGTGGCTCTGAGTTTTGATGATGTTTTTCTCCATGTATATGTAAGTTTCATTAATTTTATATGCATGCCATTTCCCTTCTCTTTTCTTCTGAATTAAACAAATGAGTAACTAAGGTAGAATTCATTAGTTTGTTGGTGCTCTGCCTTAAACTTTTGTTTAGTTTTATATGTTTTCGTCAATTTGAAGAGGATCCTTGCACCTTTTTGCCCTCTTCAGCTCCTCAGCAATATTTTCTATCCATTCATTGAATCTAAGACATCAAATCCATTGCCTTCCCTGCTCCAACTTTAACTCTGCAAGAATTTGGCCTCATCCCCAAGCCCAAAATTGCCTTTCCCTTTTTTCCAACAAAACCCTTAAAATTCATTCCAAACTCCTTGATTCATATACCTAGCCTAAAATTAGAACTCATTTCATTCATCTCAACCCCTATTGATACATTTTTCCTGAGATTGACCCGAAGAGAGCCCTCTCCTATTCTGGTAAGGCTAGCTACCAGACTGAGCGTGGTTTGATGTTACCCTGAACTCTGCCTTCCTTTCAGCCTAAGGTGGATTTGGGCAATAACATAGTGGCGACCATAGTGGGGAAGAAAATGGTTTTCTTGTTGGTGTTAATTGTTTTATAAGCTACAGCCGGAGCCTGAAGTTATGCTAGGAAGCCTTTGAAATGCTCTTGCTTTGCATTAGCGAAAGTAGATAAACGTTGCTTCAGTCAATCTCCAGTCTAGCTTGTGAACGTGACACTTGACTTGTAGATTGTCTTGCTCCAGTACATGTATCAAATTTAGATCTGATGGTTGATGGTGGACAACGATCAGACATAAGAAGGCTGAAATCTTTCACCTGGTGACTCCAACTCAATGTAGAGACTCCACTGGAGGACTAACTCTTTCTCTGAGAAAATGAAAGCATCTTACACAAAGTTCAGGTATCCAAAGTGGAATGGTATTCAGGATCTAGTCTGCTTTCTTGCAAATTACTTCTTTGTTGTTCTTGAAGCTGTCTTGAAAGTTTTTTAGAATTTGTTGTATGAGAAAGGTGATCAAAATCTTCACTCGACCTATTCAAAGAGTGTAAATATTGATTTTCCCTTTGATCCTGGCCTCCTTACTTTTCCCACATCTTATGATGACTCTCTTCAGAGTGATGAGCCTAAAGAAAACAAAACTGATCTCGTAGCTCTTGTATATACTCCTACACCTTTTGTAGTCCCAGATAGGTATAAACCTCTTGTTTTACCTTCTGTTCTTCATGCTTTCCCTAAAAATTATGACCTATATCTACCAAGATTTGACGGTGAATGTAACAATGTCAACGCTGAGCAACATGTGCAGAATGTTGAGAATTTTCTAGATATTTGTGAAGTTGATGAAGAAGATGTTAGTATCAGAATTTTTGCTCTTTCTTTGCAAGGCCAAGTGAAGAGTTGGTTTAAAACCTTTCCTGATGCGAGCATCTCAGATTTCCAGCAGCTCGTCGAAGTTTTCCTCGACAGGTGGGTGATCGGACGGAACCTTTTTCTTATTTTAGACGAGTATGCCCAGCTGAAAAGATTGCCAGGGGAGACAGTACAACAATTTTCTGCCAAATTTAACCAAGTATATTTTTCGATGCCAGCTGATATAAGACCTTCTCCTAGATCTGCTCTCTTGCAATACCCAGGTGCTTTTGATCCGGAAATGGAGTTTCAGTTGAGAGAAAGGAATCTTTCAACACTTCACGAGATGCAGAATAGTGCAGTAAATGTAGAGGCTCATTTGCTGATCCGAAGGGCAAGGTTGAAGGAAGAAGAGATGAAAAACATGGATCCGGAGAAATCGATATCTCTAGAGGTAAAGCTTGACATGTTGGTAAGTGCAGTAGAAGAGATGATGCAAAAGAACACCAGAAGGAATGAGTATAATGTTCAAGCCCATGATTTGTTGATTGAAGAAGAACCAGTGGCTGATCCAAAACATTTTGTTTCTTATCCCAGTTGTCATAGTGATTTTTTTATAGATCATTTTGAAGAAGAGAGAGTTGTTGATATGACATGTATGCTTGATGATGTGTTGTATACTGATGATTTGCCTCAGTTCGATCAGTATGATGATGATTATGTTCTCCAAACAGAATCTAATATTGCAGACAAATCAGCAGCTAGTTTGTGCGAGGAGGAAGTTCACTTTCAGCAGCTTGAGTACAGTGATCAACCGATGCATATCAGCTATGACAATGATGAGGAAAGTGTAGCAAATTTTGAAGTAAGTGAAGGATCTTTGCCTTTTTGTTTTGATTCATTTTAGTTCATCAGAGCCAACTACCATGCAATCAGAAATCAACTGTCGAAAAGTCATGATTTGGACCATCTTGAGGGCAATAAAAACCTTGTTCAAGATTTCTCATATTCAGATTTACAACCCCCGAAATTCATTGATTGTCAAGTTGCAAATGAAAACATGGAAGCTGGCACATATGATCAAATGATACAAGATGATTCCGTACCTTTCTGTTTTGAATCATTCCAGTTTTTGAAGGGTAAATTGCATAGTAAATCTTCAAATGAGCAGCCTATAAGAAATCAGCAATCTCTCAGTGTTAATGTTGAGGATGAGACAGATAATGAAATTCTTGAGCAGCCTGTAGCATCAGATTTGCAGCCACTAAATGAAATTGAAGGTCATATTACAGATGAAGTAGTGGAAGTTGAAATACATGATTTAATGATGCAAGAGGATTCTGTACCCTTTTGTTTCGAAGCATTTCAATTTATAAGGCAGAATCTTCATAATATCTCTCAAGAAAAAGATGAACAGCCAGTAGGATGTCAGACAGTTTCAATGGATACATCACAGCAGTCTTCTCAAGTTTTTAATGATCCTATTGTTGATGTGTTGGATGATGTTTGCAGTCAAAGTATTTCTCCATTGACTTTATGTAAGGTTGAAACGTGTGTTGATATAGACTTGATCTGGCAGCCAATCTCTTTGTCATTTTTAGCAGGAGTCTCGTCACAAAGCTCAGATCAAATTTTGCATTCATGGTATGAGGAGAAGAGAAGTAATCCATTGGATGAGCTAAGTCCTAGTGTGCATTTTGAGATCCTTATGCAACATGAATTTCAAGATCCTTATGCAGTGTTTTTGGAGGCAGATAGAGAATCCATAGTATTCAACGGATCTGTTCACAAGTTTTCATGGGAGTTGCCTTTCAGTAGTTCTCTCTTGTTGTTCATAAACGAGCACTTGCGGAGAATCCAAACAGCAACTGCAATACTTACATGGTTGCATTGGTTGTTTCATTTCACTTGATCAGGTGATGAATGAAATTGTTAGAGTAGGTTGTATTGAATAAGCTTCATATTGAGCATATTTCCAGTTTGTCGGTTGTGTTTAAGTATCGAGTCAGTTTTTAGTTGAGTGAGAGTCAATTTGTGTCGTCAAGTCATCAGTTTTCAGTCATGCATTTCAGTTTGAGTTTTTTATTCCATTGCCCAATGGATAAGGCACTGGTCTGCTCTCCCAAAGATCTGTCGTTCTTGGCACCTCCAAGGAGCTACCATCCCCATTGGATCCAATGTTAGTGTCAGCCTTTGCAGCTTTCCTTCAATGATCAAACATGCTCTTACAAAGTGATTTTAAGGTGTCAAGGTCAAATTTTGTCATTTCAATGAGTCTTCAAGCAAAATTTGGTCACTAGGCATTAGGTCTAGGGTTTGTTTTCACTCTTTTCAAAGTTGTCCAAATTTCGGTCCATGTCACCATTCAGCTGAGTGTACCATCATTCAGAGGGTTTTCATCATCATGTCAAGTTCCATTGAGTCATTTTACACCTTGTTCATGCTTCAGTTGTGCCTAGGTAAGGTCCATTTCCCTCTCCTAGGGTTTTGGAGGTAATTTCTCTTGGATGGTCAAATAATCAGTAAAACTTGTATCCTGATGTTCATACACCTTCCCCTATCCTTAATGTACCTTATTAAACACTTCCCATCACTGAGATCCCCCAAATTCCTCATTTTTGCACAAACCCTAATTTCTTGCTACAACTTGACAATTTTCTAGGCTAGGCCTGTGTTTTTCCCTTTTGGACCCCTTCCCCTCACTCAATTTCTAAAATTCCACTTTCCCTTGATTCCTAACATCCCTCCCTACTTTCAAAAATTTTCTCAAGAATTTATAAGCCCCTTATCCCCTTCATTTCGCTTCATTTCGACAAATCCCTTGTTCCACACATCGGGATAGGTTTCACTCAAATGATGTTTCTGAGCAATAAAATATGAATTTGGGAAAAATGAGAGAGGTTTTTTTCCATAATATTCCAAGGAAGAAAATAATCATTCAAGTTTTACACAGGTGTCATGGTTTTAGATAAATGTCAAAAATATCGTTGCCTCAGGAGAATTGATGCACCTCTGAAGTGACCTTGGGAAAATCAATATTTCTCCTAGCTTGGTTGGCCAAATGACTTTCTTGATGAGTCAAATTATAACTAGACACAACTATATTTCCAATGAGATATCATGAGCTCAATTTTGAGTTGAGGAAGACCTTCAAAAGTGGATTGCAACAGCACTCTTCCTTGAGGCAGCCTCATTTTGCACATTTTGACCAGTCTTGGGAGATTTGATTTTTGACAGGGAAAATGAACTCCAAATTGAAAAATTCCACTTGGTTTGGAAATTAGACTCAATAATATTTCCAAAGAGCTATCACATGCATAATTTTGATATTGGGAAGGCCTCCAACAGCCTCCTGAAAAATGGCGCAGCGCATAGAGGAATTTGGCTTCATTTTTACTTTTCAGCTCAGAAATTCGCCCAGTTTGACTAGTTTCACTTTTTGATGTAATTATTGATCTATATTGATGTAACTTGATGAATATGATGTAATTTTGGCTCATATTTACTTTTTATATAGGATTCATTAACTAAAAAGTGAAAATTAAATGAATGAATCAGTTTCCTTCCATATAGAGGCAAGTTGTTTGATTGCCTAGATTTCAGTTCCTTGTTTAGAATTGGTTGAAATTGCTCCTAGAGGGATGAGCTCGACCCCTATAGGCATATTAAGGGGTTAGGATGGTCTATATGATGTATTTTCTCAATAATTTTCAGAGGTTTGACTCTTGGGAATAGTTTGGCACCTCATTGTATATTCATTTCAGATTTTTGGCAAAGGAAAGACCAGAGTTTTGCAGCACTTGTTGGGATCCTTGTGGCTCTGAGTTTTGATGATGTTTTTCTCCATGTATATGTAAGTTTCATTAATTTTATATGTATTCCATTTCCCTTCTCTTTGCTTCTAAATTAAACAAATGAGTAACTAAGGTAGAATTCATTAGTTTGCTGGTGCTCTGCCTTAAACTTTTGTTTATTTTTATATGTTTTCGTCAGTTTGAAGAGGATCCTTGCACATTTTTTCCCTCTTCAGCTCCTCAGCAGTATTTTCTATCCATTCATTGAATCTAAGACATCAAATCCATTGCCTTCCCTGCCCCAACTTGAACTCTGCAAGAATTTGGCCTCATCCCCAAGCCCAAAATTGCCTTTCCCTTTTTTCCAACAAAACCCTTAAAAAATCGTTCCAAACTCCTTGATTCATATACCTAGCCTAAAATTAGCACTCATTTCAGTCATATCAAGCCCTATTGATACATTTTTCCTGAGATTGACCCGGAGAGAGCCCTCTCCTGTTCTGGTAGGGCTAGCTACCAGACTGAGCGTGGTTTCATGTTACCCTGAACTCTGCCTTCCTTTCAGCCTAAGGTGGATTTGGGCAATAAAAATTTCATTGTGTTAAAAGGCCATTATTTTGGTCTCTTTTAATATTTTTTTCAAATGCATGTATCTACCATCTCTCTCTAGCTCTAAAGATAGCTACCACCATTCTAGTCAATTTGTGTTGTACAACATTATATTACTTTATTTATTAATAGAAGTTGGGTTCTCACTATATTAATTTTTTCTCTAATATATTTATTTGTGTGTGTGTGTATTTCCTTTCTTCCCTTTAATTTCATTCCTTATATAACCCATGTCAACTTGCTTTCATCTGTATCTCCTAATTCCTGAGTTGTGACTCAACGTTGCATGTGTCCTTGCACATATCAATATCATATTCAAAACATAAAACTGTCAAATTTATTATTTGGAAATCCTCTTGACTCCATATTCTTATATGTCCCATATTGTTTTAGGTATTTTTCTCTGCTTATATCTCAGTTATGTTGCACCCAAGGGACGTTCATAATCCTCATTTCATCTCTAGTGACCTTGTCCATTATAAACAAAACTCAGTTCATCACAATTTGGTAAATGGCTGAACTTTAATTATAAGGGTCTTATTCAATTGGTGATTGTCTTCCTTCTTATCGACATCAATTTTGAAAATCTACGAACAAAGTGGCATCTTGGTTCTCGTTCACATTCATAATGATGAACCTCAGATGGAACAAAGAAGGTCATCATTTCTATTATCTTTTGTTTACCTCCTTGTTGTTCAAACTCAACACATGTTCACTTCAAGGTGGGTCTTACCTTACAATGGTTGCAATTCTAGTTTTTTTCAAATTCCCTAAGACTTGACCAGCTTTGATCAACTAAAAAGTTTCACAAATTCTACTCATGTAAATTTACTAAGAGCATTCTCATTAGAACCATATTATACATATACCAACACCCCTAAGGTGATGTATATATCTACTTCATACATTAGCTACCATACCATATAATATATCATACAAGATCACTCAATGTCTTAACATTATTGTAATCATATGATTATCAATTATGGTCACAACAATGGGACATACCCACCTCATGTATGTATGTGAATACCTCTTTTACATTATGTATGTTTTTCTCTCTATCATTCATAGCATCATTCAAGAAGCATAGAATAAGAAACATATGATGTATTTTATCTATGATTTAATGCCTAACATCATACATCAAGGGGGAATTGTTTTCACCTAAAAATTTATCACACAATTGTACAAGTGGTTACCAACAAACTTTGATAGTTCATCTAAACAATTTGTGTGATTTGCATGACTGTCGCTTTGACAATCACACAAATTTGTACAAAGCAACACTTCCTTAATGAACGGCATGGGAAATCATCCAAATCATGTCGAAAGGAAAATACAAGGTTTGAATGAGGTTAATTTGAGCTCCCACACCCTCGAGGACGAGTACTTCGATACTCCAAATCCTCCATCATGTTTCCCTCAAGCATGAGGAGCACACAATAGAATTAAACTCCATTCAGTGAACCAACCTCAATAAATCTTGAAGAAATCATATAAACGCAAGCCTTATGAATCCATTTCAATAAGAGAATAATTTTATTTTCATGCTATCAAAATCTTATTAGAGTATGTTCAAACTCTCAAGCTTGTTGCATGCACACTACTCATTTGCAAGCTTTCACCATTGCAAAATTTTGCGTACTTTTTGAGAAAAAGAGAGAGACTTAACAAAAGGAGGGGAAAGGACCTTCCATTGGAATATTGGAGAGGGGTCCCTTATCTCAACATCTTCCTCTTTAGTGTATCATTTTTCATACCATTGTTACCTTACTCTATCATAAATAAGTAGTTTTTCCTCCCATTTGATATTTCTTCTTTTGTCAATGTGTTTTGATTACATGCTTGTTCATTCATGTTTGGATTTAGCATATTGTATTTATGTTTTATGATAGTAATTAGTGTCGAAATTGGTAGCTAAGCTCGGTATTCAAGTCAGCCCAAAATATGGAAATTAAATTCTATTTTTAAATTTGTGCAAGTTGGCTCCTCAAGTATAGGTCATCCCAACACAAAGAGACATGCCCCTTCGGCCTCCCTCTTTTCGACACACAAAATTTTGATTATTTCTTAAGAAGAAGAAAAAGGAAGTGAATCATGGATCTCTAGGAAGGGGTGAATATATCTCAATAAAGTACGAGTAGCATCAAATGAAGGTAAAATTATCAAGGACTAAGTTTGTCTAGTTCAGGGTAGAATGGTGAGACAAATTTGATGACACTTAGAGAGGGTGATTTTGATATAATGATATAAAATTATGCATGACAGACTTATGTACATTCTTATATGCTATATAAATGGTTTGGGTCACCTATTTGTTGTGTGCTTATGATAATATCTATGGTTTTGTGTATAAGAACTGATTTTGGTTAAGAGCATATTAGCGATGTTTTATCTTTTTTTATCCTAGTTTGGACATAGGTGTATGACATGGATGGTGATCCAGGATTGAGACACATAGATACATGGATGATCATGGTTATGTGGAACAAATGTTTTTTAATGATTTATGGATGATACATGATTTGTATGATTATATGTGCTTAATATTTTACTAAGCATGATGTGGCAGGGGACTCAGTCATTGTCAACAAGGATGCTTGAGTTATAAATGACCGCGGAATTCATTTCTCCAAAACCAAAATGATTGTGGAATTCATGCACAATACCTGGCAAAATTTGAATAAGTTAATTATGAAATTCATTTGATTCCTTCGATATATGATATTATGATGTGTGCAAGTCCTAGAAGAAGATGTTACCAACGAACCATCAGATGTGTATGAGCTCAAAATCAGTACCTTAAGGTGAAGCGTGGAGTTTCAAAGCAAAGTAGATGAGAAGCCATGGAAATTAGGGTGTGGAGTCCTAAATCCATGAAATATAAAGATGTGGATTCTTGAAAATATAATAAAAGGATTAGGACGCGGAGTCCTAAATCCATGAAAGATAAAGACATGGAGTCTTGGATCCATAATGAAATTCTTAGAGTCCTGAATATTTAAAAATATCAAGGTGTGGAATCTTGAATCTTTAGAGTAGATCAAGGCGCGGAGTCCTAAATCTACTAAGACATGGATATGCATGCAATAAGGGTGTGGAATCCCTATTCTCCGGAAGAAAAAAACCACTCATGGGCAGCTCAGGGATGAATTTCCTTAATAAAATCTCATTCCTGAAAAATTTGGAGTGACTTTCAAAAAATAGAAAGTCATGTCTAGCATCCCAAGTATGACTTTCCAAAAATATTAAATCACCTCCAATCAATGGGTAATCAAGTATACTTGAAGGAACATTCATCAATCCAAATTGTTCTGTTAGAGTCGGTCTGTTCATCCCTCCGTTAGAGATCAAAATCTCTTTTGTTGCATTTAATTTTAGCTGTCTCATTCAGTTCGATCATCTGCCTTCCATTAGGAGCATTCATCATTTGACGGAAGGATTTTGTTACTCATGTCCCTCATTTCATGTACCTATTGGTCAGTGTCTATTCATTGAAATAAATTTCAGTCATTTACAGTCCTGTTTTGGTCTCTTGGTTAGCAAAGAGTCATTTCAGTCATTAGGTCTAGGGTTTCACGAATTTTGTCTTCAAAGTGTCCAATAATGCCAGCAAGCGCATGAGGGAGGTTCAAAATAAGTTTTCATCGCAAAATTTCATTATTATATTGCTTGATCGTGACTTTTCTTCAAAACTATGTTTTGAAGAAAATCGTCATTTTGTCCTTTGTAATAAATGCCATGTATGTTTTCCAAGTTTTTTCAGCTGTGAAATTCTTCGGCGCAGCCCTGGTCGCCTTTGCCGAATTTCCATGCCAGCTATCCCTGCAAAAAGTAGCCAAAAGATTCATCATTCAACCAAAAAATCAAAAGGAGACAAAACAGAGTTTATTTATAAAGTGCCAAAGTTTTCAGATTTTAGAAAGTGGGTTTTTTTTCAAATAAAAATCAAAGTCATGGGAACAAATATGATTTTTGTGTTCCAACATTTCATTTGCACGCCAAATACATCAAAGAGCCAAAGTGAAAACGTGGAGGAGCAACGTAATCAAATTGAAAGCAAACTGTGTGTAAATTTTGGTGTGCGGCACGTTGGCTAAGTGGCGCGACGCACTGGGCGCGCGCGGCGCATAGAGCCATTTTCCGCAGTGTAAAGTTACACAAGCGCAGCACACATGGCGCGCGCGGCGCGTTGGGTTTGGTGCGCGGCGCACAGGGCCAACAAGTGGAATTTTCATCATTTCTCCATGAAATTGCAAAACTATTTCTCCTCCCTTGTTCCAAGTACGTTTGTGATGACTTTGAATTGCAATTAGTTTGTGTTTGGTGCGAGTTCAAGATTGCTTTTAAGAGTTTGATTGGGGGAATTATAAACCCTATCATTTCACTGAAACTGCTCCTTAGGGTTTTGTATTTGGAATTTGAAGTGTGATTTTTGGTGTCAATTAGTTCAAGGCTCATTTCCCATCTGTGGTCCTTTTTTCCTCCTCACTGTCACAATATCATTAATATCCCTTCCCTATTCCCTTATAAAACCGCTCATATCACTTATTTCCTAAATCCTATTATCCCTATCCCTATCATTCCCTATCACTATCACTCTCCCATATCATTTGCAAAGAGTTCCTAATTCCCAAAGTCCCCAAACCTCACATTCCCCAAACATAATCAAGCGATTGTCTTCACATTATAAACTTCACTTGGTTGAAACATATTTTTCCCACAGTCCACTATACTCACTGTCCCTATTTACCACAGTCCCTTCCTATTTGGTCCCTTCCTATTTGGCATATTTTTGGAAATTGAAACAAGGTACCAATTTTTCATTTTCAACAAACCAAACATACACTTGACATATACCTTGCAACACCATGACGGACACAGATTCATCCTATGAACGAGACAGTGACTTTACAACTGAAACTGCATGCACTAGGAGGGCACTGAAACGTTGGAAAAGGCCTGGTCCACTCCAAATCTTGGCCAAAGCTTCTTTGGCTGAACATGGCACCTGATGGGGGATCTTCACTCCAAATTTCAGCAAATTTGGAGAAAATTTTGTCATTTTGAATTTTTGGGTCACAAAACAGATTTTCCTGCCCGACGCGTCGCGCCACCTTACGCGCGCTTACGTTTGAGAGATATTATGGAGGAAAAATTGATATTTTTTGGTTTTTTATGATAAATTATGCATGCTCAGGAATTTCTGAGAGATTTCATCAAGTTCTGGGTGGCCTAAAGAGTCAAAAACACCTTGAAAATGGCCATTCTGCCACCTTTTGCACACACAGCAACCAGTCTTGGGAGATTGAATTTTTGGAGGGGTAAATGACATCCAAATCCATAAATTCTACTTGGGTTAGATGGTAGACAGACAAGGCTTTCCAACGAGCTATCATGAGCTCAATTTTGATTTCGGGAAGTGCCTCAAAAACAGGATCAAATTGACGCGACGCATTGAGTTTTTGGGCGCGGCGCATAGAGGACTTTTGCCTCATTTTCACTCTTCAGCTCAGAAATTCGCCCAGTTTGACTAGTTTTACTTTTTGATATAACTATTGATCTATCTTGATGTAAGTTGATGACTATGATGTAAATTTGGCACATTTTTACTTATTCTAGAGGATTCATTCACTAAAAAGTGAAAATTAAATGAATGAATCAGTTTCCTTCCATATAGAGGCAAGTTGTTTGATTGCCTAGATTTCAGTTCCTTGTTTAGAATTGGTTGAAATAGCTCCTAGAAGAATGAGCTAGACCCCTAGAGGCATGGGAAGGAGTTAGACTTGTCTATATATTGTATTTTCTGAGACATTTTCAGGGTTGGACTCTTGGGAATAGTTTGGCACCTCATTGTATTTTCATTTCAGCATTTTTGGCAAAGGAAAGACCAGGGTTTTGCAGCATTTTTTGGGATCCTTGTGGCTCTAATTTTTTATGGTGTTTTTCTCCATGTAATTGTGAGTTTCATTAATGTTTTATGTATGCCATTTCCCTTCTCTTTGCTTCTGAAATTAAACAAATGAGTAACTAAGGTAGAATTCATTAGTTTGATGGTACTCTGCCTTAAGCTTTTGTTTAGTTTTATATGTTTTCATCTGTTTGAAGAGGATCATTGCAGCCTCTTGCCCTATTCAGCTCATCAGCAGTCTTTTCTATCCATTCATTGAATCTAATACATCAAATCCATTGCCTTCCCTGCCCCAACTTGAACTCTGCAAGAATTTGGCCTCATTCCCAAGCCCAAAATTGTCTTTCCCTTTTTTCCAACAAAACCCCAAAAATCAAAACAAACCCTCCTATTTAAATACCTAGCCTAATATTAGCATTCATTTCAGTCATCTCAAGCCCTATTGATTACTTTTCGCTGAGATTGACCCGGAGAGAGCCCTCTCCTGTTCTGATAGGGCTAGCTACCAGAATGAGTGTGGTTTGATGTTACCCTAAACTCTACCTTCCTTCAGCCTGAGGTAGATTTAGGCAATAAAATGTTCAATGTCGACTTAATCCTCAATATTATTAATATTATTAATGTTATTATTATCTTTTATGAGACTATTATATAATTATTAAAAGGGAATTATATCTCCTCAATCACTTGACACCTCTCTCCTTGATGATTCTCATGGCTCTATGTAACTCTCTATCTCTCTCTTTTAATAATACATTACACTCTTTTATGCACTCATCAAAGAATGGCATATTCCTCTTACACTCATTAAATACATGTCATAAATTATTCCTCTTACACTCTCTTTAATGCATATGTTACACTCTCATTAACTAAGGCATGCATAGCTCTCCTTAATGGCATGAGTTACACTCCTCTAAATGGAATACAAGGCATGCATATTACTCATCTTTTATGACAAGAATTTTTTTCTCCTACTATATATGTGTCTCATGAATTCTCACTTGGGGGAGGTGCATTATGATACCAAGAGTTGGAGAGATTTTAAAAATATTATGAGAGGGAAAGACTTGGAGAGTAGCCAATTTCTTTCGAAATGAATCTGAAATTCCTAAACTAAATTACTAAGTAGCTCTACATGGTGGAGCTAACTATGAGTGGTATTAGCAGGAAGTGACACTTATCTTCCTCGGATTTCCTTGGATATCTCTCTATTGCTATATTTTGGTATTGTTTTTTAGCTCTTACATTTCGGGGGTTCCAGGGGGAGAAGTTCTCCTTGGATATGGCTGGGTGGAAAATTGGATGGTCACAATGAGTTGGTAAGGATATGCATACTCTCATTGGATTTGGAGCATATTCCCATCCTTTTGGACTTGTATAAATATACAACCATGTATGTTCATAAGCATTCTTGAAATTTCAGTTATTGTTAGTTTAAAGTGTTGTAAAATTTTCAATTTATTGGAACTGATACTTGTGAATGTTTATGAGATATTTACAGATTTAATTCTAATCTAACAAATAATGGATGGCATCTGGAGTTGAGCATGTACATGTAGCAGGGATTAAAACAAGAATGTGTTGCTAAAGTTTTTAAGTTCATTTATAATTATTTTTCGTTCATAGAAAGTTTTAATGAATTAAATAAAATACCATATCATCATAAATTTTGGTTTTCTTTCTCAATTTATAACTGTATTTGAAGTTTGCATACTAAGTGTTTGAAAAAATTGATAAATGAGGTAGTAGGAATTTTTGTTGTTGTTGTTTTAAGAAATCACATCCCTGAGTGTTTCTATTGTGAATCAACTTAATATCAGGGGGTATTTATACCATATGAACCTGTAACCCCTGACTTGATTCCAAAAAAATGTTTTTCCAAACCCAGATCGTACATCTGGGCGATTTTGTAGATTTTTGTTGCCCATTGTGTACGTCTGTTGTCAAGTTTTGGGTGAAAGAATAAAATGATTTAGTCTTTATTTTAATATTTTGTGATTTGAAGAATTAATTTATAAATTTTATGAGCTAAATAGGTTGAGGGAGAATCTCATATTCATGTCAAATTTCCTTAAGAGATTATGGCTCCACATGTTTGACACAATGCCTCAATGACTTTAGATTGCTTGCATGCTTGCAAAGTGTTTGTCAAAAGGTATCAATGGCTATAGATTTCATGTTTTCAAAGCATTTGTCAAAAGGCCTCAATGGTTGTAGCTTATAGGTTGCATGCATGCAAAGTGTTTGTCAAAACTTCAATGGATGTAGTTTTTATGCATATAAATTGTTAGATTAAATGTCTTATTTATTGTAGATTTGATGTACTAGAAAATTTATGAATAGATTATTTAATGGGTGTAGCTTCCTATGTCATCAAGTTTGTATGAATTTTAAAATGAATCTAATAAACTGCTGAAGTGTGAATAGAGAATATTATAGTTGTTGTTTTTATTATCTAAAGATTTCATTTTTAAAAAAATAGTTGTTGTTGGAAACAATTTTACGCCAACTAATTTTGTTGGATTTTGTGCAAGTGAGCATAATAAGTTTCGGCTAAGCTTCATGTATTTAGGAGTGCAATATTATGTTTTAATGGCTATAACAAACAACTAGTGTGCTCAATTTTGGCAAGTCCATTATTTTATTTGGCACTTTTAGAAAAATAATATGCTTCTAAATTGGTAATAGTAGTTGCTCTTGTTGCAACATACATTATACATTTTTCATGATTGAAGCATTTCCTTAATAACTAGGAATGGAAATTTTTAGTTGATGAGTTTGGAAATGTTGTTGGGTCAATATATTTTGTGATTCCATTTCATAAACATATCATATTTATTAGATTTTTTGATGAAGAGAAGCACATTCTTCCCTCAGCTACCTTGTTATAGGTAGGTCAATACTCATACACTTATATGTGATTTTTGTAATAGAAGCATGATATTTTTATAGTTATGATATCAGGATTCAATAAGTGTATCTTATTTAGCATAGTATAGGAAATTAGATAGGTTGATCTAACTTAATATTCGCACATGGCATTATGGTGGAATTTATTCCCAATATTACTTAGAGCTCATGTAAAAGTATTAAACATAACATGGTATCATATTTTAAACTTGAGAGGAGATGTGTTTTGGAATTGGTTTTAAGAGAAATGTATCTCTGACTTCTTATGTGATATTCTTATATTGAAATAGATGAAGGAACATGATTACATGATAACTAAATTAGTAATGTTACAAAAAAAAAGTATTAGTGATTAATGTGACCTCTACTTCTCTATATTATTGATGTTTGGTAAGGTGGGACCTTACATTGAAAGAATTTTTTTTTTCTACTAACCAAAGTTATGTTTGGTTCCCATAAGAAGGGTCAAATCCCTAAGAAATTATGCAACGGGAGAGTCGTAAGCTGAAGGATGGGTCATAGAGGGTCATAGGAAAACCCGAGTGGGTTGAAAAGGCCTCAGGGTTGTTCTGTAGTAGGGATGAGAGGCCCTGGGTGCGATAAGAGGTCAAAGCCCTCAAATCAGTGACAGACCCGTAGGCTAGGCTAATAAGAAAACTAGAAAGTGGGAAAAAATGCTAATATTGGGCTGGTATAGCCCTAGGAATTATTAGGTTAACTTATAAAACTCATAATGTACTATTGTTGAATTGAACATTTCTATTAGAAAAAACATTTTTGGGTTTTCTCGTGAGTTTGGGTTTCCCATGTGAAAATTTGTATCTCTTTGTGTGCTTGGTTGTCTCTTTATGATCCTACTATAATTGTTGCATTAATTTTGATATTTTCTATATATAATTGTTTAATGATGTATATGAATGACATAAGTTAACTTGGTTAAATAACTAATTGGAAGTAATTATCAAAATAGAAAAACAATTACTATTAATTAAATAAATATGTTATTAAAGCCTAGGTGAAAGAGTAGCCATTAAGGATACTTAAAGAAGCCAAGTTTTTGGAAAGTGTGTCTTGAAAAGAATAAGATGTTGGAAATTCTAAGAGGGGGGTGAATCAATATTTCACTTCAATTGGTTAATTTTGATCTTCACAACATTAAATAACATTAGCAACAGATCAAAAAATAAATCAACATCACATCACATGAGCATTTAACAACATCAATCAACAATGAAAAACATCAAATACAATACACAAGATATTTTTTAGGTGGAAACCCTTCTGGGATAAAAACCATTGAATGCTTTTATTATAGATATTTAATTATTACATCAACAAGAAGCTCAAACTTCCAATATTCTCCAACAACAACTAGGAGGGTCCAACCCCCTGATTTATCAACTCCAACTAAAAGGATTCCCCAACACCCTAATTTACCAGCTCCAACTGGAAGTAGGATCCAACCCCCTAGTTTATTAGCTTGAACTAAAATGATTCTCCAACACCTTGATTTCCCAGTTCAATATGGAAGGAAGATATATCACCCTGATTTTATCAGCTTCGACTGAAAGGATCCTCCAACACACTACACATGAACCAGCCTTCCCTAGCACCACCCTGCTAAACTAAAATGTTCTCAAGCTCCAACCTGAAGGAGACTCCAATATCTTTCTTGCACCACCCAACCACACTAAATATATAAGATAAAAGGATAATATTGATTATAAATTCAATTCCAAGCACTTGATCATTTCACGATAAAACCATGCTATAGGTATATATGCTTGGTTGGGAAAGAAACAACCATCTCTGGTCTTCCCCAAAACCAGAGACATACAAGGTAAGGGAAAGATAGTTGTAAGGTTGGACATTATCATGAATGCAAGGAGTAAATCTAGATCGACATAGAGATTCTAGAGAGGACCTTGCTTGTATTTTCGTGTAGATTAGTTGGAGTCATCAGTGTAGTTGAGAAGTTCTCCCAGCTACCTCTAGAGGCTAATCCCACACATAAAGGAAATCAAATCAACCTTCAAATCATAATAATATTATCAATCAAAAGCATAAGATATTAACACCTAAACATAACTAAATAAATTAGGGCAAGCCAAACTTCCAAGTGATCATTAGTTAAACACAATAAGTGAACAATGAATAGAAATTAGGAACAAATAATAATCAATCTATCTTTATTGATCAATAGGAATGAGATTACAACCAATAGATGTAGTTGTAGTAGCACCTCCTCTAGCTCCTAGCTCCAAAAACTCTCTCTCTCAAGAAATATCTTACAATATAACAATACATTAATTTTGATCCCAATATCAATGTTCAAGCCTCTAATATATAGGCAAGTGGAGGCTATTAAGATTTCCAAATTCTTCCTTAGATCAATTTGGGCACAAGATATAGGGTGGGTGATTTTTCCTCCTACTTTAATGCTTTGTGTATTTTCCCCACTTTTGTATGTTTTATTTGTTTATGAAAAATCTATGGATGAGGAAAAGGTGATCACATTCCACATTTTAAGAGTTTCCTTAAGTGAACAAGAGTGTCAAAGTGAGTTAACTTTAGCTTTTTTCTTTGTGACTAAATGATAATTTGGTATTTCAAGTTATATCAAGAGACAAAACATTATAGACAATGATAATGTTGTCCTTGTGGTACATAACTTGTGTTATAGTCTTAAATAGGCTATAAAAAGGGGTGCATTTCAACCAAAAGCATAGTAATATTATTTGAGCTGATGAGGAGGTATTCTCATTTATAATAAAACACTGCTTTGATCATTATCCAACTGCATCAAGTCATCTACTCAACACCCTAGCAACATCTCAAACTCTAGCAGTAGATGACATACATACTTTGATCATTAATATCATCAAACTATAATTCAACCAATAGCATGGCTTCTGCATAGTATTTGGTTGTGAACTTAGAAGTTCCTTAACTCTTAATATCATTCTTCAATATCAAACCTTAGCAGCATAACCATTATCATTTTAAATCACTCTATTAGTGGCATAGATCACTCTATCTCATTAATACATCAACCCATCAACTCATTGTAGTGACCTGTGATTCACAAGAACACTTACCAATAGCATATGCAAGTATCATGCCTAAAACCCTAGTAGTAAATAAAACTCTAAATGTCTCTTTACCACAACCAACCATTATGGCCAAACATCTCATATCAATAGCATGCTCTTCAACATCACCATACAATACATAATTTCCATGTATAGAAAACCCTAGTAGTAGAAAACCATGACAATTGGCATACTCTTAAGCTCATTGATGAATCATTCACTCAAGACAATACAAACCTCATAACTAACACCTCTTTCCAAATGCATCAGCTTGAAAAGGCTCACTAATACAAAAATATGCTCATCAAACAACTTTTACAAACACATTACCTCTATTAAACCCTAGCAGCCAAAATGTGACATTACAAGGCTTATCAAAAATATATAAACTATGGTTCTCAAATTTGTAAGCAGCAATATTGGACATTCAAAACTGGAACTCATCCATTTGTAGCATATTTATATTAACAAATTTTTCCAATCATGTTTAGCATCTTTTGCAACCTCTATTATTTCATGGAAATAGCATACAAAAGCCTATATACTAAATAGAAATATAGAGCTTGTACAATTCCACAGCTCTAAGGACACCACCCCCTATATGCATCAAACCCAACATTTATAGGCATACATTTATTTTGATTATGCACATACAGGAATATACAATTGGTCCTTGAATTCTACCATTCATATTTGAGATTTCATAGCATAGTTTGAACACTAATCACAATCCACACTGATTTATTATGAAATGTATATGTCAAGCTGCTCTTGAAGAAGTCTTCATGAGGCCTTTGCATCGAGGAACAAGGTACTAACGTCTTCTTGGTATTCCTTGAAAACTTGATCACGACCATTAGTGTGTGCCACAATACTTTCAGGTGATAAAATTTGGACTATATGTGCATATCTCTCCAAGATTTTCTTCATCAATAGTTAGTTCCATATTTTATGCATTAACTTATACAATTTCTGAAGGAGTGTAAGGCAGGGTGTGAACAATATGATCTAAAAAATCAATCATCCAAGTCTCTCAAGATCATTTTCCCAATGTTCTAAATATTTTTCCTTTTACTCAAATGACCACTGGTTTATCATCATTTGTTATACCAGAACAATCACTCCAGAATAGGGAATCACTTCCATTGAAATTAACATATTTTTTTGTCTACCTTTTGATTTGCATCCAACTCTCTATAATACTTTACATGCACTTGTCAAATGCCTGACAATCTATACACATTTCAACACATTTAATTTGCATTACAAATGCACTATGTTATTTTCCCACAACTGAAATGAAAATCTATTCATTACATGGTATAAAGAAGTGTTTAATCCATGATCATGGACCTGATAATTTGCATGTTGATTTTATAATGCAAGTTGTTAATGATCCATCACACTTTATGTTCATACACCCTTTTAATTACAGGAGTTATTCCCTATCTCTTTCTAGAATTTTATATCCGCTACTATTTGTGCCAAAACAAAGTAAGAACAATGAAATTTCAACCACTTCATGGATAAGAGCACCTTTACATACTAAATATAGATTAAAAAACTCATACTATCTCCTCAAAACTCTCACAATATTCCTAAGTGAAGGATTAGTGAATGGATATCACATGTTTCCATAGAGATTCGTCTTAAGGAGGGAAAATTTGACATTTACAATAGAGGTCAGAAATAGGGCCAAATAAGTGTACAAAAAACTTGATCAAATCATTTCAAAAACCCAGCGTGAACCTTCATTATATATATATATATATATATATATATATATATATATATATATATATATATATATATATATATATATATATATATATATATATGAAACCCAATTCAACCTACTCCTTCAGTTGTGCATGACTGCACAAGGCCTCGGGAAAATCAAATCAAAATATTTATGCATGAATATTTAGGAGGCTTCTAGATGGACGAACATGACTTTAATTTTATGGAGCTAACCTTCAATTTAAATTTTCAAAAACTAAAATATCCCTTGAGGCCGACTTCAAATATGTTTTCTTGCCTGAAGGAGGACCGATTAGGGCATATTAAAACCCATAAAAATTATTTAATATTAATTCCATATTTAATCTTAAATATTTACCAGTCTTCAAGTTGTTATCATCATCTCATTTTGTGTCTTTTACCATATTTTCAAGGCAAAAACTTTGATTAAGCATATCTCCTCAACTGTGAGGATTTGTGAGGTGTGCCACCTATCATTGGAATAGACATAATGAGGAGAATCAAATGAAGATGGTCTTAAGAGGAAAAACTTTATTTTCCCATCAAAATTATTCATCAAAGGTGGGGTATCATGACCAAATTTTCCTTATAGGGCTTCTTGACCAATGGAGCTTCCAATATATGCAATTTACAGACATATTAAGAGTGTTCAAAGACCAACGTTGGAATCAATGACAAATCCATTCAAGAATATTTTCATTTTTCATTGATGGTAACCCACATAGTCCCCCTACAATTATTGTTCCCCCTATCTCCATGCTTTTTATCTTCCTTCCCTGGTTTCTCTCCCCCTTTAACATCAATGTAAAATGGTTACTCCCCCTGATGAAATATCTTTCTTTGATTCCTTCTCTCCCTCTATGTGAAAAATAAAATGAGTCCTTGAAAAACTATAAATGCCTCTGGTACTCCATGGAACACAAAGCTAACTAATATGCACATAATATTGATACTTGCCTAGATTACTTCTTCACATCTTCCATCTACCATTCCAATTCAAATCGCTAAAGGATAAATATTCAAATTTGCAACCACTGCTACTTAGACTCCCCCTCTTCAACATTCATAGGATAGGGAGTCTCCAAGCTAGATTTTTCAGAACAATGTATGAACCAACTCTACAAATGGATCATCTTCAACCTTTCCATCTTCTATTGTACCTATAGATTCAACATGGCCTTGTGACTTTACAAATCCTAAGAGAAGGACTGCTGGTATTTTTTCATTCACTTGATCTTCTTGCTTTTGTTTTCTTCTCCAAACTTTCTTGTACCTGATATTTGAGCTATATATCCATAGTCATGGAATTTGAAGCATTCTACATGATACATGAATGACAAATCAATTGACATATACTTTCTGCTGATGACTCCAATTATATATCTATTTTGTGTTCCTACTACCTTGCTTTTGGAATTTTGATAATGTCCTTGATAATCATCCATGTCATGAGCTTTGCAATACATATCCTTATGCCCAAAGTTAGGATATGAAAAACAATACCCAAAAAATATACTAGGGTACCTGGATGAAATGACTTGTGTTGATGGTGTGGATATTCTGAATATGTTCTTCCTTGGAGGAATTTTTACCTTTTGTTGTTTTTCAACATAACTTCTTGGAATAGCAACATATTCAATATCCTTTTGGATTCCACTTTGATTTGTGCTTTGAAGGATGATTATAGGATTTTCTTCAATCCTACTTTTTTGGGGCATGAAAGTTGTGTTTTCAATCCATGGGGATTCACATATTTCGACACATGACGATTTACGACTACTCGGGATGTCATCTTCTTCCATATTTTTCTCTTGAATCCTTATTACTTCTTTGATTATTCTTGTTTCTTCAAGTTAGTTCTTCAGGGAGATGATCTCTTCTTCAAATTTTATTTATTTTTGACTGAAATTGGCTTCAAGCTTGCTCAAGTTCTTGAATTTTTCATTGATATGACTTGTCAAAATACTTTCTCTTCTTTATGCTTGTTATAGCTTAATACTTAACCAAGCCACTACTTATTATTTTCACTGATGACATGATCCTTATTTTTCAATATCCTACAACTTCTCCTTGATCCTATTTATTTCGGCTAGAGCTTAATTAAAGTCCTTTTGCTTTTGAATAACTTCAGCTTCAAGTATTTGATTTTTCTTCCTTGCTTTGCTAATATCACTTAGGGTGTTGATCAATTCTCCCTCTATGTCCACTTATGCTTCTTCTTCTTCATCATCGTCAGATCGTTGACCCAATTATTTGCTCTATATGAATCACAATCAACATCATCATCTTCATCTTAAACTACATGCTTCTTTAATTAAATACTTTTAATATTATACCAAAGATGTTTGGTTGATGATAATTGATCCACTTTGGCCTTCAAAGAAGCTGGAATGGCATTTAGAATGGAATTCAATTCATTGTATTGTACCTTCTTTATTCATTGGTAGATGTGTATATAGAAATAAAAGAATACCATACATCATATCCAAGAGCTTCCAAATAGGATTTCATCATATCTTATCCAAAATTCATAGTATTCTTCATCACACAAAGAGACTAGACCAACATGATTCTCTTTGTTAGTTGTAACACATTTTGAGACTACTCCAATATTGGAGACTTCCTTTAATTCCATTGAATGCTTGGAAACTTACTTCCTTGAATTTCCCATCTCTATTCTCCTTAGATATTCCTTCTTGTTGTTAGGTTGCAATTGAAGGAACCTGGATCTGGTACCAATTGTTGGAAATACTAAGAGGGGGGTGAATTAGTATTTCATTTCAATTAGTTAATTTTAATATTTAGAGCATTAAATAACATTAGCAGCTTATTAAAACATAAATCATCATTAGGTAACATGAATAGTTAACAACACCATTCAACAATGCACAACATTAAAGATAGTACACAAGATATTTTTTAGCTGGAAACCCTTCTGAGAGAAAAAAAAACATCAAATGCTTTTAATATAGGTATTTAATGATTAGACCAACAGGAAACTCCAACTTCCAAGCATTAGAGAAATTTTGAAGTCTAAAATGGGTCTCCTAATTAATATTATAAAATAATAGTGGAAATAATAAAATAAGATAATATTACAACATCAAATTTTAGAGGGAAAAAACAAAACAAAACAAAAATTACTTTTTCAACTCGTATTTTCAACTTGTCTCCCTACGTTTTTACTCGAATTTTGAGTGGGAGCACTAGTCGGATGTATAATTTAATTACTCATCGAAGGAGTACCCATGTTGCATATTTTTTATGGACCCTGCTACACAAAAATTGAGAAATGCATGAAAAATGTGATTGCAATCACGTTTTTCATGTATTTCTCATTATTCATGTAGCAGGGTCCATCACAAGTATGAAACATGGTACTCCTTGTATGAGGAATTAAATTACGCATCCAAAAAGTGCTCTCGCTCGAAATTTGAGTAAAACTATAGGTAGATAAGTTGAAAATACGAGTTGAAAAAAGTAGCTTTTTTTAATCCTTTTACTTTTTTACTCCAAAAATGGTGAATCATTCCCCATGATTGACATCATCATCTTGAATCTTATTGGTTCTTATAAATTTTAATTTGGTTGTACATTTTTGTTTTGAGGCCCATTTTTTATGTCAAAATTTCTCTAATGATTCTTCTGCAACAACTAGGAGGCTCTTGTTGAAAAAATGTAACTAGTGTCGGTCTTCATAATTGTATTTGAGTCATGATGTATTGTATTTATGAAAATAAAGAAAAATAATTTTTATTATAAAATAAATTGATCAATGCTTGGATCAATGGTTACTAGGTCAAAGCCTCCATTGTAGGCATCTAGGGTTTATGTCAAGTGTCCTTATCCATGTCATAATGTAATAGACCCTTCTTGGGCGTTATCAATCAAGAAACAAATTTATTTTTATGTGGATTAGGTGATTTAGGCATCATCCACAAATTCGGCCTAATTAGAGATTAAAAAACCACTATAAAAGGGCAACAATTTGACTCATTTGGAACACATCCACAACAAGTTCGATCTACAATTGTTGGAGGTAGAAAAAGGGTGTGAAATTCAAGGAAGTGGAAGGAAACCCTAGAAAAGTAGAAGAAATTATTTTTCAAGCATAAGAAGTTTAATTTTCTCTCTCCTTGTCTCACACGTGAAAATTTGTTGGGTTGTTGAAGTGCCAAAATTGTAGTATTGTAGTTGGGCCAAAATTCTGGAGTAGCTAGGCTGAAATTCTAAAGTAGTTAGGGGTCAAAATTTTGGATTGTTGATGGGCTAAAGTTGTTGGAAAAGAAGATACTACTGAATTTTGTTGAATCATCTTGGAAGGCAGACTTGGTGGAGGAGGAAGGTATTTTTTGGGTATAAGATCTTGATCTATCTCAATTTAATTTACCAGTGGAAGAGTTTGACTAGATTCTACCTTATAGAGGGTTTTTAGCCTTGGCTGAGTGCCTACATTTGGTGTTGTTGATCTTCATGTTTTGATGTTATGATTGCTTGATGAAACAAAGATAAAAGATGAACATGAAGATAATATAATAAGACTACAAGCATATCACAAGTAATTATCAATATAAGAGAAGCTTTCTGTCTTTCTGGTTTTCTAACATGGTATCAAAGATAAGGTGAAGAAGGAAGGAAAAGGCAGCTTGAAGGTCAATTGAAAGAAGATTTAAGAAGGAAAGGATCATACAAGAAGATAATCCTACTATATATATATATATATATATATATATATATATATATATATATATATATACTGATACTGTGACAACCTCAATAAAGATAGAAATTAAATTAGAAGGAGCCTCCAACTATAGGACATGGAAGAAGAGGATAGATCATATTATCGCTAAGCAAAAAATTTTGGATCTTGTTCAAGGAAAAGTTAAGAAACCTACAGATGACGCAGAAAAGGAGAATTTCAAGGAAACCGACATCTTGGCCATGAATCTGATAGTATATGGAGTAAAGGAAAATATAATCCCATAAATATCCAATATATATTCCGCTCAAGAAATGTATGAATCCCTCTCCAATTTGTTCACCATCAAGGATATTGGTCATATAGTTAGTTGATCCAGAGATCAAAATTTTGCTCAAAAATTAAAGAGCCCATAATATTTTGAAACTAGTGTCAATTCATAGTGCTTTTCATTCTGATTCCAGCAACACTTGAGTTGCCTAAATCCGATGTCGTATGACAAAGTTATGATGTTCTGAATTTTTTACCAACAACAAAACATTTTGCAAGCAAGTTGACTGGGGAGTCTGTATTGTTGATGTCATGATGACTTCAGCATTCCAACTAGGCATATGGGACCAATCACATATCTCCAAGTGTTGTGATTGTATAGGTGCATTTTGTCACAATTTGACTGGTCGATGATATTTTTGGTGGCCCAATGGGAAGCTGCAATGTGGCCCAACCGAAGGCTACCATGTGGAACCTCCACATTGGCTAAAAAAAAAATTATGGGCTCAGAGGTCTCATCCGGGTTCTATCGGGTGACCTACCACTCACAAACTTTGAGCCTTATCAACTCACCTATGGGTTGGTTCGTAACCCACTATATTGCCACATGTATTTAAAGTTTATACATAGGCGCATTGGAAGGACGGATCTAGCGGTGAGCCCCGGCACTTGATCATGAGATACACCATAGGAACCTATAAATAGAGCTACAATGGAATAGAGACTATCCCCTGGTCATGGAACCATCCACGGGACCGAGTTTGAATGGAGTAATGTGTTGGTGGAGAGGGTAGGGCTATAACCCCTAACCCCAAGTTCAATGTGTTCATAGGTGACCAACGATGGAAGCTCGACGGGCGGGGTGGGGCACTTGGCCCTAGCCCCGAAAACATGGTCGTTGCATGTAACCAAATCTAGAAAGGTAAATTCCTAATCTGACGAGGGCGGAGTTTGAGGCCTAGCCCCAGTTCACGGTATCGGTGTATAACCACTGGCGGAGATTTGGGAGTTGGTGTGGCGGGGACCGGTAATTAGCCCAGCCCCTGGCCACATCAACCCCCATGCGACCACTAGCCTAATTGAAAATGTGCCAAGGTCGGCGGGGGAAGACTTTTGGCCCAGCCCTCGGCCTTATGGTACCCATTTGGCACTATTTTTGCACCAAAAGGGTTATTGGGAAATTCAACTAGGCGAAAAAAATGCACCTATTGTGGGCAAAATTTTCACCTCCCGAGTGGTTTAAAGGGAAAAAATGTCTCTTAATTTTTATGTTGAGCCAATTTGGAGGATGAATAGCAGAAGAAACTTGGGGAGAGCCATAACTTGATGATTTTTTGGTATTTTTGAGCCCGAGAAGAGCCTAAATATGGGTTTTGGGGCATTCTGAATCCAATGGAAGCCTTTGTTTACATATTGGAGCACTTTCAGAAGGAATTTTTTCAGTTTTTAGTCTATGAGTGTTAGGTAAAATTAGTGGTTTGAAGCAATTTTGAAGGCTTTTTTAGCATGGAGAGGACCTTGTAGGGGTTTTCGAGCCTTCATATGTTATCTGCAGCAGTTGTGACATCTATGGTGCATATCTTGTCTGTATTTTCTCATCATGTGTTTTGAGGAAAGCTCTATTTTTAGTACTTCAATGTAGAATTGATGTACATGTTATGCACATTTTAAGATGGAGTAAAGGGTCTTGATGTGAGAGCCCTTTTCATGTTGATTGTTTCATGACTAGTTGTAGGTGATCATGCTTTTTTTTTAAGAGTGAGATTTATTTGCAGGAGAATGTTTCCTTGAATGAGAAACAAGCCACTCATTTTTTCAACACATTTCATGTACTCTTTTATTACTGAAATCTATGGAGTGGTCTAGCTGTGTTAGAAGACCCAAAGGTGTAGCCCCAGAGGGGTGAACTCCGTCATCAAATTTTTTTTTGTCTCTCTTCATGTTTTCCATATGAGATTCATGTGAATATGTTGCTTGTTTAAATTTCATATGAAAACTAACTCATTATCCTTGAATAGACCATAAAACTTGTTTACATAAGACCCATTTTTATTTACTTGCAAAGCGTGAGAGGACGGTCAATTTTAAGGAAGGAGAAGTTCTCCTCCAATTTCAAATCACTAGTATCAAGAATAAACTAAGAACAATTAAGATGATGAAAGATGATATTGTTTCATCATATTTTGTAAGGATCTCTAGGATAATACATGAACTCCAAGTTATAGATGAAATTGTACAAGAGAAATAACTTGTGATTGATGCACTACTACATCTACCAAAATATTGGAGCTCTTTTGCATCAGGAATTAGTAGTTGGAAAGATACTCCAACCTTTGAATAAATTTGAAATGCATGCTTAAATAATAAGCTTATATCTCGTTAGTAAGTGACAAAATGGAGGATTAAGAAGACAACATTTCAAATTCCTACACTTCTCAACACAAGAAGAAGGGTGTATTCAAGAATTTTAAAGGACCTAGGAAGAAAGTTGAACTATCCAATATTGAAAGCTACAATTGTCATAATATGGGTCATTACAAAATTCATTGTCCTGAAAACCCAAGGAATAAGAAGAGAGAAAGATAACATGTGAATATTGCTAATTAAGCTCCACCAAATAAGAACAAATAAGAAGAATCTGAAGTCAAAATATTATTTGCTAAAGACTCATTGGGATATTATCCCTTGCATGTCCTACTTTAAGTTTTGTAATGTTTTCTTTTATGTTTTCATTTTTCATAGATTCAATATATTTTTTTAGAAATTCTTGAATTTTTTTTTATAAGTTGTAGGTACCCCAATGAGAAAAGAAGAATGGAGAGCGTAGGAGATAGGTCATCCGATTTAGGGTTTCAAGCTTCCATTATGGGTGCCTCGCGCAGACACTCAATGGGATGGAGGGGCATGGAGGCCATGGTTACCTTTCGGCATATTTTTATGGAAGAAGGGAGGGTTGACCCATGGAGCGTGGTTATCCAGGAACTCACTACGGAAGAAACCCAACAGTCATTAGCTCTCTTACTTCTAGCAAGTGAAAACCATGGCGACAGAAACGATACCGAGCACATTAAAAGTGCAGTAAAACTTCATCCTTCGGCTTTCAAGGTTTACAATACACAAAAATGTGGTTTTTTCTTGGTTGTGGCACACCATTGGAGGCAGGAGATGGCCCGAAGACCTGCCCCCCTTTATAATATGCGATTGCGGATATCATTTTTGCCTAATGCAGATAAATCCTTTAAGACCCCCAATAGTTGTGTTGCATAGAAATATTTTGCATGGCGGACTTGACACGCCCCTGTCTAGACTCATAATAAGAACCTGGAAAAATCGTACAGGATAGCACTGCACCCTCACAAAGGATGGCCCAACACGGAATAGGAACTAATGAACCAGAAAGACATCAAATGGATTTTGTTTTGGAATAGGCCCCAGTAACAATCGATCACTCCTTCCTCGAGGCTCCTGAAACTGAAGGCGACTGAAGATTAAAAAAAATTCTCTGGACACCAAGCATAAGGTATCCCCTTCCTACTTTCAAGTTTTTATTAGAACACCTAAGGGGGAAAATACATTGGGTAACAGATATAGAGAAGGTAAATAATCTAAAACAGAGCATTAGAAAAACTATAGGTTATCCATCAGTCATGAAATCACTCATTAGCATAGGTAAAATCTTACAAGAGCACAGGTCAATAATGGAATACCATATTGGCCCAAGTTCCACCATCACTCTCAAATTGCGGCTAAGAGGAGGAGTTGCAGAACAGGGCAGAACCAAAGGCCAACAAGGGGGGGCCAGGGGCAGTAACAACTCAAAATAGGAACATAAAAAAGGGGGATCCTCCTACAAGAACATACTGAAAGGGAAAAACAAATACAATATGCCTGCAGAACCAGTAGGAAGTGCCCCGAGTCCATACATAGTAGAGAAAATGAACCACACACCAGAATTGTCCATAGACATACCAGAGATAGATGAACACCGTAACACATATGAAGCATAAGCACTTATTTTCAAATTCAACTGCTTTTGGCCCAAACCAATGGAACTCTTCCACTGGATATTCACAAGATGGACCATGGATTGTGAAATTCATCTCTGTTCCAAAGGTTTTTTCATTGTTAAACTTTCATCCTCGGAACTCAGAGACATTATACTCTAAGAGGGACCGTGGCATTGGATTTTTACCAAACTATTCATCACCCCATGGTTCTGGGAATTCTACACAAATACTATGTCTGTCTCGAGAATGTCGGTTTGGGTTCGGTTACACAACCTCCCCCTACATTTCTGCAATGAAAGCATTCTAGAAGGTATTGGGAACACCATTGGGAAATACATCAAAACAAATACACAACTCCTAGAGGAAAGGATCTACACCTTCGCACGTAATTTTGTGGAAGTTGATCTCAGCAAAGGATCACTGGAAAGTATACAATTGAAACACAAATAGCAAGTCTGGACATAGCTCCTATATTATGAAAACACAACTTTCCGATGCAGAATTTGAAAGTAGACTGGACATTTACAAAACACTTGTCTAGATGCAAAAATAGATAACAGGAAAGAAAAATGGAAAGGTACCAAAAGGGTGGTAATTTCCCCCTTGTGATCTAGATTAATAGCAAATGAATAATTAGACGAACCTGCCCCCCAAAGAGACTGAATAGCCATCGAAAGAACCAAAAGTTAAAATTTATGAAACACATGATCCATTTGACCTGCAAAAATCCCTGTATCATTGTTAGGTCCCTATATTACTAGTTTAGTCCCTTATTATTATTAGTGTAGCCCCCTTATTGTTATTGTTGTACCCCTGTAACCCCAATATTGTTATTATTGTGCCCTTACATTGTTATTGTTAGGTCGGCTAGGATTATATTGTGGGCCCATGGACTCCTATATATAGAAGGAGGTTTTGGTCATTTGTAGCATCCAAGAATTGTTCATTTATGTAATGTATTGGAGGTTTTCCCCTCGAAGTGGTTGATTTATAAGGTGTTGATCTCTCTTTTCTTCTATTTTTGGAACTGGTTTCACAGCATTTGGTATCAGAGCTTTGGATTCTTAGGTTTCACTGCTCCAAACAGGTCATCATGGAATTTTCGCTATACCTTTTTTTCTACGAAGGTTCAGAAGCTAAAATTTTTAAAGTGCGAAGCCGAAATCCTGAGGAACATCTTTGAAAAATTCAAAAGCTTGGTTTGCAATATTTCGGAGATATGATCTGTGAAAGTTAGGGCTTTTTGCAGGCTCCTGAATTTAACCTAAACAAGCCATCGTATAATTTTCACTATAACATTTTTTCTACGAGGTTTTGGAAGCTGAAATTTTCAAAAAGAGAATTCAAAATCCTGAGGAACCTCCTGTAAAAATTTCAAATCTTGGTTTGCAATATGTTTGGAGATATGATCTGTGGAAGTTAGGATTGTTTCAGGCTCCCGAATTTCATCTCAAAGAGGTGACCATGGGAAAAACATTATAACTCTCTCACTGAGCATCGGATTGGCATTCTGAAAAATGTGTCCACAAGTACATGGAATTTAGTGTTTGGTATATCAATTTCAGAACCGAAGGAGGAAACAGTGACACGTGGAAAGTCATACAAGTTCGCTATATTGAACCAGTCCATAATTAGGTCATCGTGGGAGATTGGGCATAAATTTTCCTTGAAGAATCCAAATCAGGTCAGAAATATGGCATTTAAAAGAAGATTCAGAGGGCTACTTCAGGGAAAAATTTCAGATATTGAAAATCCGAAATCACAGAGATAATTCAGTTTCAATATCGAGCTCCTCAAAATCAAGAAAAAGGTGTGTATTTTTTTCGAATTACATAAGTCTCGTTTGAAAAAAAAAAATTAGTTTGAATTTCTTCCAAGGGCATATTGAAGAATAGATATCAGTATTGGGTTCTAAAATTACCCCTAAAAAGAATTCAACACCCATTAAGCCTTTAGAAGGCTTTACTATGACTCATGAAGACGAAGAAACACAATATGAGATATCAAAATTACAAGAGCAAGTGCACCAAATTTCGCTATTGCAAAGAGCAACAAAAAATGAAATGGAAGTTTTGAAGAAAGGCGTGGAAACTAAGATGGATGGTTTGAAGAAAGGTGTGGAAGCTAATATGAATGGTTTGGAAGCTAATATGGATAGCATGGAAGCTAAGATGGATGACATGGAAGCTAAGATCGATGAAAAAATGAAAGACAACATGGAAAACATGAAGAATGATATAAAAGTAGAAATCGAAGGTTTGGAAAAGTTGATACAAGAAATGTTTCCTAATGGCGAAAATATAGTAGAGAAAACTCATGATGAGGACAAAATAAATGTTAATAGTGATTTCATAAACTCTAATTTTGGATGGAAGAACCACCATATTCAAGTTTGATGGCAAGGACCATGTAACATGGATACTACAGATGGAGCAATATTTTGATCTCAATAATGTGCAAAACACACAAAAGGTATGCATTGCAACTTTACATTTAGAAAAAAATACATTTGTATGGTATCTATGGCTTTTCTCCCGTAAAAGAAATTGTCACTTGGTCAATTTTTATGGAGGAAATGATAGCACATTATGAGGATACAAAAAGCAACACCTTCTTTAGCCAATTGATAAATCTCAAACAAAAGGGTTCAATGGCGGAGCACATTGAGGACTTCCAAAAATTGAATATAAGGGTAATTGATATTCTAGAGGAACATAGGATTAATGTCTTCATAGGTACTTTAAAGGATAACATCCAACATGAAGTTCGTGTTTGGGAACCTAATTCATTGGAAAAGGCATTCAGGTTGGCAAGAAAAATTGAATGTAAAATTATGGCAACAAGGAAGCCTACCACTAACATATATAAAGATGGAAGTGTTGCTACTCCTAGACTTCCACAACCTACAAGGTTGACACCACAAAAATTGGAATAAAAAAGAGCAAAAGGGCTTTGCTACAGTTTTGATAGAAAATACACTAAAGGTCATAAGTGTGCTGAGAAGAAATTACTTTACATAGATTGTGAAGAGGAATAAGAAAATGAACAAGAATCTTCAAAAGAAGAGGATATACACTAGGAACCAACCCTAGAAGAGGAAGAAATTAGTCTGACCATATTGTGTAATGCATTGGAAGGAATTACCACTCCTCAAACTCTCAAGATAGAAGGACATATCTAGAAGAAAAAGGTAATAGTGTTGATTGATTTAGGTAGTACACATAATTTTATTCATTGTAAGGTAGCCAAGGAATTGAATTGTTTCCTATACCCAGCACCAAAATGTCATGTGATGGTTGCAAATGGAGGAACTATAAATTTATCTGGAAAATGCCATAATATCAAGCTAACCATGGGGGAATATTTATTGAATATTGCAATGCTTTCCATTCCTATGGGAGGTGTTGATGTTGTACTAGGAGTACAATGGTTACAATCTTTGGGGACGGTAGCTTTTAATTTTCAAGAAATTTTCTTGAAATTTTTTTCAGAAGGAAAGGAAGTCGAATTATGGGGTATCGCAGGGAAGCCAGGAAAAATAATAATCTCTAATGTCATGACAAAGCTTCTGAAGTAAGAACAGCGAGGCGTAATTGCACAATTATGCTGACTAGAAGTTCCAACATCAAAATCATTTATTTCTACACATCTCCAAAAAGTCTTGGAAAATCATTCCAAGGTGTTTGAAACTCTCAAAGGACTCCCACCTATTCGTGATCATGATCATGCTATTCATTTGATTCCAGGAAGTGTTCCTCCAAACATCAGGCCTTATAGATATCATTATGTCCAAAAGAGTGAAATTGAATGTATGATTGCAGAAATGTTAGAGGCTGGTATAATTCAACCTAGTCAAAGTTCTTTCTCTGCTCCAGTATCATTGGTGCACAGGAAGGATGGATCATGGTGCATGGGTCTGGATTATAGGGATCTCAATAAGCTCAGCATTAAATATAAAGTTCCCATTCCTATGACTGATGAATTACATGGAGCAATTTATTTTTCCAAGTTGGATCTTTGTTCAGGATATCATCAAATTAGAATGAAGACTGAAGATATTCTGAAAACATCATTTCAAACTCATGAGGATCATTATGAATTTTTGGTCATGCCTTTTGGCCTAACCAATGCACCTTCTACATTCAAGGGTTGATGAATTCCAATTTCAAACCCTTCCTTAGAAAATTTGTGCTAGTATTTTTTGATGATATACTAATCTACAGCAAGTCTTGGAAGGAGCATGTTTAACATGTTGACATGGTGCTCAAACTATTGCAGGAGAAATAATTATATGCAAAAACATCCAAATTTTTCTTTGGAGTACAAGAGGTGGAATATCTAGGTCATATTGTATCTCATGAGGGTGTTAAGGTAGACCCTAACAAAATTAAAGCCATTAAGGAATGGAAAGTCCCCACAACCATAAATCATTTGCGAGGATTTCTCGGGTTAACACGGTATTATCGCAAGTTTTTTAAGAATTATGGGAGAATAGAAGCACTTCTAACAACATTTTTGAATAAAGATGCATTTTCATGGACACCTGAAGCAACTAAGGCCTTTGAACATCTTAAAGAGGCAATGTGCCTAGCACCGGTCTTAGCTACGCCAGACTTCACAAAAACCTTTATTGTAGAATGTGATGCCTCGGGAAATGGAATTGGGGTTGTTTTAATGCAAGAAGGAAGACTCATTGCTTTTGAAAGTCATCCAATCAAAGGAAGGTATTTATAGAAAGCTATTTATGAGAAGGAAATGTTAGCAATACTACATGCATTAAATAAATGGCGACCTTACCTAATGGGAAGACACTTCAAGGTAAAAATTGATCATGATAGCCTTAAACACTTTTTGGAACAAAGACTATCTTCAGAGGAGCAGCAAAAATGGGTTACAAAGATGTTGGGTTATGACTTTGCAATAATATACAAAAAAGGGAAGCTAAATGTTGTTGCAAATGCACTCTCAAGAAAGAATGAAGAGATGGAAGCATTGCTTTGTGCCCGCATTTCTATTATCCAACCAGATTGGATAACCGAAACAAGGGATGAATGGAAGAAGGACGAAGAAGTGTGGACACTCATTCAAAAGTTGCAGCAAGATCCTAGTACATCTGATACATTTAGTTGGAAAAATGATTCCTTATGGTACAAATATCGCTTATATCTTTGTAAGAATTCCCAACTAAAACAAAAGATTCTTCTGGAATTGCACACTTCTTCTTTAGGAGGACACTCGGGATTTTTAAAAACTTACCACAGGGTGAAGAAAGAATTTTTTTGGGATGGCCTTAAATCTGATATTCGAAAGTTTGTGGCGGAATGTTTGGTTTGCCAGCAGAATAAAGTGGAAACAATTAAGACCCCAGGCCTTCTACAACCTTTATCCATTCCAAGTCAACGTTGGGAGGAGATTTCAATGGATTTTATCACAGGTTTACCTAAGTCCGAAGGAAAGAGTGTCATCATGGTGGTAGTTGATAGACTTACCAAGTATGCACACTTTTGTGCATTATCTCATCCATTTAAAGCAAGTACTGTTGCTACTACATTTATGGAAACAATTCAAAAGCTACATGGAAACCCAAAGGTTATTGTGAGTGACAGAGATCCCATTTTTACTGGAAATTTTTGGACAGAGTTATTTTCTTGTTTGGGTACTCAATTAGCTCATAGCTCATCTTATCATCCTCAATCCGATGGTCAAAATAAGATAGTGAATAAATGTTTGGAAGGATATCTTCGTTGTTTTGTATCTAATAAACAAACACAATGGTTCAAGTGGTTGCCTCTCGTTGAATGGTGGTATAACACTTCCTTCCATACTGCAGCAAAAATGACCCCATTTATGGCACTTTATGGATATCATCCACTGTCCATCACATCATCTTTAAGAGAAAATTCTAAGGTTCAAGCAATGGAAGATCACATTGAGCATCAACAAGAAGTTCTCTAACTCTTAAATGATAACCTAAATTTGGCACAATATCGAATGAAACAACAGGAAAATCAACATCGCAGCGAGAGAAGTTTTGATGTAGGATACTGGGTATTTTTACGGCTACAACCATACAAAAAAAATTCCCTCAAGCAAGCTAAGAAGGATAATAAATTATCGCCAAATTACTATGGTCCTTACAAGGTGTTGCAAAAGATTAGTACTATGGCATACAAATTGGAGCTTCCTGCTTCTTCACGAGTGCATCCAGTTTTCCATGTTTCCTGCTTAAAGAAGGTTATAGGTGAAAATCTTCCAGTTCAAACAATATTGCCAGAACTTGATAAGGAAGGAAAAATCATATTGGAACCTGAAGCGGTCATGGAAACAAGAATTCGACAGCTACGAAATCGGTCAATTTCGGAGTATCTCATCAAGTGGAAGAACTTACCCACTAAAGATTCTACATGGGAGGATGAGAATTTTATACAGAAGCACCCAGAGCTACTCAAGAGTTGAGGACAACACTCTTTTGAAGGATAGGGGCATGTTAGGTCCCTATATTATTAGTTTAGTCCCTTATTGTTATTAGTGTAGCCCCCTTATTGTTATTGTTGTACCCCTGTAACCCTAATATTGTTATTATTGTGCCCTTACATTGTTATTGTTAGATCGGCTAGGATTATATTGTGAGCCCATGGACTCCTATATATAAAGGAGGTTTTGGTCATTTTTAGCATCCAAGAATTGTTCATTTATGTAATGTATTGGAGGTTTCCCCCTCAAAGTGGTTGATTTCGTAGGCGTTGATCTCTCTTTCTTCTATTTTTGGAGTTGGTTTCACAACAATCGCCCTGTAAAGGATTCAATGGATATAGAAAATGGTGGGAATAAATGGCATCATTGTTCGGATATCTCATATTTAGACAAGGATAATGGGGCACACATATAAGAAAATTAGCTCACCTTTATCTCTCCTTCACCATCACAAGGGGAATGACGCAAGGTCAGGAAGAAGAAAGGGAGAAAAACTTGATTTTCTCCTCTTTTGTATTTTTAGGACTTCTTTTTTGATATTTGAACACCAGTCATGACTGGTTGTTGGAAAATTACCCACTGATGTAACATGTAGTTTTATTTTCATTAATAGAATTACGACTTTTTCCTTGGAAAAAAAAAGTTATAGGTACCGCTCAGAAAGATTGGATTAAGAGGGAGACTTCACCATTTTACCAAAATATAAGTATCTTCTTCATTGTTTCTTCTTTTATGTTTGGTTTCCTCCTCACATCGAGATTTGTTTGTATTATATACTAATAACCTTTTCTTTATAATTTTCCTTGGTAGGAAATATTGCATAATACATAAAGGCTATGGAGTAGACTTCAAATAAAAAAATCGAATCATGAAAGAATTCTTTTGAAAAGGAATCCCTTCAATAATTAAAGTCATACAAGGTTTTTTAAATAAATACTCAAGATATGTTTAAGATCACAAGTTCTATTACAAGGTTCTCTTCATGCAAAAGGTATGATCATTATCATTTTAAATTTTCTTTACTAACATCTTTGTGTCTAGGTTTTGAGTCATAAAGATTCTTGTTAGGGTCATTAATCATTATATTTAATCTACCCTCGTTATATTATCTCTTGTCATTTGATCGTTCTTGTGAAACCCTAACCTTTAGGTTTCACTATAAAACCCTAGCCTCTTGTTGCTATGGGTATATCAATGAAACCCTAGTCTTCTTAGGGTTTTTTGATAAATTCTAAAACATATGATGAAATCCTATTCTTTTAAAGTTTAGGGTTTTGGTAATGTCATGATAAAAACCTAGTCCTTTAGGTTTTTCTGTTAATGTCTAAATGAAACCATATATTTTTAGGGTTTCGTGAATTAGGGTTCATGAACAAACACTTATAATAACTAAAGTAAGATCCTAGGAATTAAATCTTAGGTGTATATTCATATGTATGATCGAAACCCTAGCATGGTCAAAATTGTTGTATACCTAACTTTGATGTATTGATATAGGGTTTACAAAGAATCATTGAAAGTAATTGATATAAGGAAATAACAATGAAACCCTAGAGATAAAAAATTTGTATTCCAACTTGAGTATTGATATTCATGTTTTTGAAATCTAGAGTTTGTAAAAAAACCTAGTAGAGGTTGATATTCTAGGGAATGATAATGAAACCCTAGAACTATATTATTTTTTATTATTGATATGATTTATCTTTGATGATAAAATTTAGGGTTTGCAACAAACCCTAGTAGATTTTGACATGCAATTCTAAAAAAATATTGTTTAAACCTTAGATTTGTAGCACTATGATTGGATTGATATCTTGATTGAGTTGTTGATATCTAAAGCTTTGTGTCTCAAGATGAATTCTAGGGTTTATGACAAAACCCTAGAAAGATGTTGAAGTCTAGTATATAAAATATGTAACCCTTGTTTATTATGAACCTAACTAAGTTTAGGTCTTTTATGTCTAAAGCTTGAATGTTTCGATGCTTCCATTATATTGATATGATTTTGATATAGCCTCATGCTTCTGTAATGATTTGTATTTGGTTGTACTTTATATTAAATTTTTGCAGGCACACGATCTTCAAGATATTGATGGTGTTTATAATTGAATATTATAATAATTATGGGCATGAATATGGAAGTTATAAGAATGATGATGATCAAGATGATCTTGATGACATGAGAAAGAATGAAGTATATCTTATGTTGTTGTTCTCCCTAAGTTGGGAGGGATCTTGGATAGAATAAAAGTTACATCTCCCTAGAGGGAGGGAATATTATGACAAGTAATAATAAATACCTTGAATAAAGAATTAATATAGATGGATTTGCAAATAAAACACTTGAGAAGTACTAAGGCTTTATTTGGTGCTACTGAAGAAAGGAAATAAGAAGAAAGTTTTTGAAAAGTTGTATTTGGATAACTTGATGATGATATAATTAGCATTAGAATGATTGAGGATCCCGAAGGTTTGTGTTTACTTATACATATACTTGAAGGTTTATTACTTATTGGGGTTTTGATTGTGTAGGATCTCTCCATAAAAAGGTTGAACGTTTGAAGCATGCTTGGAGTGGTGGATATATAGTTGATTTAGTTGATAAGGAGAGATGAATAATCTTGTGGCAAAAAGATGATTGGGAGGACATTTTTCTAACCTATGTTTTTATGTTTATATCCCAAAGTAGGGAGGGTGGCATTGGTCATGGAGCTCTAACCTTGGATACGCACCTAGATCCATTGGTTGGTGTTAGAGCTTATAAGCATGATGGTACCTAAAGTTGCTAAAGCTTGAGTACACCTTAGTCCAACCTGATTAGAGTACCTTGGTCAGGTATCTAATCTGTAACACAGTGTGTGTTGTAAACTCTTCAAAGAGTATATCACTTTGAGATCTTCCATGTACCTATGTATATATGTAATTATGAATACCTCCCCAATTAAGAGGAAGTGTTGAAAAAATTTAACTAGTGTTTGTCTTCATAATTTTATTTGAGGCATTGTGTAATGTATTTATCAAAATAGAGAAAATGAAATTTTATTATAAGATAAATTGACTTATTAAAGCATGGGTTTCATGCTTGAGTCAATCGTTACTAGGTGAAAGACTCTATTGTAGGCTTCTGCGGTTTATGGCATGTCCTTATTCCTGTCACAATGTAATAGAACCTTCTTGGGCATTATCAATCAAGAAACAAATACATTTTTATATGAATTAGGTGTCATTGATATTAATTTTTTGATTTGATGATTGCTTGATGAAAGAAATATAAAATAATAACATAAAGAAAAGATAATAAGACTACAAGAATATCACAAGTAATTAAAAATATAAGAGAATATTTCTACCTTTCTAATTTTATAATAGCTCCAACCCCTTGATTTATCAACTCCTACTAAAAGGATGATCCAACACCCTAATTTACAAGCTCCTACTGGAAGGAGGGTCCAAACCCCTGGTTTATCATCTCAAATTGAAAGGATGCTCCAACACCCTGATTTACCAGCTCCAAATGGAAGGACGCTCCATCCCCTTGGTTTTATCATCTTTGACTGAAAGGATGCGCCAACACCCTACACATGATCCAATCTGAATGATACTTCAATATCTTCCTTGCAACACCCAACCACCAAATATAGAATATAAAATAATATGATTGATTATGATAAATGTGCTACCCAACACTTGATCATTGTACAATAAAACCACTACTCTATTCATTTTCCAAGTGCATCAAGTCATATGCTCAACATGCAAAACCCTAGCAACATATCAAAATTTGGTAGTAGCCTACATACATACTTTGATCATTAATATCATCAAAATATCATTCAACCAATAGCCTGGCTTTTACACAATATTTAGTTTTTAACTCAACAGTTCATTAACTCTCAATATTATTATTCAATACCAAACCTTGGCAACAAAACCATTATCATTTTCATAAACCATTCACTCTATTAGCAGCATCAGTCACTCTAGCTCATCAATGCATCAACCTATCATCTCATAGAAGCAACCTTTGATTCACAAGCACAATCAACAATAGCATATGCAAGTCGTGTGCCTGAAACCATAGCAATAAATCAAACTATAAAAATCTCTTTAACACCAAAAAAATAAAAAAAAATAATAAAAAAATTATAGCCAAACATCTCAAACCAATAGAATTCTCTTCAATATCACCATACAATACATAAAACCCTAAAGAAAACCACAACAATTCGCATACTGTCAAGCTCATTGACGAAGCCTTCACTCAAGACAATGTTGGAAATACTGAGAGGGGGTGAATCAGAATTTCTTAGCAATTAGTAATTTATTAATATTTTTTAGAGCATTAATTTACCTTAACATCAGTTCAAAACCATAAATGAGCATTAGAAAATAGACACAAGAATTTTTAAGTGGAAAACCCCCTCCGGGATAAAATTAAAATAAAAATAACAATAAAAAAAAAAAAAAAAACCACCAAATTCTTTTATAATAAAACCACCAAATTCTTTTCTAATATTTTTGTGAGTACATCAAATGTTTCATTTCCAACTTAAAAGGGAAAATCTGACTCTGTAGTACTCTAGAAAAGTTTTCATTTTTTCAGCTCCAACTGGAACGATGCTCTAATTCCCTTGCAAGCTCCAAATTTCCCTAACACCACCCTACCACCCTAAAGTGTTTTCAAGATCCAACCTGAAGGTGACTCTAACCACCTACTAGCACCACCCAACCTCCTTGAAAATAAATTTGAAAAACTATGTGGGCTCTCGTACTAGGGAAAATGAACCACTTATAATGAATATATTTTTGCAAACTAATGTGGACTCCCATACCAGGGATAATGGCCCATATACAATAAATTAAATTGCAACCCCAGTTGTGAAACCTTTTAATGAAACCCTTGATGCAAACAACCTTCAGATGATCTGAATCAAAAAACCCTAACTGCAAACATACCTCAATTGTACAGATAAAAATGATGAATATTGAAGTTTGTTTGACTATGATGTTCCTTGATGTCCAAACAGAACCCTTACTATTGCAAAGAGGTGATGAAATAAATCTCCACGAACTGACTAATGTTGAAGGTAGGTCAACTCCTTCTACTGCTACAAATGATTTAAGGTATGTCCACCTGCTCAAGAAGAGGGTCAAAAATTATCTTATAGTTGATTATGAGGTAGAGAATCCCAACTCTACAATCACTTAGTCTTGTGATGGTACTAAGTGATGCTACAAGAACGTTATGAGAAGTATATTCCCAAAAAACAACATGCTTATTCCTTAATTAATGTAACTATACATCAACATAATATATGTGATATTTTTATTCTTGAGAAACCATTATTCACCAAACATAACCTTCACTAATTTGTCCTCAATCCTCTTGTCTTATTGATGGATAAAAGGATTAAATATTCAAACATAAAAATAGCTATGCTACATACCTTGTTAGCATTTAACCATCTTCATACAATCTTATTCATATTGTAACTGAAATGAGTCAATTATGGAATGCGGATTAAATGATAGTAAACATGGATTTAACCAAGGTTGGATTTATTTTCTTAGGTACTGTAACAGGCATATATATATCCTCTGCATTATAACATTCCAAATCTCAAAAAACTTTGCACATTCCATACATTAGAATTTATCAAGGCCACACGTCACAAGAGGTATTTTAACTTCAGCAATAAGATCTTCTTGAAGTGTCGTAGTCTAAAGTGAAACATTGTATTCTCCATAAAGAAAAGGTAGCGCTCATTCCATCTAAGTATCGCCAAAAGTAGATAATAATTTTAACTCTCAAAATTCTTTAAATGAATCTTCACTGCTTCTTAAAAAATGAAACAAACTACAATGATCAGGCTTTGGTGCATCCTTCGCTTGGTCTGTAATAGGATTGTTGCTCAAATTGATTCAAAAGCGTAAAATAAGGATCTGGTAGGGTTGGACTAGAAACCGCATTGCTCGCAAGCCTTTTAACAACGATTGTAGAGCACCCAAAATACTTCGCTTATTTCATAAAAGAAACTGATTTTTTTTATAGGCTTGATGCTCTAGACAAGGATTAAAATGCGTCATCAAACAGATATTTCTTCAAAACAAGTTGGATGGAAGGCATACTTTGAATTATCTTATAACATTCTTTGTCAAAATGAAACCCTTTGTTGGTCTGGAGAAGAAAAGATCAAACACCTGAACTTTAACCAAATAATTGTTTATACATTGCTTAAGGGCGATCCATGTGATGCTCATAAGTAGGACGAGATTTGGACATTAATATCCCTCCGAATATTTCCAAATGAATCCCTTAACCAAGATCAAAACCACATAATAACCATCTCTTTTGATATGGGTTTGTCTCCATAGGGCCGAAAAATATTTCAGAGCTATATTTTAGTCAAACGACCATTATTGTGTTTATACATTTGGAGAGAGATCAAGGCCTCCTTATATAGATGTTGGAGGGGCTTCTTGGATGCATCCGAAATCATATTTTGGAGGGTGTCATTTGAATTTTAAATTAAATTAGTGAAGGGAAAACCTTTTAAGGGTTTTTAAATTTAAACTTCAATTAACTTAATAAATATCAAAACCCTCATTCACCTTTGATCATTAGCCAATAATAATTCATAAATAACATTTTTCCATAGGAAATACCATTTTAATTCATGGTGGGTGGCCTTATAATATAATATTTTGACTTGAACAAGGAGAAGTTTCCACATCACCACCTTATGGGGTTTTTACCCATAAATTGGGTCTTTCAACTTCAATCGAGCGTAGTTGACAAATTGTGAAGGCTCTCATGACGTGCCACATACCACCGGAAATATCTTGATGAGGAGAATCCATCTAGGATGATCTCGACACAAAAAATCATGAATTTACATGTCATATTGGTCGACAAAAGGCAGGGTATCTTCTGGTGTTGCTTAGGTTAACATCAATGACAACCTTATGTAAAAATACTATACAAATCTCATAACCAACACCTCTGCCAAATACATCAACTCAGAGATGCTCACTAATACAAAAATCTACTCATCAAACAACTCTGCCAAACACATCAACTCCATTAAATCATATCAGCCACAATATGACATTACAAGGTGTTACACAGTAATTTTTCATCGTCCCTAACATTCCCCGTCCCGCACATTGGAGGGACCATTTTGTGACCTGTGAGCAATGTCATGCCTTGAAACCATTATCATTGCATTCCTCTAAACATGAGCTTCAATTTCCCTAAAGACATCTCCTTGCAGAAAACCATAAAAACATCCCTTTTTGCACTGGCGCGGGTATCCAGTTCAGCACTTGCGCCAATGAGGAAAATCCTACAAAGAGGTCGCGCCAACTGGCGCTCTGTCCCAGAGTCGCAGTCGTGCCAGCCAATTTAAGGAGTGTTTTTTAAATAATAATGGCGGAAGTTTCATTTCAACAGACTCAGAAACTGCTATCTATCTTGAGTTGGGAGGTTGGCCTCAGGAGTTGTGAGAAAGTGAGTTTTACCTCTCTGTGAGCTTCCATGAAGATAAGACAATCCCTTCCTCCATCTATAAAAGCTAGCTCATTGCCATTGCAAGCTAGTCTTGAAGTGCCTAAGCCTTGAATCTCCAAGTTCTCAAATTCCCAAGAGCCTTCATGCTGCAAGAGCCCTCATTTTTTCCTTAAGGCCAAACTTGAGCAAGGAGACTATCGTCGAGAGACTCTAAGAGAGGCTTGTCCCATCCCTAGCAGGCTGTGCAAGACGTGTACGACTGGAGACCCCTCCGAAGGAGACCTCAGCGTCAGAACATTGGTTGTACTCTCTTTCGATTGCTTATTAATGAATGACTACTGGTTATGGTTCCACTCTGTTTTTCACTTATGATAATGATGAGTTATATCCTTTCTGAGTGATATATAGTTGCGTAGTCTGGATTTTATGCTTGTCTTCGTGTTGTTTCTTGCATGTGTAGGTGTCCATTCACAGAGATCATGGGGATCGTGAACTGCCAATGCTAAGGAACGGGAACGTTGTCTCTTCTACAAATCATAGCACTGGACTCCAGGTAGGCCTCCATCGTTGGTCTGTTTATTCGCAATTAGGAACTTGCGTTGTAGCGTTTGATGATTGTTGCTAGACCCGTTCTGGGCTAGTAGGGATCGCCTCTATCCGCAGAGGGGATTTACCTCTTCAACAATTTGGTGACTCCGCTGGGGATCGTCTAGTTTTGATTGTCTCGTTTTGATTGTTTCGTGGTTTTCCTTGTTTGGTTGGCCTTCTGGGCTGGGTTCTTTTGCTGTTTTTTCTTCTTGGTTTGCTTAGATATCATTGATCTGCTTCTGGAGTAGTTCTTTTTATTTTTGGCTTAGGAACTCGGCTGGAGCGCTTTTTAGCTCGACAGTCGTGCCAATTGGTGCATGTTGCTTTTGTATTGCCCGCGCCAATTGCTTTCTGGCGCCAGTTACAACCTCACAGTCGCGCCACTCCTGTGAGGCATTAGGGTTTTCTCAGTTCTGAGCTCTCTGGGTCTGATCAGTGTGTTTCTTTTGGTTTTTTGGCTACATGAGTGTGTTGGAGTCCTGTTTGACTGGGAGTTTGCCTTCGTCCTTTGGTTGTTTGCTTTGCTCCATCGATTTCATGTTTTAAGCCCTAGGGCATCTAGTGGCTTTGTGTGTCGAGCCCTCCTTAGGAGTTTTGGTGTTTTGTTAGTCTAGTCAATTCTCTGATTGCTCCTCCGCATTCTCTTAGTGGTTGTTCACCGTTTCGTTGCGATTTTTGGGTGATTGTTCTTCTCTTCATTCAAACTTTGTTTGGTCTTGCTTTGGACCTAGATCACACGGTCCATTGGAGCCTTTGAGACTTTTTCTTGGTTTTGAGAGACTTTGGTCGATTTGAGATCTGATTGTTTGTGCCATTGAGTGAAATTTGTTTGTTTTTGCTCTCTTAATATCGTTTCTCAAATTGCTTCTCTTTTGTTTTCGGTTTGTTTAGTGCATCTAGCTATCAAACATTGAAAATACAAAAAATCTCTTTTGCTTTTGTTGATTAGTGCAAATTGAAATCTTTTCGATTTTACTAGTATTTAGTGATTTGAATGAAAAGTTTTGATTTCATTAGTTGCATTAGAGATATCATTGATTGTCTTCCAATCATTTTGTTTGTGTAAAAACTCTCAACTCTTCTGTAGCTAGTTTTCATCGAATGAAATGATGTACTGTGGCATGTAATTTTGCATTTAGGAGATTTTTGAGACGACACATTCGTTAGGGCCTGAAAACTGAAACGTAATTGAAGAACAAATTTAAAATCTACTCAATTTACACTAAGGCAGCATTGAAATCTAACGAAACACATTTAGAGGTCTAGGCTAGAGACGTGTTCCGGCGTCTTTAAACCTAGTAGCTGTCGTTCGCCTTTTGGCTTTAGACAGCGCTAGTACGGACTTGTGCTCCCCGTACCGTCGTGTATATAAAGGGAGACCCCACTAGGTTTCTATCCTTTATCTGCAGGAAGCCGAGTCTGCCACCTATTGTAGCCCCTACAACACCCTCCAAAAAAAAACCCCCACTTCAAATTTTTGGAGCCCCTTGAAACTAGAGAGAAACCAAGGAAGAATCCATAAGGCCAAGTCGCCAAGTCGCAAAACTCATTTTTTAGAAAATTGCGACTCTGCAACCTTGCGACCTCGCGACCTTGCGACCCCGCGACCCCCAGGTCGCCAGGTCGCAAGATCGCGAAGTCGCAAAACTGAACTTTTAATGAAAACTGCGACCCAGCGACTTTGCGACCCCGCCACCCCCAGGTCGCCAGGTCACAAGGTCGCAGGGTCGCAGATCCTCTAAACCACGGAAATTGTGACCTAGCGGCCCCGCATTAAATGCCCGCACGTGTGACCTTTTATATAAAGGAGGTCGCTAGGTCACATTTTTCACAATCGGCGAATAGAAAGAAACGGCTCTGAAAGGTCGACTGGCGCGATTTTCCCGGGTAAGTTTCTGTTTCCCTCCTGCTTTTTCCTTTGTGGACATTTCTTGCCAAACCCATGTCTTCTTAGACCTTTAAATTTCCCTCTGCATGAGCTATTATGTTCTTTTCTAGTTTTGGGTGTTTTGCTTAATCCTGCCTTCACCACAACTGCCCAAGCTCACCACATTTCTTGTTCAGCTTCTCATGGCCTTGTCCCCTACTCCCAAAGCCATCCCTCAACTCTGCCTAGACCCTTTTAGCCTTATAATTTTCCAGTTAGAGGGAGAAAACCTTTACGCCGCGCGCGCGCAAAACCCCCTGGCAAGCCCTAGAGCGACCTGCAACCCAGCGACCTAATCGCGAGGTCGCAAGGTCGCATTCTCTTCGGTTTTTGGAATTTGTGACCCAGCGACCTAGTCGCAAGGTCGCATTTCCCAATTTTTCCGAGAGTTGCGACCCCGCGACCCAGAGACCTGGTCGCGAGGTCGCAAGGTCACATTTTCCTCTGTTTTCGAAATTTGCAACCCCGCGACCCTGCGACCAAGTTGCAAGGTCGCAAGGTCGCATCTGGGTTTCTTCTTGCAATCTGCGACCCTGCGACCCAGTAAACTAGTGACCCAATTTTGCATGTGTCTCAGCTAAAATTCATTGATAAATTGTAATTGGCTTTATATCATCATGTCGTTCTTATCTTGGGATTCCTTTATGAATTTGACAGGTGAACTTGAAGGAGACGCGGAGTGTATACCTGTTCTCTCGGATTCTAGCGACATGGCACCCCCAGTGTCCCGGAAGAAGGACAAGCAAGTGGCAGAAGAAGTTGAGGAGCTGGACATGGTATCCCCACCCCCGATATACAGGGATACACTATGTACATTTGAAAAATAGGACAGCATGCGATGGTACCAAGTGTATCATGAGTTCGCCATACCGGAAGAGGAATTCCCAGAAGATCTCCCAGACCGAGAAATATACTTAAGAGTCAAAAGGTCCAAACTGCATCTCGCAGGGGCACATCCGGCCATATTTCCATGCCCAGAGGTTATAGACTGGATCATACAGAGAACGGATCCCAAGAAGTTCGTGATCCGAGACAGCGAAGGCAAGGCTTTCGCAACACTCATAGGCTCGAACGCCCACCTCTATTACTCGTTGCCTCGCCCAGAAGAGTACTTCACACAAGAATGGGCTCTTGCTCACGTAGTCCCTGTAGTTGACACTATTAGACAATGGTGGGAGGAGCCCGAGAAATTTAAAGTCAAGAAAGACCAAGAATATCCGGTGGCTAGCCTGAGAAAGGTTTATAAATTAGTAGCCGCCATGCTTTGCAGACTGTACGGGCGCCCTGATTGCTCCACCTTCAGCGGCACTTGGGCTACTATCATGGAATATGTAACGGTGCATGGCACCCGTTTCAACTGGGCTGGCATATTGATGACTTCAATGCAAACAAACTTGTCCTCGGCATTGGCCCCAGATGATGGAATGCCTGTCGAATTCTACATGGCCTCTTACCTACTGGATGTTGTCTGCGCGAGGTTACACTTTGAGGGATGGGCACACAACTAGGATTCCACACAGACCCGTGCAATTCATCTGCAAATCAAGGTGTTTTGGGAGTCCAGGTATAAACAGGATATAGATCAAATCTCCCAAGTATTTATCCCCGCTCTATATAGAAAACTATTTGGCCAAGACGCCCCCTGCATGTCTTGGCGGGCCAGAGAGACTCTAGGCCAAGTGGAACATTGGTTCCCTTTCACCGGATATACTTTCATCCGAGTCTTTGGATCTTTCAGGGCACCACATGCTATGCCTCGCTTTGTTACAGACAAAATGCTCATTCAGGAGGTATGCTTTCAAATTTCCCAGGGCTTCTCCAGTGTCCTGTCTAAAGGTAAAAATAAGTCGTGGCCCACGCTACCCCTCACCATTGGCGCATGCACATTTAAAGACTTCAAAGAGGTAGCAGCGGAGGGAAAAGAGATGAAAAGCTATCACCTTGGAGCGCTAGAGCACCGAACATACGACCCGGAGAGAATAGTTCATGAACACTGCAAGAAAGCTAAATTCAAGTGGAGCTACCAGCATATAGAGCGCCCAGGAGAAGACGAAAGAAGGAACTGGTACAATGCCGAGAGACAACTTGCTCTGAAGGCAGACTTTGGCCAAGAGGATCCGGATGATCAGAGCCTAGAAGACAGGAGCCGTCGGCTGGGAGGTGCCTCTTCCTCTCTACCCAAAAACTCTCAGACCAGCACAGGGCTTATTACATCTATCCAACAGAAAGAAGCAGAGGCAAAAGCCCAGCAAGAAAGAGGAAAGAAGATAAAGGAGGATGAGGAAGAACGCAAGAAGAGTTCGAAGGCAACGCAGAAGAAGAAGCAAGCCGAGGAGGCCAGGAAAGAAAAGGAGGAAAAGGAGGCACAGGACGCATCAAAACAGGCACTTAAGGCAGAGCTGGACAGAGCCGAAGCTGAATGCCAAAAGAAGGCAGAACAGGTTGTTGCAGCCAAGCGGAAGAGGAAGGCCGAAATAGAAGCAGTGGCAGAAACTGAACGCCGGCGAAAGGAAGAGGAGGAAAAGAATAGAGAAGAAAAATAGGATGAAATGATAGAAGACATCGAGGTGACTCCCCTCGAGATACCTCTGGGCAGTACCAAGCTCTCTGATGTTAGTTCCCCCCAGGGGTAGGAAGAGGAGGTAGTCGACCTCACCAGACTCACATTCGATCAATTCTCTTTCAAAATCCAGCAAGAGAAAAGAAGGTCTCTGGCGCAAATTCCCTCCGCCACATCCATAGTTGCAACAGGCAAAGACATAGTCCTTGATACCAGGACTAATCCCGTGATGATAGCATCGGCAGGCACTGCTTTCACCACAGCCATCGAAGAAAATGTAACCAGAATGAGTAGAGAAATAGTCTCTCTGCAAAATAGACTACAAGTAGCTGAGCAGTGGGAGAAAAGGGCAGAACAGGATAAATCAGAGTTGAAAGCAGAAGTTCAACAACTCTGAAACCAGACTCCCCCAGTCAATGAAGTCCCACTAGCCATTCTAAAAAAGTGTGATGTGTTAGAAGCAACCATGAGGCAGGTGTATGGAGAAATGCTCACCATCAAACAAACAGTCGCCCCATTGGTAAGAGCACGAGCAGAAACTAAGCAAAAGCATGAGAAGCTCAAGGAGGCCTCACAGGCCTTAGACAGAATGATGGACTAGACAGTGCGATACCCTCAGGCACCTAAGAATTTTCCCAAGAGGGATTGGATTCATACACAGGATGCTAAGGTCCAGCTCCGTATGGCAATACAGTCTAAGGACAAACTATCCAAGGACCTGAACAAAGTAATGTCTTCATACAACCACCTGATCAGCGGCATCGACTCGATGCACACTCTTCACCACATTCCTTCGCTTGGGGCATTGGACGAAGAGAAAGCCTGGGAACAAGTGGATCAAGAAATCTAGTCATTTCTGCAGCCTATCAAGCAAGCTGTTGCCGCCCCCGAGCCCGCAGCATCCCAAGAACATCTGGATCAGTTTCTTGCCACTCTAGTTCGAATTTATACCAAACTTGCCTCTCTTTCCAACCAGATCTCACAAAAAATGGAAACTCTAGTTCCAAATGCTTTGGAATGCATGAATCAGTTGAAAGAGGAGGTCCCTCTTGTTTCCCCCATAGCGGCAGAGTACCAGACATGGCAAGGCTTCCTCAAAGAGCAGCAGATTGATGCCCCTGACCTCACCATTGCGCGTCCATCTTCGTAGCCCGGTAGCAATAAGGCATTGGAAATGGTTAGAGGCAGGTCACAGGTGGCACCGCCCGGGCAAGTCGCAGGTCGCACTTCCTATCCAGGTCGCAAGTCGCACACACTAGACAGGTCGCAGGTCGCAACCTCTTCCAGGTCGCGAGGCAACTCAACAGGCAGGTAGGTGAAAAGTCGGGAAGCCCAAAGGGCAAGTTTTGTGCTATAAAACTCCCTACGGGGAAAGTGTAAAAGTCTTTTCTTTTTGGAGACTCAAGAGCTACATAGCATTGTATTGAAAGATTATACTCTTGTGCATATAAATACAGATACTTGTTAAAACCCCTTTGTCGGATGATGTGTTTTGTTGTGACATCACTGTGTGTATTTCGTGTATAGTTTCATAACATCCTATCATTAATGAGACTACACTCTCAATGGCATCATTTACGCATTATGGTTATCTGTGTTAATGATGTTCAGTTTTCATCGTTTTCTTAATGAATGTTAATACCTTTGTCTATTAGCATTTCGTTTTATCTTTCATGAAGTAAAGAGGGATTTCGCCACAAGGAACTTTTTCTTTCGTGGTCAGATACCTTATAAGCATAACCCCAGAGATGTGTCGCTAACTACACCTCCTCCGGCGTATATGCTTTATTTATTTTTTCACTACGCATAGTGTTGTGGACATGTTCAATGCATCAATCATGTATTCTGTATCATGTGAATAAGTGTGTTTATGCAGGTTCAATAAGGTTATTTTGAGACTGAAGGGAAAAGTGACTTAAGCGGTAGCCGGACCCACACCCCGGATGGGATCCCTACTCCAAACGCTTCAAGGTCTAATTGGGACTTTCTATCGGGGAGATCCCCTACTGTTGGCCGGACATATTTTCCCATCAACAGAATTGGCGCTAGAAGGAGGGCCTGATGGCAGCCTCCCAGCATACAACCAACTTTCCATCACAAACTCCCCACGGGGAGGTCATAAATGATGAACCTATCCCTCCTCCTCTGGAAGATATCCCAGGGGGGGAGACTCGATATTACGAAATCACCAGAGTGCAGTTGAGAGCCTTGCACCCAGCTGCCTGCAATCTTATCAGAGATTTACGATTTACTCCAATCATGGAATTCCTAGCCCACACTAGGACCCCTGCCGAGAAAATAACTCATAATGGTGCCCTAGTGAGTACCATACCCCAGCTCGTGAATCTCATGCTAGAAGACCTCGGCACTGCTGTTGAGGAAAACAACCCGATTCTCCAAGAGGGTGAGGAATTTGGCGACACCGAACCTTTCCCCGACTCCCAGCCTAACCAGACCCGGAAAAACAACAACCAGGCACACCCCCCACCTGGGGAGGGTGAAGAAGACAGAGGTCGAGGAAATCACGGCGGGGGAAATAGGGCTCGCAGAAATGAAGGAGAAAGAAATAGAGCTCACAGAAATGAAGGTGAAGGAAATAGAGGCCGTGGGGCTGGAGGTAGAGGAGATAGAGGCCGAGGCCAAGGAAACCATGCCAACAACCGTCACCCAAACCCAAATAGGCCTCATGTCCACAACTGGGGATATCTTAGAGACTTTCCTTACCGTGGGAGACATCATGATGAACACTCCCGCCATGAGTCAGAAGCATCGGTGTCAGGTTCGGGAGGTGAATCTGAGCATGAGTTTAGGCAACACCAACAGGCTAGGAGGGTGCAACCACTAGCCTAGATGGCTCAGTCCCCATTAAATATTTTGGGCCCACTCCACGATCTGCCTAGGCATCCGGAGAAGCACCTCCCCAAGTTTGATCCTGAGAAAGGCACCTTAGCTGAAGATCATATAAGCAGCTTCTATTTGTCTCTGCAAATCATGAGAGTTCAGTCTGATGACATCGCATGTTGACTGTTTCCCCACACTCTTGAAAACAAAGTGGCCACATGGTACCACTCCCTCCCCAGTGCCTCTATTACTTCATGGGACCAATTTTGTCGCGTGTTCCTGCAGAATCTTTCAGAATATAAAACTCCTTCCATGCTCCTCACGGAATTGAGCACCATCAAGTGTCATAAAAAAGAGAAGGTTAAGGACTTCAACCAGCGCTTCGCTACCATACTGCAGAAATTTCCCCCAAACCTGGCGTTGGATGACTCAATCACCATTGACTACTATACCAAGGCTCTCCCTAGGGACATCACCGTATTCGTCAAACGTGAAGCCCACGCTACCCTTACGGCTAATTATGCGGCTGCTCTCGCTGTGGAGAAAGACATGCTTTCGATAGGAGCCATCGATCACGAAGGGAGAGATGATCACAAGCCAATCATGAAAAAGGGTCAGTCCTCCACTCCTAAGACCATGGATAGGGATAAAGATGCGTTTGATTTCGAAAGCATGACAAAAACCCTCAAGCTCTTAACGAATGAAGTCTCTGACCTAAGGAGAAAGGGCATAGAACCCACGACTACCACTAAACCACCAAAACCATTTTTCAGAAAGAGCAATCCCAACACCAACAGACCTCCGTCTAACCCGAATACTGCTCTCAATGTGGAAGAAATAGGGAAAGATAACTTATGTTCTTTCCACCAAGCTGCCCACTCTGAAAAAACGTGCCCTCAATGGATTGGCAGCATGACAGCAGTAGTTAATCAACTTTTAGATGATCAAACCCCGGGGGATGTGACGGAGGATAATGTTTCCGATCACGATGAAGATACGCCCCCGAACGAAGAACCAGGGTCCTCTGTCCTAGCTTTTGACATAATCTGAGGGGGGAACAGCCTTACCTCCATTGATATCAACATGGCAGACAGTCCCAAAGGCCAGCCCGTACGGAATTATAGTCTAAGGAGAAAAGGACCTGTTCCCGAGCAATATTATGAAGACAAGAAAAGGGCTTTCCTGAGAAAAATTCTGCCCCCAGGGAGCGGAAAACAATCTGCCCCAGAGAAACCCGCAAATAACATTGCCCGAGCAAGTCAAAAGGGAAAGCTCCCATCAGAATCCCAAAAAACCACTAACGAGCCTAGCCCTCAACCGGATTCTAGCTATAACATTGTTGAGGATATGAAAAAAACAAGAGCAAATATCTCTCTCTACGAGCTTGCCCGCATTACCAACCAAAGAGAGCTCATTCTAAAATCTTTCGCCAATACTTCAGCTATGAAGACTGTGAGCAACACGTCTGCGCAAGCCGGTCCAGATGTCCAGTCTATAGTAAACGCCATCAATACGAACTCAAGAGGATCCACGCCTCCTTTCCTTTTATCCTTCGAGATTTTTAACTTCAACATTCACAACTGTCTAGTCGACTCCGGTGCCTCTACAAACTTCATGCCTCTATCTGTCTGTAAGAAGCTGAACATTCGCCCGGAGAAAGCTGACGCACAGATCATACAACTCGACAGATCGCAGGTGCCCGCCATAGGAGAGTTGAATAATGTCATCATCCGCCTGTCGTCAGACTCTAGGGTCCATCAATGCATTGACATTGTGGTTGTCGACATCCCTGAAGCATACGATCTATTGCTTAGCAGAGACTGGTCCAGCAAGTTGCAAGGCTATTTCGCCACTGACTGGTCCCACTTGTGGCTTCCTTACAAAGGGCAGAATAACCAAATCAAGGTCAAAAGTGAACCATATATGAAACACACCGTGACTGATTTGGATGCCGCTAATGAACCCATCAGCTTTGCCCAGGAGGAGCTTGGCATGTGTTTTCTGGAAGCCATATTCGGATGTTACCAACCCCCTCAGTCTTCAGTATGCCCCGATGTCCAATCTGAACTAGCACTTGTTGCAGAGGAGCAAGCCACCCCTGTCTCGCACCCAGCCAAAAACCCTCCGCAGCCTATTACCCCGAAGGAGCCGGAGAGTGACATGTGGACCTTGTATTATGACGGTTCCAAGACCCATGACGGAGCTGGTGCGGGCTGCATCTTGCTTGACCCTCACAAGAATAAATTCTTAATCTCATGCTGGCTAGAGTTCCAGTGCACCAACAACACTGCCGAGTACGAGGCTTTAATCCTCGGACTTAAGAAGGCGCTAGATTTGAAGGTAAAGTGCTTACAGGTCATTGGAGATTCCGAGATTATCACTCGCCAGGTACGCAACACTATTCACTGTTTATCTCCACATTTAAAGGCGTATCAACAAGAGGTATGGCGTTTGATTTCTGCTTTTGATGCTTTTGGAATTAAATCAGTTCTTAGAATGCATAATCAGTCCTGGCTAATGCTGCTGCTAGATTTACCCCTTTGAGGGATGGGTTTTCTATCGAAGTTATATATAGACCCTCCGTGCCAGACAACATCACTAACTTACGCGTCTTTGATGATGATCAACAGGTACTAGAGTTTATGTGTAACTCAGAGATATTCAAAGACGCTGCAATAGATGAAGATGATCACGATCAAGCTGTGCGGGAAGAGTATGAGAAACGCAAAGGGAACCCCATGCCAAAGGGGGTAGTGTCACTTGAGAAACTCTTTGATCTGCAAAGCCGTTTTCGAGGGCCCCCGAATACCAAAGTGAAAAGCTCCATCTTGGCCCATCGAAAAGTGAACTTGGGATCAGAAGATAACCCTAAGTTCGTCAACATTGGGAAAGACTGCACCACCCAGGAGGCGCAGGCTTTCACCCAGCTATTTCACAAGTATCGTGACATATTTGCTTGGACATATGATGACTTACGTATGTATGATACTTGAATTATCCAGCATGTTATACCCATGAAGGAAGGCGCAAAACCATTCCAGCAAAAGCTCAGAAAAGTACATCCTACTTTGGAACCATTGATTCTGAAAGAACTCAAAAAACTCTTAGATGCACGCATTATCTTCAAAGTACGCCATTCCACATGGGTGTCCAATTTGGTCCCGGTACGGAAGAAGTCGGGCGAAATCCGCTTGTGCGTGGATTTCCGAAATTTAAACTGGGCCTCAAACAAAGATAATTACCCGGTACCCCCCATGGAACAAATATTGCAAGCTGTGTCCGGGTCAGAAATGTTCTCCTTATTGGACGGGTCCTCCGGCTACAACCAGGTGCTGGTGGCTGAACCGGATAGATTGAAGACGACCTTTCGAACCAAGTGGGGAACTTTTGCGTTCAGACGTATGCCTTTTGGATTAATCAATGCAGGGGCAACTTTCCAAAGGGCCATGGATATAGCATTCAGGGGGATGATAGGCCAGAGTGTGGTTGTCTACTTAGACGACATCACCGTGTTTTCAAAACACCGGGGTGACCATATACGCCACCTCAGGCAAATTTTTGAAAGGTGTAGAAATTACGGGATTTCACTTAACCCGAGGAAGAGTTTTTTCGCAGTGGCAGAAGGAAATTTACTGGGCCATATCATAACTAAGCAAGGTATTGTCGTCGATCCGGAACAGGTGAAAGCCATTGCTCAAATTCCTCTTCCCAAGAGTAAAAAAGCGATGCAATCTTTCCTGGGAAAGATCAATTTCATACGGAAATTTATATCAGATTTCGCACAGATAGTCAGGCCATTACAAGGAATGATCAAGAAGAATGTTGCCTTCAATTGGAATCTACCAGAAAAGGAAGCTTTCGACCAAATCAAGCAAGCTATAGCCAAAGCACCCTCCCTCCAAAGTCCAGATTTCGGCAGAAGTTTTATCCTGTATACTTTCACCTCGGACTCATCTCTGGTAGCCGTCCTGACGCAGAAAGACGAAAATAATGACGAGCAACCTATTTCATTCATGAGCACTGGTTTGCAAGGAGCCGAATTGAATTATCCTGAAATTGAAAAACAAGCCTATGCGGTCTATAAAGCAGTCAAGCATTTCAGACCGTACATCTTAAAAAACCATGTCACGGTGTTCGTTCCCCACCCAGTTGTTCGCTCACTGTCCATGCAGCAGGAGCTGGGCGAGAGGCGAGGCAACTGGGTGGCATGCATGCAAGAGTATGATTTAGAGTTTAAACCAACGCGCAAAGTTAAAGGACAAGGCTTATGCCAAATGGCTGCGGAAGCTGCAAGTTCCCATGGAGTTGAAGAAGAGTATTGGGAGCAACAAATCGATATGTACCAAACTAACATCGTACCTCAGCTGAGTAACCCTTCTTGGTACTCTGATATTTCAAGATATTTAGCCCATGGTGTCTTGGACCAAGCTCTAACTGCCCGGAAGAAACGCGCGATAAGACTCAAAGCTGCATCTTACCAGCTGTTCCAAGGGAAGTTGTTTAAGAAACATTACGATGGGGTCCTGTTACGCTGCTTGGAACATGACGAAGCACAGAAAATCTTGACCGAACTGCATGACGGACCAGCTAGAGGTCATTTTGCCGGAGATACTACCGCCCATAAGATAATGCGCGCAGGATACTATTGGCCTACTCTTTTCAGAGATGCGCATGCATATGTTCGGAAATGCATCCAGTGCCAGAAGTTCGCAAACCGAGAATCACGGCCAGCCGCCCCCTTACTCTCAGTAGCAGTGGAGGAGCCTTTCCAAAAATGGGGTTTGGATGTAATTGGCGAAATCACACCTCACTCTTCCAAACAACACTGGTATATCCTTACAGCTACTGATTATTTCACCAGGTGGGTCGAAGCAACACCTTTATGCCGAATCAATGATCAGGAGGTAATAAAATTCCTCACGCATTCCATCATCACCAGGTTTGGCATTCTAACCTCCTTGGTTTTCGATAATGCGACCTACTTCTCATCTTTTAAATTATATGATTTTGCGCTGGAAAATGGTATTGTTCTGAAAAATTCTGCAAATTATTATCCCCAGGGAAATGGATTAGCTGAGTCAACTAATAAGAATATTATCTGTATCATTAAGAAGACCTTGCTGTCCCACCAGCGCAACTGGCACAATGCCCTTCACAATGCACTTTGGGTTGACCGTATCACTCCCAAGTCCTCCCTAGGCACATCTCTATATTTTCTCATGTATGGAAAAGAAGTTGTTCTTCCTCCCCATATATCTCTCCCTGCCCTTCAGCTATCCCAAGAATGTCATGGTACCCCATGCCCTACCTTGCAGACTCGAATCGACACCTTGCTGAAGTTGGAGGAAGAAAGGCAAAAAACCCGGGAAAAGTTCGCCATACACCAGAGCCGAATCAAGAGATGGTTTGATATAAAATCCGCAGCGAATAAAAATTTTGAGGTAGGAGACCTGGTCCTAAAGTGGGACAAAGCTCATTAGGAAAAGGGGAAGCATTCCAAGTTCCAAGCACTATGGACAGGCCCTTTCCAAATTAAGGAGAAGTTAGGATCCCACACATTTAGATTGCAAACCCTTGAGGGACGAGTCAAGGTCCTCCCGGTAAATGGGCATGACCTCAAACACTATTTCACTTAGCAGCCTTAGAGGGCTATCTTATCCTTGTACCATAGTTTCTTTTCCTCGCCTTTGTTTAAAATAAAATAAAAATAAAAAATAAAAAAATGATTATAAAATAAAGGAAAACAAAATTTTAAGGAAGGATCTGTTAGAGCCACGCAATTGGCACACTGTAACAGGTTCTATGCTGATGGAAAGCCTTTTCCGATAGACTCAAAGGCGGCAAAAGCTTGCTTTTTCTCTGCACCTGAAAGTAGCATACGACCTAGCTCAAGTCATCAAGCAGGAAGCTCACCTCGCTAGCCTGAGAGGGTGTCTGCAAAAGAAAATACGATGTAGTGGTAACCAGATCAGAAGGGAAGGAGGTACTCTATGCTACGACAGGATTCCCGGAAAAAAACCAAAGTCCTCATACCAGACCAGGAACAACCTCTCTGCAAGCAAAATAATTCGGGATCCCTCATCCGCCCAGGCTAAATTGCCATCTCAAGTAAGTGCCACGAGCACATCTAAATAAGTGCCTCAGGCACATTCAAAATAAGTGCAATAGCACACTAATAAAGGGTAAAGGATTGAGAAAGGCTTCCTGCGCAGAGAGGTGATGTAACGACTCCGCTGGGGTACTGACCAGGCTCGCTGGCAGCAGAGCAACGTTCATGATTCCTAGGCAGTGACTCCGCCGGGACCGAGAGGTTCGCTGGTAGCGGAGCAACACGATGAGGACAAAATAATCATACCGAACCCTGTAGCCACCTGGAGTTCTCCAACCCTTCCAGTCCAGAGACCTGAAGGAATGAATTTTGGTTAAACAGCACCCGAACAGGCCAGCAGGTTGAGCAGCCCAGGAAGGTGCCAAAAGGCTAGGCAATGTCAACCGCAAGGTAAAAGAAAACAGTCAGCAGAGACCCCTCCCTCCCCCCACCAAGACTAACCATCGGCACAGACTCTGGGTTCGTCCAGTGAATCGCCATTTGTTGTAGCCCCTACAACACCCTCCAAAAAAACCCCCATTTCAAATTTTTGGAGCCCCTTGAAGCTAGAGAGAAACCAAGTGAAGAATCCATAAGGCCAAGTCGCCAAGTCGCAAAACTCATTTTTTAGAAAAATTGCGACTCTGCGACCTTGCGACCCCGCGACCTAAGGGTCACAAGGTCGCAAGGTCGCTAAGTCGCAAAGCTAAACTTTTAATGAAAACTGCGACCCCGCGACCCCCAGGTCGCCAGGTTGCAAGGTTGCGAAGTCACAAAACTCAACTTTTAATGAAAACTGCGACCCCACGACTTTGCGACCCCGCGACCCCTAGGTCGCCAGGTCGCAAGGTCGCAGGTTCGCGGATCCTATAAACCACGCAAATTGCGACCTAGCGACCCCGCATCAAATGCCTACACGTGCGACCTTTTATATAAAGGAGGTCGCTAGGTCGCATTTTTCACAATCGGCGAATAGAAAGAAACGGCTCTGACAGGTCGACTGGCGCGATTTTCCCGGGTAAGTTGTCATTTCCCTCCTGCTTTTTCTTTTGTGGACATTTCTTTCCAAACCCATGTCTTCTCAGACCTTTAAATTTCCCTTTGCATGAACTATTAGGTTCTTTTCTAGTTTTGAGTGTTTTGTTAATCTTGCTTTGACCACAACTGCCCAAGCTCACCACATTTCTTGTTCAGCTTCTCATGGCCTTGTCCCCTGCTCCCAAAGCCATCCTTCAACTCTGCTTGGACCCTTTTAGCCTTATAATTTTCCAGTTAAAGGGAGAAAACCTTCACGTCGTGCGCGCGCAAAACCCCCCGGCAAGCCCTAGCGCGACCTGCGACCCAACGACCTAGTCGCGAGGTCGCAAGGTCGCATTCTCTTCGGTTTTTTGGAATTTGCGACCCAGGGACCCAGCGACCTAGTCGTAAGGTCGCAAGGTCGCATTTCCCAATTTTTCCGAGAGTTGCGACCCCGCGACCCAGCGACCTGGTCGCGAGGTCGCAAGGTCGCATTTTCCTCTGTCTTCGAAATTTGCGACCCCGCGACCCTGCGACCAAGTCGCAAGGTCGCAAGGTCGCATCTGGGTTTCTTCTTGCAATCTGCGACCCTGCGACCCAGTAAACCAGTGACCCAATTTTACATGTGTCTCAGCTAAAATTGATTGATAAACTGTAATTGGCTTTATATCATCATGTCGTTCTTATCTTGGGATTCCTTTATGAATTTGACAGGTGAAATTGAAGGAGACGTGGAGTGTATACCTTTCCTCTCGGATTCTAGCGACATGGCACCCCCAGTGTCCCGGAAGAAGGACAAGAAAGTGGTGGAAGAAGTTGAGGAGCTGGACATGCTATCCCCACCCCCGATATACAGGGATACACTATGTACATTTGCAAAAGAGGACAACATGCGATGGTACCAAGTGTATCATGAGTTCGCCATACCGGAAGAGGAATTCCCAGAAGATCTCCTAGACCAGGAAATATACTTAAGAGTCAAAAGGTCCAAACTGCATCTCGCAGGGGCGCATCTGGCCATTTTTCCATGCCCAGAGGTTATAGACTGGATCATACAGAGAATGGACCCCAAGAAGTTCGTGATCCGAGACAGCGAAGGCAAGGCTTTCGCAATGCTCGTAGGCTCGGACGCCCACCTCTATTACTCATTGCCTCGCCCAAAAGAGTACTTCACACAAGAATGGGCTCTTGCTCACGTAGTCCCTGTAGTTGACACTATTAGACAATGGTGGGAGGAGCCCGAGAAATTTAAAGTCAAGAAAGACCAAGAATATCTGGTGGCTAGCCTGAGAAAGGTTTATAAATTAGTAGCCGCCATGCTTTGCAGACTGTACGGGCGCCCTGATTGCTCCACCTTCAACGGCACTTGGGCTACGATCATGGAATATGTAACGGCGCATGGCACCCGTTTCAACTGGGCTGGCATATTGATGACTTCAATGCAGAAAAACTTGTCCTCGGCATTGGCCCCAGATGATGGAATGCCTGCCAAACTCTACATGGCCTCTTACCTACTGGATGTTGTCTGCGCGAGGTTACACTTTGAAGTATGGGCAAACAACTGGGATTCCGCGCAGACCCGTGCAATTCATCTGCAAATCAAGGTGTTTTGGGAGTCCAGGTATAAACAGGATATAGAGAAAATCTCCCAAGTATTTATCCCTGCTCTATATAGAAAACTATTTTTCCAAGACGCCCCCTGCATGTCTTGGCGGGCCAGAGAGACTCTAGGCCAAGTGGCACATTGGTTCCCTTTCGCCGGATATACTTTCATCCGAGTCTTTGGATCTTTCAGGGCACCACATGCTATGCCTCGCTTTGTTACAGAAAAAATACTCATTCAGGAGGTATGCTTTCAAATGTCCCAGGGCTTCTCCAGTGTCCTGTCTAAAGGTAAAAAGAAGTTGTGGCCCACGCTACCCCTCACCATCGGCGCATGCACAGTTAAAGACTTCAAAGAGGTAGCAGCGGAGGGAGAAGAGATGAAAATCTATCACCTTGGAGCGCTAGAGCACCGAACATACGACCCGGAGAGAATAGTTCCTTAACACTGCAAGAAATCTAAATTCAAGTGGAACTACCAGCATATAGAGTGCCCAGGAGAAGACGAAAGAAGGAAATGGTACAACGCCGAGAGACAACTTGCTCCGGAGGCAGACTTTGGCCAAGAGGATCCGGATGATCAGAGCCTGGAAGATAGGAGCTGTCGGTTGGGAGGTGCCTCTTTCTCTCTACCCAAAAATTCTCGGACCAGCACAGGGCTTATTACATCTATCCAACAGAAAGAAGCAGAGGCAAAAGCCCAGCAAGAAAGAGAAAAGAAGATAAAGGAGGATGCAGAAGAATGCAAGAAGAGTTCGAAGGCAACGCAGAAGAAGAAGCAGGCCGAGGAGGCCAGGAAAGAAAAGGAGGAAAAGGAGGCACGGGCCGCAGCAGAACAGGCACTTAAGGCAGAGCTTCACAGAGCCGAAGCTGAACGCCAAAAGAAGGCAGAACAGGTTGCTGCAGCCGAGCGGAAGACGAAGGCCGAAATAGAAGCAGCGGTAGAAACTGAACTCCGGTGAAAGGAAGAGGAGGAAAAGAATAGAGAAGAAAAAGAGGATGAAATGATAGAAGACATCGAGGTGACTCCCCTCGAGATACCTCTGGATAGTACCAAGCTCTCTGATGTTAGTTCCCCCCAGGGGCAGGAAGAGGAGGTATTCGACCTCACCAAACTCACATTCGATCAATTCTCTTTCAAAATCCGGCAAGAGAAAAGAAGGTCTCTGGCGCAAAGTCCCTCCGCCACATCCACAGTTGCAACAAGAAAATACATAGTCCTTGATACCAGGACTAATCCCGTGATGATAGCATCGGCAGGCACTGCTTTCACTGCAGCCACGGAAGAAAATGTAACCAGAATGAGTAGAGAAATAGTCTCTCTGCAAAATAGACTACAAGCAGCCGAGCAGCGGGAGAAAAGGGCAGAACAGGAGAAATCAGAGTTGAAAGCAGAAGTTCAACAACTTCGAAACCAGACTCCCCCGGTCAATGAAGTCCCACTAGCCATTCTAAAAGAGTGTGATGTGTTAGAAGCAACCATGAGGCAGGTGTATGGAGAAATGTTCACCATCAAACAAACAGTCGACCCATTGGTAAGAGTAAGAGCAGAAACTAAGCAAAAGCACGAGCAGCTCAAGGAGGCTTCACAGGCCTTAGACAGAATGATGGACTGGACAGTGCGATACCCTCAAGCACCTGAGAATTTTCCCAAGAGGGATTGGATTCATACACAGGATGCTAAGGTCCAGCTCCGTATGGCAATACAGTCTAAGGAAAAACTATCCAAGGACCTGGACAAAGTAATGTCTTCATACAACCACCTGATCAGCGGCATCGACTCGATGCACACTCTTCACCACATTCCTTCGCTTGGGGCATTGGACGAAGAGAAAGCCTGGGAAAAAGTGGATCAAGAAATCCAGTCATTTCTGCAGCCTATCAAGCAAGCTGTTGCCGCCCCCGATCCCGCAGCATCCCAAGAACATCTGGATCAGTTTCTTGCCACTCCAATTCGGATTTATACCAAACTTTCCTCTCTTTCCAACCAGATCGCACAAAAAATGGAAACTCTAGTTCCGAATGCTTTGGAATGCATGCATCGGTTGAAAGAGGAGGTCCCTCTTGTTTCCCCCATAGTGGCAAAGTACCAGACATGGCAAGGCCTCCTCAAAGAGCAGCAGATTGACGCCCCTGACCTCACCATTGCGCGTCCATCTTCGTAGCCCGGTAGCAACAAGGCATTGGAAATGGTTAGAGGCAGGTTGCAGGTTGCACCGCCCGGGCAAGTCGCAGGTCGCACTTCCTATCCAAGTCGCAAGTCGCACACACTAGACAGGTCGCAGGTTGCAACCTCTTCCAGGTCGCGAGGCAACTCAACAGGCAGGCAGGCGAAAAGTCAGGAATCCCAAAGGGTAAGTTTTGTGCTATAAAACTCCCTACGGGGAAAGTGTAAAAGGCTTTTCTTTTTGTATTGAAAGATTATACTCTTGTGCATATAAATACAGATACTTGTTAAAACCCCTTTGTCAGATGATGTGTTTTGCTGTGACAGCACTGTGTGTATTTCGTGTATAGTTTTAGAACATCCTATGATTAATGAGACTACACTCTCAATGGCATCATTTACGCATTATGGTTATCTGTGTTAATGATGTTCATTTTTCATCATTTTCTTAATGAATGTTAATACCTTTGTCTATTAGCATTTCGTTTTATCTTTCAGGAAGTAAAGAGGGATTTCGCCACAAGGAACTTTTTCTTTCGTGGTCAGATACCTTATAAGCATAACCCCAGAGATGTGTCGCTAACTACACCTCCTCGGGCGTATATGATTTATTTATTTTTTCGCTACGCATAGTGTTGTGGACATGTTCAATGCATCAATCATGTATTTTGTATCATGTAAATAAGTGTGTTTCCGCAGGTTCAATCAAGTTCTTTTGAGACTGAAGGGAAAAGTGACTTAAGCAGTAGCCGGACCCACACCCCGGACGGGATCCCTACTCCAAACGGTTCAAGGTCTAATTGGGACTTTCTACCGGGGAGATCCCCTACTGTTGGCCGGACATATTTTCCCGTCAACACCACCTTATACCCGTGATACACCGGACACAGCATTCGGAGAGATTGCCTGCACGTACGGAAAGTCCTTGGTTGATTTCTCTTTCATTATTGAAACCAAGGTGTATATTGCAGTTCACGGTTATTTGGTACACCCTTTGCCTAGCATTCCTGAGCAGTCATTTCGATCTTTTCTGACTCTTTAAATTTGAAAAGGTCATCAAGCGCTTGTCCTTTCACACTTGTTTCCAATCTGAAAGTGATAGAGTCACCTTTTGCCAGATTCTCGACTCTTAAAAGATGAAATGGTAGAGTTTTGTTTCAATTTTTTAAAAATTAACTTCCCACGAAATATTCCTGGTTAAAGTTAGTTTCCTTAGGGTGTTGTTCTGAAGATCGTTTCTGATGGCAACTTTTCCAGAGTTCACCAACCAAGGAATCCCCTCCGATGGGAATCCTAGTCTTTTTCCTCCTTTTGGAAATGTTGGTGCTCCTTATATGGCAACGTTGTCCCTTCCTGGGTTAACTGTTGGGTTGCCTGTTTGGTTGTTTTCAAACTCTGTGGTCCCGAATGTCTCCACTACTGGTCAATTAGTTCCTCCGCCGGAACAACATCATGTTGATTCCCAGGTGGACCTCTTCCCTTCTTCACCTGTTTCTGCATCCCCCTCTTCTACTTCACCTGGTGAAATTTTGGATTCGAGTAACCAGGTGGCTAAGAAGAAGAAGAAGAAGACAAAGAAGAAGAAGTATCCTCTTGATAAACCTTCCAACCCTCCATGAAAAGTCAAGTTCCCCTACATGTTGTGCACAGAAGACCATCTTCTTCGAGACTGCCCTGGAATTCCCAAGGTGCTCGAAGCATGGTCCAACGGCCGTCCGCCGTTGTCTTTGACTTCCGGGAGCCAAGTTGGGGGCACATCTTCAACTGGTGCTGATAAGACTCCTAAAAAGCAGGGTAAGGTCACCAATCCCTGTAACTTGTGTCAAGGGCACCATGCCATTCACCTTTGTCCTTATATGGATGAAGCCAAGCGAGTGTTGGACAACCCGGCTGTTTCCACACCATGTCTCCCAGCTAGTTATAAACAACTCTCTTTGATTCTTCCACCTACTGATGATACGATTGGTCAAAAATCATCTTTGGTCCATCCCACTCCCTCAGAAATTCGGATTCAAGAATCCGTCCGTGACCAACCATTGGTCGTGGGATCAGTTGAGCTGGCCCCTTCTACGGTGCACCAAGTCTTTTCCGTTGAGAGTGGACCTCACATCCCTCAGGTTCTTCTTATTTCTTCAGATTCCTCAGATGTGGAGAAAGATTCTCCTATCCTTATACCTCAAGAAGCTGCTCCTCTGCCTCTCGTGATGGAGATCCCGGAGGATACCCCTCCCACCTTCGAGATGGAGGTCATGGAGGATGCTCCTTCTCCTTCCATAACACCAGGGGAAGACCATATCAGTTCGATGGTAGCCCCTCTGAGTAGTTTGGTCGCTTCCTTTGATTGGAATCGATTTTCAGGATGCCGCCTTCCGTCTTATGTGCCTTTCGAGATCATAGTACAGGCTTTTGTTCTGGTTGTACCCAGCACCATTATAGAGGAAGGCGCATCTGTTAGTGTGCTATCCTCGACTACCTGGCAAGCTTTCAGTTCACCGCCGCTTGCGCCTATTACGTAGAATATGTTGGCATTTAACAGAAGAACGAGTCAACCATTAGGGATCCTTCCAAGGTTACCTGTTACTTTGGGAGGTAAAACTGTCCATATGGACGTGATGGTTGTTCCAGGCCCCTTGGATTTCAATCTCCTCTTGGGGCGCGATTACACCTATGCCATGGGAGTGCTTGTCTCCTCCCTTTTTCGTGTGGTCTGTTTTCCGCATGAAGGATGGATCGTTACCATTGATCAGATTTTGTTCTTTGGTCCTAATGTGGCAACTGGCCCGCCATCACCCCCTCCTGGTTTTTATCCACCCGTTGTATCTACCCCACCGCAGGTCAACTATGTGGCTACCTACCCGTGCCTATGCTCAGTGATGATGCCGTGGTGCATAGTGTATTGGGGGCATTGGGTCCTAATTTCTAAGATGTCGTTCTCCCACCTGGTGCGGGACTCTTGGAAACCATGACTTCTTGTTCATCATGACTAGAAGTCTGTCGAAGCATGGTTTGTTTCCTTGTGTCAAGCTCCTTAAAAAATGAAATCAATTCTGTTATAGCACGGTTTCCTCCCTGTGTCAAGCTCTTTAAAAAATGAAACCAAGTTCTCGGAGCATAGTTCCTCCACTTGTGTCGAGCTCCTTAAAACAATGAAATAAGTTGTTTGAGGATAGTTCTTTTAGCGTGTCGACCTCGTTATAATAATGAAACACGAGCATGTTCAATTCGAATTTTTGTTTTGAACCTTCACTCCATTTTCAATGGACTGAAGCTTGGGGGGCATGCACCTCGAATTGAGACACCATGCTGGGGGGCATTCCCGTCCTCCTCATTTCAAGCATAGTTTGCATATGTGTGTGTTCATGTGTGCTTTTAAGCTTGCATAAAAATGAAACGTGTGAGTAGATACATTGTGTGAATACATTTTGCATTGGGTTGTTTGTTATGTAACTAATACATTAGATTACATTTGTATTAGACGTTTGCATGACATATAAAAAACATCGTCACATGTAAAAGATCCATCCAAAATAGTCATATGTGTATATATATATGTGTGTGTGTGTGTGTGTGTGTGTCGAAATGTTTGCACAGTGTGCATCACATAGATCAAAAAATATACATGTTCGTCTTATTACATCCAGAGACGACACATCTCTCAAAAATATGCATGAAATAAAACCCTAAGAGGCTAGTCTGCGTGGTGCTCATGATAACAAGTCACGGCACGCACTAGGCGTCTCAGTAGATGGTGGAGGAGACTAGGCACTCCCACTGTATGTCTCTGATATGCTAACGGTACATCCGCCAGCCGGGCGTAATCCGGAATCCCTCGGGCAATCCCCTCGAGGTTCTGAACCAACTCTCCTCTTTCCGCGCCCTCCTCATGAGGATCAACTGCGAGATGAGTTCTCCGTGCGATAGGGGACATCCCGGCTGGTCTCTCTGGACCAAAATCTGCATACACATGTAACTACTGTCAGAACGGACATGTATTAACAAAAAAAATCATAAAACATAAAAAACAAAAACAGATCGTACCCAGCTCTTCGTCCCAATCCTCTCCCTCCAGCAGTGGGATATCTGGGTCTCCAGTAAAGTCTGTCCCGGCATAAGGCCAGTCCTCAACTACAATCAACTGGTGCCGCAACCACCCAAAAAACTCTGGCCTCCAGGACATCTATTGGCCTCCTCCTGCTCCGGGCATCAGTGCTGCCCAGCGAGCCATTCTCGGCTCTCGTGGTATCGGCTCCGCTACAATGGCCCCTTGGCCCTAGAAGATTGGAAATCGTTCCAGAATGAACGATACCAGGATGGACCCATAGCCAAACTGCTTCAGCTTGGCTTGTTTGCATCTCTTCAGCTGTCTCTTGATGTTGATCGTTACTATTGTGGCCCAGTCGAACAATATGGGACTCATGCACTCTGAAGCCAGTAAGAGTTGGGCTTTCGTCGCTTCATGCGGTGCCTGCGATCCTGCAGCCCGCGTGATGGTATGCAGCACTACTCATAGTGCCAGATCGGGGATAGTGTGGATATCCACCTTTTTACTCCCTGATCCCATTTGTGCCCAAGGGCACACTCGTGCCATCACTTCCTCCATTTTTTCACCCGACGGTCTTCTCCCTGTCAGTATGGGTACCGGACCTTTGCGCGACAGTCTAGTTATGAAGTACACATCAGAAACGTCCAGTTCTAACACCTAGTCTCGTAGCTTGAATACTTGTTCTTGTTCATCCCAAATTCTCACCAGGTACTCAAGTAGCTCAGTTTGAGTGCGCAAACAAGGTGTCAGGAAGAATTTCTTGAACCCCCAGTTTCGGAGGGCATTCATGCAAGCCTCATTTTCCATGGCCATTTTTTCCTTTTCCCCATACTCTCTTTCTTTCCACTCAATCACCATTTTGCTCGGTTTCCTGCATCAACATGGTTACAAACCTTCAATTAGATCTCTGTTGAGCTTCAAAAATCATTCAAATTAATCAAAATGTTGAATTTTTAGGCGGAAAATTGGGTTCGGCCGTTGGCGCGGCTGTTTTAGGAACAGTCGCGCCAGTTGGTGCGATCCCTTTGCATATAAAAGCCCATTGGCCCGGGTCCATGCCCGATACCCGCGCCAATGAGCGGAGCCCTAAAAATTCAAAAAGTTGTCACAGAAGTATATTTCATGATGGAAAACTATTAAAAAATGGACTGAAATGAAGGATGAGGAAGCGCCTTTTACCTGGAACTGACGGAACTCTGAATGGTGGCCCGGATCGGTCGTGATCACCGCCAGAAGTTTGCACGGTAAATGGACCAATGTTGCTCTTCACTCAGGTAAAAAGTAAAAGTAATTTCAATTTTTACCATTTAGACCTATTTATAACTTTTTGAGCTCTGTTTTAAGTTTAAAAAGTCATTTTTCATTGAAACTTCGTATGTTTTGTCAAAAATGGATTTTACACTTGCCTTTCTGTGCAGCAACAGGTTTTTATGCAACGTAAACGGCGAAACGAGTTGTATTTTATACTTTTTCGGACTCGGTAAAAACACGAAAAAGTCACTTTGGAGTCATCTTTCAGCTCTTTTCTGACTCTCAAAACATGAAAATATTGCCGAGGCCCTTTTCGTTTCGATCTCGTTAACGTGGCTGCGAAACGATATCTACCCAGTATACGTTTACCCCTTTTTCGGGCTGGGATGGATTATTTACGAAAAAGGAATACCCTAGCCTATCGCGACTAGGAGGTTTTCCCGGATATTTTTTTCTACCTTTTCGGATCTGGGGAACTATTGACGAAAAGGGGCCTTTGGAGTTTACTTTTCTGCTGTCTTTTCAAACTCTCTAAACATGAAAAGATGTCGAGTTCTTCCTTTGTCAGACTCGTTAAACCCTGATGACATCAGATTCAGTCGAAATGACGTTCTCTGAGTTCCTCCTTCCTAGGGCTCGTTAAATGTACTAGGGTGGATTCGCCCGAAGGGCGGACTTATATTACAAGCATATGCTATCCCCTTCAAGCTTGCTATCAAAAATAATTGGGGTACTCGCCAGAAATGGTGGGGGAAAATGGAACCATCATCATTCTCGTGTCGGCAGTATGTCGCTCTTGAACATGGCACTTGTCTACATTCGTGTCGGGTTGGGGACATCTCATCTCATTTTTCACTTGCTTCTGTGGGTTTGGGTAATCCTTTTTGACCTCTCCTCTGCTCATTGCCTCGTCACCATGACCTCTGATCCGTTGATGTCAAATACTGCCAAAACCACTATTTGTGTCGTTATATGTTCAAGAGAAGTTAACCTCTGCAAATATCAACCTTCCTCTGATTCTCGTATGATCCTGATTCACAAGAAAAACATCATGTTCCTCTGTCTCGTGTCGATGATGTGGGAAACATTATGGCCCACCTTCGATCAAGGTCACTTCCTGTCGACTTCAGCTCATTATCTAGAAAGCTGATCTAGAGACTCCCTTATGGTAACTTGGAGCCTGCATGCCTCAATGGCAGGTTCGTCGCATTCAACGTGAGGTTTTCATCATTGGCCTCCGATTGAGTGATTCTACGGGTGTTCGATGCCAGCTCATTGATTCACACACCATAGATTGTACCTGTAGTACCTTGAGGGCCATCGTCATTATTGGTGGTTCCTCTCGCGTCTGTTAACAGCTCTCATCATCGGCTGGTAATCAGGCGATGTTCTTGCATGTTCGACTTCAGCTCACATATTCACATGCTTGAACTTGTACTTTGTTCAGGTCGAGATGGAGCGCAAGACCATGGATTGTGTCTGTTGTAATCCAGGCTGCGACTTTGTGGATTATTATTTACATGACTTATTCACTGGATGGCTGCGAACATACCTGAGTCTATTTGTTGATCCTCACTGGATGGCTGCGTCCATACCTTGGATCTGGATTATAGTATACTCTGTTTCGGATGGCTGCGCCCATACCGCATATACATCATGTACTCGAGATATCAGTTGTATTTCTCCACGCAGTTTTTCCGACGACGGAGTTTCAATTGGACACGTTCTCGTAAAGCATTTCACCCCTCTCTCTCTCAGGCCTCATGCTTTAGGGGGCATCTGTTACACAGTAATTTGTCACCGTCCCTACCTTTCCCCATCCCGCACATTGGAGGGCCCATTTTGTGACCTGTGAGCAATGTCATGCCTTGAAACCATTATCATTGCATTCCTCTAAACATGAGATTCAATTTCCCTAAAGACATCTCCTTGCAGAAAACCATAAAAAAATTCATTTTTGCACTGGCGCGGGTATCCAGTTCAGCACTCGTGCCAATGAGAAAAATCCTACAAAGAGGCCACGCCAACTGGCGCTCTGTCCCAGAGTCGCAGTCACGCCAGCCAATTTAAGGAGTGTTTAAATAAGAATGGCGGAAGTTTCGTTTCAACAGACTCAGAAACTGCTATCTATCTTGAGTTGGGAGGTTTGGCTCCAGGAGTTCCATGAAAGGGAAGTGGTTTGCCACCTCTCATGGAAGCTTCCTTGAAGATAGGGCCAATCCCACAATTATAGGGATCCCAACTCCCTTCCTCCATCTATAAAAGCTAGCTCATTGCCATTGCAAGCTAGTCTTGAAGTGCCTAAGCCTTGAATCTCCAAGTTCTCAAATTCCCAAGAGCCTTCATGCTGCAAGAGCCCTCATTTTTCCCTTAAGGCCAAACTCGAGAAAGGAGAATATCATCGAGAGACTCTAAGAGAGGCTTGTCCCATCCCTGGCAGGCTTTGCGAGACGTGTACGACTGGAGACCCCTCCGAAGGAGACCTCAGCGTCAGAACATTGGTTGTACTCTCTTTCGATTTCTTATTAATGAATGACTACTGGTTATGGTTCCACTCTGTTTTTCACTTATGATAATGATGAGTTATATCCTTTCTGACTGATATATAGTTGCGTATTCTGGATTTTATGCTTGTATTCGTGTTTTTTATTGCATGTGCAGGTGTCCATTCACGGAGATCGTGGGGATCGTGATCTGCCGAAGCTGAGGAACGGGAACGCTGTCTCTTTTACGAATCATAATACTGGACTCCGGGTAGGCCTCCATCATCGGTCTGTTTATTCGCAATTAGGAACTTGCGCTGTAGCATTTGATGATTGTTGCTAGACCCGTTCTGGGCTAGTAGGGATCGCCTCTGTCCGCAGAGGGGATTTACCTCTTCAACACAAGGCTTATCAGAAATATATAAACTATGGTTTTCAAAGATGTAAGCAACAATACTGGAAATTCAAAACTAAAACTTGGCCCTCAGCAACATATTTAAATTAACAACTTTATCCAATCATGTTTAGCATATTTCACTACCTTTATTATTTTATGGCAATAGCATACAATAGTATATATACTCAATAGTAATGCCAAGCTTGTACAATGTCACATATCTAAGGACACCACCCCTATACGCATTAGACCCATCATTTATAGGCATACATTTATTTTCATCATGCACATATAGGAATATACAATTGGTCCTTGCATTATACCCTTTGTACTTGATTTTTCATAGCATATTTGAGAGATGGATTCTGTGATCCATAAATTGTGAATAGAAATATTTCGGTAATAATCACATACGAAAAAATATCGTCAACACATTTCAACCAACTATTGCCCTGGTCCTGAAGATGAAACACAATAGTTGATTTGAAACACATTGACGATATTTTTCGTATGTGATTATTACCGAAATATTTCTATTCACAATTTCATATCATAGTTTGAACACCAAATACAATCCTAACTTATTTATTATGAGATGTATATATCAAACTACTCTTAAAGAAGTCGTGATGAGGCCTTTGCATCGAGGAACAAGGTACTAACGTCTTCTATATATTCCTTGCAAACTCGATCATGGCCATTAGTGTATCCCACAATACTTGCAAGTGATAATAGTTGGACTACATCTGCATATCTCTGCAAGATTGTCTTCATCAATAGCTAGTTTCATAAGTTTCACATGAACCTATACAATTTCTAAATGAGTGAAGTAAGGGTCTGAACAAGACGATCTAACAAATCAATCAGCCAACGCTCTCAAGCTTATTTTCCCAACGCTCTAAATATTTCACCTTTTACTCAAACGACCACGAGTTTACCATCATTCACTATACCAAAAAAATCGCTCAGGAATAGGGCATCACTTCCATCGATCTTCACATATTTGTTGTCTAACTTTTGATTTGCATCCAACTCTCTATATGGATTTACACGCACTTGTCAAATTCCTAACATGTTATACACATTTCAACGAATTTGATCCACATTATGCACGCACTATGATCTTTTCCCCAACTGATACACAAATTTATTCATTACATGATGTAAATAAGTGTTTAATCCACAATCATGGACCAGATAATTTGCACGTTGATGTTCTAACACAGGATGACAACAATCCATCACACTTTATGGTCATACGCCCTTATAAATACAGGATTTATGCCATGTCTCTTGCTACTGTTTCAGAACTACTGTGATTCATGCCCAAAAAAAGTAAGAACAATGACATTTCAACCCCTTCACAAATAATAGAACCTTAACATACTGAATATAGATGAAAAATCGCATGTGGTCTCCTCAAAACTGTCACAATATGCCTCAATGAATGATAAACAAATGGATACCATAGGTTTCCATAGATATATGTGATAATGAGGGAAAATTTAACATTTGCAATAGAGGTCAAAAATAGGGCCAAATAGGTGTACAATAAAATTGATCAAGACATTTCGCAAACCCAATGAGAATCCTTCATAAAAAAAAGACTAAACACAATTCAGCCTACTCCTTTAGCTGAGAAAATCACACAAAGCCTCAGGAAAATTAGATCAAAATATGTATGCGTGAATAATTTTTAATTTAATGAAGAAATTCATGCCTTCATTTATAAATAAGGAGGTTTCTAGAGGGGTCAACATGACCATTTTTATGGAGCTGAATTTGAATTTGAATTTTCAAAAACTAAAACATCCTTTGAGGCCACCTTCAAATGGGATTTCTTGCTTGAAGGAGGACCAATAATGGAAGATTAAAACCCATAAAATTTATTTAATATTAATGTCATATTTAATCTAAAATTTTGACTAGTCATAAATCTATTATCATCATCTCATTTTGGGGTCTTTGACCATATTTTTAGGTCATAAACTTTGATTAGGCATGTCTTCTCAACCGTGAGGTGTTATGAGGTGTGCCACCTACCATTGGAAGCATCATGACGAGGAGAATCAAATTAAGATTGTAATAATAGAAAAAACATTGATTTTCTTATCCGAATTCTTCATCAAAGGAGGGGTATCATGACCACATTAGCCTTCTAGGGCTTCTTGACCAATGGAGCTTCCAATCTATGCAATCTATAGATAAATATTTAGAGTGTTCAAGACAAATGTTGGCACCAATGACAACATCATTCAACACAATATTCAAAAGGGGGAGCAAATTTTGAGACTTCTCTAAAGGAAGAGTTTTTAAAGAAATTCATGTTGACCAAACTTTTTGGACTTGACTTGTGAAAATTTTGGCACTCGCATTAAACTTAGATGTTTTGTAAAGGAACATGACATAATATTGTATTTGATGTCGTTGTTGATGATGAACTAGTGGTCATTGACCTAGTTATTCCAATTTGTTATCAAGACAAGGAATTATTTCCCCATAATTCCTATTATGATGAAATAAAAGGAGGTGGTATCAGGTTACCTAGGAACTCACTGATGTTGAGCTCTCGGATGCATGTGATAGTTTTAAAGATACTAAAATTATTGCAACCTCCTTGACATATATTCCAAATTTGGAATATGTGTGAGTTTATCTAGCTGTACATTGGGTACCTTCTCAGAAGGATGGTAAGCTTGGACAATATTTGATTGCAAGAAGCAAGTTTCCAGTTACATTAGCTCCTCCAGCTACACATATTGTTTCCATCGAGGAGTTTTCACCTAGTGTGTATATTGGATAAGGTGAAAATTATGGTGTATTGGAGGGAAACAACCAAATTAGTTGGTATAGAGAAATCAAGGAAGGAATAATGACTATGATCATTGGAACAAATTCTAAATCTTATGAAATTACTGATCATGATTTTATAACAGCCCTGGTGAAAATTCCAAGTAATAAAACTTCATAAAGGAAAAATAATAACCACAATTATGGAACACTTATTCTAAGTTGAATGTTGGAAAAAACATCCTAGTGCAGGTGTTCATTTGGTTTATTATGGCTATGGAAATTGGAATAGGCAATGGCAAGGATTTGAAAGGCAAACTGGCATTTAAGCAGCATTTATTTATGAAAATAATGGAAATTAGGAGAAAAGGAGGGTGAAAGGTCACAGGTTGAATGTGAGAAGGAAAATTAAGGAAAAATAATGGAAAATGAAGAAAATATAGGCCTCTTTAATAAAAAGGCTTATAAGGTTAATTTGGTACCTTTTTTTAAAGCACCTTATGTCGGTTCATTTTTGGAGCTCTCTCTGCATTATCTCTCTCTCCCTTTCACACTCTTGGGCACTTAGAGTTTTATTGGATAACTTCAGCATTGGATCAAGAAAGGCAGAGGAGGAAACAAGAAAGCAAATATAAAGCAAGGAAGAGCGGGATCAAGAAGCTACAATGGGTTTACTTGCAGGTATCGATTTGCATGTGTGATTTCCTTGCTATATTTGACATGCATCATTAAGCATGTGTGTTTTTGGTTAATGGCATGGGTTTTTCCAAGTGTTTCAGTGTTCTTCAACCTTTCTATTCCATTTCTAGATAGCCATGGTGTGATGGGGTTCTCATGTTTTGGTTGAGCTATATTTTCGAATGGATTAGAAATTGAGGTGGTCTCTAAATGAATGAACACATGTCCAAGTGATCCCTGAAGCGAGTTGTGGATAGCGGTAAATCCACTGGCCTACTAACCCCTGAACCGAAATGTGGGTTGCAGTAAAGCCAAATATTATGTTCCTTGGTGGTCCTAGGAATCTTAGGTTGATGAATGGCAGGATATATAGTAAAGCCTAGAGGTGTGTGCCCTCGGTCAGGCCTAGTGATTTGGTGGGGATTACGGTAAATCCTGGAGGGTGGAGTCTCGATCAAGCCTAGGAATCCTCAACCAATGAATGGTGGAATATATGGTAAATCATGGATATTGGAGTCTTTATTAGGCCTAGGGATCATAGACCGTTGTATGGAAAGATTTACAGTAAATCCTAGAGACAAGGAGACATGAAAATTCCTCATGGTGTAGATGGAGAAATCCAGTGGCATCCATGCTTGTTTAAGGCCTACTGATCTGGTGTGGACTATGGTAAAGTTTGGTTCTATTGATGAGTTTGATGTGGTTTAGCCTTAGGAATCCCTAGTTTATTTTGGTTATGAGTCTCACATTCATGCTTGGAATATGGCACAGGGGTGATTGGCTGAAATAAATATTTGGTTCTACCAATATATGGTTGGGTGATATGTGGAAATCCCAAACCTGGTTGGCTTATGAATTCATTAATTAGGACTCGTTATCCTTGGTATTTTATGTGTAAATGTATTGGTTCATATGTGGAATTTATGAATGTTGTATCCTTATTATTTATGTTTTTTATATGTCAGTTATGAGTATTTTTTATGACAGTGATGATGTACTGCTATCATAATGTTTTGATTTATAAATGAATGAACAATGAATATATGACCTAATAGATATAATACAATTGAGGAGATAAGGTATCAATGCTTCTTAGCTATTCTTAGATAAGTATGAGACCCTTATGCTCAGATCTGTTATTATGACCTGTAGAATGCATATTTGTGACATGTTTGAAAAATTGCATGTCATGGCTAGTAGGGGTACATTCAATTCATTGATCAAATGTTTGAATTAGTACCTTTGTATCGGTGTTTTTTTTCATTTTTGAAGCTTTCATTAAGTTCTAGGAAGTGGCTTGAGTCCTAGCCCTAAAAAATTGGCACAAAATCCAGGTTCGTTGGCACAGAACTAGCTAAAAATTCCATAGTTGTTCGCTTTCCCCTACTATGGGTGAAACTGGGGGCCTAAATTCACATGCATGGCTTGTTAAGGGAGCGACTAGGGAATTAAATCAATGAAAAGCTAAGTTTCCTTAGGGGTTTGATGCAGAAGCATCCTGCTCATAAAATCATTGTATATTTCGTTAACTTAGGGGTGTGATGTTTTAAATTTTTTAATAATAAATTTGTATATTTTTAATATATTATGTGAGAATGCGAGAGGTGTTTGACTTGTGAAGATATCATAGAGATCTTATGGATTGGGGGAATAGAGGATTGTTTGAGTTAAAAGTGGCATTAGATATTTTAGGAATTAGTTGAGTGATCTATGGAGAAGATCATGGATACAAAATGATCCATAACTATGGAATTGTTCCCATAATTGAAAACATACGGGCATGAAGATGAGGGGAGAGGAATGGCTAAATGAATGAAGATCATACCATGAAGAGAGAAATGAATTAAACGAGGATTGTGAGTATATGTATATTTTGATTAATGAAAGAAATATTTTCATTATTTTTATTATATTTGTAATGTTAATTGATGAATTTTGGTTTGTATGTATATCTGGAAGTGATGATGGTTTAAAATAAATCTATCATATGAATGAGTTCAGTCCTTGAAGAATGAGTATCTCTACATAACTAGAAATTTTCTTTGTTCAAGAATTTGAAATTTATTTCTGTGTATATGAACTCTATGCGACCGCTATCAAGCTTTGCGCTACTTGTAGAAAGAAAAGCTTAGTACTATGTCCTATAATTTAATTTGTGAACAAATATAATTGTATGAATCTTATGTTATATTTAGTAAAGCGTTGAAACCCTATTTGGATGTGTATATTGGTTGTGTAATAGGATCTACATGTAGTTAAGGAAGCACCATGATGTTTGGAAGTCGGAGGAGCTGGATCAAAACTCTGTGTAGTGAATGTAGATTGCATATAATAGGGCTTGCTTTGCAATTCTGTGTTAAAATATTAACATAATTTGCATTACTTCAGTAATATTACCTTGTAGAGAGGTGAAGCTTGGAACCAATTATATTTAATGGTTTTCTTGGATCAAGTTAAATATGGCCCAAAACATAACGCGTGGACTAGAAAATTTGTAGATCTTCCAAAGACTATGAAGCAGGGGATTGAGAGCATGCCAGTAGCAACATAGAGAAATATTCTAATAAAAATTGTTGAGAAATTGCTAGGAATTTTATGATCACCTGATGAGATATCACCTCAGATCCGGGGTTGCAAGAGAAAAGGGGTCAAGACAGACCAGTGTTCACCTGTCCAAGAAAACAGTGGGTTTGGATTATATATCTCTATGATATATCATATTATAATTTCTTTCTAGTACTACCCAAGATATAATTCTGCAGGTGGTGAAGAATGTGGAAGTAATCAGTTTCAAGACCACAAATTGCAGGGTCAATGTGCTCGAAAACGTGGTCAAGCCCATATCGTGTGAAGTTTGCATCTTTGTGAGAATTCAAATGTAACTGACATTGAATTTCTTCCTTCTTGCAACCTCTATGGTTTTAATCCCTATGCAGCTCCAAATCCATTTAATCTATCCCCACAGCACGAAGGGGCAGATTTTGATTTGAGCTACAACTTTCGGGAAACGTCGAGAAGGTTGTGAAGTAAGGTAGGAGAGGGATTTGATCATATTGTAGTTGGGACCAGGTCGAGAGGATATCTACATCTAACACATGAAGAATGAGACCAAAATTCGGTGGATTGAAGTCCCAAACCATCTAGTGTGACTTAGAAGTTTTCTTGATGCAGCGCTACGCACACTTTGAGAAGCTACCCTTTCGCCGAAGACGCTACGCAAACCCTATGGAAATTATGCATTTTTTGTAAGCACTACGTACAGACTACACATTCCTTGAGATGCTACACATATAGATCTGGTGCTCCTCTACCCTTTAGCACACTACGGTTTCACATGTGTCTTATTCTTTGAAGTTTTGGGGTTCTTCATATTTAGGTGTTTTCCAGTCGAATAGATAGATCTCAATGGATTCATAGGTTGAAGAAACCTCGAATTGAATGATGGAGTGTGTTTGTAGATCAATTTTTTTTCCATAACACAGTTCCTATCACAACTTTGATGAGGTAGGTGCATCATTTGCTATCAGAGTAGGAATGCTCTTTTGGAGACAGACAGAAGGCCTATAGAGAAGGTTTTGTGAATTAAAATATTTTATATGCAGGATAAGAAAAAGCTTAGAGCTTAAGGAGGACAAAGAATTTCTTGTTAAGAAGGAAAGCTACTTTGGGAGAAGTATTTACATGCCAGGGAAAGAGGTTAGATCAACCACAGATGGAAGCTGAGTAGAAGCATTTTAAAGTGGCCGTGACAATTTGGCAGCAACAAGCTTTCAAAATTTTGATAGCAAGGAGAAAATCTATTTAGATCTAATATGCTAATCTTATTTATTTATAATATAATTTGAAGTGTAGGTAGCAGAATACGGGAGGGGAATCTGTATGTGTTCTAAAGAACAAAGTGAATAAAAAACTCTAGGGAAAAGTGGCAGTGAACTTGAAGAATCCAACTGAAGGTTGGACAGAGAGAACAAGAGTGTTCTCGGAAAGAAGTGGAATTTCAGAAATAGATGTTCCATAGATAGAGAACCAATGTTACCAAAAGATCGAGCTCAAAGGAGAGAAGGCTTGGTGAGGTACTTGCAGTAGGTATGAAGACTTGCTGAGAAAGAGAAGCTTAGTCTAGTTCACAAGTGAACAGATGTATTTCACAAGAGACAGAAGAATTACTACTGATAGTCATAGAAAAGGTTCAGAGAGAAGCCACAGCAAAAGAAGAGTGAAGAAATATGCCAAAGAAAATGGCATGGGAAGGAAGATGAATGATGAAGAGTATGACAGAGAAAAGGCTGAGATAGAATCCATCTTAGTTTGTTTATGGATTTGTTCCATAGGATTAAAGAAGAACAAAGGTATGGTTATATAATGAGAAAGAAATTGAAATGGAATGGGCTATAAGAGAAGAGAGAGCATATGATGAATATTCAGTTAATATAGGAGCTTAGGAAGCTTGAGCAGATAATGGATGTTCAATTGAGGTTGGAGAAGCTCAAAGGATTTGAGCTACAAAAAAACAAAGTTGCAAGAGAAGAACAAGTTCCTTGTGAACTTGAAGATGGAGCAATGATGTTTGAACCATCAGTTGAGGCTACTAAGCCTTATGATTTTGAAATTAAAAATTTGTGTATATTCGCAGGTATAATACATGATGATGGACAAACTTTGGGTATTTTCAAAGAAGAGGAAGCAGACAGAGAGAATTTTAATTACGTTTTAAAGAAGGATGAGACAGTTAGGTCTCATGAGGAAGCTCATACACAATTGGAGTAAAATATTTCTTTTCAGCATATTGCTAGAGATGTAAGCAGAGGTATTTTGGCTTATATGGGTAGCCAAAAGCAAGAAGAAGAGAAGGAAAATATCCAGCATAAAAATTTAACACTTGAGGAAGCTAACAAAGAAATTTTATTGTTAGAAAACTTGTTAAGGGAGTCTGAGTCAAGCCATGGATTAAGACCTCAAGTAAATTATTTAAGTTTTATTAACCTAGATAAAGAAATGAGGTTTCTTGAAGAATGCATAGGTATAGATGTGAATGAGTAAGATTCAGTCATCCCAGAAGAACAGATGGAAGTGTTATGTAATAGTGATGTAAAGTAAAATGGGACATATGTGACTCATACTGAAGAAAAGCTAGTTTTAGAACTGAACAGAGTTGATTTGACTACCAGACTTAGTCAAGGAAATGAAGAGAAACTATTGAAGGTTGTCAAGGAAGAAGAAATACATGTTGAAGATGATGAGCAGCATTATGATGACGTACTTGAAGATTATCAAGAAAAAGAGGAGTTGCTAGAATATTTGTTGGAGGAATATGAATACGAAAATGTGATTGCAGACCATGATGAAGAAGAGTCTCAAACTTTGATTGAGACGGAGAAATATGTTAGTATCCAAGTTCATAATGCCTTGGCTAGCATAGGAGAAGTGAAGGTTATGTATGTTACTAATAAGTTGAAAGGTAATTTACTTCTTGAAAGTAAAATTGGGAATGAGAAGTAGCAAATGAATATTGCAGAAGGAGACGTCTTCAATGACATTAAGGATGTATGGGTGGTAGAAGAAAAGAAAATTGGAGAGAAAATCCAACAGCTTGAAGATGAAAGTATGAAAGGTTACCAAGATGTTTATTGATGCAGGAGCATCATGGTTCCAAATTTTGTACATTTAGTAGAATATAGGGGGTCTTATATTTTCAAGGGAGTTGGTTTCCTAACTATTTAATTAATGTAATTTTTAATATTTTGAGTGGATTTTATGTGAGACATTTAGAATAGATTTAATTAAATATTGTGAGGCATATTTGTAAATGTTCTCTAATGTAGGAGAACATGAGAGATTTAGGCTAGTTTATATTTCATAGGGATTGTGAATCCTAGACTTAGGAATTAGTTGATGATTTTGTGGATTTAGAGGATTCTTAGGATTTAGTTGAGAAGATTGAGGATCTGAACCAAAATTGGTTGCAGAACATTTTTTACATATTTGTAAGCCTCGAAGGCATTAATATAACATTATTATATAGGTAATAGAGGATATTTGATTGTCATCCTATGGGCATAGAGAGAGAGGAATGAGAGAAGGCCATTTTTAAAGAAAATCAGGTCGAGAGAAGGTTTTTACTGTAAATATTTGTTTGTGAATATAAAACTCAATTCTGAGTTTATGTGGGTGCAGTGAGTTGAGGTACTTCCTGATATATTAATGAATTATACAATTGTGTGCGTAATCAAAGTATTTCACCTAATGTAGGTGTTGTAGGTGAGTTTGAGAAGGTTCGGATTGAGAACAGTATGCAAATGCGTTGCAGCGTTTGGGATAGTTTCTAGATATGATTGAATGACCAGAATAAAGCTAAGGAGGGAATTATTGCCCTGGACAAAGAATTGAAGTCGCAGTGATTAATTTCGAGAATCTTTGTGTTATGAGATTCCAACCGAGAGGAGAAACATACTATATTCTTCCAAAGGTTGCAACCATGATTTTCCTTTAAAATCCAGAGGAAGCATGAATACTGAAGACGGACGGTGGAGATCAAATCACAGCATTAAAGTGAGAGCGATGGATGGTAAAGATCATATCGCAAATATGAAGTGGGACATGGACAGTCCAGATTAAATCGCAATCCCAGTGGAATATCGCACATCGGTAAAGGAGGCACAGTTCGCAATGAGTTGTATGAGTCAAAGTGGTGAAATTGTGATAAAGATCAGAGGTTGCGATGTGATAAGAAGTGGGGTTTGTGATGTGATGAAATCACCTATTGCATATGATAAGAGGAGCCTCGATATGTGACATCGTAAACCTTGCGACATGCGATAAGGTATTCGCTACGATTTGCGAAATTGCAAAATCGCAAACATTGTGATATATGTTATGTGTGACCAACGGAGTCTGTTAATTTATGCGATCTGCGATGAGCTGAAACCTGAATATGGAAGAGAACTGTTAGATCTGGGTATATATCAACAGATGAGGTTTGTGGATGAGATTGGCGATACGATTGTGAAATTGAAATGAGTTAAATTTTGTGATCTATGATATGGTGAGTTTTGCGATGTGTGATAAAATGCTAAAGGTAAGAGCTTTGGTATTGAGAAAGGTGATGAGGTAAGTTTAAGCATTAATGTTAAAGTGCACATATGAAATATTGGTTTAGGTTGTGACATGAGGTCCCACAAAGCCTGTTTCCATGTGTAAATTGGGATTATTTGGCATAAGGTTGGATTTAAGGGAGCTTCCGCGTAAATGATTTTTTTTAGATTAAAGTGATTTTTTAAAGGTTCTTAGAGATATATGAACCTATTCTCGGTTTTTGGGCAGACTAAATCTTAGGTCTGCACATTTGGGTATTTGTGGCCATATGGTTGCATCATTTTTGGTATCATAGCTAGTAAAATCTCTTTTGGAGAAAAACTAGAGTAGAGTTATGTTCTTGATATTGCATAAAGAGATATAATTGTGATTGCAGGAAGAATGATCATATTATAATTATAATATGTAGCAGGCACACAGAGATAAATTATGGAAGAATATGGGGAGTAGTTGATACTCTTAAGGAGAAATCGCAGAGACAAAAAGAACAGGGAATAGTCCATTCAAAGTACAGATGAATGGTGGAACAAGATCATGCAAAGATCTTAAAGGTGATATGGTATGTTTTTATTTTAACTATGGTTTGAGAATATGTTTGCATATTTCAGGTTGCAGACAAAGAGGGAATATCTCAGCAAAATAACAACAAAAGGAGTTGTAAGAAGAAGGACCAATTGTGTTTTTGAAGGTAGATTAAAGTGGATACTCTGAAAAAAAGTGACAAAGAACCTAAATGTTCTAGCTGAAGGTTGGATAGAGAGGACAAGATTGTTATCAGAAGAAAATGGAATTGCAGAAGCCAAGGAGTAAAGGAGTTTCTCAATAGGGATTCCAGAGATAAAGAACCAGTGTTACCAAAAGACCGAGCTCAAAGGGGAGAAGGCTTGGTGAGGTACTTGCAGAAGGTATTGAGACTTGCTGAGAAAGAGAGGATTAGTGAAATTCACAAGTGAAAAAGATGAAGTTCACAAAGGAGGGGAATTCAACGTTCACTGAAATTCATTGCAAATGTTCAGAGGAAAGCCACAGCAGAAGGAAATATGTCAATGAAAAATTCATAGATAAGATGAGTCAAGAAGAGATTGATAGAGAGGAAGCTAAGATAAGTTTCCATATTGACTTATTTATGGATCTGTTATAGATGAATAAGGAAGAAAAGAGGTATGGTTGGGCTATGAAAAGGAAATTTAAATGGCATAGGTTGCAGGTAAAGTGGGAGCATAGATTGAATACTCAAATGAAGGAATATTTACTCAGAATAATTGAGTATGTGGAGAAATTTTTGGTATGTAAACCAGAACATGGCCCATTAATTTCTGAAAGTAATGAAGAGATGGAGGAAAATCCTACATAGGATCTGAATCATATGAAGGATTCAAAGCAACAAGAAGACCTAGTGTTTGAAGCATCAAGTGAGACTGCAAGGTCTTATGTTCTTAAAACTGATAATTTTTGTATGTTTGCAGGTGTAATACATAATGATGGACTATATTTAGGTATTGTCAAAAAAGAGGAAGCAGAGAGACAGAAGCTAAAATTTATTTTAAAGAAGAAGGATGTGATATTTAGGTCTCATGAGGAAGATCATACACAGTTGGAGGAAGATATTTCTTTTCAGCATACTACCAGTGTTGTAAGAAGAGGGATTTTCGCTTATATGGGTAGCCAAAAGCAAGAAAAAGAGAAGGAAGATATCAAGTATACAAATTTAATGCTTGAGTAAGCTAACAAAGAGATTTTATTATTAGAAAATATGTTAAAGGAGTCTGAGTCAAACCATGGATTGATACCTCAAGTAAATGATTTAATTTTTAGTAATATTGAGGAAGAAATTAAGTTTCTTGAGGGATGCATAGGTAGAGATGTGAATGAGGAAGATTCAGTCAACCCAAAAGGAAAGATGGAAGTGTCACATAATAGTGACAAAGAGAAGAATAGTAATGAAGAGGAAGATGGGGTAGATATGTCTCATGCTAAAGAAGAATCAGCCTTAGAACTGAAGGAGACTGAACTGAATACAAGGATTAGTCAAGGAGTTGAAGGATAGCTATGGGATGTTTTCAAGGAAAAGGAGGAGAGTTATGCTGGAATTAATAAGCGACATAGTGATGAGGTGTTTGAAATGAATCAGGTAGAAAGTGAATTGCTAAACTGTTTGCTGGAAGCATCTGAGTATGATGTTTTTATCAAAAATATTAAATAGAGGTTTTTTGGAGATGAGATAAAAGTTCAAAAGAAACAAGAGGGTAAGGACGTAAGGGTGGTAGCAAGAATCCAACAACTCCAAATTGAAGGTAACAAACAACAGTTTGAAGATAAATGGACAGAGTGCAACAACATATGGAAAATTAAGTACCAGTAAGAAGATAAACTGGACATGGAGATTGAAAGAATAATAAGGTTGATGATGAAAGTGTCTCAGAAGAAGACATCAGCAGTAAATCAAAGCAGCAACATCAAGGAAAAGATAGCAACAGACTGTGAAAGCATAGCTAGTGGAGAAATACAGCATAAAGTACGGAGACCTAGAGAACAACAACTGCAGAAGCCAAATATAGGCTACTGAACAAACTTTTAGATCCAAGAGGAATTACATCATTATTGAAGACACATGATCTAGAGATCATGATTAATTTATACCTTGGGATTCTGATGCAAGAGCATCATGGTTCCAAATTTTGTACATTTAGTAGAATCTAGGGGGTCTTATATTTTCAAGGGATTTGGTTTCCTAACTATTTAATTAATGTAATTTTCAATATTTTGAGTGGATTTTGTGTGAGACATTTAGAATATAATTTAATTAAATATTGTGATGCATATTTTTAAATGTTCTCGAATGTAGGAGAACATGAGAGATTTAGGCTAGTTGAGATTTCATAGGGATTGTGAATCCTAGACTTAGGAATTAGTTGATGATTTTGTGGATTTAGAGGATTCTTAGGATTTAATTGAGAAGTTTTAGGATCTGTATATAAGCCTCGAAGGCATTAAGAGACCATTCTTAGATAGTTGATAGAGGATATTTGATTGTAAGCCTACGGGCATAGAGAGAGAGGAATGAGAGAAGGCCATTTTTAAAGAAAATCAGGCCGAGAGAAGGTTTTATTACTGTAAATATTTGTTTGTGAATATAAATCTCAATTTCGAGTTTATGTTGGTGCAGTGAGTTGAAGTACTTCCTGATATGTTAAATAATTATACAATTGTGTGTGTAATCAAAGTATTTCGCCTAACGCGGGTGTTATAGGTGAGTCTGAGAAGGATCAAATTGAGAACAGTATGAAAATGAGTTGCAACGATCGGGATAGTTTCTTGATACGATTCAATAACAAGAATAAATCTCAGGAGGGAATTAATGCCCTGGACAAAGAAGTGAATTCGTAGTGATTAATTTCGAGAATCTCTGTGTTATGAGATTCCAGCCGAGAGGATAAATCGACTACATTCTTCCGAAGGCCGCAACCATGACTTTCCTTTAAAATCCAGAGGAAGCGTGAAGACTGAAGACAGACGGTGGATATCAAATCACGGCATTAAAGTGAGAGCGATGGATGGTCAAGATCATATTGCAAAGATGAAGTGGGAGATGGAAAATCCATATTAAATCACAATCCTAGTGGAATATCGCACATCAGTAAAGGAGGCACAGTTTGCAATGAGCCGGATGAGTTGAAGTTGCGAAATTGCGATAAAGATCAGAGGTTGCGATGCGATAAGAAGTGGGGTTTGCGATACGATGTGATCGTATATCGCATATGATAAGAGGAGCCTTGATATGTGACATCATAAACCTTGTGACATGCCATAAGGTATTCACTGCGATTTGCGAAATCGCAAACATTGTGATATATGTTATGTGTGATCGACGAAGTTTGCTAATTTATGCGATCTACGATGAGCCGAAACTCGAATATGGAGGAGAACTGTTACATCTAAGTATAGATCAATGGACAAGGTTTGCGGAGGAGATCGGAAATGCGATTGTGAAATTGCAACGAGTTAAATTTGCAATCTGTGATATGGTGAGTTTTGTGATGTGTGCTAAAATGCTAAAGGTAAGAGCTTTGGTATTGAGAAAGGCGATAAGGTAAGTTTAAGAATTAATGTTTAAGTGCACATATGAAATATTGGTTTGGGTTGTGACCCGAGGTCCCACAAAGCCTGTTTCCGCGTGTAAATCAGGATTATTTGGCATAAGGTTGGATTTAAGGGAGATTCTGCGTAAATTAATGTTTTTAGATTAAAGTGAGTTTTTAAATGTTCTTAGAGATATATGAACCTATCCTCGGGTTTTGGGAAAAATAAGTGTTAGATCTACACATTTTGGTATTTGCGGCCATATGACTGCATCATTAAGATCCCTAAGAGTGAAAGTAAAGTGTAGCAGCAAAGTAATTTGGATAAAGAAACAGAAAATTTGATGAAGCTTATGAGGAATAAACATAAGGAAAGGAGTTGCATAAAGATAAGACGAACAGTCAGTTGTATGAAAGGCTAGACTGTAACAAATGTTGAAGGAAAACTCAATGGAATGTTACAAACAAAGATAAGGAAACTAGGAGCAGTAAGAAAAGACAGTAGAGTACATGAACAGCAACAAAAAGAAGCAAAGAGATCACTAGAGAACAAAGTTTGGGATCGAAGAAGATTGGATACACATGATCTAGAGATCATGATTTATTTCAACTTTGGGAGTGTAATGCAAGAGAGTCCTACTCAAAAAATCATTGTATATTTTGTTAACTTAGGGGGTGTGATGTTTTAAATTTATTAATAAGAACTTTGTATATTTTTAATAAATTATGTGAGAATGTGAGAGATGTTTCACTTGTGAATATCTCATAAGAGATCTTAGGGATTAGGCGATCCTAGAATAGAGAATTAGTTGAGTTAAAAGTGGCATTAGAGATTTTAGGAATTAGTTGAGTGATCTATGGAGAATATCTTGGATCCAAAATGATCCATAACTATGTAATTATTCACATAATTGGAAACCTATGGGCATGAATATGAGGGGAGAGGAATGGCCAAATGAATGAATATTAGGCCATGAAGAGAGAAATGAATTAAATGAGGATTGTGAGTATATGTACAGTTTGATTAATGAAAGGAATATTTTCACTATTTTTATTATCTCTGTAATGTTAATTGATGAATTATAGTTTGTATGTCTATCTGGAAGTGATGATGGTTTAAAATAAATCTATTATATGAATGAGGTCAATCGTTGAAGAACGAGTATCTCTGCATAACTAGAAATTGTCTCTGTTCAAAAATTTGAATTTTATTTTTGTGTGTTATCACCAAAAAAAATGAAGCATCATTTGACATTTCATATAGGTTCATGTGTGAAAGGTAGGGTTGTAGGATTATTTTTTTATATATTTGGTCAAGGAAAATTTTAGATTTTTCTTATTTAAGCTTACCCTAAGGTCCAAACCCACTCACTTTCAAATCCCCTCATGTCACATCACTCATAATTTTCTGACAGATTTCAATTCCCAAGATTTTTGTACTGAAATAGCCATTTTAGCCGAGAAATCATAGTTTTGTAGCAAAATACACTGAGAAATGTCACTTTTCGCTATGAAACTACTGATAATTTTGTAGCAAAAAACTCCAAATTTACACTAAACATGCTACGAAAGTGTGGTTTCCTGTCTGTCTTGTCATATTAGCAGTTAGATGTCAAAATATCATTGTGAAAGGGAAATTTAGATACCATTCAAGTCATTAAGGGATAAAATCAAGGTACATGGTCAAGTCTGAAGTCATCATCACCATTTTAGGCATGTATGAGTCATCATTGAGTTATGAGTGGACATCAAACTTCAAAATATTTCCTATTTCAGTCATTTATCATTCTTCATTTCTTCTTCGCATGATATCAAGCTTTGGAGTGCTATTACATTGAGACAAATTTGTGGCTGGTGTTTTCAAATTTTTACAAAGATCATTGATCAAGCAAAGCTAAAAACTATCAAGCGAGGCTGATAACTATCAAGCGAGGCTGAGAAGGCATTAAAGAAAACATGGCAAAAAAAATTAAGGACAAATAAGGGTGGATAATGTCTGAGATATGAACCAGCAGATATGAATCTGATCAATGAAGACCCAATAGTTGTAGAAGTCTTCAGAAGGACAGGTTGTTTACAGTTTTGTGAAATATTACAAGGCTGCCATGTACAGGTTTCCAAAGAATTTGCTTTAAACTTCAGTGGAATAGCTACCAAAGTGGGAATGCTTAATCTTTCCATTATACCAGAGGTCATAGCAGCAACAATAGGGATTCCAAGGGGACAAGAGAACTGGTTCAAAGGTTTCAAGTCCAGCATGGAGCAGTGAAAAGAGTTTATGAAGCCTGAAAACAGTGAAATGGACCTCACTAATGCTATTCCAAGGAGCTACATGAAGGATAACTACTCAAAATTTGTGTTCATCATCGAAAAATATTTTACTAGTGAAGGAAGATATCATAAATTCTACTCATACCATTTCAAGCTACTCATTCACTTTACTGGTAAGATATCTCTTGATCTGTCTTTCCATTTACATAGAAGTTTATCAAAAATGGCAAATAAGGTCCAAGAAAAATCTGAAGGGAGTTCGACTTCATTGTTTCATTATGGTTTAATGAAACTTTTGGTTTTATATGAGCTCCAAATAATAGGTAGAGACTGGTCTTCATTTTTTTTTGTTAGTGGTTTTGAGTTGGATGCTCTTACTCCTTCAAGAACTCCTAAACCTAGGATAATTCCATCACCCTTAGTAGCAGAAAAAAGTGAACCATTTGTGGCAGAACCAAGTGAACCAGCAAGAGTAGAACCAAGTGAGCCAATCATGATGGAAATAGAGAAATTGGAGAGTTTTGATACACCAAATGTCCCACCTACAAAAAAAAAATCAAAAGTGGTAAAACCTGCAAAACAAAAACAAGCTGTGAGTAAACAAGGAACCAAAAGGATGAGAAGGAGCCAAACAGTGGCCTTAGAAGACAAAATAGTGGTTGTAGAAGACAGATCAGTAGCTAAAGGAAATCTAGAAGACATACTACATGTCATTGACATAGAAGAGACTCCTATAGTCCAGGCTGAGGACATAGAGGAAGGTGGACAGAAACTAAAGAAATTCAAATCTGCAAAGAAACTACAATTTGAAGGAGAAGTTGCAGGTTTTATGTTCCAAGCAAGAAATCCTATGGCAAGGCATGCCAAAAAGATATTAGAGAGAAGTAAAGAGGTTCATCCACCTACTGACATAGTCCATCCACCACAAGACATCATTGATCTTTCATCACCTGCAAAGAAAGATACAGTTAGAAAATCAAAGAAAGGAAAAGAGAAGGTAATGGAAAAAATAGAGTTTGAACTCTTGAGCAACAATTGAAGTTGGCCAACCATGAAATTGTTATTATGAAGAAAGAAGCAAGGAAACAGAATGTGGATAAGGTTCAATTTGAAAAGATGAAGGAAATTTGGGAAGAGCAAGTTGATAATGTTTCCAAGACTCTAGATAATACACAGCAGTTTATCAAATGGACCATTCCATTGAGGAAAGAGGTCAAACATGTTAGGATAATGAACATAAATTTGAAAGCCACCAACAGAAATTTGAAATATTCGATTAAAGACCTCCAGGAATAGCTTGAACTAATCCATGAGGAGTTGGATAAAAAAGGCCTTAAAATGATAGTAGTTGAGGAGCCAATTGCTCAACTCATCATCAATGAGGAAGAAACACCTCAAGAATCATAGTGTGAGCTGGTTTATGATTTTGAAGGCTATTGGCATGTTAAAAACAAGGTTTTTTTCACTTAGAAGGTATATTTTTGAAGCTACACAAATTTCAGGAAATTTGACTATTTTCAGCAGTTTCGTAGTGTTCCTAACTTCCTGGGCTTGAAGAACAAGAAGACGCTACAAAACTACTCTAGTTTTCCTTTTGAATTTTGAACCAGTTTTTGGAGCTCCCAAGAGATGAAAATGGTATGGAATATGTATTAAGGCATAATGAACATCATGCAGGAGGAAAGAACCAGAAATAATTATGGCAAAAGGCAGTTTTGTAACGCTACGAAACTATCATACTTTCGTAGTGTACTCTTTTGAAGCTATATGATCAGTTTTTTGTGCAGTTATGGATAGTTGGACACTTTCAAAGGTTCAAGGGATCTTGTTAGCATTCATCCAAATCTTAAAGACCACGTGATGAAGCCAATAATCAACCAAACCCCTCGTTGAAGATAAGGACCAGCTTTCCTAAAAAACAGGGTTTGTTTCCAGTTTTAGAGGAGGTCAATTAAGAGGTCATGTAGTCATGAGCCCCATCACACCCTATTTGAACATGTGAGGGAATATTTTTCAAATATGTAATTGTTTTAGGAGATAAGGTTGTTAATGTAATAATGAACAGTTTGAGTCCTATTAGGAAAAGGACTGCCAAGCAGGATAGCTGGCATTTTATCATTAAATTAGATGTTTTATTGTTTGCAAAGTGTCAGTAGGGTAAATTCGATGAATCTAGCCAGGAGGCAGATCATCTCATCATGTAAAATTTCTATTAAAGGGCAGAGAGTCGAATTTGTAAAGGGTTGGAGACTTTTTGGAAAAACTGCAGCTTTATGTAATTGACTATTTTCAGTAATATAGAGACTCGTTTCTTGACCAACCTGAGATTCTGATTGAGTTTTTAGTGCCTATATTATCTATATATTTTATGTGTATAATTTGCAATGGTTTTCATATTTAATACTCAGAATTCATTCATGTAATGCTCTTAATTCCTTTATAGATGAATTGACTGTGTAATTTCCTGTTTCATGTGTGTGTACTCCTGCTAAAAACTCTTACCTGCCTTAGCCTCCATGTCAAGTGAACTTACTACTGAGCTATTGAACTTGTTGACTCCATAAGCCCAATATTTGCATACTGATTTTATTTTCAACCTACACATATCATAAATAAATCATTTTCCAAGTAGAGTTAGCCATCGAGTTTGTCATTATCAAATATCATTAAACCTTTTTTAGAAAGCCCTCTTAGACTGAAGAGACTAAGCTTCAGTCACAAGTTGGTTTGAAATAGTTACATAAATTTTTCTGGTTAACAGCCAATCAGATGCAATTTTGTGATAACACTGTGTATAAGAACTCTATGAGACCGCTATCAAGCTCTATGCTACCTACAGAAATAAAAGCTTAGTACTCTGTCCTATAATAGAATTTGTGAACAAATTTGATTGTATAAATCTTGTGTTATCTTGGGTAAAGCATTGAATCCCTGTGTGGATGTGTAGATTGGTTGTGTAATAGGATCTATAGGTAGTTAAGTAAGCACCGTGATTTTTGCAAGCCGAAGGAGCTGGATCAAAATTCTACATAGTGATTGTATATTGTATATAATAGGGCTTGCTTTGCAATTCTGTGTTAAAATATTAACATAATTTGCAATACTTCAGTAATATTACCTTGCAGAGAGGTGAAGCCTGGAACAAATTATATTTAATGGTTTTCTTGGATCAAGTTAAATATGACCCAAAACATAACGTGTGGACTAGAAAAGCTGCAAATCTTCCAAAGAATATGAAGCAGGGGACTGAGGGCATGCCAGTAGCAACACGAAGAGATATTCTGATAAAAAAATTTGAGATATTGTTAAGAATTTTATGATCACCTAAAGAGAGATCACCTCAGATCCATGGTTTCAAGAGAAAAGGGGCCAAGAAGGACTAGCGTTCACATGTTCAAGCAAATACTGGGTTTGGAATATATATCTCTATGATATATCATCTTAGAATTTCTTTCTTGTACTAGCGAGGCAATAATTTTTTTGTGGTGAAGAATGCAGAAGTGATCAATTTCAAGACCACAAATTGCAGGGTCAATGTGCTCGAAAACGTGGTCAAGCCCAGATCATGTGAAGTTTTCATATTTGCGAGCATTCTGCTATAATTGATATTGAATTTCTTCCTTCTTGCAACCTCTCTAGCTTTAATCCCTACACACCTCCAAATCCATTTAATATGTTCCCAGAGCATAAAGGGGCAGATTTGGATTTAAGCTACAACTTCTAGGAAACATCGAAAAGGTTGTGAAGTAAGGTAGGAGAGGGTTTTGATCATATTGTATTTGGGACTAGGTCGAGAGGAGATCTGCATCTAACACCTAAAGAATGAGATCAAAATTGGGTGGATCAAAGTCCCACACCATTAGCTAGTGCGACTTAGAATTTTTCTTGATGTAGAATTGCGCATGTGTTGCACATACTTTGAGAATGATACCCTTTGGCCGAAGACGCTACTCATTTCTCTACGCAGGTGTTGCGCATACCATGTGACTGCTACGCATTTGTTGTAAGCGCTATGCACACGCTACGAATTCCTTGAGACACTACACATACAGATCTGGTGCTCCGCTACACTTTAGCACAATACGGTTTCACCTGTGTCTCATTCTTTACAGTGTTGGGGTTCTTCATATTTAAGCGTTTTCTAGTCAAATAAATAGATCCTGATGGAGTCAGAGGTTGAAGAAATCTCGTGTTGAATTATATAGTGTGTTTGTAGATCGATTTGTGTTCTAGAACATGGTTCCTGTCACGACTTTGATGAGGTAGGTGCATCTTGTTTGGTCACCTGGAAAGGTTGATTAGCTCCTAGAGGTTCTGTAGCATGTGTGGAAAGTCAGTTTTTTTTTTTTTTTTTTTTTCCACTTCCTTAACTGTACATGGGGATTCGAATCATATCATGGTAGCCTCTCATCGCATGTTTACCCCAGTGGATCTAGTACCTTGGGTAAATGTGGGAGGAGGGTGTTACATATTTTGATTATATTTTGGCTATTTTCCCATTCGATTGAATAGTGTTGTGGGGGAATTGTCTCTGTCATAACCTAGCAATTTCATTCTTCCAAAAATGACTGAAAGTGCACAATCGTGTTCTTCAAGAAAGGCTATGGATGGAGAAATATCTATTATTCTGAAATTTCTTCCAAAGAGCGAGTCTCAACAGATCATTTAGAGAAGTATAAAATGAAATATGTTAAACATTGATGGTTACGATCATCCAAGTCTGGGGATACATAAACATTTGAATACTTTCTTTCACAACACTCATGCTTATATAAATTTTGTCTAGAGGATGTTGGATGGTGTTTTCAATGTGAATGTGTTGTAAAATATATGTTTGGTAGGTATGTTGAACTAGTTTCAATAGTCACTAGATTTGTTTCACCAAGTGAAGTAGATAAAGCCCTACTATTGATGTTTAGGGTGAGTCCTTCTATACTTGAGGAAAAATATGAGGTTCTTTCCAATACTCAGGCCTATTCTAAGATTTATCTTGAGGCATCTAGTTGAAGGGTTTTGTTGAAGTTAGGGTTGATCAAAAATGAATTTGGAAGCTATGAGTTGGCTGGTCTGATCAAAAAAGATAAATAGTGGTTATATGAAGGTATGAGCTTTTTTTCCTTAACACAAGTATTGTTAAGTAGCAGCCTTGAAGTATGAATTTTGCAAGATAGTGATTCTTGGGCGAGCTAAAAGAGTGTTGTTGAGCATACTCTATGCATGTATTAATAAAAGTTGGAAACATCATTGACCAAAGATATAATTTTCACATGACAAGTTTGTTGGATTTTCAGAGTGTCGATGAAATTTGAAAATATTAGGGTTTGTAAACCCTATAAGTTTAAAAATTTATTACTTGAATGTGAAATTCCTAGGGTTTGTGGATAAACCCTAGAGCTAGACCTGGAGTGTTGAATATCGATGAATCTGATGAATGAAGAAACCTTATATCATGCAAGAAATGAAAGGAAAGTGACATGCATTAGTAGTTTACGATGAGGAAGAGGATCAGAATTTCTAGCTTGATGAGATTGCAAATGGATTTCAATGATTTTTTCAAAGAAAAAAGGATCAACGAGGAGCTCATATTTTTCCCTACAATCCTCAAATCAAAATATAAGTACTTTATATATGTATGCCTTGATTATTGATTTAAGTCACTTATCTTTGTACATTTTTCCTGGTAATAATAATTTCTTGTGTGACCTCCTAACGAGGTTTGTGAGTACATCATGAAGGTTTACAAGGCTATCGCAGTAAATGGAAGCATCGGGAAAAAAGAAGAAAAGTTTCTGGCAAGAGGATTCTCCCAAGATCAAGCATAAAATTTGCTATAGTGATTTGTACTCAAGAGGGATAAATTGTACAGACAACAAGAACCATACCAAATAACTAGAATAGCTCCTAGTTAAGAGGGAGTAGGAAATCCAGCAAGTTTGAAGGACACCATAATGGGTAAAACTATGTCGACACCTGAAGGTAAGTCAGTGGTGACTTCCAAGTGGATCTACAAGATCAATCATATGGTATATGGCAACATAAAAAAGTACAAAGTGAGATTCATGGCAAGAGGGTTCTTCTAGAAAGAGTGAGAGGACTATGAGGAGACATTTTCTCCAATTGTCGGGTACACTTTTATTGGAACTATTATTTATATTTCTTTTGTTGGAGGTTACATAAAATGGATGTAAATATTTTTTTCCTCAATGGATTAATTGAGGAAGAAGAAGTGTACATAGAACAACCTCAAGGATTTTAGGTTCATAAGAATAAGTCTCATGTAAACATACTAAAGAAAGCTTTATACAAACCTCTAACATTGTATTATTGGATTGATGGATACCTAGATTGAAGTACATCTACAAGGATTCACATTTTTTTTTCCTCAAGAGGAATAAATTGTACAGACATCTAGAACTATGCAAAATGACTGGAAGAGCTCCTAGTTCAGAGGGAGCAGACAAGCCAACAAATTCGAAGCATACCATAATGGAGGAAATTGTGCAGAGACCTGAAGGGAAGTTAGTGTTGACTTACAAATGGATCTACAATATCAATCATATGGTAGATAGCAGCATATTAAAATATATATTGAGATTCATGGGAAGAGGGTTCTCCCAAAAAGAGGGAGAGGACTATGAGGAGACATTTTCTCCAGTTTTCAAGTACACTTTTGTTAGAACTATTATTTCTATTGCTTCGGTTGGAGGTTATATCATATGGATGTAAGGATCGATTTCCTCAATGGGGTAATTGATGAAGAAGTATAAATAGAACAACCTCAAGGCTTTGAGGTACATAAGAAGGAGTGTCATGTCTACAAACTAAAGAAATTTTTGTACAAACCTAGGGCATGGTATTCACGAATTGATGGATAACTTATGAGTCTTGGTTGATATTATTATTATATGACTTAATTCTAATGGGAGCAAAAGGACTCACATGACAGAGGGAGCAGCAGTGGTAGGAGGATTTGTTTCCATTATAAAAGGAGAATTCAAGGCCTACTTCAGTGTCAAAGGAAGTTGACCTATGAGTTTGAAATGAAGGATATTTGTTGAATACATTATTTATTGGGACTAGAAGTGTGGAAAAATAATTGTGAGATATTCCTTGGTCAAAGGAAACATATTATTACGATCCTTCAAAGATTTTGGATGATGGATAACTAATCCACGGCCACTCCCATGGAAACTAATATGAATAAGTTGAGTGGCAAAGGGAGCAGCCAATATTGCCACAATGAGATATGTTTCGGTAACAAAGGGAGCACCCAGTCAGGGCGACCGAAAAATATTCATAGCACAACATGTGTTGAGGTTCCATCATGGTACAATTGAATATGGATTCAGATATGTCTCAAATGGTGAAGTAAAATTGCAGGGATTCACAAATTTTGATTAGGCGGGAAGTACTAAAGATAGAAAGATCACATCAAGATGTTTTTTTAGTTTGGTTTATGCTATGTATCCTAGGCATGCATCTATCACACAAAGCACTATGGAAGTTGAGCATACTACATCTTGTTTGGCGAGTTGTGAAATAGTGTGGCTTCAGATGCTACTCACGGGTTTATTTGATTAGGTGCAATAGACGACCATGATGACAGGTTGAAGCAAATCGAGATCATGGTAACACCACATCCAGGACATGGTTATAGAAGGGATAAGTGAGGCTCCAATTCATTTCTATGGATGAACAGGTTCTTGAAATTCTCACAAAGCCTCTATACCAGGATCAAGTTTATATACTTCGAGTACAAGCTTAGAGTCCTTGAGAATGCTTCCCTTGGTTAAAAGGAGTGTTAATGTTGTAGCATTTGTTAGGGTCCTATAATCTCTATAAATTCACTTGATTATAGTTGATGATTATTATATTTCAGATGTTGTAAATATTATTCCATGTTGTAAATTATTTCCAAAAAAGGTCAAAACCTTAAGAAAAATCAAAAAATATGCTTGCAAGTTGAAATGTAGCATTATAGGATAATTAAGTATGTTTATATTAAATTAATCACATCATTTAAATGTGATTTAATAAGGCTTTGGAACTATAGTTTGATTTTATTATAAATTTGAAAGAGACAAAAGGCTTGTGTCGTATCTGCTTAAGTGGCACACACCAATCAACATCCTAATTATCACCTGCTCAGATCTACGGCCAATAGAGATTTTCGGCCCCCCCCTCACCATCCTACCTTTACCAGTGGGGGGGGCGGGGGGGTTCCGAAAATTCATTTCCTCCCCGTCAGTCCCACGCAACATGTCACCCCCACATCATTTCACACCCCCCCCCTCCTCACAATACCACAAACCGCTTTGACCCCCTCTAAAAAATGCTCCCGCTTACCGTTCCATTCCCACCACTTCCTTCCACGATCACATGTCAAATATTTATTCCAACCATGTTCCTTCACATCATCCCCCACCTCCATTTCACCTCCCGCCTCCATGTCATATGTTTGTTTCATGGTTAGTTAAAACTATGTTTTTTCCCTATACAACATAGTAATTTTAAACATGGTTTACAAACAACTGAGAACGAATTTTCAAAAAATGAAAGAGTTTTTTGTTGACAACATCCTCATATACAAACACCTCTCTCATTTTTCTAACAGTAGTTATGGTTTGGGATATTCGGAGAAATCTTTGTAGGCATATTTTCCCAATTTTTCATGTTTTTAGTCAGTATTTTCAAATACGGTTTCTGCACAGGTGAAAATAAATTTTTCAAACAGAAAGAGGTTTTTGTTTCTAACATCCATATGTACAAAATATCTCTTTGTTTTTACACAAACATTATGGTTTGGGACATTTGAAATAATTGTTGAAGGCAAATTTTCCATAAATGTCTTGTTTAGTCATAGTGTTTCCAAATATATTGTGGCCAATTAGACATGAATATTGATAAATTGGAGGAGGTTGTGTTCCTAAGATGCCAAACTATAAAATCCTATCTCAATTTTTACACATTTATTACAGAATGAGAGATACATTCACATTCACAACCTATTTTTCTAACTCTATAAAGTCTTGTTTTAGACATCTTTTTCCAGAGAATATTGTGAACAAGTAGAGCATAATTTTGGGAGACGAAGAGATAAATTCGGGAGGAAAAATCTCAAATACAGTTAGTGACTTGGAGACCACCTCATCAAATAAGAGTTGCTATCAAATTTGAATTTATCTTCTTTGTCACCAGCAACCCACAAAAATAGTGCCAAGTAGATTCATTAGTTTTGAATGTCCTATATTTTAGTTCTATTTGTGTAATACAATTAGAGACATTTGTAATAAATATTGATATTTTTTGAAAAATATTTTAGTTTATAATTTTTATAAATAATTCATCATTTGAATTAATAGACGTTGGGATTTTTAATGAGAAATACTACCATTCATTGTAAAGTTGTTCATTGAGTTCAAGTGACCTTCATCAATAATACAAGGACATTCTTCACATGATTCATGTGGTGTACGAATTGGTGATGTTTTTCTCTTGTTCATGTGTTTATTCATTGTTTCCTTTCACTGTCATTTCTTAACATCTTAATTACATAACAAAAACTGTTACGAATAGGATTTGTTGTAAAGAGCACCCTATTATGGTTGTATGTAATTTATATGTTTTTTGTTGAATTCAAATTAAGGAAATCTTCATTGCTCCTTAGTTTCTATTGAACCTTTCATTTATTTTGTTTCATATTCATTTAAAAATTCTGAAAGATCCAACTAGGTGCAACCTATCTTGCCCTGTGAAACTCATTCAAAGTTTGATGCAGATCTAGTTAGCTCTTCTGACTCCATTTCCCAATGGCCTTCCCTTGTTGTTCCAACCAAAAAAATTTAAAAACCAAACTCTGAGCCCATTAAAAAGCCTAAAATTCACATAAAACATAGCTAAATTTTACAGAGATATCCCTCTCTGAAGCTAGCAGGGCTAGATCCAAGCTTCCAAAGTGGTTTTGATGTCACCTCCGAGGTTTTTTCTTTAGCCTTGAAATTACGGAGTGATAAAAGCATCAAGTGGTGGAGATTCTCCCTAGGTCAAGGGTATTGACCAGGTCATGAGTATTTAATAGGAGCCATGTAATGTGGCCAGAGAGATCGGCCCAAATAGCATCAAGGCTCGGAGTGCTCCCTCAATCAGGGTTTACCCTACCATGTTGCCAAGGGTATTTTTCCAGTGGATTGAGTGACTTCCTTATACCATCATGCAAGTGTTTTGACATTAAATATCATGTGATGACATGTGGGAATGGTAAATGGGCCCAAGGTTTCACTATTTTTCAGGTGATTCCTAACATGACTCCAAGTGACGACTTGTTGAGCTAGTGACACAATACTAGTCTAATTTACCTCAGTCAAAAGGTTCTGACCATATTTCCATGGATTTTGGCTAGTGGATGACTATATCTATTTACAAACGATATGTTTCTAATGGGTGAGTAGATCTCTTTGCATCATGTTGATGCAGAATGTTTTCCATGTGGTTCTAGAATATAACATGAAGTGGATGGGTACATCAAGATAGCTAGCTCTTTCAAAATTTTCTTAGGATTGAGAAATTTTTCAAAAAAATATACATCTAAGAAAATCAAAGTGAATACCTCCCTAGCTAAGAGGGAGTGTTGAATTTAGGTAGTTACGGTTGGTATTCAAGTCAGCGCAAAAGAGGGAAATTAAATTTGATTTTTAAATTTGTTCAAGTCAGATCCACAAGTATAGGTTGGTCTAGCACAAAGAGACATTACCCTTGGGAACCATAAGGCCACTATATATATCAACTTGGCATCCCTATCTTGGACACAAAAAATTTGGATAAACTCTTGTGAATAAGAAAAATGAATTGAGTTTCAAAGCTCTAAGAAAGAAGAAATATGTCTCAAGGAAGGACAAGTAGCATCAAATAAAGGTCGAGTGATCAAGGAGTAAGTATGTATGGTTCAGGGCTGAAAGAAAGTATTTTTTCAATTGGCAAAACTTTATTAAGAAAAAGTTGAAATAGATATATTTCATTAAACAGAAAATGTAGACAATACAAGTCTGATTTGTTTTCTATTACAAATATTTTCAAAATCTAAAAATAAAGTAAGTGAGCAGTTCTTGGAATCCCAACAGACAATTCTTCATTTCATATTCCACAAGGAATAAAAACAGCCAAAAAGGCTTGCTTAAAAAATGCACAATATGAAGCAGAAAGGGTTGGTTTTTGGAGAGAAGCGAGAAGGGTTTTGAATAAGTACATTTGGTGGGAAGCAGTAGAAGAGGAAGAGAAAATGGAAGAGGAGAAACAATTTAGAAATGGAGTTGACAACAGAATGGTTTATGAGGTAAGTAACATTTGAAACATTATGTTTTGATTGAGAAATTTTTGGTCTCTTATATGTTGCATTTTGAAGAGGAACATGTTGTTCGCTGTTGAGATAGGATCCACCTGTGGGTTGTAGCCTGCAAAAATTTGTGGGAGTCAGAGCTTCCTTGGAGATAGTAACCTCTTGTAGGTTGTAGCCTACAAAAAATTGATGTAATAAGGAGTAGCAGCTTGCCTTCACATCACATTTAACCTAATATTTGTGGTTTTCCCCCTTCGGGGTTTCCACTCATATATTGTGTCTTGGTGTGTTAATTATGAATGTTATGTGAATGATGTTGAACTCTTGATAAGTAATCTGAAAATTTCTCTTCATGACACCTACAAAATGAATTCAACAGAACATGAACATGAACTATTAGTTGAACAATAAAGTAAACAAAAAACAAAAGTAAAGAATTTTAAATTAATGATTCACCCCCCCCCCTCAGTAATTTCCAATCCTAAGTATCAATTGATGTTGGAATAGGGTCTCCTAACAAGCTACGAAACTGGTCCATTTTGATTACTTTTGATTATATTTAGTATAGCGCAGGGGTTTTGGGGCGGGTAAAAGCCCCGAACGCATTGTAATGGGTTAAAGGGTAAACTAGGGGTCTAAAAACCATGGGTTGCGGACCATAGGAAAGTCGGAGCTAGACTGTTATAAATAGAGATGTATTTTGTATTGAAGGGGATAAGAATTGATGAGATATTGATGTGATCTGTTGCTTAAGCTATCTGTTAGGTTTTTGGGGAACGGACTCTTGCTGGCTATGTGCGCGGAGATCCTAGTCCAGTTGTGTGTGAACCCTGCTGCTATGTGCGCAGGTTGGGAAGGGAATTGTACGGAAATATTGATGAATGAATGAATGCGAGGATTATTAGAGATCTGAATCTGTGAGTAATGGTGTATGAATTGCTGATAATTCTTGTGTTATGTATTTTTTGTCTTTTCGCTGTGAAGATCTATGTACTGAATGCTTGGATCTAGATCTGTTCCGCTCTGTTTATATAATACTGTGTTGATGTTATAGAAAGCATATAATTATAGATCTAGTGCACATGGATGCAAATAGATACATACTTAACCCTACGAAGAACCAGGTAATCTGGGAATTACAGAAACAGAACGCAGCTCTGCTTGCCTTACCCTTCCTTTCTGAAGGTGTGGAAACCTGGTTCCAGCACCCACCCATAGTACTTCAGGTGAGACTGTGACCCGCGAAAGCAGGTCACTGCCAAAAGGGCCAGTAGTATAGGGGTTTGTTGGCAAACCTTGCACACCGAACCTGGGTCAGGACCCCTCAAACCAACAATTGGTATCAAACCCAAGTTCCTTCAGTAACAGTATAAAAATTGGAAGGAATTCCTAAGTCACCAAAATGGCTATTCTAGAAGGATGCTCAATAAATAAATCCCCATTATTTACTAGTACAAACTAGCCTTTCTCGAAAATCAGAATGAAGACATGCTTAATGTCTCATGGAATAGAGGTCTGGGTTGTGGTGATGGTATGATATGAAGAACCAAAGGAAGGGACTAGTGACAGAGATGCCAAACTAGATTTCATAACAAATGCAAAAGCTATGAATGCACTTTTGAGTGGTCTATGTGAGTCGGAACTTATCAAAGTAATGCACTGTCAGACATCCAAATAAATCTGGGATAAATTAGAAAATATTCATGAGGAATATAAAAGGGTGAAGATGGAACCTTTGAATTCATTTTGATGGCCTTGGAGGAGCTTGAAAAATATTTCCCAGAATATGAAGAAGAAGGTGAGGTAGATCTTGAGGGGGATTTGATTAGTGCCCTTGATGAAATAGAAAGGCTTAAACTCAAGAATAGAAAACAGAAAGAGATTCTTCTGAAATGTGTAAAATAAGAATCAAATTCAGAAGACAGTTGAAAGTTGAACTTGAAGAAGAAAATAAGGTGGAAGATATTCTGATGCATCAAATAAAAGAGAAAAATCATGATTGTGAAAGATTGGAAGAAGAGGTGATAAGTTTGAGGAAGAAATTAGAAAAGTCTCAAATTGAATTAACTATGAAGATTCAACAAATAAAAGGTTTTGAAAAATTGGACAAGATATTAAATGTTCAAATATCTCCACTTGTAAAGACTAGGTTATGCTATGAAGGAGAATCTAGTGAGTCTAAGGTAGAGGATAATAGGGAAATCACTTTTGTAAAAGTTGTCATGGCAGACAATGATAACTCTCATCAATCTAAGAACAAAAATTTAGGCAACACTTCAACATCAAATGAACAGTTGCAAAGAAACACTACTGAAAAAAATACAGGAGACAAAAGGAGTGAACAACCAAACAAAAAACGAGCATATACCATATTGATTCAGAAGACATAATTTTCGAAAATCTATATGGTTATATCCCCAAACATCACCCTCTACCAGGTACAGATATTTCTTCTACAGGTACTACTACTATTGTAAAAAAAATTGGACATAAAGCCATAGACTATAGAGCTTATGTCAAAAGATTTGATTTTGGAAATTCAAAACAAATTCAGGATAATAATGGATTCACATGTGTATATGCTCCTCTCTGTAATATTATCGAATGTTTTTATTGTCACAAGATTGGACACAATTCATATGAATGTCATATTAAGTACAATAAACCTTAATCTCGTAATAATCATAGAGAAAATGGAAGCACGCAATGTATAAATAAGAAGGAATAAGAGAGACTTAATAAGTGTGATCTAGTTCTATATGCACAAGATCAAAACAGTCAATAGTATGTGCACATTGGTTGCTCTATACATATGACCGGAGACATAAGCAAGTTTGTATCCTTGGATGAAAATAAATCTGTAAATGTCACATTCGGCAATGATAAAGCAGGGAAAATTAAAGGAAAAGGAATAGTTAGTTTGAATATTGGAAAAGGAAAGGCTCAGGATATATTGTTTGTAGATGGTGTTATACGGATAAATCAATTTCCCTAAGTGTAGTGTTTATCACTTAGAACAATAGGTGAAAGATAACTACTATTTTCTCTAAAAAAAGAAAATATGCATAAATGAGAAAGATCCTACTTGTGATTATTTTCTCTCTCCTCCTCCTTTTGTCGTTGTTGTCATCACTCTCAATCCAACTCAAGTCGCTAGATCGATTCCTGAAAACACAAATAGAGAATAGCAAACAACATACAATATACAAATATCTAGTTATCTTACTCAAATCAAATCGATTATATCTGAAATACATACATCATTCAAGAATACATTGCACAAGAAATATAGACATATCTATGGGAAAATGAAAAGCAATCTTTATTGAAGAGTAGGAGGATAATATTACAAGGCAAAGGATCGATTTGTGTTCAACCTACTCCAACTTCATTCCAGCCTCATCACATCCAACATCATCTCAGCATCATATCAATACTTTCACTCTCTTATCAAATGAGAATCCAACAGCATAACTTTGCACAAAATTATTCCTCCCTATCACTTAGATGAGTGCTCAATTTATAGGGAAATTGATGGTAGTTTATCAATAAATGGATTTATAATAATAGGCAAGACATGTTTCCAAGTTCAGAGGTGTTAGATGGACACTTGGATTTGAAGTATGACACCTATGAACTCTTCTAGAAGGCACTGGCCATGTGGATATTCTCGGAACAATGAGAATTTTGTTTGAATCATGATTGTCATTAGACCAAAACCCGCAGGCTTAGTCTCTACTACACTCGCTAGAGTTAGGATCCATGAGAGGCGGTTAGTCCATGTCGCGAAACACATGGGGAGCATTGAACGTCCAACAATATCCCCCCCAACGCGAGCCAGGTGAGTTTCGAACTCGAGACCTGTTGCTCTGATACCAATTGTTGGAATCACGATTTTCATTAGACCAAAACCTGCAAGCTTAGTCTTCGCTACAATCATGAGAGTTATGATCCATGAGAGGCGGTTAGACCATCTCGCGAAACACACGGGGAGCATTGAACCCAATTTCCAAAAAATTCCATTCCCAGGTGACCAACGCACTCTTGAATGTCAGGAAGTGCACTATAGTGCACCCTTGCATGGATTCATTGGCACTGCAATGCAGTTAGTCCCTTGCAAAGGAGCATTGGTGAGTCAGTGGGTCATATAATATATACTTCGAACCTTGGAAGTATTACAATAGAAGCCATAAATTAATGTCTTCACTTAGTGCATATAGCAACTGAAATTAAGGGGATGATATACCCTATTAATTGGCCCTAAGGATGATGTCCAGTTTTACCAGGTCTTGGGGGGTGACACCCAAATTGACCCATAATAGCTACCCCCTAAAGCATGAAGTCAAAATAATAGTATTATTTGGATGGTATGCTTTACAATGTGATGAGTAGGAACTGAAGTGGATGGTGACCTGCATCAATCTTGCAATACATTACATCATGATATTTTCATCTTGATCATGAATTGTTGAAGGAGGCATTCCCATGCTCAACACATAAACTATATAATAACATGTACATGATTCAGAAATTCATCTAAATTGGAATGTTTCCCAATATATACATGACTACATATATATATGCCCATGTTTGGATGACAATCTGTATGTAAAGCCATCGTACAAATTATGTGTACAACAATCCTAAAATTGTGGCCCGAATGGATGAAACTAGATCTGGGGTCTTCTTATCTAGTTCACTCGATCGTTCAAGTACAATTCTAACCATACAAATATATGATTTGAAATCGAACATGGGAAGACATTGTATGATTACCATCCAATGATGTGAGTTGTTAACAGACGCGAGAAAACCACCATTGATGTTAATGGTTCTCAAGGTATTGCAATACAATTTGTAAGGCATGAATAGATGATTTTATGTCGAACACCAAACAAAATATTTCGTTCAAAGGTCTGGAAGCATGAAACTTTCCAATGTTGAGACAAAATTCAAGGTACTAGAAGATTTTTCTAAGTAAACTTCCCGGATAATGAGTTGATGTCAACGGGAAGCAACTTTATCGCGAAACGGGACTAATGATTTCAGAGACAAAATGTGACTTGATATAGCAATGTTCAGGGATGACTATCATGAAAATGAAGATTTATGAGTATTGCAGAGGATGATCAATATTTATTGGATGACTTCTCTTGAACATATCGGCGACACTGAGATGAGTTGGCAGCATTTACCCAAAACCGAAGTGAAGGTATAATGAACTGTCAAGAAGATTACCCAACCCAAAAGTCACAATGATGGGGTGAAAGTGTCATGTTCAAGAGTGACCTGCTACTATAAATTTTTATGTTCTTTTTCCAAAATTTTCCCCAGTCATTATTGACCAGCACCTCTTTATTTTTTAACAATCTTTAGGAGGGTAACATATGCTTGATCTATAATTCGACCCTTCGGGTGAAGCCATCGGTATTTAATAATTTAACGAGTCTAGTGATAAATGAAACTCTATCTTGCCATGATCGACAAGTCTGACGCTATTTTATGTTTTAACGAGCCTAGCAACAATGACATCTTGGCCCCTTTCATATTTAGAGAGTTTTAAAAAGAGGACAAAAGAAAACTCCATGAGTCCTTTTTCAAAAAGTTGTCACTCAGGTCCGAAAAAGTGTAAAATGATACCTGAGAAAACATCTTATCCATGTTCGACTAAGGTTTTCATTTTTCGTAAATAATCTATCTTACTCCATAAAAGGGTTAAACTTATATTGAGTAGATGTCATTTCAATTACTTTTACGAGCTCGAAAAGAAAAGTGTTCGGCAATATTTTCACATTATCAAAGTCTGAAAAGAGCTAAAATAAGACTCCAGGGGTTCCTTTTTCGCAGTTATTGAAGCTCGAAAAAGAGATAAAAGTGCACTTAAAATCCTTTTTCATTTTTATCAAAGCTAAAAAAAGAAGGATAAAAGTATGCTTTATGGTCAAATCATTCTTGAATAAGTGTGCACGACTAATATGTTGTATCAGTTGTAAAACATGTTGAGAAAACCATCAAACGGATTAAAAATACCTGTTTCATAGAAAAAATGAATAAAAACCATAGTCATAGCATTAAATATGATTTAAAATAATAAAATTGAATAATTAAAAGATTTTCTACCTTTCATTTTTACCATTTGAAAATTACCATTTGAAAATTAGGAGCTCTAAACTAGTTTTGCCCCCCGAACTTCAGCAGTTGATTGCGACAATTTCTGTGGACGATTTCTCTTGTCGTTCGATTCAAGTTGGAGCTATGAACCTTCTCTTTCCTTTAGTATCATTTTCATTACATTTAATGGTAAATTTTTATAGTTTTGAGCCCCTTAGGGTAAATCTACTACGCTCAGAGGGAAACTCACCCTTGAATGTTGAAAGGTGAGTTGCAGTGCACTGAAATTGAAATTCAAATGCATTGCAATGCTTTTTCCCTTGACCTGGGGTGCGTTGGGCACAATTTAAAATTTTTTTTCTTGTTGTGTGCCCAAAATTTCCTATTTTTTTTTCATGAAATGGATCCTAATGAAGATTATGATTGTGTTTCAGGTACTCATAGGATCAAAATGATGATTATATGGAGAGAAAAAGAACATGAAGAATAGAATATGATTGCCCTAAACGATCTGGGTACAGAAAGAGCCCTAAGGGATTGTGGGTTGCTTAAATACTTCAGACTGTTAGGGATGAGGTAGCAAATCAAACTTTTAGATTTCCTTGTTCATTCATGGGATCTAGTGTTATAGGATTTTCACATTGGGGACAAAGTTCTCCCAATATTAGTGGAGGACATTTATTTTCTCACTGGATTATCGAGGCGAGGTTCTCCCCTTTGTCTTTCAGGATTTTCTCTTGGAGGATAGATAGTGAGATATTATATATTGTAGCACTGCCATTCAGGGATTGAAACAAGTAAGGATGGGAAAATAAATTCATGGTCCTTTGAGGACCATCATGTTTACTATCACAAAGCTTGTCGGTTCTGCTACACTACATGTGGCAAATAGATCATACATGTTGTATGCACTGGAGTGTTTAGAACCAACAGTATTTAACTGGGCTGAAGTTGTTCTCTTTTAGATGAAATAACAGTTGACCAAAGCAAAGGGAGGAAGGAAGAATAATTTAAACTATGGCTCGATCTTGATTTCCTTCACTTTAGAGCGGATTCCATTGATGCAACCATAGCATGTTACACTGGGCATATTTGGCCCTAGAGATCCACATATGCAGATATGGGTTGAATTGATGGCTATAGATGTTGTTTAATCGACCATCATATTCTCTATTGCATTCTTTGCATGGTTTAGATGATAGATGATCGCCATCGATGATTATGCATATGCATGCGTAGACTTCTGTGGAGATCCAGACTTGATTCTACCAAATGGCACTCAATGGGTAACAATAGGTAAGAATGTTTTGACCATGTTTTTTTTATTTTTCTAAGGTTTCTACATTTTTTTGTATGTTGATGTTTCCCAAGACTAAATTAAAGTTTTGATGTACACAGATATGGGTCAGGAACGACTAGTGGATCAGCCAGAGCAGGGAGTAGGCGAGCCAGCAAAGAGGGCTGTCGGGAGAGAAGTCCTTCAGGATTTGGATATGACTGAGACTCTTTCTTAGCTACAATAGCATATAGATGGATTGAATTTTAGGATTCTGGATTTCTGGATCGAAGAGTTACCTATGAGACTGCAGCGCCAAACTATTGGTGTTCCTAACCGTTGGATGCAGTTATTGCGTAGGATATCTAGATCAATAGTTTGTTATCACGAGAATCACTAGTTTACTTTGACATTTTGCATACATTTTTAGGTCAGATGACCAATGTGTCTTGGGACCAAATTTTTTAAAAACCTATAACTATCTGTCTATTTTTTTTCAATGTTTTCCTATGTTTATTGCGCAATCCTATTCAATTATGTGATGTGAATTGAAAATATGTCTTTACATGTGTTGCAAATGTATGTTTAAAACATAATTCGCTAAGGAATCAGTTAATGTGTTCAAATTTCTGTAAATGTGTTGATATTGAATGTAATCAAAATGTCTTTCCAAAAGTCAAACTCTTAGGAACATACAATGCAACGTTGGATTTCTGACAATATAAATGCTAGTAAGTTGCAATACAACGAGTTGTGATTCTAACGTAATGATGATGTGGTTAATACCAAATGAAATGGTATCAAAGATAATTTTGATCAACATGTTATACTCAGTAATATTTTTTGTATATCAATCGATACAAATCCCTTGAAAACTCACTAACTTGCCACTCGAAGCAAAAATGGCCCATGCTGCAGAGGATAGATTCTGCATACTACGACTAGCACCATCAACATACCCAATGAATGGTTCCAATGATTCATACATCTGCGATGAAATGTAAATTGGATAACTAACTTCAAGAAAACTCTAGAAAAAAAAACTAATACGGGAAATGCAAATCAAAATCATATATAAAATATAATAAAAAAGTTTACTATGCTCATGTTTAAGCATATTAACATTTCAAATACAACCCATTTTGAGGTCGTGCCAATGGAATTCCATCATAATCTACTAACTCGCAAGCACCCTTAGCAAGAACTCTTTTGAAAATATAGGCAACATTCCATAACGGCTCAAATTTTCTTGTACATATTACATCTACTTCTTGATATTAAGATAAGACCAAGTCACCCTTTGAGAAGATGTGAGGCTGGACATTTTTGTCGTATTACACCTTAATTCTTCTCTTCTGCGCTTTGTTGGCCAATGCGGCTTCACAACGTGTTTAATCTAGATGGATGAGGTTAAAAATACATGCTTCTTCATCTGAGGTGTCAGCTAACAAGTCAATAGCGATTTTTAACGACGGTATTTCACATTGGATAGGCAAGATAACTTCCAGACCATACAACAATTGAAAGGGGGTAAATATGGTTGTGTTTCTCACCGAGGTTCGGTATGCCTACAAAGTCGAGTACAGGAGCAAATGCCAATCTCGTTTATGAACTCCTATCGTTCATTGAAGAATTCAATTAAGAATATTGTTAATGGCTTCAACTTTTTCATTGGATTGTGGATAATAAGGAGTAGAAATATAATGCAATAGTCCTAATTTGGCAATAAAATCATTCATAATGTGATAGTAAAAATGCTTACCATGATCTGTAACTATAGCTTGTGGAACACCAAATCGTGAGATGACATGATTGAAAAAGAATATTGTATTTGTTTCACCTCTGTTATTGAATGTAGGCATTGCTTCAGCCCACTTGGTAAAGTAGTCTACTGTGATAATAATATAACCATGCCTCTCGGACGAACGAGCGTTACAGGTCATGAAGTCAATGCCCCATTTTTCAAATGGTCCCACAGCGATAATAGGATGCATCGGCACTGGTGGCTTGCGGATTTTATGATCAAATATCTGGAAAGCATGACAACTTTTGACCGTGAGAAAGTAAATGGCACGGAGAATCTTCTGTGCGGTAGTATCCAGACAAATTTCCACCACAAGCCCCAACATGACAATCATTTAGAACTTTCTCGACCTCCTCGTGAGTGAGGCACCACCTTAAAATCGTGTCGACACCACGATGATAAAGTGTATCACCGACGATCAGATGATCTTTGGCTTGGTATCGAATATTTTTTTGTTGAGAGTGAGAGGCATCAGGCCAGAAAGTCTGGGTTTGGAGATAAATGATAAAATCCCCATACCAAGGATCATATGATCAATCAAAAACAGAGACTCATCAATAATTGATGGTTCCAATGTAGTAGCAGTACTATCAGAGGGAAGGTCAAAGAGAAGCTCATCTAAAACTAAATACTTCTTTGACTTGAATTTGATGAATTCCAAATCAAATTCCTACAAAATGACGATCCATTTTTAATAATCCCCCCCCCAGAAATTGATGCAACATAATGTATGTCATGGGGTTGCAATCCGAAATGAAAATGATCTTCCAGAGCAGGATCTAATGGCGAAATATTTGGACATCTTGAACGGATGCCAAGGCAAGCTTTTCGACGTATGAATACTTCACTTCTATATCATTGAGTTTATGAATAAAATAATACATCGTATGTTTTATCCCACCTTCTTCTTAGACCAATACCATAGAAATGGTCATATCAACCGCGGCGATATATAATAAATAATCACTCTGATAATTAGGGGGATACATTAATGATGCTCGGACAAGTGTATCCTTGACATCATCAAAAGAAGCTTGTGCAACCTTATCCCAATGGAAGGGACTACCCTTTTTCAAGATACGAGTAAATCCTTTGGCCATTTCAGCATAGTTGGGTATGAACCTCCTTAGGAAGTTAGCCTTTCTTTGAACTTTCTGTAGCTGAAGTAAATTTTTTGGTGCAGGCAAATCAAGAATGGTCTGGACCTTTAATGGGTCAATTCGAATTCCTTATTTTGAGAAGACGAATCCTAGCAATCGACCAGAACCAATACAAAATACACATTTGTGTGGATTAAGGCATTTTTTTTAGTTTCGGCAGCGTAGAAAGATAGCTCTCAAATGCATCGAGTGATCAATCTGGTTTCGTAAATGCGTGAGTAAATCATCTAGATAGGGTTGAACAATGTCCTTGATTTCATTGAAAGCATAATCCATTTCTCTTTGAAATTTTTCCCTAGCATTATTTAAGCCAAATGGGAGTTTATGATAAGCAAATGTGCCCTATGGACAGATGAATGTTGCCTTATATTGGTCCTCTGGGTGGATATTGATTTGATTGTAACCAAAAAATCCATCCATGAACGAAAATAAGTCACATTAAGCACAATCATCAATATTATGGTTGATAAAGGGAGTAGGATAGTTGTCTTTTGGACAAGCAAAACTGACATCCTGATAATCAACGCACACTATGATTGTCTCTTGTTTCTTCATGAAAGGAACAATATTGGAAACCCAATCAGTAAGAGGAACAGGGTATATGAAACCAACACGCAAAAAATTTTCAACTTATGTTTTAATGGCAACAGCCTTCTTCGAATGAACAGGACGAAGGCATTGACGTACTGGTTTGACATCAGGGTACCATTTAATGGTGTGTTCAAAGATACTAGTATCTATGTCTGGAATTTCCTCCTAAGACCAAGCAAATATATATTGGAATTCATGAAAGAGAGAGCGATAAGTTTCGAGTTATGATGGAGAACAAGACACGCTGACATGAATGTTTTCTACAACACCGGTTTTGGTCAAAATATCGATAGAAATGGTTTCTTCAATATTTGATAAATTTCGCTCAGATTCGATAGCATTAATGGGAAAAGAATTTGAAAAGAATGTTTTGATCGATGGGTGATATAGTTCAATAAGATTGTCTTCTTCGTAATCCTGAAGATGGGAAAGATGATGATGATATTCTGATGCAGGAGCATCCGGCTCAGAAATTAATTATATTCTAGTAGATATAAGGGGTCTTGTATATTCTAAGAAGTTGGATTCCTATGTAAAAAATTAAAATAATTTGTTTAGAGTTTGAGTGATTTTAATGAGAGATATTTTAGAATAGGATTTAATTGGTGAGGAATTTGTAAATTTTCTCGAATTTTGGAGAACATGAGAGAATTAGGATAGTTGAGATTTTATAGGGAATGATAGATTTGAGAATTAATTGTAAATCCTAAATTATAATTGGTCTCATGATTTTTTGGATGAGAGAGGATCCTTAGGGATTAGTTGAGTCAAATGAGGACTTAGAGGATATTCAGGATTTTTTTGAGAAGATGGAGGATCTTAACCAAAATTAGTTACAGAATATTTTGTATAAAATGATAAGCCTCAAGGCATTAAAGAGGTGAGGAAGATTAAGGATTTATATAGGGAAAGGTTTTCATTGTGAAGCCTACGGACTAGAGAATAGATGAATAGGCCACTGATTAGAAAATCAGGCCAGAGAGAAGAACCTGTGTAAATATTGGGTTATATATATAGAGACTTGATTTCTGAGTATTAAGTATGCATTGAGAAATTAAATTCATAATTTCAAGTGATGAATCAGAGTTTATCACAGTATATAAATCGGGCAATATCAAAGGAATTTATGTCATTATGTATCCAAGCTACAGTTCTCATGATTTCATGAGACTACGTGTTTTAAGAGGTTGCACATTTAATTTATAATTGAATCCTGTGTGGAATTGCATATGTCAAATCTCAGTCATCGATCACAAAATGGATCGATGACACAAAAGAGAAATGACCCTTCAAATCGATATTCTAAGTATACTGTGTAGAGAAGAGATCGGACTTGGAACCTTATGCATAAGATGTGCATTCAAGTGAGAAATATAAGTTTTAAAACTTAAGAGAAGAACAACAATGATATCGGTTTGAGGGACAGTGTTCCTAGTCAAGTTGTGAAACAGAAAAATGGATTAATGTCAGAAAAGAGAATTAATGGCGGTTGATACTCAGAATAAAAACAGAGTAGGAATCTTTGTTTTCCGTGGTCACATTGGTGTCTCACTGTAAAACCTCATATTTTGGTTTGGAACCGTAAAAAAAATGCATATCAAAAGCGTGAATTAGTTGCTTGGAACTTTGTTCTATTTGGATTCAGAAGTCAGATGAAGGTTGGAACCATGATCGTGATACGATGGCGTAGAGGAACTGTGAAACGGTTTTACAAAATAACAAGTGGTTTTCGCATGAAATGAAATTGGTAAGTGGTAAAAGTTAAGGAGGTGCGATATTGTTTAGGTGGTGACACGTCGCGATTAAAAACTTCCCATTTTTCCTATTATGAAAACCTTAAACGACGTGCTTGTTGAGGTGCGAAATCTGTTGGATGAATGTGAAGCGGATAGATCGCTGGAAAAATTGCATCAAGTATAGACTATGGGTCCAGATTTTTTTTTGTTGACGTCGTATGTTTTAAACCAAAATCACACCCAAGGTAATTAATTTTGTCAAAATATATTATTTGGGCGGATAATTATATTTGTAGTCCGATTAAGGACTATATCATAAAATGTGAAAGTTTGATTTTGGGTAATATATATATATATATATATGCATTTTGTATGTATTGTGTGGGTTTATGAAGCTAAGGTTGCGTCAAGTGGTATCGGAGCCGAAGTAAACCCTTTTGAAGTTAAAACTGAATTGTGCAAGAATGCAATTGAAATTGCAGAGAGGGTGATCATAGTAAAGAAAAAATGGATTCTACATGTAATGGAAATAGGTATGATTAGTTAATGGTTGATTTTGTGTGCAATAGAATTAAAGTTCTTCAAAAAGCTGTAATAGAGATTGAAAAAGAAGTTATAAGATTATATTTTAAATCTGATTGGCAGCAGTTGTAGATTGGAAAAGGTATGCAGTGGAAGCTTGGTAGCCTAAAACTATGAGGAAATTCAGATCTACAAAATCTGAGTTAAAAAGAAAATTTGCTTTGAATATTTACAAAGTTATTTTTTTAAAGATGTGTAAGCAGATATAATGGTGATGACAGAAAGGAAAAAGAGATCAGATTTGAATCCGACAGACAGCCTACACTTAGAAATAGAGTGTAGAAAAATATTGAAATAATTTGCAGCAGCTAAAGGAACAGTAGGTTCAAGAGAGTGAACCAAAATAATACCTAGGAAGAGGTCAAGCTCAGAAAGGAAGCTTGATAGGGGTATTGAGTAGCAAAAGGAGATTGCTACAAGAGAAGGCTATGTTGCAGATCACCAATCGAGCATGGATGAGCACATGAGGAAGATGGCCATGGAGGATCAGAGAAGAGATTCTAAAGAATGCCATAAAGATAAAATAAGTGATGAGGATCGAGAGAGAGATATTGTAGTGATGAAAGTACAACTGGAGGTACTACAGGGATGGCTACAAGAGAGAGCAAGAATGAATGTCGAAAGCATGGATGTAGAATGAGGAAATGGGTTAGATGGAACCTATTACAAAAGAAATGGAATGCTAAGTTGATAAACAAGTTCAGAGAACTTGACTAGATACATATTTCTTTGTTGGAAGAGGAGAGACTCAAAAGAATTGAGTCATAGAAAATAGGATCTTCTGGAAACCATAAAGTATATTGTGAAATATTGGTGTTTGAGGAAGCAAACGAGACTGAAAGGTCTTGTGTTTTTAAAACTAATGATTTATGTATGATTTCAGGTACATCACAGGATGATGAACAAACTTTGAAGTTTGTTAAGGAGAAGGAGTTGAACCTGAAATTTGTTCAGATTAGTACTGAGATAGTAAGATCTCATAAACAAAAGGAGATAGAGGGGTCTTATGGAAATATACAGCAAAATGTTAAAGATGATTTAGCAAAGGAAGAAGGACCATCTGATGATTGGTCAAAAACAAGTGAAGGTGTGAAAAACTATGTAAAGTTTCCAAATTCTACCCCAATTGAAATTGTTGAGTTATATAGGTCCCATACAAGGAACTAGCGCAGTGCATCCCTTGCCTGCATCAAATCAAACAAAAAAAAGTGCTTTCCCAGCCACTTGTTTGTTGCCACAATAATTCTACAAGATATAAACATGAAAGTACAAAAGGGTGTCAATGGTGCACACCAAAAATCATGTGACTTTCCCCACAACCCACCAATGAGATAGCCAATCTCAATGCTACAAATGGCTTAAAGTACATCATTATACAATATGCAAGAAGGAATAATCCTCCTTGGTACAATATGCTGCTCATAAAAATACAAGAAGTACAAAACATAAGGTGAAATTGTACATTCTCCATTATGTACTCGAAGACTTGAGCTGAAATGGCTCAACTGAAAAAGCTCCCTTACTCCCAATGAGTAGGAAGGTGGCTGTGACATCCTCACCATCATCATCCGGCCTATGCATCTCTCCATATGTTGAAATATGTCTTGTTGAATGCCCTCCCAAATGAACTCCTCTGCCAAGGCAAGATATGCATCAAAATGCATGGAAAATAAGTCCTCGTATGCTGCATGCAACATCTTCTCCTTGAACTTATAAGCTCCAGTCAAGAAGACTCTGTCATGTGAATAGATGACCATATCATCCACTATGTATCTGTCATCACCCTCCGAGTCATCAAGAGTCATGCATGCACCAAGATCCTTGGAGTACTCCACCAAGAGCTGAGATCTCTAATAAGGATCAATCCTCCTAAGTGACAGTGCTGGTGATATGGCATGTGTGGCTCTCCTCATGCTATTTCATGCTACTTTGACATCCCCCATGCCAAATTTCTCCTCCAAACTCTTCACCTCTCCAAAATCCAAGAGCGGTGAATCCAAAGACAAGATGTCTTTCGTCAATGATAGATCTGGTGGCCTCCCTGGTGGAATGCCTCTATGCAGTGAGACATCAATGTCAAGAGTGGATTGTACATATGATTGGGCAACCTTACCCTTACTCTCACAGCACAGTACAGTCTGCCTCCTCTTTGTCCTAGCTCTCTGAAATAGAGAAGGGTGTGTGCCTCTCATCACATGATGTTGCTCCTTCCAGCTGCAATGCTGCACAATCATGTTGTTCACTGATTGTGCTTGGACCTCCATGTATGAGATCCTGGGAACTCCCTTGAAAAGATGCAAGAATCCCTCTATTTGAAGCAAGATCTCCTCCTCCCTCTGCATGAGGTGCTAGATCAACTCTAGAAATGGCAGCGTTGTTGCCCTTAGTCTCCTCAACATGATTGGGCAACCCTCCAATGATCGGATCCTCTTTTAGAAAAGGGATCTCTTTGTCTCCTTGTGTCAAAATACAAGATGAAGGTCTTGCCTCCAACAAAGTATCATGCAAGATATCAGCCCCCTTTATGGCTCCCTGAAGTGATTTTGAGTCTATGGTTTCTTCCATCACATGTGTTATCACTCATATTTTCCTTGAAGTTGTTGACAGAGGAAAGGAGTCTGAGGTAACCACAAACCAATATTTTAGGTACAGAATCTAGCCAATCTGTACCCAGAGAGGGCTCTCTCTGTAAAATTTAACTTTTTTTTATAAGATATTAGGCTAGTTATAAATTCCAAGGGTTTTGTTTGAATTTGGGTGTTGGAATTCGATAGCTGTGGGCAAGATTGAGTAGTTTCAGGCCATTGGGCTATGGAGTCAAAAAGTTGGCTTTACTGGATTAAGTTTATCAACAAAAGATGGCTTCACATGGCAAGATAATCAAACAGAGAACAATTTTAGATCTAAAGTGAATGGAATGGATTTAAAATGGATGAAAGGCAATTAAGAATCTTTCAACACATTCATAAGAGGGAAAATTGAGTGATTATTAACAAAGAGCAATTAAGAATTCTTTATTAAATAACCAAAATGCTTAAACTAGAAAAACAGGAGCAATTAAGAATTCACTGTTTAAAACCAGTTTAGGAGAAAACATTTAGAATAACAATGATTGAAATCAAATTACACTTAAGTACCTTCTGATTTATTCCTTTTCATTAGTCATTCAGAAATGAAACACAATGATATAATAAACAGATATAAAGACTTTAAAACACAAGGGAAAGATGATTTATTGATCCATAGTCTGACACATGAATCCTGTAAAAAGTCTTTCACTTCAATTCATCATCTAGCTTAGCCACAAAAAATTTCTCCAATAGCACTTTATTTCAAATAGTCAATGTTACAGCAGAGTCTAAAAAATTCACCCTCAATACTCCGATTGAGGGAGTATTTATACTAAAAGTTACAAAAAATATCTCATAACAACTTGAGATATTATCTAGGATGACTCATAAGTAAATTACAATAAAATAGAGACAGATGGTCTCGTAGATAAGAAAGAATGATAATTGATGTTGTGTTGTTTCCTTCTTTTGAGAATGTGCTGGAGGCAGACCAAAAGATGACTGACCTAGGATTCCCTTTGGCATCAAGTTTCTTAACATAAAAAGGGAAACTCTCTGATTGAAAGTAAATCATGAGGTGATATATGACAGAAGAATACTTGAACACTCTCTCATTCCCAAATCTCATGAACTAATCATGGATTTTGTCAGCAATATAAGATGCAAAATCGTACTTGGCAGCAGGAGGCTGTCCAGGGGTAAAAATAGATAACAATACTAGGGTTAATTGATCAACATACTCACTAGTATTGAAGCCCATTATGAAAGATATCATGTTCAAAATAAGTCTACCTTCTTCAGTGAAAAAAGTATACCCATAAGGGGGAGGGCTTTTGTGCTGATGCTCAGGTAACATAAAGGTTTGGCAAAAATGGTTTAACTCTTCATGGGACAAATTGGTAGATTTCTCAAGTAATTCAGCCATGGACAGGGGGGTGAGGGCTTGACCAGGTTGGAATTGTAGCATTTCATTTATGGACTGAGAATTTATTGGGAAAAAGACACTTTGACTTGGGGATAAAACTGCTCGTTGGTCAGGATCATAGTTTGCATGGCAGTAATGGATTAACTCAGGAAAAATATGGACTGAGGGGAGAAGGTACATGGGAAGATTAGATTCCCAAAGTCCAAAGATGTCAGAACCATTCAAATAATTGTCTCTACAGCGGCAAAAAATTCGAAGAGCGTTCTCACTGAGAAGCAGGTCTTTAATTTGAAAATCCATATCGACTAAAGGTAAACAATCCAAGTCCTTATGAGGGGCATTGAGGGGCATGAAATTTAGAGCTACAGGGACTTCCATTTCTGGTTCTTGTGGATTCAGAAATGGAAATTCGGGGTTTTTGTGAAAAGGGGCACAATTACCAGTTTTGGGACTATAATTGCAATTTTAGGAGTTTAAAAAGACCAAATTGGATTTCTTTTCAGACCTTAGTACGAATTTAAAACCAGAACAAGGAATTTCTAATAGAATTCAGCGGTAAATTGGAATAAATACCTGTTTATTGGAAATTAACAGTGGTTAAACAGGTACTGGCTATGGCGAATGAATTCTGGAGAATTCGGCTTCAATTTTCTTCAGCAAACTAACGGTTGGCAATCTTCAATGGTTGATTTTTGAAATTTCGTTGCATGGGAGACTGGTTGGCGCATGAAATAATGAAAATAACGCGAGCGTATTTGTTTTATTTACAAAGTCAAAAGGGTGGCGGGTTTTTATTGATGACGTCAGCAGGTACGGAGGATGTGTCACAGAGGACAGGCGGTAAGCGATTTCCATCGCACTGCTTTTGGGACAAGGCAGTTTTGGATGGAGGGGCAGCGATTCCATACAATGATCGACGCGTGGCATGGTACTGTTTGGAAAACCGCTAGTCCATCGCGCATTATCGTTCGTACGCGGATGGCTAGCGATATGGATAATAGTCGTAGATCTTGGACGTGTTAATCGAGCAGTTGACGGGACAGGGAGATGACGGAGTTTTAATAGCGCGGGCCCGACGTAATTAAACGTTAATTAATATCATCGGGGGGAATTTGATTGGCAGGGTTAGGCTGTTAATTAATCATGAGGATTAACTAATCCATTCATACGACGAGGGTCGGGGAGGAAAAATACGCAAGGGATGGTTTATTTTTTGGTTTGAATTAAACTTCGGGTTTATTTTTTGTTTTAAACACATATAACATATGTTTAAACGTTTTTTCATATATTTTTTATTATATGGTAATTAAACCAACGCGATTTGCTTACCATAGGGGGCGGAGTAATATTAAAGATATATTTTAGTCAAAGGGGATATAACGGGGGTTTTTATTTAAACATGTGGGATTAAATACTTTGACTAAAATTATAATAAGTGGGTTTTTGGGTTACTATATAAAAGGAGTTATATACTATAGGAAAAGGTTATTTCAATAGGGATTTAAATAATAGATTAGAATTTAACATGACAAATGAGTTAAAGCGCTAAGTATAAAACATCAGAACAATGTATTTAACTTATGCTTGCATGAAAAGGGTTTTTATTGAATATTGCATGACTTTCCTAAGTAAAATGGGATTTTACTTAGGAAAAGATTTTTTAGAAGTGAATGAGTGTGATGATGAATGATTTTTAGTACTTAGGTTTTTTCCAATTATTGGGCCGAGGGTCCGGTCCCTCCAAAAGTCAAGGAAATGCCTTGAGCCCCTCTAATTTTCAAATACCTCAATACTAAGGGGAAATTAGTGAAATTTTAGGGAAAAATGAAAGGGGAAGTTAATAATCTGACTTTGCCTTACTTGCAATTCTTCCAGTGTATTATCTGCCTTTGCACTTGTGATGAAAGTTAAAATTTTAACCATCTAGAGCCATCATTCATCACATGTAATTCAGCAACATCATTTACCTACCCTACCATTTTTTCTTCTTTATTAGGGTGCACTTAGACTGGAAAACCCTCATCAAAATTCTTTCTTTTACATTTGGAAATCTATCTAATTCTAACCTTATTACATCCAAGGGCTCAGATTAAACTGTTGAGCTCCTTTTATTCACTCTACCTATCTACTTATCTGCCAAGATTAAACAGTTTGGTCAGATTTTATTCTCTATCTCTAAAACATGAAATTGAAAGATGAATTAACCAAGTTTAAACGGTTTGGCTATTCATGAATTGTGGCATAAGATACAAGCTGCACACAATTTATTTATTACATCAAAGCAAAAAGGTAGTGGCATTTAGACTTGCACACTTTCCTTGGCCCTTCTTTTGGTGGGGTTCATTTTCTTTCACTTTTTTGGCCAATTTTATTCTTTTCGCCCTTTGATTTTTATTTTAGGGTATACCCTCTTTACATTTTTTAAATTTTTTAATTTTCTGATTTTTTTGAGAATATGGAAAACCTTTGCAACAAGAAAAGGTATGAACATATTGCATAGTTCATCAAGTCAATCATGAAATATGACACCTATTGGTATAAGAGTCTAACAACATACAAGGGTTTTGTTTATTTAGATGTGTTTGTTTCCTCCACATGTGTTTTAGAACTCTTCCTACCAAATCTTTCCATCAAATTTCTAATGAAAATTTCATAGGAAGAAGTATTTGCATTCTTCAAAGTAAAGGACTCAAATAAACACCATGCATAGATCTTACCTCCAAAGTGCAGCACTGCTACTTTGATGGCTTCATCTTCAGAAATCTGATGTTGCTACAAAAAGGTGTCTAGCTCTGCCACCCAAGCCCTGGCTAAACAAGTAGGGGAACCATCAAAGGTAGATAGAATAAATCTATCCATATTATGTTGCTTGCTCCTCCTCCCCTTGACCTTGCAAAACTCCAGAAAAGTGACATGAGCTCTAAACTTCTGAGTTTGAGACTCATACTCATGCAAGAACCCACTAAGATTTTCCCTCTCAGGCATTCCTTCTTCTTCTTTTTCTCTTATGGAAAAACTGGCCATGTGACTGCACTGTACATCATAGGGTGTGGTTGCATGCTTACACTCCCTATAGGAAAATCTATAGTTTGACTCAGTTTCAAACCCTCTTGGAGATCCTGTACATATTTCCCTCCTTATCTTCTCAAATTCTTCATGAATGCTCTGTACAGATCTTGGAAGAAGCTTTGTAAGCTTATCTCCCTTTTTCTCTCCACATAGTGGAGTGTTCGTCTTCTTTCTCCTTGATAGCATAATGGCTGAGATCCACATGCTGAGCCAAGATTATGCTTTGATACCACTGTAATATTCCAAATTAGGAAAATGCTACAACAATGAGAATATCTCAAGATATTCTAAATTTGGAGACCCAGCAATATGCAAACACAACAATGGAGAAGAAGTAACACTCAACTCATAGAAACATGAGAGAAATCCAGAGCCATCTTATTACGAAATAGCAACAACAAATGAATACAATATCTTCATGAAATGTTACACAATATAGGCAATGCTCAACCTGAAGAGACAAGTACATGAATCATGATAAAACCACTGCTACACATGTATGCCCAAGCTATGACAGCGTAGTTTTATAGAGAAAATGCATTATAACATATTTCAAATACATATATGTACAAATATATGGCCCATACAACATTGGGAGTGAAGATCTCAGCTCCCAAAGGCTACCTCATGTCAATCCTAGGAGGATTGGCTATAAAATACAAAATCTACAAAATGCTGGAGTTGTTGGGTAGAAACTGCAACTCAGAAATAGAACTAGATGAGGATGGTTGTATATGATGCCCAAATTGAATATGCCTCCTCCAATGGATCTTTCAAGTGAAAGGTTGATCCCCTCACCAAAGATCTCACCCTCCAACAATCTGCAAGAGCCCTACTGCAAATGCTTCACTAGAAATAACGCAGTCACTGGATGGAACTGCGATGTAGCGGCAAGAGAATGGGTTTTCCCAATTCCAAGATCTGCAATCAGCTCCAAATACCTCCAAACTGATCTCTCAATGGAAAGAGAGACTCCTCCTCTGAAAAATAGCTGATGGAGGTGGTGTAGTGAACCCTCACTGCAACACCCTGCAACGCAACATTATTCTGCTGCAAAAATAACGTTGTCTTGGAGGAGGATGCTTGGCCTTAAGCCTAGATGTGAGGAAAATCAATGCAATCCCTCAAGAGGCCTCTCAAGAAGGATAAGCAATCCTAAATAGGAATTCCCCTGGCAACTCTTGCTAAACAAAAAAGAATGCACAATGTTTGAATAAACAATGAGATCAATAATACAAAGCATGAGAAACAATGGTTGCCTTGCCCTCCTTTTAAAAAAATGAAGTCCCCCTCTCCATGGGTCCCACCCCTTTTATGGTTTCCTCCACCAAATAACCCTCTTCCCATTCATACTGCGTTGTTTCTCTAAGTGCTCTCCACCTCTTATCCCAGCGTTGTTGACTTGGTTAAACTTGACCTTGTCCACTTGCAAATGACCCTGTTCACACATGAGGGTGTGAAAACTAGCTCCAATGATGATCCCCTTTCATACTATGAGGGATTTTATTGATATTATCACTATGCATGGGCCTCCTTACCCATTTATTCTCCTCCTAGGTGAAATCAGCAAAAATTAATATTCCAAATTATTGTAGGAAAATTTTAGAATATTACAGAAGACTTTCTGAGTCCTGAAAAAGACTTAGAACTGCAAGAGGGAGATTTAGTGATTGGATCATCAAATGAGACCATTGGGTATCATGATTTCGAGAATGATATTTTGAATATATTTGCATGTGTTGCAGAAAACAATCCATCTCTTAGAGTTGTCTTGAATGAAGATGAATTTTTGCGGCAGAAGGAACCCATAGATTCCTTACTTAATAAGGAGAGAATCTACAAGGAATGTGAGAGATTCATGTCTCATATGAAGGAACTTGTTATTGTTGATGACAAGGAGGAGTTGGCTTATCTGATTGGCCAAGAGAAGACTGTAGGACAGACCCGTAGAACTGTCACAGTGGTGGAGAATCATAATTCTATTCTGATAAAGGATGAAGATACAGTGTTTGAATAATTTAAATTGATTGTCAGAATCAATCAAGGAGGTGAAGGACAATCACTGAAGGTTGTCAAGGAAGAAGAAGAAGGTTATGTTGAAACTGAATTGCAACATATTGATGATATGTTTGAAATGAAACAAGTACAAAAGGAATGGTTGAAATGATTGCTGGAAACATTTGAACAAGAGAAAGGAATTGTAGATAATAAAGTGGAAATGTCTGAAGTTGTGGAAGAGGCAGAAATAGATACTAGTTTGCCAAAATATTTTATGCTTTCTAATATACAAAGGACAGTGAAGGAGTATATTGCTACAGTTAAAGAATCAGAAGATAATTTATTTTTTGAAAGTAAATTTGCAGGTAGTAAACAGAAGAAGGATATTGCAGAGGGAGATATCTTAAGAGATATTCAGGAATTTTGGGAGGCAGCAATATCTACAAGAGTATTTGGAGCAATATCTACAAAAATATTTGTAGCATAAATTAGAAGTAGCAACAAATGGTAGAGTGGTTACCAGTCAGAAGATAACCTAGACATAGAAATCAAAAACATAAAAATTTTGATGATGAAGGTGTCTTAGAAGAAGACAGCAACAAGAAAGCAAAGAAACAACAGCAAGGAAAAGACAAGAACAGACTGTGAAAGCATAGCTAGTGGGAAGATGCAGAATAAAGTATGGAAGCCTAGAAAAGTGTAGCTGAAGAATGATGAAGACAATGCAGCTTATGAATAGCAGCAAAACAGAGTATGGGATCCAGGAGGCCAAAGGTTGGAAGCACATGATCAAGAGATCATGATTATTTTCTACTTTGGGAGTCTGATGCAGGAGCATTCGGCACATAAATTCATTACATTCTAGTAGATATAAGGGGCCTTGTATTTTCTAAGAATTTGGATTCCTATGTAACAAATTAAAACAATTTGTTTAGAATTTGAGTGTTTTTAATGAGAGATATTTTAGAATAGGATTTAATTGGTGAGGCATTTGTAAATGTTCTCGAATGTTGGAGAACATGAGAGAATTAGGATATTTGAGATTCCATAGGGAATGAGAGATTTGAGGATTAATTGTAAATCTGAAATTAGAATTGGTCTCATGATTTTGTGGATGAGAGAGGATCCTTAGGGATTAGTTGATTCAAATGAGGACTTAGAGGATATTCAGGATTTTTTTGAGAAGATGGAGGATATGAACCAAAATTGGTTACAGAATATTTTGTATAAAATGATAAGCCTCAAGGCATTAAAGAGGTAAGGGAGATTAAGGATTTAGATAGGTAGGAAAGGTTTGGATTGTGAAGCCTACAGACTAGAGAATAGATGAATATGCCACTGATTAGAAAATCAGGCTAGAGAGAAGAACATGTGTAAATATTGGGTTATATATAGAGAGACTTGATTTCTGAGTATTAAGTATGCATTGAGAAATTAAATTCATAATTTCAAGTGATGAATCAGATTTTAGCACAATATTGTATGTGTGCAAGTGAAATCGAGCAATATCAAAGGAATTTTTGTCATTATGTATCCAAGTTATAGTTCTCGTGATTTCATGAGACTGCAAGTTTTAAGAGGTCGCACATTTAATTTATAATTGAATCCTGTGTGGAATTGCGTGTATCAAAGCTCAGTCATTGATCACAGAATGGATCGATGACACAGAAGAGAAAATGACCCTTCAAATCGATATTCTGAGTATATTGTGTAGAGTAGAGATCAGACTTGGAACCTTATGCATCAGATGTGCATTCAAGTGAGAAATATAAGTTTTAAAAGTTAAGAGAAGAACAGCAACGATATCAGTTTAAGGAATAGTGTTCCTGGTCGATTTGTGCAACAGAAACTTGGATTAATGCCAGAAAAGAGAATTAATGGCGGTTGATACTCAGAATAAAAACAGAGTAGGAATCTCTGTTTGTCGTGGTCACATTGGTGTGCTCACTTTAAAACCTCATATTTTGGTTTGGAATCGTAAAAAAAAGGCGTAGCAGAAGCGTGAATTAGTTGCTTGGAACTTTGTTCTATTTGGAATCATAATTCAGATGAAGGTTGGAACAATTATCCTGATACGATGGCGTAGAGGAATCATGAAATGGTTTTACAAAATAACAAGTGGTTTTTGCATGAAATGAAATTGGTAAGTGGTAAAAGTTAAGGACGTGCGATAGTGTTTAGGTGGTGACACGTCACAATTAAAAACTGCCCATTTCACATATTATGAAAACCTTATACTCCGTGCTTGTTAAGGTGTGAAATCCGTTGGATGAATGTGAAGCGGATAGATCACCGGAAAAAGTGCATCAAGTATAGACTATGGGTCAAGATTTGTTTTTGTTGACATCGTATGTTTTAAACCAAAATCACACCCAAGGTAATTAATTTTGTCGGAATATATTATTTGGGCGGATAATTATATTTGTAGTCTGATTAAGGACTATATCATAAAATGTGAAAGTTTGATTTTGGGTAACATATATATATATATATATACATTTTGTATGTATTTTGTGGGTTTACGCAGCTAAGGTTGTGTCATCTTCCCATGGTTCTCCTTCTGGCATCATGGATTCCATAATTCTCTCATCAGTCAAGAAATTGGATGAAAAAGGATTAGATGGAGTACCAAAATCTAATGAATGATTGACCCAAACGATCGGCGACGATGATTTCAAATTTTCCTCCCAAGCCATATAGATTGATTTCTATGCCAGCTCAATGGGGATGGGCGGTAGAAATTCATCCAACGTAACAACTTCAAAATCATCTGTAATCTTCCTTAAGCCAGATGGAGTGGAAAATATCATGTACCAGGTCTTTATGCTTGCAATTTTTGTCGACGTCGCAGGCAACGATAATGAAAAGGTGCCCATTAGGGAATAATCCTTTAAGATTCCTACGCCAATTTTTTGAAGTTCTAGTTGGGGTGCGTGAACTAATAGAATGCTTCCAGTTACCTGAGAACTAGAGGCAAAGAAGGAGATTTGATTGATGATTGTGATAACACCTTTATGAGGAAAGGCGATCATTCTAAAATAAGTAGAGACGATCACAGTCATAGCATATATGCATGGCCTTCTGATTAAAATGTTGTAGTCAAGGGGTCCGTCAACAACTCAACTTCAACAGTTATAGTTTTTCCCCCTATTTCAACATGCAGGTTATTGATGATACCGCAAGGCTTATAAGTACGATCACCAAAATATTTCAACATCGTAGGCGATTGAGATAGGCGTGGTGATCCAAGTGACTTCCAGTAGTTTAGAGAAATAATGCAAGTAGATGCTCCCTCATTAATAATAGTACAATGAATAAGGTGATTGAGAACATTTACTTGGATTGATAATTCCAATTCTGCTTGTAATTGTGGCACATAGCCTGTATGATTAAAGACTATAAGATTGTAATATGTCAGATTGATTCCCCCAATTTCCGAAAACAAAGCCTGCTTCTGGGAGGGACAAGTTTGAAGTACCACAAGCGTCGACATAGCTGAAGGGGATTGAGCCAAATATTCAACTACATTATAATTTTAAGTAACTCGGGCTCGAGGATTGAATGTCGATTTATGAATGACTCCCTTTGGTGGCTTTATTGTTAACTCAGGAATAGTAGTTGGCAAAATAGATTCCGTGGACAGATTCATAAACGAGGTAGTAGGTTGATCACTAGACTGAATACCATAATATTTATTCCATATTTACACCAAAACATCATTTTTTGGCTTTGTGACAAATAGCATAAGCATTTGGGAACTCGAATCTGGATCTGTAGCAACCATATTTGTATCTGGATTCGAAAAAGGACCTGTTAACACAGTAGATGCAGTCAAGCTCTTAAGAAATTTTGAGACTTTGGCGCGGTGAGGAAAGTCTCAAAAAAAGTGCTCCTCATTACATATTATGCAAGGGTAACGAGGTTTCCGATTGTTTCCAGTTTTTTGATCAGATGATCATTCTTGTGGGGTTAAATTTTTATTTTTCTTCGCTTTCCCCTTTTTGTTACTTCTTGGTTGTTTGTCACTTTTTCCTTTGTCAGATGACACGGCATGAATTTTGGAAGAAGGTGCATGATTAGATGCATTAGATTGGTGAGTGTTTGTAGTACCTATCATATCGTCGCCGAGATCAGATTCCTTAGATGGAGGAGGAATAGTAAAATTAGATCGCGGCACGTTGGGAATTTTCTCATAGAGCGTGCCAGACTGAGTATAAATCAAATCTAAGTACCAGGCACAAGCAATGACCTACCCTTTAGTGAAAACACCACCCTTAGCCACATCCTCAGTGATAGATGGCAGCAAGGACTTAATGAACCACTCAGCAAGGAGCTGATCAGTAATGTTATGAAACCAACTCCAAAAATATAAGAAAAGAGAGATCAACGCCTTAGAACTAAGCCATTTCGACGAGGAAACTTCCTTTACATACATAAATGAACAATTATTGGATGATACAAATTAAAAAACCTCCTTCTATATATAGGAGTCCATAGGGTCACAATATAACCCTAGCTGACCTAACAATAATAATGTAAGGGCACAATAATAACAATATTGGGTTACACGGGTACAACAATAACAATAAGGGGGCTACAATAACAATAATAAGGGACTAAACTAGTAATATAGGGACCTAGCATTCCCCTCTCCTTCAAAAAATTGTTGTCCTCAATGCTTGAGTAGCTCTGGGTGCTTTTGTATAAAATTCTCATCCTCCCATGTAGAATCTTCAATGGGTAAGTTCTTCCACTTGATGAGATACTCTGAAATTGATCGATTTTGTAGCTATCAAGTTATTGTTTCCATGACTACTTTAGGTTCCAATAAGGCTTTTCCTTCCTCATCAAGTTCTGGCAATGTTGTTTGAACTGGAATTTTTTCACCCATAACCTTCTTTAAGCATGAAACATGGAAAACTGGATGCACTCGCGAAGAAGCAGGAAGCTCCAATTTGTATGCCATAGTACAAATCTTTTGCAACACCTTGTAAGGACCATAGTACTTTGGGATAATTCATTATCTTCTTAGATTGCTTGAGGGAAATTTGTTTGTGTGGTTGTAGCCATAAAAATACCCAGTCTCCTACATCAAAACTTCTCTCGCTGTGATGTTGATTTTCATGTTGTTTCATTCGATTTTATGCCAAAGTTAGGTTATCCTTTAAGAGTTGGAGAACTTCTTGTTGATGCTCGATGTGATATTCCACTGCTTGAACCTTAGAATTTTCTCTTAAAGATGATGTGATGGACGATGGATGATATCCATAAAGTGCCATAAATGAGGTCATTTTTGCTGCAGTATGGAAGGAATTGTTATACCATCATTCAGCGAGAGGTAACCAGTTGACCCATTGTGTTTATTTATCAGATATAAAAAAACGAAGATATCCTTCCAAAAATATATTCACTATCTCAGTTTGAACATCGGATTGAGGATGATAAGATGATCTATGAGCTAGTTGAATACCCAAAAAAGAAAATAAATTCGTCCAAAAATTTCCAATAAAAATAGATCTCTATCGCTTACAATAATCTTTGGGTATCCATGTAGCTTTTGAATTGTTTCCATAAATGTAGTAGCAATTGTACTTGCTTTAAATGGATTAGATGATGCAAAAAGGTGTGCATACTTGGTAAGTCTATCAATTACCACCATGATGACACTCTTTCCTTCGGACTTAGGTAAACCTGTGATAAAATCCATTGAAAGCTCCTCCTAACGTTGACTTGGAATTGATAAAGGTTGTAGAAGACCCGGGGTCTTAATTGTCTCAACTTTATTTTGTTGGCTAACCAAACATTCCGCCACAAACGTGTGAATATCAGATTTAAGGTCATCCCAAAAAAAAAAATTCTTCACCCTGTGGTAAGTTTTTAAAAATCCTGAGTGTCCCCCTAAAGGAGAAGTGTGCAATTCCAAAAGAATATTTTGTTTTAGTTGGGAATTCTTACAAAGACATAAGTGATATTTGTACCATAAGGAATCATTTTTCCAACTAAATGTATCAAATGTACGAGGATATTGCTACAACTTTTGAATGAGTGTCCACACTTCTTCATCCTTCTTCCATTCATCCCTTGCTTAGGTTATCCAATCTGGTTGGATAATATAAATGGCACAAATCAATGCTTCCACCTCTTCATTCTTTCTTGAGAGTGCATCTGCAACAACATTTAGCTTCCCTTTTTTGTAGATGATTTAAAAGTCATAACCCAACATCTTTGTGACCAATTTTTGTTGCTCTTCTGAATATAGTCTTTGTTCCAAAAAAAATTTAAGACCATCATCTCAGTTTTTACCTTGAAGTGTCTTCCCATTAGGTAAGGTCACCATTTCTTTAGTGCATGTAGTATTGCTAACATTTCCTTCTCATAAATAGCTTTCTGTAAATACTTTCCTTTGATTGGATGACTTTCAAAAGTAATGGGTCTTCCTTATTGCATTAAAATAGTACCAATTCCATTTCTTAAGGCATCACATTCCACAATAAAGGTTTTTGTGAAGTTTTGCATAGCTAACACCGGTGCTAGGCACATTGCCTCTTTAAGATGTTCAAAGGCCTTAGTTGCTTCAAGAGTCCATGAAAATGCATATTTCTTCAATAATGTTGTTAGAGGTGTTGTTATTCTCCCATAATTCTTAACAAACTTGTGATAATACCCTGTTAAACTGAGAAATCCTCGCAACTTCTTTATGGTTGTGGGTACTTTCCATTCCTTAATGGATTTAATTTTGTTAGGGTCTACCTTAACACCCTCGTGAGATAAAATATTACCCATATATTCCACCTCTTGTACTCCAAAGAAACACTTGGATGTTTTTGAATATAATTGTTTCTCCTCCAATAGTTTGAGCACCATGTCAACATGTTTACATGATCCTTCCAAGACCTATTGTATATTAGTATATCATCAAAAAATACTAGCACAAATTTTCAAAGGAAGGGTTCGAAAATGGAATTCATCGACCATTGAAATGTAGAAGATGCATTGGTAAGGCCAAAAGGCATGACCAAAAATTCATAATGACCCTCATGAGTTTGAAATGTTGTTTTCGGAATATCTTCAATCTTCATTCTAATTTGATGATATCTTGAACGAAGATCCAACTTGGTAAAATAAATTGCTCCATGTAATTCATCCAATAATTCATCAATCACAGGAATGGAAAATTTTTCTTTAACAGTGAGCTTATTGAGCTCCCTATAATCCAGACACATGTGCCATGATCCATCCTTCTTGTGCACCAATACTACTAGAGCATAGAAATAACTTTGACTAGGTTGAATTATACCATCCTCTAACATTTATGTAATCATACGTTCAATTTCTCTCTTTTGGACATAAGGATATCTATAAGGCCTGATGTTTGGAGGAACACTTCCTGGAATCAAATGAATAGCATGATCATGATCATGAATAGGTGAGAGTCCTTTGGGAGTTTCAAACACCTTGGAACGATTGTCCAAGGCTTTTTGGAAATATGGAGAAATAGATGATTTTTATGTTGGAACTTCTAGCGAGCATAATTGTGCAATTACGCCCCATTGTTCTTTCTTTAGAAGCTTTTTCATGACATTGGAGCTTATTATATTTCCTGGCTTCCCTGTGATACCCTGTAATTCGACTTTCTTTGCCTCCAAAAAAAAAATTCAATAAAAGTTCTTGAAAATTAAAAGCTACCATCCCCAAAGATTGTAACCATTGTACTCCTAGTACAACATCAGCACCTCCCATTGGAATGGAAAGCATTGGACTGTTAAATAGATATTCCCCCATGGTCAGCTTGATATTATGGAATTTTCCACAGCAATTTATAGTTCCTCCATTTGAAACCATCACTTGACATTCTGGTGCTGGTATAGGAAACAATTCAATTCCTTGGCTACCTTACAATGAATAAAATTATGTGTACTACACGAATCAATCAACACGATTACCTTTTTCTTCTTGATATGTCCTATCTTGAGAGTTTGAGGAGTGGTAATTCCTGCCAATGAATTACAGGATATGGTCAGAATCATTTCTTCTTATTCTAAGGTTGGTTCCTAGTGTATATCCTCTTCTTTTGAATTTTCTTGTTCATTTTCTTCCTCCTCTTCACAATCTATGTAAAATAATTTCTTCTCAGCACACTTATGACCTTTAGTGTATTTTCTATCACAACTGTAGCAAAGTCCTTTTGCTCTTTTTTCTTCCAATTGTTGTAGTGTCAAACTTGCAGGTTGTGGAAGTCTAAGAGTAGCAACACGTCTATCTTTATAGATGTGAGTGATAGGCTTCCTTGTCGCCATAATTTTACATTCAATTTTTCTTGCCAACCTGAATGCCTTCTCCAATGAATCAAGTTCCCAAACACGAACCTCATGTTGGATGTTATCCTTTAAAGTCCCTATGAATACATCAAATATGTGTTCTTATAGAATATCAGTTACCCTTATATTCAATTTTTGGAAGTCCTCAATGTGCTTCACCACTGAACACTTTTGTTTGAAATTTATCAATTGGCTAAAAAAGGTGTTTCTCTTTGTAAAAATTGACCAAGTGACAATTTTTCTACAGGAACAAAGCCATCGATACCATACAAAAGTATTTTTTTCTAAATATAAAGTTGAAATGTGTACCTTTTGTGTGTTTTGTACATTATTGAGATCAAAATATTGCTCCATCTGTAGTATCCATATTACAGGATCCTTGCCATCAAACTTCCTCATATCGATCCTTGGAATATGGTGGGTCTTACATCCAACATTAGAGTTTATGAAATCATGATTAACATTTATTTTGTTCTCATCATGAGTTTCCTCTACTATCTTTTCACCATTAGGAAAAATTTCTTATGTCATGTTTGTCAAACCTTCCATGTCTGCTTTTAGATCATTCTTCATGTTTTCCATTTTTTCATCGATCTTAGCTTCCATGTCTTCCATGCTAGCTTCCATGCCATCCATGCCATTCTTCAAACCATCCATCTTATCTTCCATGCCTTTCTTCAAACCATCCATCTTAGCTTTCAGGCCTTTCTTCAAAACTTCCATTTCATTTTTTGTTTCTCTTTGTGAGAGTGAATTTAGGTGCACTTTCTCTTGTAATTTTGATATGTCATGTTGCATTTATTCGTCTTCATGACTCATAGTAGAGCCTTTTGAAGGCTTAATGGGTGTTGAATACTTTTTTAGGGGGAATTTTATAACCCAATACTTATATCTATTCTACAATATGCCATTGGAATCAATTCAAATTGATTCTTTAAACAAGACTTATGCAATCCGCAAAAAAAAATAAAAATAAAAATAAAAAAATACACACCTTTTTCTTGCTTTTGAGGAGCTCGATATTGAAACTAAATTATCTATGTGATTTAGGATCTTCAGTATCTACAATTTGGTCCTGTAGTAGCCCTCTTAATCATCTTTTGAATGCGACAGGTCTGACCTCATTTTAATTCTTCAAGGAAAATATATGCCCAATCTCCCACAATGACCTAATTATGGATTGGTTCAGTAGAGAGAACTTGTATGAAATGCCACGTATCATTGTTTCCTCCTCCAGCTCTGAAAGTGATACATAGGAAACCAAAGTCTGTGTAATTGCGACCACTTTTTACTGAATTCCAATCTGATTCCCAGAGAGATAGTTATGACAATTTTCCCCAGGCCACCTCTTTTAGATGAAATTCAGGAGCCTACAAAAACCCTAATTTCCACAGACATATCTCCAAAAATATTGTGAACCAAGATCTGAAATTTTGACACGAAGTTCTTGAGGATTGCAGCTTCACGTGATTAAAATTTTAGCTTCTGGACCTTTGTAGAAAAAAGTTTATAGTGAAAATTCCAAGATAAACTTTTTTAGATGAAATTCAGGAGCCTGAAAAAAACCTAACTTCCATAGATCATATCTCTGCAAATATTGCAAACCAAGATCTGAAATTTTTACACGAAGTTCCTTGTGATTTCGACTTCGCGTGTTAAAATTTTCATCTTCTGAATCTTCGTAGAAACGATTTATAGTGAAAATTACATTATGACCTGTTTGGAACAACGAAACCCTAGAATCCAAAGCTATGGTACCAAATGTTATGAAACCAGCTTCAAAAATTGAAGAAAAGAGAGATCAACGCCTTAGAAATAAGCCACTTCGAGGGGGAAACCTCCTTTACATTACATAAATGAACAATTCTTGGATGATAAAAATGACAAAACCTCCTTCTATATTTAGGAGTCCATGGGGTCACAATATAATCTTAGCCGACCTAACAATAATAATGTAAGGGCACAATAATAACAATATTGGGGTTATAGGGGTACAAAAATAACAATAAGGGGGCTACACTAACAAGAATAAGGGACTACTCTAGTAATATAGGGAACTAATAATGAACAAATTTTTTTACCATTCTACGACAACGACACCACTCATGAATATGATCAGAAATGTGAGTAGCATTAGTCTATTTAAAATTGGTCAGGAGTTCTGTTCCAGCCTCATATCGTATGGGTAACTACAAGTCGGTCAAAAAGACAATATATAAGGCAGTGAAATTATCAAATGAAGCTCGTGTTAACTCAATGTACCACTTTGTGGTCAGACCAGTGAGCGTATGCTCGAAAAGACACAGTTGAACGAAGTCATCATTTAAGGAGTTGGATGAACACCATAAATGATAAGTCATAACATATGTTGACAGGTCTTCTCCAGGGTTTCCATTGAATTTAGGAATATCCAAGGGTAATTTATGTGGTATCACCAGCCACCAAGGAGCATATTTGAAGGGGTCATTGGTAAGCCAGTTTAAATCAAGTAGTTCTAAAGTTGCGACAAAGGGAAACTGTCGGTTTGAGTCAGGTTGAGCATAGCCAGGGTATGTTGGAATTGCTTGGGAAATAGGCCTTTGAGCACCAACATAAGGAATTTTTTGCTGGTAACCCAGATAGGGGTTGTTTTTATAAGTAAACTCTTGAGAATTTTGTTGACCAAAACCTAGGTAAGTTGTTTGTTGTTGGAATTATGGTTGTGGCATTTGCGGTTATGGCTGCCAAGGAGTTTGCCCACCAAGATTATAGCCCAAAATAGAATAGCTTGGACCTGGTTATGAATAAGTAAAACCCAGTTGGGCTTATGACGTCCCATAATAGGGTAATCCAGCTTGTGAATAAATGATTCCAGATACAGGTGGTTATTGTAAACTAGCCGAAGAAGTTGGAGTCTGAGGGCCCAAAACTTGAGGGTATTGGGTTGAAGGACCCACCTGAGACGATTGAGGTATAGCAACATGATTCTGTAATAGGGGTAATTATGTATTAACAAGTGGAGTAGATGTGGGTGAAACAGGTTGAACCGGTTGATATGAATGTACAATCGTTTTTGGTTGAATGGGTAGAATAGGTTGCCACTGAAAAATAGTCATTCCAACATTAGGCTGACCATAAAGCAATGGATTATTGTCAAAATGGGTAACCATAGGTTGCCCCCAGCATGAAGAGTATAATAATATGGAATATATTGTTCTCAAAATGTTGGGAGTCCAATTGAGATTGTATTGGATGGAATATACTGTTGAGTCCCGAATTTGCCTCTTTTCCATACACTTTTCCATATCTCTTTCACTCATCTAAACCTCCAAAATTGTCAATATCATGTGCAAAAGGGTATCTAACATGGTTTTTAATTATGTTTTTGTGTTTTTTATTTGATTTAGATTTTGTTCATACAGCTGTGGAAACTTGTCACTTTCCGCAGCTGCTGCAACTTTCCGCAGCTATTTTGTGGAAATCTATGTTACAAAAAGTCAACTTTAAGGAAACGCAGCCACATGGCAAAGTAGAAGGACAAGGACATGGTTCGTCCTATTGGTTCAAGTAAATTCGGCTAAGCGAAAGCCATGTCAAGCTAATCACTGAAGTCAACCTGAGTTCTATGTCTACTGACTCTGTTTTGTGGCATAGAAACATCCATACGGCCGTTTCCAAGCTTGCGGAGGTTAATTGACATCTGTGCAAAGTTCTGGAGTTGAATTTAAGCGCCCACCTTCCATAGATCCATTTTCCAACATGGCCATACTCCTATATCCGTGGCCTTAGTGGTCTACATTCACTATTATCATAAACTTCAGGAGACAGTTACATTTTGTTGCTTTATAAAGAGCGTTTGCATACGCACGTAGAGTTAGTGAATGTGAGTTGATAGTTGTTAGTTGATATAGCTGTTGAGTTGATGTGCGTACTCTGTTATGTGGTGATTACGCTGCCTTGAGTCGTAATACCACCAGTCTGTAATGACTTGCTTTTTAATGTGAAAAACTCTGTTTTCATAACTTAATTTGTGTTGAGGATCGTTACCAAAGCTGCGTAGAGGGCCCCTGCTCAGCCGAGGTTCTGTGTATTAATGTATATATTTTTCATTTCATTTTTTTAAGCAGTCATTGTATCATAACCCATTACATGTTCATATTTCATAGTTGTTTCATTTCTGTTCATACATTTCTGTAATTTCCATTGCATTCCTGTCTTTTATGTTTTTATGATTGTTAAAACACTGATCAGTTTTATTGTGCAGGTTTTAGGTAGACAGCCCGGGGCATTTTCATAGTATTTTTGCTAATGATATGAAACTGACATTATTCTGCTGCTAGTTTTCTTTCCACAGTCTTTGTTTAACTTCAGTTTTGTTTTGTGCATTTCAGTTTTGTTTATCTGATTCAGTAGTTAAAATTAGACATATTAAGCTACTCATAGCGTCTTCAGTTTCCTCCGAAAGCCACAGCTGGACTGATGGTGAGGGGCTGCATGATGAAATGTGTAGTTTAGTATTAGTTTCCTTTCTGCAAAATTAGATATATTAAGCTGCTCATAGCGTCTTCAGTTTCCTCCGAAAGCCACAGCTGGACTGATGGTGAGGGGCTGCATGATGAAGTGTGTAGTTTAGGATTAGTTTCTTTTCCGCAAACTTAAATATATTGAATCATTTTAGCGTCTTCGTTAATTCAAAAACCACAAATTGGATCAACATGGTGAGGGGCTGCATGATGAAATGTGTAGTTTAGTATTAGTTTCTTTTCTGCAAATTAAATAATCAGTTACACAAGTTGTTTATGATTACTTCCGCAAGTCATAGCTGGTCTAATGATGAAGGGTCAGAAAATGAATTGATGTAACCTGATTTAGATTTATTTCATTGCAATTTTGAATTTCCATAAGCGTAGTTTCTTTTGTGTTCAGTTGGCAGCAAGAATAGTTTAGTTTTCATGTTCACTAGTTTCTTGTTTTGATTCATTAGATTAGCAGCACTTTTCATTTCAGCAGTTTACTTTCTTTTGTCATTGTAATTTCAATTTGTTTTTAAAGTTTCAAGATTGGTAAATCATTATAGGGGATATCACTTCCTTGAACAAATATAACCAAGCTTGTTTTTCACTTTAGAATTTCCATTTCACCTTAGAAAGACCAAAAACGACAAAAAGTTAAGAAAGAGGTTATCTTGCACATATAGTGCGCCGCACTTCATCAGCTTACGATTCCCGGATTGACAATTAAATGCAACAATTTAGGACACACTAAATTGACCAAACATTTTGGCGCCGTTGCCGGGGAAGTGTAACTAGGTAGCCAATTTCTTAAAAAAAAAAAAACACATAAAATCATAAAAGAAGGGAAAACTTGATAACTTCTTGAAGTATGCTCTCCTCTTGCACCTAGTGTGATCTGGAGGATCAGAAAAGAGAGTTATCGGTTTAGTAATTTCTTAAGTATGCTCTCTTCTTGCACCTAGTGTGATCTGGAAGATCAGAAAGAGAATTATTAGCCCAACTTTTGTTAAAAAATATAAAAAAAATGACATGCATAGAGCAAGAGATTCTAGGGGAAGGTTTATAGCTAAAGCCAAGAGTTCGATTTTCATAACTCCATCTTCTTCAAGGCATAGACCAGATTCACCATCATCTACCCCTAGCCTTAAGATTTTTGGAAGTCAAGGAACAACTAAATTAGAGGATTCTCCTACACCACCTACTAAAACCCACTTAGTCAACAAAGAGACTTTCTCTCATCCTTCCTTGGTAGAAGAACTAGAGGACTATAAGGACTCTAAAGAAGCTATCATGGCAGAGGAAGTAATAAATAGAGGTGGAGGTAGAGGAGGAGGAGATAATGAAGATAACAATGGTGAAGGAAATAACGGTAGAAATAGGGACGATTTTCTTGGATTCCCTATAGTTGATGAGGAAACTCATGCAACAATGAAAAATATTTCACCATCTGTTCTCCCTAACTTTATGGATTACGAAGTGAGGATCCTGAAACATTTCTGTTTGAGTTTGAAGTAGTGTGCCGAACTTATGACTATATGGAAGATTCTCAAAAACTCAAACTATTTCCTTCAACTTTGAAGGGATCTGCTTTGAAATGGTTCATGGGATTAGCCACTCAATCTATCAGGACTTGAAATGATATGAAACAAACATTTTTGGATAGATACTTGGATTATTGTATGCCCACCAATCACAAGGATGAGGTATTCAAAATGATGCAAAAAGAAGATGAAAATTTGGAAGACTTAATTGAAAGATTTCAATACAACTTGAAAAGAGCAAAGATGAGCAACTTAGACAATGAAACCTTGAAAGCCCTCCTATTAAAAGCCATTAGAGATGAATGGATAGACATTTTAAACATGATGGGGAAAGGAGACATTTCTCAACTCCCATTTCATGATATAACAGAACTATGTATCCAATTCTCAAGGGGAAAATCTAAAACTGGAAAAGGGCCTAGGGATTCTTCTCTTATTAGGGCTAACAAATCTGCAACTGGATCAGTAAGTAGGGCAGAGATTGGTAATATGCTTGATGAGTTTAAAACCGATATCTTAGGGGGTCTTAGTGAACAACTAGACACCCTTAAAATCCAAAACAAGCAGAAAGCAGAAACAGATGCTTTAGCCATCTTTTGTCCAAAATGTAGAAATAAACATGCTTTAAGGGAATGTCCCTTGGATGCAAAAGTTGTAGAAACATGTATGATTTGCTCAGAAAATCATGAAATCAAGGATTGTCCTTCAATCCCCGGACTCAAAGCTTTTTTTCAAGAAGATCCAAATTCAATAGAGTCTCTCTGTTTTGTCGCAAGGAGACCTTGGCAGGGACAACAATCTCAAGGGTTTAATAACCCTATGAATCTTCAAACCCCACCAAATTGGACTCCTTGGCAACAACCTTGGCCCCAACATCAAAATTCATATCAGCCATGGGTATAAGGGATGCAAAATCCTTATGGGAGATTTGCTCAATTTTATCAATATCCTCCATCTTTTCAAAACCAACAAGCTCCACAATTTCCAAGCCAAAATCCACAACAACTTTCATTGCCATTTACACAACTTCAACCTTCTCAACAAAATACAAATCCTCAACTCATGCTCCCATACCAACAGAAGACAAATCAACTTCCAGCTCAGCCATTGCCAAATCCTAACAATAAGAATCCTCAAACTACTTATATGGTAGAAGGACAACAATTTCCTACCTATATGATTGTTCCTCTCAACGATGTACAACTCAGATCTGGTAGAGTTTTAGAAAACCTTCTATAGACATTCAAGAGCAAGATACCTCTGAGGAGGACTCTCTTCAAGTCAATAAGGGTTCTGAGGAAGAATCTCTTCAAAATTCAAAAATTCAAAAAGAAAAAGAAAAGCTAGCATCCACAACTCCTATAGTTGAGCAACCTGTATCTTCATCTACACCTCCTTCTCCGGAAAGACTACAAATTGATAAGGGGGTGGAAAAACAAATTTTGTTGCCTAACTATGACTTTCTAGATGAATTGAAGAATGTTTGTATCAAGATTCCATTGCTACAAGCCATTCGAGAAATTCCCATTCTAGCAAAAACCATAAAGGAGTTGAGTTTCAAAAGACCAGGAAGAAAGCTAAAGGACACAAGAAGAATCCACCTGGTAGGAAAGATTGCAGACATTATGATGGGAAAAATTGCCATGCAGAAGTATGTAGATCCTGGAAGTCCAATTGTCAAGACACATATAAATGGGATAGAAATTCCAAACACATTGATTGACTTAGGGGCCGCTATCAACATTATGAGTAGACAGACTATGGAACAGTTAAAACTTCCTAACCTTCTTTTTACACCTACTTTATTGCAACTTGCAGATCGATCGGTTATTAAACCAGATGGTGTATTAGAAGATATTTCAGTTTCCTTAGATTCTTGGGAATATCCAGTAGACTTTATGATTTTGACTCCCAAAAGTAATCTAGGAGGACATCCAATTATCTTAGGAAGACCTTGGCTGGCCACAGATGATGCTTTTATTAGTTGTAGATCTGGAGACATGTACATTTCTAATGGTAATTCGACAAAGAAATTCAATTTGTATCCTCCAGCAAGAGCAATCACAGAAATAGGAGCCAATGAATGGGTCGATGATGAGAACACTATACAACCTGTCTTTACCATTTCTGAAATCAGTGAGGATAGTCAAATTCTGAACACATTAGAAAATTTTGAAGTAACTTCAGAATATGACCCCACACAATTTCAGTTGGAGTCTGACATAGAATATTTATCATCAATACAAATGTCTCTTTACTCTATGGAAGAATTTGGTAATTCTGTTTTTGAGATTTTTCCAGAAAAGACATTGAATATCAATAAACATCTGGAGAAGTCACAACAAGAAGAACTATCCAGAATCTTGCAAAAACATTCTACTGCATTTGCATGGGAGTATACTGACATGAAGGGTATTGATCCTAAGACTTGCATCCATCATATCTATATCGAGGAAAACAGTAGACCAATCAGACAACCTCAAAGAAGGATGAATCCAAATCTTAGGGAGATAGTGAAAGAAGAGCTCCAAAAACTTCTCAATGTAAACTTCATCTATCCAATTTCAGATAGCCGATGGGTTTCTCCTTTGGTTATAGTACCTAAAATAAATGGTAAATGGAGAGTATGCATTGATTACAGGGAGTTGAACAAAGCAACTTTGAAGGATCACTTTCCTTTGCCTTTTATTGATCAGGTATTAGATACATTAGCAGGTAAAAAATACTTTTCATTTTTGGATGGTTTTAGTGGCTATAATCAAATTCCGGTAGCACCTGAAGATCAAGATAAGACCACATTTACTTGTCCATGGGGAACTTTTGCCTACCGAGTGCTTCCTTTTGGGTTATGTAATGCACCAGCAACATTCCAAAGAGCAGTACTAGGAATTTTTCCTGATCTAATCCATGATTGTGTAGAGGTTTATATGGATGATTTTACAGTTTATGGTAATTCATTTGAAGAAGCATTAGAAAATTTGGAAAAAGTTCTCATAAGATGTAAAGAAACAAACCTTTCATTAAGCCATGGAAAATGCTTTATGATGTTTACTGAAGGGATTGTTTTAGGACATCATATTTCAGGAGATGGAATTAAAGTTGATAGATCAAAAGTTGAAGTCATCTCCAAGTTGCCTATTCCAAATTGTCAAAGAGATGTTAGAAGTTTTCTAGGATTTACTAGTTACTATAGAAGATTTATAGAGAACTTCACTAAAATAGCATCTCCACTCTTCAAGTTGCTTACAAAAGACTGTGAATTTAAATGGGATCCTGATTGTCAATCCGCTTTTGAAACTTTGAAAACAAGAATATCTGAAGCACCTATCTTGAGGGGACCAAATTGGAAACTTCCTTTCCATATTTCTACAGATGCTTCAGATACAGCTCTTGGAGCTGTGTTGGGTCAAAAAGATTTAATTCCTTATGCCATTTATTACACCAGTAAAAATTTGACTCCCACAGAGTTGAACTATACTGTGACTGAAAAAGAGTTCTTAGTTGTTGTTCATGCAATTAATAAATTTAGACATTACATAACAGGCTATGAAACTTTTATTCATACTGACCATTCTGCAATTAGATATTTAATGAACAAACCCGTTACTAATGGCAGAGTGACAAGATGGCTTTTACTTTTGCAAGAATTCAATATTACTGTGTTGGATAGACCAGGAAAACAGAATACAGTAGCTGATTTCTTGTCTAGAATTCAAAATACTAAAGAAGATTCTCCTGTAGAAGATAAGTTTCCCGATGAATATTTGTTTGCAGTAACTATTAAGACCCCTTGGTATGCAGATATTGCTAACTATTTGGTTACAGGGAAACTACCTTCACATTTATTTCCAAGAGAAAAACGAAAAATTATTCAGGAGAGTTCAAGATAATCATGGATTTCTAACGAATTGTTTAAAACAGGGCCAGATCTTGTGATCAGAAGATGTGTCAGGGAAGATGAAATGCCTGATATTCTTAAGGCATGTCATGATGAACCATGCGGCGAACACTTTGCGGACAAAAGGACGGCCTATAAAATCCTTTCCTTGGGATATTATTGGCCTTCTCTCTTCAAAGATGCAAAACAATATGTCAAAAGGTGTGATAGCTGCCAAAGAGTAGGGAAACCTACCCTTTCAAATGAAATGCCACTGCAAACACAGGTACTCATTGAACCCTTTGAAAAATGGGCTTTAGATTTCATTGGACCGATTAATCTACCATCGAAGCAAAAGAAGTATATATTGGTTTGCACTGATTATGTTACTAAATGGGTAGAATCTAAAGCATTAGTATCTGCTACTGAAAATTCAGTTGTTCATTTTCTTTATGAGGATATTTTTACTCGCTTTGGTGTTCCAAGAGAAATTGTAATAGATCAGGGGAGCCAATTTACATCAAATTTGGTGGAGAAGTTGATGGAAGAATACAAAATCAAGCACAGAAAATCTACTCCTTACCATCCACAAGCAAATGGTCAAGTGGAGTCCACAAACAAAGTTCTTGAAAGTATCATCACCAAAACTGTTCATCTACATAGAAGAGATTGGGCAGATAGGCTTCCAGAAGCCTTGTGGGCCTACAGAACTACATGGAGGAATACAACAGGACATTCTCCCTATGAACTTGTTTATGGGAAAGAAGTATTGTTCCCCATTGAGTTCCAAGTCAAGACCTTCAAGATAGCAGTTCAGTTGGGAATGGACTTATCAGAAGCTCAAAAGCATAGAATGGAGCAATTGAATGAGCTAGATGAGATCAGACAAGAAGCAATTCTAAGAACCGATCTAGTTCAATATCAAAGAACTAAGTGGCATGACAATAATATCAAAGAGAAGAAGTTTCAAGAAGGAGATTGGGCATTGTTATTTGACTCCAAGTTTAAAGACTTTCAAGGGAAATTTCAGACTCATTGGCTTGGGCCATATGAGATTGACAAGATCTTTAACAATGGAGCTATAAGAATCAAGACCATTGATGAGTTTCAAACTCCTCTTTTAGTGAATGGCCATAGATTGAAAGTTTATCATAAGCCACTCTCTAAAGAGGATTTTGTCAAGTTGTTTCAAGAAAATTCTGCAATCAGGCTGGTACAGAAGAATCCTTCTTCTTTACCAAGCTAGTTTTTGTTTTTCAAGTTAAAAAAAAAAAGAAAAAAAAAAGAAAAAAGAAAAAAAATGGTATAAGCCTGAAAACCAATCATTGATTGGCAGTCTTATACAGAAAATATGGAGTGAAAATCAGGGATACCTGACACTCTATATTTTCCAAAAAAAAAATTATGTCTTTTATTTCATTTCATCTCACCACCCACTCCATTTCATTCCACTTCATTTCATTTCATTTCACTTCATTCCACTTCATCTCATCCATTCCATCAATAAAAATCTTTTTATGACCATTTCCACCTGGTCATTTGTCATTTGTTCATTTCTATTTCACCCAAGTAATAGCTGTGTCAGTTTCCGCAGCTGACATCTGTTTCCGCAGCTGACTCCAGTTTCCGCAGCCAGAAGCAGATTCCGCAGCTGCTACTACTCTGTTTTCAAAAAGAATGTACAGCTAGTTGTTGTTTTCATAAAATCATGAAATAAAATGCAGGAGAGGATCAATGGAACATTCAAGACACTAATGAAGATCAATCAGTTGAAGACCAAGGGCAAAAGCAAGGATTCCAAAGGTATGAATAAATTTTATTTCAAATAGTATAAAAAAACACATTTTTATGTAATTTTAAACTATGAGCTCTACCCATAATGCGCAATGATTATATTGACAGTCCGTAACCTTCCACGATCTCTATGTTATCCTCTTGCATTTATTCACAAACTGTTTCATTATTGAAATTCCGACTCTTACTCATGTTCAAATAGCCCACCGTAGATAATGATACGTATTTGAGTTGACAAAGGACTCTTACAAGCCGCATAACTTCATAATCATTGATTGAAACGTGTTCATATTTATGACACAGCCACCAAAAATTCAAAATGCGGCCGAATGCATTATGCTTTGTTAACCTCTTTGTCGAGTCTCTGTCGTGTTTACAAAACCTCACTCTACTCATTCTCATTCCCTGTTTCACTCCATTCCGTTCCTTTTGTTCACTCTCATTCCCGTATATTCACCCACAGTCTTATTCCATTCTGTGTATGGTGCTCATTTCCGTTTTGTGATAACGTCCCCACAGCATTGTGCTCGACTTTGTATATCCCATTGTTTTATTTCCACTTAAACCCTCACAGAGGCAAGCCGTGAAGCACAGAGAAGTAAAATGGGAAAATTATTAAGGGCAGAGCCGGAAGGACCGAAGTTCATAGAGGGATTTCCACAAGCAAAAGAGATGTTGAGAAAAGCTAAATGGCTGCGTTTTATTCAGAAATTCAGGGGTTACCACAGAGAAGTTACCAAAGCGTTTGCAAGATCATTTGATGGCTTGGAAGCAGAAGTGGGAGACCTCAAGTTTTTAGTCAATGAAGCATCAATAGCAGCAGCCACAGAGCTTCTTCAGGAAGGAGAACGTTGGTTCAAAAACAAAAGTATCGGTGATGAGGCATGGAGAACAATCCTCCGAAATCAAGGTATGGATATCACTGTTTTCAAAAGAGGAATCCCTGTGCATGCAATAAAAGATGAATGGGCCACTTTATTACTCATTGTTCGGAAATTTATCACATGTGAAGGCCGCTTTGGCTCTATGTACATGTATCATACTAGGATATTGATGAATTTCCTTGAAAACCAAACTCTCAATCTTCCTTATTCCCTATTCAATAGCTTGAAGAAAATGGCTGTGACTGTGCAAAAACACCTAGGAGATGTAGAGCCTCATTTATATCATCATGGGCTTATAAAAATTTTGATTGAAAAGGAGCTAAAAGAAAGAAAAGATACATGGGAAAAATTCCTAATTAGAAACTTCTTTGAAGAACCTCAGGAAATTCCTGAAGGTAATCCAATTAGAAGGAGTAGAAGAAAGAAAATGGATGTTGAAACCCAAGATGCTCCTACACAGGAAGTTCCCGCAGCTAGCACAGCAAAAAGAAGTAGAAGGAAAATAACAGTAGATGAAATCCAAGATACTTCTACTATTACTATGAAGAAAAATGATAGAGAAGAAAGATTGGTAAAAAGGAAGAAGAAGGAAATCAAAACTAAGAAGCCAAAAATATCAAAAGGGAAAGAAATTGTTCAGGCTGTCCATAAAACTTCTTCTGAAGAAGAAGAAAATCACCAAATTCTATCTGAGAGATTAATTTTTCTTCAAAAACAGTCATCTCTATCCAAAAAGGCAAAAACAGGAAAACAAGAACAAAAGGGTAGAGTACCACAGCATGTGAGGAGAAGCAGCAGGCTTAAGGGAAAACTGAGAAAAACACAAATTAGAGGTCCTCATTTCATTGATTTGGGTGAAGAGACATCTGAACAGTCTCCAACTGACCATAGTCCATTTCAGTCAGTTAGTGAACCTGACTCCTTTCACTCCCAATCAGACAATGAGCGTACTCCATCTTATTTTCAGAAAAATATTGATGAAAGTTCTCCTCAGCCAAATTTTGAACATAATTCTCCCTTGCAGCATTTTGAGGACAGTCCAATGAAAAAGACACCGGAAGTAGACCCCAAACAGCAGGAGGTCTATGATTATATAGAATCCTTGGAGAAGGCAGCCACAGGCCCAAGTACCTCTTCTATTCAGCCTCATACATTACAGGATGACTTGGTTCAGTCATTAAAACAGGAGATTTTTGAGCTTGAGCTTTTGAATCGGCATATCAAAAATGAAAATGAAACACTTAAAGAGCAAGGCAAACTGGACAAGATTATCCATGACAATACTATGTTACATTTGGGTATTTGGCAAAAGAAAAATAAAAAGCTAAAAAGGAAATGCCAAAAATTGAGCAGAGCACTTGTAAATATCAAATTCAGGTGCCTCATGAAGAAACCCAGAATGATGGCAGTACCAAAGAAGAAGAGAAGGGGGTTAGATGTGCTGGCTGAAGTATCCAGACACATGAATTGAACAGAGAGTATCAAAATTTTGGTTGCATGAGGACATGAAACACCTTCACAGTGGGGGTATGTTGAGTCCCGAATTTGCCTCTTTTCCATACACTTTTCCATATCTCTTTCACTCATCTAAACCTCCAAAATTGTCAATATCATGTGCAAAAGGGTATCTAACATGGTTTTTAATTATTTTTGTGTGTTTTCTATTTGATTTAGATTTTGTTCATACAACTGCGGAAACTTGTCACTTTCCGCAGCCGCTGCAACTTTCCGCAGCTATTTTGTGGAAATCAATGTTACAGGTGTCAACGAAGGAAACGAGCCACATGGGCAGGCTAGGAATGACAAGGACATGGTTCGTGTCCTATTGGTTCAATGAAATTCGTCAAGGAAAGCCGCGGCCAAAGCCATCCACGTGGAAGTCAACTGTGGAGTTCTATGTCGGCTGGACTCTGTTTCGTGGCATAGAAACATCCATACGGCCGTTTCCAAGCTTGCGGAGGTTAATTGACATATGTGCAAAGTTCTGGAGTTGAATTTAAGCGCCCACCTTCCATAGATCCGTTTTCCAACATGGCCATACTCCTATATCCGTGGCCTTAGTGGTCTACGTGTTGGCTGCTATCATAAACTTCAGGAGACAGTTACAGTTTATTGCTTTATATAGAGCGTTTGCATACGCACGTAGAGTTAGTTGATAGTTGCTGAGTTGATAGCTGTTGAATTGTTAATTGATAGTTGATGTGCGTACTCTGTTATGTAGTGATTACGCTGCCTTGAGCCGTAATACTACCAGTCTGTAATGACTTGCTTTTTAATGTGAAAAACTCTGTTTTCAACTTAATTTGTGTTGAGGATCGTTACCAAAGCTGCGTAGAGGGCCCCCGCTCAGCCGAGGTTCTGTGTATTAATGTTTATATTTTTCATTTCATTTCTTTAAACAGTCATTGTATCATAACCCATTACATGTTCATATTTCATAGTTGCTTCATTTTTGTTCATTAATTTCCATTGCATTCTTGTCTTTCATGTTTTTATGATTATTAAATCACTGATCAGTTTTCTTGTGCAGGTTTTAGGTAGACAGCCCGGGGCATTTTCATAGTATTTTTGCTAATGATATGAAACTGATATTATTCTGCTGCTAGTTTTCTTTCACAGTCTTTGTTTAACTTCAGTTTTGTCTTGTGCACTTCAGTTTTGTTTATCTGATTCAATAGTTAAAATTAGACATATTAAGCTACTCATAGTGTCTTCAGCTACCTCCGAAAGCCACAGCTGGACTGATGGTGAGGGGCTGCATGATGAAATGTGTAGTTTAGTATTAGTTTCCTTTCTGCAAAATTAGATATATTAAGCTGCTCTTAGCGTCTTCGGTTACTTCCGAAAGCCACAGCTGGACTGATGGTGAGGGGCTGCATGATGAAATGTGTAGTTTAGTATTAGTTTTCTTTCTGCAAAATTAGATATATTAAGCTGCTCTTAGCGTCTTCGGTTACCTCCGAAAGCCACAGATGGACTGATGGTGAGGGGCTGCATGATGAAATGTGTAGTTTAGTATTAGTTTCTTTTCTGCAAATTAAATAATCAGTTACACAAGTTGTTTATGATTACTTCCACAAGTCATAGCTGGTCTAATGATGAAGGGTCAGAAAATGAATTGATGTAATCTGATTTAGATTTATTTCATTGCAATTTTGAATTTCCATAAGCGTAGTTTCTTTTGTGTTCAGTTGGTAGCAAGAATAGTTTAGTTTTCATATTCACTAGTTTCTTGTTTTGATTCATTAGATTAACAACACTTTCCATTTCAGCAGTTTACTTTCTTTTGTCATTGTAATTTCAATTTTCTTTTAAAGTTTCGA